>CM040126.1:220726550-221326550 GCA_022559845.1 Amorphophallus konjac | reverse complement strand
TCCAGCCGGCTCGACCGCGACAACTCCCTGATCGCGGAGAACTCCCGTCGGAGCCCCTCATGCGCCTCATTGAGTCGAGCTAGTTTTCTCTCTCACCCTCCGAGGGTCCAAGCAAGATTCGACCGCTCTGACTCCGACCGGGCATAAGTCCCGCCATTGTGGCCCCCATCTGGGCCATGACCAGGCCGCCCTCCATAATGATGTCGAGGACCCCGAGTGGAGAATGACGCTTGTCTCCTCCTTTCATCTTCGCGGACACCTCACGGCAAAGCTGGTACAGAGTGCTCGAGATGCCGAGCCTTTCCAGGGCCACCGGCATAGGAACCCTCTCCACACCCGGCGCCTCGCCTGAAGGCCCAGGTCGAACTATGGGATCGGCCGCTCCATGCGCTACGGCCGGTTGGGGCTGTGACGCCTCCGTAGGCGAACCCCCGACCTCGACCGACGCTACGAGCCTGGCCGCTCCGTGCACCACGGTCGTTTGGGGCTGCGACGCCTCTGCCAGTGAACCCCCAACCTCAACCGTCGCTGCCCGCACGTCGCCGCCTGAGATATCGCCCACCTCGACCGGTGCCCCTACCTCGGCCGCGTTTGTTTCAACTTCGGCCCCCTCTGTTCCCAACGAGGGAAGAGCCGACCCATCACCGTCACCCCCCGGGGTGCCCCTGGTCTCCTCGGCCCCCTCTCGCTCGGTAGATGGGAGAGCCGGCTCGATAGGGTCGGCCCTATCTTGCCCCAGAGAGGGGAGTGCCGCCGAGCTAGGATCACCCTCGGCAGTGGAGAGGAGACCGGCCTTCCTGGCCCGTTTCCTGGCCTTCACGGCCTCCCGCAACCTCCCCTCCTCGGGATCCTTGCGCTTCGCCCCGCACGACCGAGAAGTCCCCTCGAAGGCCGCCCCTTTGCCCTTGTCCCGGGCTCGGGAGCGACCCACAGGGGCGCCCGGCTCATCAGCCGCCGAGTCGTCGCCAAGGTCAATGATCTCAGCGGCCTCCTCCAGAGGCTCCCGCTTGGTGTCTGCACAAAGAAGAAGGCGTGATCAGGAAAAAGAAAGATAACCCCGCACTGACGACAGAGGATTCGGAAAGCGGAGAGGAGAAGGTACGAGTTGGCTACTAACTGGATGGGTGCCAACTGGAAAAAGTTGAGAAGCGTGAGGATGAAGGGCTCAAAGGGGAGGCGAAACCCGCTCTTCCACGCTAGAAGAAAGATGCAGATGTGGCTCATGCGAGAATCCAGGCTCATCTCATACGGGGCAGTAGTAGCAAAGCTATACTTGTGAGGCAGGTGAAACTGATGCTCCCGCCTCTTCACCTCAGCTTCCCCCAACTCACTACAGTTCTGGACCGGCGCTCTCACCACCGGTTCATCGCCCCATCCCTCAGCACCCGAACGTTGGCCCGCCATAGATTCCGAGGAAAAACTTGAAGAAGAATTCTCTCGAGACCTCGAAGATTCCGGGGGAGGAGGAAGCTGCCGGCCCACCTCCGCAGTTATATTCACCAACTCCTCAAATGCCGCCGCAAGTCTCTGCTCCTCCGCTGTGTTCTCACGGCGCATCAAAGAGCCCCAAAAAGTGAAGAAAAGCCAAAACCCTAACAACGGAAAGAGTCTGGGATGACAACCAGCGCCCAACGCCTATAAACCCCTGCGGGAGGCGGCGCGTCGTTCTGACCTCCAAGAAAAGGGGGCCCCTTCATTTCAAATCTGTCAGGATTGCAATCATTACGGGCCCAGGTGACCACGACATGTGGCTTCTTTACACCGCCAGATTTTGACCCACCTGAGCCACGCTGGTCCAAAACCCCAAATGACTACTCCTCTGAGCTTATTAAGGGTCGGGAGTAGGAGGGGGACAAGTGGAGAGGGGGATTTCTATAGCCCAATTAAGAGCAGCCGAACTAGGCCCCTCAGGGCCCAACAAGGCTCAGCTCAGCCAGGTGACAGCCCACTGGGGCCCACTTAGGCGAGAAAGCCCAATAAAAGTTTCGCTCGAGGATACTACCTTCCTAGGCGGCCTCTAGGCTCAGAAGGCCCGAGCGTCGGTCAGGTCACAGGAAAGGTCCATGCCCGAGCCATCTCTCCGCCCAGGGGAAGAAGGCGCATGTCGACCAATCCGACCCATCTTCGTCCGAGCTAAGCCTACCGCCCGGATAGGGTTGGCCTCTCTGAGCTCGGTACGGCCAACGATTGCTTATCCATGCAGCCGTTAAGAGTCCTCTGTGGCAGGAATTCATAAAGGCGAGGGACTCCAGCTCCCCAAGGTGATAACGCTCCCACGATAGGGTAATAAAATCCCACGTCGAGAACGTAACCCCCACCTGAAACTCCTCGACTTAAAGGACTCCAGAAGACGGCACACTATTTAACCCATGGATACCCTCTGGCGAAAGGTAAGGGCAATCATACGCTCAAAACTCCTGAGTAGGAACCACTTCACCCTTCTGGTGGAGAGGGATCTCGCGCATAAGTCTTTCCTCCCATTAGTGCTCCCGCCATAGCTTCACTGACTTAAGCATCGGAGGGTTTTCCCCTGGGATTCACCGCCTGGGCCCCCCTCTGATCCGTTTCCCTGTCTTGCAGTTCTCATTCCGGTGATCTTTGATCCACTCAGGACTAGCGCGAGATCATGCCTCTTTAAGTACATTCTTGTTCATGAAAGGCCAAATTACATTCATGTTATATTCTTGCTTGATCATATTTCTAAAGTCTACATGAACTCTCATATCTCACCTTGATCATATCGTGTTAATTGTGTTACTTTAGTTTATTCATGTGTTTCATCATATTTTCATGACTTATCTTATACTCTAGAGCTAAAATGTTAATTACTTAAACATTACCTTCATGTTGATACGAAGATACCTACTGGGCATGTGTGCTCATTCCCTACTATTCCAATCTTTTTCAAGAAATTCTAGCAGGTCAGATTCAGACTATTCGAGTGATGGATCCGAGAGTGATTAAATAAGGAGCGAAGCCTTAGATTGTCATTAGTGATAGTCAAGAGTCATTATGTAATTTTCCATTTTATTGAGTCTAGTTAGTCCAAGAGTCAAGAGTCAACCTTATGTACTTTCGATTATTGTTTAAATAAAGCAAAGATGTTGTCCAAATATTGTGCATTCATTTCTTATGTGTGAATGTGTTAGTGCTCTGATTATATTGCTTGCTTGAGACGTACTTTTTTTTAATAGAAAAACCTTACCTAGGGCTCAGTGGGAGAGTGCACCCCTTACCAGAGGTTGGGAGAAGCCACTCCACCATTGGACACTAGGAGGCAATTTTATATCATAAGAGGTAAAGAGTATTACATCAATCTGATACTAGGCAAGCCTAGATAGTCCAGTCGAGCTGCACCTTTTATAATGGAAGGCAGCTCACTGTTTGAATAGAAAGAATTACATTGATTGGAGCATGCTAAAGATGCAAGTAAATCAGCAACAGTGTTGGCTTCTCTGAAGATGTGAGAGATCTTGTCTTGCTGTGATGTGATGCTCCAGATAGCCCTGGCATAGCTTAGAATGGACCAAGGACAACATAATTCTTTATTAATAATCCTAACAAGGGTGAGTGAATCACATTCAATCAGAGTTGGATTTGCATTCACTGTCTTCAAGTATTTAATGCCATCCAAGAGAGCTCGAGCTTCTGCAATTAAGCTATTTGAGTGGCCATAGAAATGAGAGAATGCAAGAATTATTTTCCCTCTATGGTCCCTGATAATTCCTCCTCCTCCAGTGACTGTAGAATTCTTACATGCACCATCTGTATTAAGTTTAAGAAATGGCCAAGGGGGACATATCCATCTTACTAATTTCACCTGGCTTTTACAAGCATTTTTATAAGATATGCCCCACTGATCCAAGATGTTTCTGAAATTAGATTTGTATTCTTTGAGAGGAGCTGCCGAACAAAGCCTCTTAATCTGGAAAAGAAGTTGATGAATACACCTGTTTTTGGAAAACATTTTTCCTTCAAGTTTAACCTTATTCCTGGCTGTCCAGATTTCCCACATCCCATATCCAATGGAGGCTAGGGTGAGGACTGCAAAAGCTGAGCCTGGCTGGGCAGTACAGATGGAATTTAGAATGAATTCCTTAATGGTGCGCCCTTGAAAAAATAATCCAGCTGCTTTAAGTGAAGTCCAAATAGAGACTGCTATATCACTGTGAATGAATAAGTGATTGATGTCTTCTACCTGCGATATTCTGCAGCAGCAACATTTGGAGCATAAAACAATACCTGCTCTTTGTATATTAGCATCAGTCGGCAGACAATTATTCATTATCTTCCATAAATGAATGGAGATTTTAATGGGAACCCAATTAGACCACAGCCGACTCCATGAGATAACAGCAGTTGACTGATTATTAACAATATAACCATTGGTGGATGCCACTGAACACTGACCAGAGGAGGAGAGACTCCAAACACCCAGGTCCACTTCCTGAGTCAAAGTAACAGAGCTGATGGCTTTCTGAATTCTATTTGGCAGTAATGCATGTATGAGAGCAGATTCTTCAGCAGAAGGATTCAGTATAACATCTTTGACTGTTGCTTTCAGGTTGGGGATCTGATCATCAGATATAAATTCACTTAGGCAGTGTTGGCCCATCCAATTGTCAAACCAGAAGCTAGTGTTTTCCCCATTACCAATGATAACCTTCTTAAATTGAGTTATGTAATCCTTGGCCTTCAACCAACTTCTTCTAGTAAAACCTTTCATATTCCTGAAGTTGACATCTCTGATATGTTTTTGATGCATATATTTTGCTCTAAAGTAAGAGGCCCATAATGACTCACTGTGAAGTGCATTCCAAAGCATTTTTACCCGCAGTGCAGTCTCCATATTCCTAAGGGACTTGATGCCAAGACCCCCTACTGACTGAGGCCTACATAGTACCTGCCAAGACTTCCAATGTCTCTTGTTGCCATAAGAAGAGGATCCCCAAAAAAAATTTGCAAAGGCCTGTTCAATCAGCTTGTGTGTGCCACAGTGCAGAGGAGTGGAAGACAGGGAGTAAATTGGCAAGGAGGTGAGCACATGTTTAATAAGGACTAATCTGGCCCCTTGAGATAAAAGATTTACCTTCCACCCTGCTACTCTCTTGTGAATGGAATTGACAATCCCTGCAAAGTAGATCTTTTTTGTTCTACCAATCACTAAAGGCATACCAAGATATTTATGAGGAAAGGACAGTTTTGTGAATCCTGTTAGTCTCTGAATTCTCTGTGTAACTGATGAAGGCTGCCTCGGATGAATGAGAAATCCACTTTTACTGACATTGATTAGCTGCCCTGAAGCTTGCTCATACAAATGGAGAATACTGAGGAGATTTCTGATTGAAGAAGAAGAGGCTTTACTGAGAATTAAAGTATCATCTGCAAATAGTAAATGGGAAATTTTTGGACATCTCTGAAACCCTGCAAACCATTCCACCTGACCATTGTTGAAAGCTTCTCTAAGAGTTCTGCTCAATGCTTCTTCCGCTATGACAAATAAGGAAGGTGCAATTGGGTCACCTTGACGGATGCCTCTAGTGGATTTAAAAAATCCAGCAGTGTCTCCATTCAACAAAATTGAGAACCAGCAGTTATTGATCATTCTTTCAATAAGGCTAATGAATTTATTGCTGAAACCAAACCTGAGCATTACTGAAAAGAGGAAATCCCATTCTAGCCTGTCATAGGCTTTTGCCATATCAAGTTTGAACATTACATTCGATCCTCTTGTTTTTCTGCCCAGTTCTTGAGATAGCTCTTGAGCAAGAGCTATATTTTCAATAATCTTTCTCCCCTTTACAAAAGCTGATTGCTCAGGTGAAATAATTTTGGCCAGGGTTAATGCCAATCTTCTATTGATAATAGAGGAAATTATTTTATAGAAGAAGTTACAAAGACTAATAGGCCTGTAATCAGAAATTTCCACAGCATTTAAATTTTTTGGGATTAGGGCAATCAATGTTGAAGTTACATATCTGGGAAGAGGATCCCTGGAAGAGAAGACTTCTTGCACAGCACTAATTACCAGAGGCGCAATGATGTCCCAAGTTTTGTGGAAAAAAGTACCAGAAAATCCATCGGGTCCAGGTGCACTGTCAGCTGAGAGATTGAAGACTGCTTCTTTGATTTCAGCTTCGGTAGGAAGAGCACACAAGCAGTCATTGTCCTCCTGATTTAATAAGCAGGGAATGCAATTCAGGAAGGAATTGTCAATGAGGTGATCTTGAGAAGAGAAGGCCTGCTGAAAATGGGAAACAGCTATTTTTTTCATATCCTCATGATCAGAAGACAAATTACCAGCATGGTCTTTCAGAGAATGTATCTTATGTTTCTTTCTCTTTGCCAAAGTAGATATATGGAAAAACTTTGTGTTTCTGTCCCCCTCCAGCAGCCATCTAATACCAGATTTTTGTCTCCAAAAGTACTCCTGCTGTAGCAGTCTTTCTGATAATTTTGTTTTTGCTTCTTCTAAAACTGTCAGGTTAGCATTACTAGGCTGCACATCATAGAGATGCTCAGCTTGGAGAACAGCATCCTCAGCATTAGACAGATTTACATGAACATTGCCAAATGTTTGTTTATTCCAAATCCGCAGCATCCTTTTCAAAGAGTTCAGTTTGAGATACAAACAATGCATAGGAGAAGAAGCAACTGGGCTTGATAACCAGCAAGCCTTAACACTATCAAAGTAATTCTCATGCAAAATCCACATTTTCTGAAAACAAAACCTGCTGAATCTTCGATCATGGGACAGCATTTTCACAAGCAGTGGGGCATGGTCAGAAGCCTCCCTGGATAGATGCTCAATAGATATGGGCATAGCAGTAAGCCAATCTGTGTTGATGAGAACCCTATCCAATCTGGCCCAGATTCCTCTGCTTCCAGATTGGTTATTGTGCCAGGTATATTTTGAACCAGTGTAACCACCATCTAATAAAGCACAATCAGATAAACAGTTTTTGAAGTCTGTCATTGCAGAAAGGTTTGGAGAGTTGCCTCCTAGCTTTTCATCCACATTAGTAATACAATTGAAATCCCCAGCTACAATCCAAGGTCCTGATATCCTTGATTGAATGGTTAATAAAGATGTCCACAGAGATTGCCTTTCATTGACATTGCATTTGGCATATACAAAAGTTGAATAGAAATCCGAAGAATTTGCATTAGTGTGTAAGACTGTGATCTGTTGCTCATCCCTGCAAACAACTGAAAAATTCAAATTATCTCTCCAGAGAATCCAGATATGAGCTATCCCATCAGTATTAGCAACTGCTTTATCCATGCCCAGACGTCTGCATATGTTATCCATTTTTCCAATATGTATCTTTGGTTCCAAGAGCACAATACAGTCAAGATGATGTGTTCTAATTAAGAATTTAACTCTGCCAATAGATACATCATTCCCTATTCCTCTGATATTCCAGATGATGCAGTTCATGATAAATGTGTGGAATCAGGGATATTTCCTGTGGAACCAGTCCTTAACATTGATCTGGTGGTTACACCTGAGCGTTCATGATGCAAAACCATAGCATTTTGAGCTTCCGCTTGGAGGGCTATTTCTTGTCTTTTTGAATTAACCTCTTCAGCCAAATGAGGGATTTTCTCTTGCAGAACAGTTTGAGCAGCATGGCCTGGGTAAGTAGGGCCGGGGACAGAATCACAAATAACATTTTGGTTTGAAGGGAGCTCCAGAGGAGGACAGACCAATTCAGCAACAGTTGATGCTGGCTCAGTCACTAGCTGATTGGTCATTTTTTCAGGAACCCCTGGTTCCAATTCATTAACAATTGGTGAATTAACTCGACAGGAAGCAATCAATGCTGAATTCTGATTGGAGCATTCACCAATTATTAAGTTCCTGATAGAGCTCAATTCAGTACAGTTAGGCTGAAAAGATAAGTCATTAGCATCCCTAGCTTGGGGAACAATAGTATCTTCTTCAACTGAATCTGTCGAATTGGGACCTACATTAACATCAGGAACCTGGGAAGCATTTATATTAACTGCAACTGAAGTCTTATGGTTGTTAACTGGTTGCCATATAGCTTTACCTTTTGATTCAGCTATAGTCGGAGCAGGCTTCACTGATACTGTAGGATTTCTTAAGCCCTTACATTCAGCCACCATATGGCCAATACGAGAACAAGCAGAGCAATAGGATGGAAGGTCCGGGTACACAACATCCTGCCAGGCACCTCCACCTGGACATCCAATCCAGACTCGGGGTGGGCGGGGTTTGGATATATCCAACTCTATGCAGGCCCGGGCAGCAGTTGTTTGAGACAGGTTCAGAGTACAAGGATCAACTTTCAAGACCCGACCCACATTACCAGCTATAGAGCGAATCAAATGCTCAATGTAGAAATTCACCGGAATGCCTGGGAAAGAAATCCATACCGGAAGGATTGGCGAATCCGTTGATGGCGAAAAGTCCATAGTCCATTTGAAAAATCGGAATAGCCGTCCATGAACATACAACGTCTCCTTCAACAACAGAGAAAGGTAATCCTCATAGTTCCGAAATCTTAATAGAAGATGTCTTTTGTCCAGGGCGCTAATCATGAAGTCATCCTTGAATCTGCATCTACCGTTCAAATGGGCTCTGATGTCCGAGAAGGGAGGCCTGCCCTGAGGCGTACGAGCAACCAAAGAGAAGGCTAGGGGATCCAGGGACGCTGAAATCTCCTCCTGGGTAAAGAAAACTGCGGGCTCCCCTTTATCAGTTCGCGCCGGAGCATGGACAGAGCCTGGGACTACAGGGGGCGCCATGGAAGAAGAAAGGACCTCGGCAAAAGTCCTGGAGCCGTTTGCCGTTGGAAGGCCGAGACCTGCATGGGGAGTCAGAGAAGCTCGTTGCAGGGGAACCACGGGGGGACCAGCCACCAAGGGGGCCGCGGGTGGCCCCCCGGGGTCAACCATCGGGGAAGACGACAAAGGAGACTACGCCGGCATGACCCTGGCGTACCTCCTCCCCAAGACGCTTGCTTGAGACGTACTAGCTGGGTATTCACGTTCCCGATTATTTCCGCTGCATAATCTTGAGGCATGACCGTTAAAGTGGTATTAGAGCCTAAACATAAGTACGTCCTAGGAAAATATCATGTCATAGGCTAAGTCCATAGTTTAAGGACCTACACCCATGAACTAAGGAAAGAATTTCCCACCTACGTGAGATTCGGGTACAGCTGGGATGAGATAGTTATTTAGAACTTATCTCTAAGTTAACTCCCTTTAATTCCATAGGAATTAACAAATTGTTCCTTTTCCTCAGGTACCTTACTCTCTCAATGGCTCACTGTGTCAACTGGGATCAGATGCAACAAATAGTTGCGGGTCTTATCCAGGCCCTTCAGACTGTGGCCTAAGCTGGGGCACAGGCTGGCGTAGGTAATCTGGATGGGAATTTTCGGAGCATGAATCCTCCAAGATTCTTTGGTTCCTCCAACCCCAACGAGGCAGAGAATTGGATTGACTAAATGAACAGAATATTCGACGTTATGTAATGCACTGATCAAGTGAAGGTCCGTCTCGGCACCTTCCAATTAAACAAGGATGTGCGTACTTGGTGGAAAGCTATTCCAGCACCGCCTCCAAACTCACATCATAGTTGGGAGGGATTCCTCATGCTCTTTCATGCAAAGTACTTCTCCGAACATGTCAAAGAAAGAAAAGCTGTGGAATTTGCCTCGTTAAGGTAAGGGATGATGACCGTGGCGGAATATGAACTTCAATTCTCCCGCTTGTCTCCATATGCCCCTCACTTGGTTGGCACCGATCTCCTAAAGGCTAACCTATTCATGAACGGTTTAAGGCCCGGATTTATTCCACAACTTGGGTCTCAAAATATCCGCACATATGCAGAAATGGTCCAACAGGCACAATTATGCGAAAGAACCCTAGAAAAGGTAGAAAAGCTCCGGGGGAAAGAAGAAAAGTTGAGTCGAAAACATGATAGACGAGATGAAAAAGAAGGAAGGTTTAGCATCACGGAGGATGACGAACCCCATTATAACAAGAGGTCCCGCAATGGGAACGGTAATGGTAAAAGAATAAGTAATGGAAAAAGTAATGACAATGGCAACGACAATTGAAAGAATAAATGTGCCAAGGAGGAGGAAGAAAAGCAGGTCATGACGGCTTGCTCATTTTGTGAAAAGTTCGGGCACTCGATTGAAGAATGCTGAAAGCGTCTCGGCGCTTGTCTCAAGTGTGGAACTCGGGAGCATCACTTACCTATGTGTCCTCTCATAAAGCAGCAATCTTCAAAGGATAACAATGGATATAGGCGACGAGGCCGACTAAATTCCATCTTGGATGATGAAGGTAAAATGATTGAAGGTATTATCTTGACCTATTTACATATTAGCACTTCCTTAATTATCGGCCTGACTAATTAAATACACTCTCCTTAAGCAAATCTTGTTACGATGAATTTGGAGATGAAATTCTTTTTAAGTGGGGGAGGGTGCAATGCCAGAGAATTTTTTAAGAATTTTCTGAGATTAAAATATAATTATTAGATATTTTTAAAGGTTTAATATATAATTAAGAAGAATTAAAGATTTATTAAATCTATTTAAAGGCCCTATATTTACCAAAGGGCTAAGCCCAACTCAAATAGGCCTAAAGATCTAATTCCAAGGCTTTTAGGCCCAAGCCCATTAATAGAAATGTAAATTAGGTAATTTACAGATAAAAAAATGGGATATATACATCAATTAGGGGATAAATGGGGGATAAAACGAAAACCAAAAATTTTGGATTTAATGAACCCTGGCGGTCTATCGCGTGACCGCCAGATCCACCCTAGCAGTCCTCCCATGACCGCTAAGCCTCTTGATTCCGTGAATGGGAGAAAACGTGAAAACCTTGGATCTTGGACGATCAATTCACCTTAGATCGAAGCTACCTGGCATGGAAGACTCTCTAGAACTCTCTAGGCATTAACTCTACTCTAATTTGGGACTCTAGGTTCGATCTAATCCCTTAAACCCTAGGTGAACCCTATAAATAGACCATAACTTCGACTCATGCGAACCCTAATGTTGGCTCGCGTATTTAGAAGGTAAGGAGACATCTTCTCAGGTTAGTTTTTTATAACTTTATGATCGTCTTAGTTTTGTCTAACTTCCCTCAAATTTTCGTACTAGAAGACCCAGCCGTTGGAGAGTTAGAACATCTGCAAGTTACTGGTTCACAACAGACTACACAAGAGCTAGCGCGATAGTGTAGTGAAGATCAGGAAAGTAGAAGCTCAAATCGAGGTATTTAGAAATTGGTCCTTTAGAACTTTCTGTTCATCTTCGTATCTTCTACCTATCCTTCAATTTTCATGGATTTAGGTCAAGAGGATCGGGAGATAGAGGGACGGGAAGTTGCTGATTTGGCACAGGACGTGCAGGAACTAGGGTCTACTTCCAGTCAAAAATCTAAAGTCTAGGGATCTAATCGAAGGTAGGTTATCTCATGAAAAGGCTAAATTAACGTGTTAGGAACAAAAGCCCTCGATTTCCTCCTGTTTTCATTGATTGTACATTACGAATTTGATGTTTTATTATGACGGCGCATATAGGGTTAACATAGCATGCATGAACCTTACCCCTTAATAGGAAAATGATAATTCTAGTTTATTTCACTCAAACCCATGCATCTCAATATTTTAATATGATTTTATCAGGCCATATTTATCTGTTGGCATGGTTTACCATACATCTATCTGCCCTAGATTAGCCTGTATTTCGATTTTTTTTACTGTTTATAGTAGACAGGAAGAAACGATCTTCCTGAGACCGCCTGGGTCCTTAGCGGCCCTATGATAGACCACTAAAGCTCATAAAATGGTCCTCCCAGACCGCTTAGTTTTCTGAGTTCTGTATTATTTGTTAAACCCAAACATAATGTAGAACAACTCTATTTATCATACGATAAGCCTAGCTAATTAGGTCTTACACCTGTATTAAGTACTGTATTCATTCAGTTGGTTATGTTAAGTGTTCATCCTAGTAGATTTCATATCCTTTATGCACGTGGGAATTTATTTTAAACTTATGTTAATTTCATACCAAAATCATATACTCTTGTATTTATCTTAAATTTCATGTGGCTCATAGACTTGTCGAGTTTTGATTTGATCGATGTTTTATCACGATCCTTTCTTATCTAGAGTCTTTTCTCAAGTACATAGCATGTATTCCGGTACGTTATCATTAGATACACTTTGCACATTAAGCACACAATCTTGGACTTGTGATCCTCTCCGTTGGATATTCCTTCCATCAGACTAGGTGATCTTGTTTCAAGGCCTCCATAAGACTCCGTGAGCCTAGGATTGCCACTAGGACGCCGAGCTGGTTGTACCCTCAAAAACCTAAATTGTCTAGAAAGCACTTTACCGGTGTTTTATGTGTTCTGGACATTAGCGGCCTTCTGGAGACCGCCAGAGTCTGGTAGCCGCCATTTACCTGACCGCCAAGGACGCCTAGCGACCCTGCCGTGACCGCATGGTTCCAGTTCATTCATTTCATCAACTTTGTTGCTAAACGGTCTAGTCATGACCCCATAAATCCATATACGGTCCGATAAATGACCGCTATTTCCATAAACAGTCTCGATATGACTGTTTGATGTCTAAGTATTAATTAACCCAAGATTGGACCCAATAGTTGATTTTCCTATGATCCTAGATGGTCTAATGATTATCTAGAACCTAACACTTCATTCAATAAACTACCTAATAAAGTATGGAAATTAATGAATGTATCGTTATGTTGCCAAATTCTTTCCGTGACGTGGCCTTGTCCTTAATGTATTCTTTGAATTCTCATGTTCAAAATTGAAGCATTCTTACCTTGACATTGTTACCAAGAGTTTATTATTTGAATTATTGCATTATTGGCCGAACTTTATTGTTGTACTCGTGGAAGTAGCTGGCTTTATAACGTGAAGAAGCAGATCGGGCACTGATTGTTTCTAAGGGCTCCATGCTAGTCCCCTCGACTGATTGTCGAAAATATATTAAAAATCATGGGATACGATGATACCGGCGTCGCATTGCACTGGGAGTACTTTCTTTTATAAATGAGTGAAATCCACGAGACTATCTAGTGAAATTACATTCTTGCGTGATGAGTGACTTTCTAGTGCATAGCCTTTATTGTTATGGAAAAATACATTCTCGTTCATGAAAGGCGAAATTACATTCATGTTATATTCTTGGTTGATCATATTTCTAAAGTCTACATGAACTCTCATATCTCATCTTGATCATATCGTGTTAATTGTGTTACTTTGGTTTATTCATGTGTTTCATCATATTTTTCATGACTTATCTTATACTCTAGTGCTAAAATGTTAATTACTTAAACATTACCTTCAGGTTGATACGAAGATACCTACTAGGCATGTGTGCTCATTCCCTACTTTTTCAATATTTTTCGAGAAATTCTAGCGGGTTGGATTCAGACTATTCGAGTGATAGATTCGAGAGTGATTAAAGAAGGAGCGAAGCCTTAGATTGTCATTAGTGATAGTCAAGAGTCATTATGTAATTTTCTATTTTATTGAGTCTAGTTAGTCCAAGAGTTAAGAGTCAACCTTATGTACTTTTGATTATTGTTTAAATAAAGCAAAGATGTTATCCAAATATTGTGCATTCATTTCTTATGTGTGAATGTGTTAGCATACTGATTATATTGCTTGCTTGAGGCGTACTAGCCGGCTGTTTAAGTTCCCGATTGTTTCCGCTGCATAATCTCAGGGAGTGACAACTTTTCATCATCTACACTTTTTGGCGCTGTCTGTGGGAAGTGTGTAGGAGGCCATGGCACCCCCTCGAACCTATCACAACACTAGCAACTACCAGGGGGCTCACGGTTCTTGATGAGCCCCAAGTTCCCGGTGGGGGTAGCAATAAGTATCCTCTTCCACTTGACCACCCTGCGGCACGGCTCCACTCAATCCCATCTTGAATGAGTTGGCAGAGATGCGTTGCCAGGTCCAGACATGGACGGTGGTATGCCAATGTCACGCTCCGAGATATGCAGTGGAATTGAGTCAAAAACGTGAACAGCTAGCAATAAGCCTCAAGCTAGCAAGATAATCAAAACGCTAAACATTCACACAAAAGAAGAGTGAACACAATGTAATGTACTAAAAATTCTAACTTTATTAAATCATAATAATCAAGGTTTACAATGACACTTGACTTGACTCTCTATACTCTAAACTCAAGAAAAAGGAAAATTACATAACATGATCAACTTCACCGCCTGTTACAGTGAAGGCATCTAATTGCAATATGACTCACGACTCTCAAACTATCTAGGGCTTCTCTTGATCTTCACTCGCTCTCACCCTCAGATCCGTCATTCGAGTTCTCCGAATCCGTTCCACTAGAATTTTCTAAAAATATTAGGAAATTAGGGAATGAGCACACTGGCCCAGTAGGTATCTTCGTATCAACATGAAGGCATAATTTAAGTAATTATCAGTTTAGCTCTATGAGAGGCAATAATGTAAAATGCGATAAAACACGTGATAAAATAGGAAAACCATAAGTCACAAGACAAATATAGAGATATGAACGAATATGGGATCATGATCAAGCAAGATTGTAATAAAGATATAAGTTTGGTCTTTCTTGTAACAAGAATGTACTTTTCATAACTATAAAGGCTATGTTCTAGAAAGTCATGTAACAAGCAAGTATAATTTCATGATGCGCCTCGTGGGTTTCACCCGTTTATAAAAAAAGCACTCCCCGCACAATGCGACGCCAGTGTTCATCATACCCCATTGTTTACAGTCTGTGTCTGGCCATCCGCCGAGGGGGCTAGCGTCGAGCCCTTGGACACTGCCCGTGCCCGCTCTTGCATCTTCAAGTTATAAATCAAGTACTTTCCCGAGTAATATAAAGTTTGGCCAACAATAACAAGTTCAAATAATAAGTTCCATGATAACAAATATCAAGGTAAGAATGCACCAAACACGAATCATGACAGTTCAAGGATGAATTAATGACAAGGTCATGCAACGGGAGGAATCCGATAGCATAACGGTACATTCTCATGTTTTAAAAGTTCATTAATAATTTAATGTATAAGATGTTGGGTTCCAGATAGTTAAAGGACCATCTAAGAATATAGTAACTTAACCCTTTGGTCAACCCACGGGTTTCACAACAAGATTACAGAAGCGGGTCAAACCAGGACCGTTTTCTTGAGAAGGCGGTCAAGTCAAGACTGCAATTAGGCAGAGTCGACGCAGGACAAGGAATAGGTCGATGCTGTTGATCAAGCGTAGAAGAAGACGGTTGAGCCAGGGCCACAACCTGAAGGTGGCGGTCGCCTGATGGCCGCCTTCTGCATAAAGTGCAAGAAGATGCAGGAATCTCAAGTGCTTTCCAAACCATTGGGTTTATAGGGTACAACTAGCTAGGCGTCCTAGTGAGAATCCCAGGCTCACGGAGACTTACGGAGGCCTTGAAACATGATCACCTAGTCCGGCAGAAGGAATATCCAATGGAGAGGATCATAAGTGCAAGAGGTGTTCCTATCAAGTGCATGTGTAACTAATAGCAACTTACCGGAATATGCGTTATATGCGACTTATAAAAAAGAAATAAGGTGAGAAAGGAACGTGCCAAATCATAAAACAAGGTGTAGGAATATTGCATAAAAATTCTTAAGTACAAAACTATAAGATTTGGACAAGAAAATAATAGATATGAAAATAACTTTTAAACCTGCTAACGTGAAACATGATGTAGCAGAAATCATGAGTAACATGAAATAACCTCTAATCATGAGTAGGAGCCAGAAATAAATAAACTAAGGCATGGTTTCTATCAATTATGCTAGGAATATACATATAGTTTAAACTAGTTGCAAGAATCAGGTAGCGATCTTGAAAGGTCCGCTACTTGGAAATAGCGGTCTGTCGAGGGCTGCCTTCTGAAGGAGGCGGTCTCTTAGGAACCACCTTCTGTCTGTAGTAGATAGAAGTTTAAAATAACATGCAGGGCCTATGCTAGGGAAAATAATGCATAAAAATGTAAATGATAGAAGAATAAGACATGCTAACTTGTTTAGAACGAAGAAAAGTATAAAATAAACATGAATTGAAGTCAAAATTATTAACTTTTTGTTAGAGGTGTAGTGCTAATGTACATAGAAAAGCATGCAAGCGTAGTCATGGGAAAACATCAAATACTCAACGTAGAAAATATGAAATTGAGCAAGATCAGAGGGCTTTTAATCCTAACTTGATGTTTATCCCATTCATGAGATAACCTACCTTTGGGTTGCTCCTAGAGTTCAAATTCCTGACTGGAAGTACGCTCCCGTTCCTCCGTGTTATGTGTGGAACCAACAACTTCCTGACCTTCTAACTCCTTAACCTCTCATCCTTAATTCATAATATTTGGAGGGTGATTAGAAGACATAGAGGAGAACAATTAACTCTAAAGGCAGATGAAATTACCTCTGCTAAGGTCTCTAACCCTTGGGTCTTTATCGGATGAGCACGCTTGATCCTGTGCGTTCTGTAGAGAAACAGCTATTTGTAAATCCTCTAACTCCACAACGGCTTGATCTCCTAACACGAAATTTGAAGGGGAGTTAGGCAATACTAAAGGGAACAAAATCCTCTAGAAGACTAATATGAAATAACATCATCTTATCATCGAATCACGCGATCCAAAACGAGGGTTCGCGCAGGTCGATCTCAGGCCCTATTTATAGGGTTTGGCCTAGGCAGAGAGATTAGATCAAACTAGAGTCCTAATTTGGAGTAGGATCAATCCCCAAGCATCCTAGATAGGTTTACATGCCAGGGCACTTCGATCCTAGGTGGTTGGGATGGTAAAATCCCATTTTTCCATGCTTCTACAAGCCTCGTTTTTGGAAGCAGGTAGCGGTCATATCTGGACCGTCTTTAACAGATGGCGATCTTGCGATAGACCGCCTCTACCTATGGCACCAAAATTTGAATTCCATTCAAATTCCTCTCTATAATTATCCCCTAATTATCCACTAAAAGTAGGAAAATATATCTATTACGTTTCCAGAGTGGGCTTGGGTCTGAAAGCCCTAGAATTGGGTTTATGGGCTTGGTTTAAGTGGGCTTAACCATTTGATTAATATAGGACCTTCAAATAAATTTAATTAGCAATAATTCATCTAATAGCCCACTGAGGCTTTTAAATGCTCAATAATTTTATTTAATTCCAAAAAAATTCAAATAATTACCAGGGTTGTTACACCCTCTCCCCCTTAAAGAGAATTTGGTCCCCAAATTCATTGCATGGGTTTTATGGAGAGTATACTTATAATCCAATAGCTCCAGAAATCTTTTGCGCATGGCTTCTTCCGTTTCACATGTCGTCTCTTGATATGTTTTTTTATTCCATTGGACTTTTACCATGGGAATGGTCTTGTTCCGAAGTTGACGCACTTCTCGATCAATTATTTTGATTGACTTTTGCTCGTACGTCAAATCCTTTTGAATTACCCGATCATCATGACTTATAACATGGAATGGGTCGTAGACGTACCTTTTAAGCATCGAGACATGAAGCACATCATGGACACCGGCTAATTGAGGAGGCAAAGCAATCTGATATGCGACCTCGCCAACCCTTTGAATAATTTTAAAAGGGCCGATATATCTCAGAGTGAGCTTGCCTTTGATGCCAAATCTTAGAATATCATGACCTGGGGAAACCTTGAGAAATACATGATCTCCTACTTGAAATTTCAGGTCTCGCCTTCTATTATCTGCATATGCCTTTTGTCTATCTTGGGCCATCTGGAGTCTCTCTCGAATAAGCTTTACCTTCTCTGTTGGGTTTGTTACGCTCCCTCTTTGTCTTTGGTAATGGTTTTGATGATAACAAAACATTATGTGCTTGTCTTCTGGAAAACATCTTCATGCTAAATGAGCTCATATGTTAATATCTCACTTTACAGGGTTGAAATGCTTGATAGATATCATATACAGTTCCAATATTATTCTGTGGTGTCGACCTCACCATGGCTTGGTGTCGACCTCATCTAGCTTCCACCAAGCGAAGTCAAACATGGCTTTTCATGGTTATATTTCTCTTAGTTCTGCGAAGCATGAATGACCTTTCATGCTTATAGTCTATGGTTGTCAAATGTCTTTACTGCATTCCATGCGTATACTTTATTGGGTTAGACATGCATTGTATATATGAGTGTTGCATTGGGCTTGCAAATGCTTAGCCCATTCTTTTATCATTTCTTTGTTTTCGATAAAAAAAACATGCAAATACCTTGTTCCATTGTATGGCTATTTGGTTTTAATTCTCTATAAGGTTTTTGGTGATTAAGGGGCTTATCTTTCATTATTTTTAGATCCTACAGGAGAGGGGTAGACCCTAGGGGTCAACCCTCCCTGGGCCATGGGCTATCTACGCAGCAGACAGTCCACCCAGTCAAAGGGTGTCGACACCCAGTGTCGACACTCCTTGAACTGGGGGCCTTGGCTTGTCTGCTCTGCAGATAGACCGGCCATGTAATGGAGTCGACACTTCTGCTGTTCTTGCTCCTTATTGATAGTGTTTCAAGCTCTTTGACTTTATGGATTTCGTGTTGATCTTAATGAAGCCTGGTTGTATGGCATTCCCTTGTTAAATGGTTCCTTTCTACAAGGACTTATTTGGCTATGGGTTATTGTGCAAGTTGAATGATTTATGCATATGACATATGGCATACTCATATTGAATTGGACTGAATTTGCCTTTCATGTGTGATTTGATTGAATTAATTTGGAAATGGGTTCTTATAGCAGGTTGAAAGGGTGAGTATTGATGCGCTCGACATCCGTCGTTTAAAAATTCCGTGCCACACAAATTTCAAAATTGATAAAACCGCACTCACTCACTTAAATGATTTTAGAAATACGAGTACAGTGGTAAATACGGGTCGATCTCACGAGGAGAAAATTTTTTTATAGATCAAGTTAGAAAATATCCTTATGTTTTGAAAACCAATTTTTAGCTTTTGAGTGCGATTAACACTAAAGGAAATTAAATTGCAACTTTGAATAAGAAGAGAAAAGTGAAGGAAATTTTAGCCAATGGATGAAGAACGCCGCCGTTTCCTCGCCGAGCCTTGGATGAAGATCACTCCGTCTTGGAAGTCGACGACGTGAGATGACTGAAAAATGACTAACCGCCTTGGGTTGTGTGAAGAAATTGTGAAGAGATAGAGATGGATAGAAATAGGAACAAAGACAAGTTGAAAACACAACATAATTATATTGAAAATAGGGGGTTGGAAGGAAGAGAATAACTTAAAATCTCTAGGGAATTAAAAAAAGTGGAAAAAATAAAAGTTGTAGAGAATGCAAAAAGGAAGAAGTTTGATGAAGACCACATAGATAGAAAACTAGAGGAAGACAGTGAAAAATATGAAAAATCAAGATCTATTAGTGCGGATGAACAGTAGAAACGTTAAAGACAGAACAGTGAAAAATTAATTATAACGCACAAACGAAGAAGAATTAGAAGAAGTGATAGAAGAATAAAATCTAGATCTATAAAAGAAGAACAACTTTCATGAAGAAATCAGAGCGAAAAGAGGATTGGAAAGGCTTCAAAACAGAAGAATACTAGAAGGTATCACCTCGGATGAACAGTAATCACATAGAACAGAACTTAGAAAAATGAGAAATAACTTTCAAGTTAGAAGGAATTAAGGGAAATGATAGAAAGAGAAATTGGATAACATTTAAAGATGAACAACTTTCGTGAAGGCAGGAAAGTGAAATGGAGATTAGAACAACAAGTAATGGGACTAAGAAATGACTAAATGCTTAAACAAAACATTCATTAAAACAACATCAACTTACAAAGTTTACATCAAAAGCTCTCAAAACAACACCCTCTAACTCTCCTATGTAGCTCTACTAAGGCCAACAAGAATAAACTTAAAAAATTCAAAGCAACCCCTTACAACTCTTAGCAACACATTTAGCAACTCCTTTAGCAACCCCTTTCTTTCATTACAATAGAAGCCCCTTTTATATGGTTCACATAACCCCATTCCTAATGTGAACACTTTAACCTTTCTTGCCTCTTTTGTTGAAAAACACAACCCATTGCTGTTATTTTTGACTCAAAATTATGTGCCAACATGTGTTGCACACTTTTATAATTTTTTCTGATTTTTTTCTATTTTTCTTCCTCTTCTTTCTCTTCCTTTCTGGCCACGTGCGCCGCTGTCCCTACGTGTGGGCGCAATGCGCCGCCGCCGCGCTCTCCTGCCGCGTGTCCTGCGCGTGGGCGCGGTGCGCCGCCGCCGCGCTCTCTCTCTCCACTACCGCGTGCGCCGTCCCGCGTGGGCGCGTGTGCCGCCCGCCCTGGCGCCGCGGTGCGCCCGCGTGCGTCGCCCGGCGCGTTGACCGCGGGAGGCGCGCTGACCGCGCCTCCCCTCTCCCTCGTCGACCGTGCCGACGCGCGAAAGCGCGTCGGCGTCTTCCCTGCAAACAGAAAACACACTCACACACACTTACACATTATATATATATATATATATTACATATATTGATATATATCTTATAAAAGTCCTTAAAAATATCAAATAAATTTATTTTTTTCTTTTTTTTTTGAACAAGTCCATGGGCTTTTGGCTTTTATTATTATTATTTTTTATTATTTTTCTTTTTTTTAATATTTGTTTCTTGTCGCTTCCCTTGTACCGAGTGCCTGCATAAATAAGTAAATATCGTTATTAAAATTATTTAATTCCATAAAATTAAATATTTGACTCTAAATTAAAAGTAAGTGAGATACGTGTATATTTATTAGTATTAAAGCTCATAACAAATTTGTATAACATGAATTAATATGTAAAAATACACACTTATCACACCCCCAACTTACTCATTGCTAGTCCCTTAGCAATGCAAATAATTAAAAATTTTAGGACCAACAAGAGTTTACAAAGTTCATACCTCATTTCTAGATCATCTGTCATAGAGTCACTAAAGATTAGGAATCTGGAAGCATTAACACACACGAGCCGTAGATTTGGAAATTAAGGTACATGATCAAGAAGTCATCTTAAAGTTCAATAGCACTTATGCATGTGAAATGCTAAGTTTACAGCGAAGACAATTGCGTCCCCTATTTACTATTGCAAGCAAGTGTCTTTCAACTCTGCACTTCTTAATCAAAGCATTAAGCATAATAGCTTTTTGTCTGCCTTATTACGTTTGTCCCTTTTGGGATCTCTTTTTCTTTTTCTCTTTTCTTTTTCTTCTTTTATTTTATACACACATGATGCCGCACTACCCTTCACTATTTTACGCAAACCTCAACACGTCTTAGGTGAAGTAGGCCCGGTTACACAAATCAAGGTTCCCGCTTTCTTTTGACGCGAACCTCAACACGTCTTAGGTGAAGTAGGCTCGGTTACTCGGAATCGGAGCATTTTTCATGGTGTTTTTCTCAAAAAAGATTTTTCAATAGATAACATGGCAGAAAGCTTATAAAAGATCTCTTCTTCAAGAAGTGCAGAAGATCAGACAATTTGTCTAAAATAGCAGAATGCTTGTCCTACTTGTTTCATTAGCGTGTAAAGTGATTTTCATTTTTCTAAAGTGCACATGAACTTTAAAGAGATTCTTAAATCAGGTTTCCATGGCTAGATTAAATAAATTATCCATCATCCTTTTCCCTAGTCTTTTCTATTCTAGAATCACTTTCAATAGAAGCATGAATCATGAAACTCAAAATGGGTTTATTGTGGTGATTTTCTAATTTTTTTTTTAAATTTTTATTTTTAAAATGAGGTTATATGAATGCAACATGTGCAACATGATTTCTGTCCCCCCAACTTAAATGACATTATCCTCAATGGCATGAACAATAGAGAATAATGAACAATGTAGATAGGAAATTTGTGAAGGAACGGTACAACCTGACGGAAGTGAACTTCGACGGGCATCCTTGCTGACTAAAGGAGGTACTTGACTTTGAAAATTAGGGCAATAATGCAAGCAATCATCTCTCTCTCCCCAACTTATCTTTTATTCACGCCTGCAAAATAAAAATACAAACATAAGAAAAACTTGGGTTGTCTCCCAAGAAGCCAGTTATTAGCACACAAAGAAATCAAAAATATTGGGCTGCCTCCTAAAAAGCGCTAAGTTTAACGTCTTCAGCCAGACGCAATGTAGCTCTTTAACCAACGGGTGACATTCAGAATGAGCCACCATGTGATCTTATCTCCCTTCAAATTCCAGCCCTCATACCATTGGAAGACAAGAGGAAGTATGTACGGATTGGGGCAAGAAATATGTGGGTCTCGCACATTATTGATGTTAACGTTAACCATGTGTGTGAGCCAGTTTTCATCTTTAGGCATCCAAAAATGATCCATGGCCAATAAATTGGCAAGATCAAGGCAGAACCCTTGCACCATATCAATCCATTGGTCCCCTTCACCGATATTGTCCCTCCTGACGAACCCTTTAGTGACTACTTTCTCTATTGGAACTTGGTTAGGCACTTGTGGCTTATGAATAATATTATCATTATTAGCCACATTCCTCTCAGTAATAGCCTCATGAGCATTAAGGGCATTGATCAACTTGTCTTCCTGAGAGGAAGTCAAATCAAAGGTGAATGTGGTTGGCACAACCCCCTCGTGTCCTAGCATGTCAAATTGGAGAGGCTGTACTGCCAGGGCAATCAATTTAGAAGGAAGAGTGAGCCCAGAATCTAATTGATCCAATGACTCAAACATTGTGGGATAGCGCTCAGGGGTAAGATCAAATGTGAAATGTTCGAATATGACCCCGTCATCTAACTCATCACCCAAGTGAAGATTATCAATCAAATGTTCCAATAATAAAGTAGGAAGATCAAATGTAAATGTTTCCAACTTGGTCCCTTCATCATAGGTAAGATCAAAAATAAATTTCTCTATTAGGACCCCTTCATCACACTCATCAAGAGAAGGAGGATATTCAGAATTCATTTTCATTAAATCAACAAGATTATTTACCAGATAACAATCCTCCTTCTTATGTATATCCTCGATTGAGTTGTTTAGGTCACTATTCTGCACAGTGATATTCTCAATCTCAAAATATTCATAGAATGGGGTGATGATATCAATATGATCATCATTAGCCTTGAAGCCACCCCCTTCTTCCTTCCCTTCCTTCATCATGGTATTACATGCGCACTCCCCCCATCTCCCAATAGTGATATCTTGAGCCAAAATGACAGGCAGAAGATCATCATCATCATCATCCACATATTGAGGGGGTTGGTTGAATAGTGAAGGAGGGTCATGATAAGTAGACTGAGAGTACATGATTTGAGGTTCAAAGCAGTGGCCCGGTGAATCACCCTTAGTATCAATGTTGATTCTGAAGTTTGGGTGAGATGAGTTGGGCGGAGGTTGAGTACACATGGGCCGCTCGTGGGATGCTTAGGATGAAAGATGAGCTTGAAATGTTGGATCCATCCAAGGCAAATTTGGGTGATTACTCCAGCTAAGATTATAATCATCTGAAAATGTAGCATGCTTGAGCTGAGAGAACCCTAGGGCATATTGAACTTGAGCTTGGATGACCAGTGGGAGTTGGGCTATAGTAGGACACTGACTCACATGGTGAGTGAGACTGGCACAGAATTCATAGACTTCCATGAAAGTGTGGATTGGGTTTTCAGCCTGTTTGACATGTCCTACGGATTGTTGATGAGATGAGACGGAGGCACGATTTATCCAGTTTTCACTCAAAATTTCAAACAAATCATATGCATCATCTTCACCTTCGCTCATAAATGCCCCTCCGCAATATATGTCTACCATTTGCCTATCAAAATCGGATAACCCCTCATAAAAGGTAAATATAATTTGTCATTTGGGCAACCCATGGTGTGGACATTGACTTACTAGATCTTTCAGTCTCTCCCAAGAATCATGAATTTGCTCTCCCGGACGTTGAGTAAATCCTATAATCGCCCTTCTCATCATGTTGGTCCGGACTATGGGGTAAATTTTTTTAAAAAATTCTAACTGCATATCTTCCCAAGTCCTGATAGTCTTTCCAAAACTCCTTAACCAATATTTGGCTTTGTCTTTCAATAAGAATGGAAATAAGATCAATTTCATGGCATCATCATTAAAATTCTTAATTTTGATCAGGGAGCAAACTTCTAGAAAATCATCTAGATGCCTATAAGGATTTTCATTGAGATTCCCATAAAAAGATGGGAGCATCTAGATGAGACTAGGGCGAATCTCATATTGATAAACGAGAATGTCAGGGAGTTGAATACAGGTTGAGGGTTTGTAAGTAGAAGGAATAAAGTGCTCTTTCATAGACGTAAGTTTCCCTCCAAGATGAATGGCCATAAAAAATGAGTTAGATCACAGAAATTTTTTTTTTAAAAAAAAATTTCAAAAATTTTTTTTACAATTTTTTTTCAAGTATTCCAAATTTCGTATGTTTTTCAATTTTTCAAATTTTTTTATCAAGTATTTCAAATTTTTTTCAAATTTTGTATTTTGTTGTAATTGTTTTGTCAATTTTATTTTCCCTTTATTAATCTCCCTTTTTTAAATTCTTTTTTCTTCATTTTTTTGATTTTTTATCTATTTATTTATTTATTTTATTTTAGATTTAGTTATTTTTTATTGAGTTTTTGTTTTTTTAGAAACAATCCATGTATCACTTTTTTATTTCTTTTTTTTAATTAAAAAATCCATAATTATTATTATTTTTGATTTAAAATTTTTTATTTTTTTTAAATAACACTAAGATGAAGAGAGAGAGAGAGAGAGAGAGATAGAGAGAGAAGATGAGATTTTTTTATTTAATTTTTAAAAAAAATTTATGCAAACACAAACAAGTTAACACAAATTACCTAACGACCTAGATGTGACCTAAACCTACAAATAGGGTTTCACAAAATGACTAAAGTGTAATTTAAGTTCACCCTCAGTATTTCCACCAGCCAGGTAAGGGGTGGGGTAGTGGGAGGCTCCCCCTACTTTCGTAGGGACCTAATTATGTCAAACCACTAGCCCGCTTAAGGCGTTTGTCGTCCGACCGTCTTGCCTTAGGCACCGGTTTCCACAAGAGGGTAAACTCAAATCATACTAAAATCACAGTATGATCCTAGGGCCAATGTCTACTGACTTTTATTTATGGCGTAGGTCATGCAGATATGCAAGGGAAATGTGATTTGTGGGCTAAGGAATGGTGATGAATTCCCCACCTTATGTTATTTAAAGGTAGTGCCCTTAGAATATTTTGAAATAAAATGCACACCACAATTTCAAACAAGGGGTTCTTATGCAATATGAATGCCAGAATAGGATAAGTAGAACGTGCCTTGCCGCTCGCAATCTTCAAAATTAAATGACATGAATTAAACAAAGAAAAATTCTATGCTAAATGATGCATGACCTAGAACATGATGAGTGTGGTTTCTATTCTTGGATGAAGTCTTTTATTTTGATATAAGTGATTTTTTTTTTTAGTTAATGAACCTATATAGCCAGCACAAAAATTTCTTTTGTTTTGATTTTTTTCAATAAGAGATAAATGCAAGAAACTATAAATAATAGAATAATAAAGATATGAAAATTTAGTACAACATGAAACTTAAAATGGTGTTTTTGTGTTTTCTGATGTTTTTGATGTTTATAGATTTTTCATGAATTTTTCAGATTTTTTGAAGATTTTTCAGAAATCGGAAAAATAGAACATATTCCTATGTTTTGGCCCTTTAGCGACACTTGACTGCTATAGTTCCAGCCTTTCAGCGACGCTTCATTTTCTGGGAATTTTAGGTTTGATTTTCCTCTTTCTTTGATATTCTGATTTTTGTCTTTTTTCCTGTAAAATAAAAATAGAAAATTTAGTATACAAATATACACATCAAACACAAGAATATCCCAACATTCAAAAATTCATCTCCCCGGCAACGGCGCCAAAATTGATGGCGGAAAAACGCACGTCGTTAATACGCCCCGCTACCAAATTAAAATATCCGGCCCACAAATTAAATAAATAGAATAGTTAAGTGGTGAGACCGAGTTGAATCCACAGGGAGAAGTAGATTTAAAAGCTGAAAACCTTGAGTTTTTAAAATTGAAAATCAAGAGAATTGAATTGAAACCGCCTTAGGGAGATTTGGATGTAATTTAGAAGGGGTGGAATTGATAGAAGAACACATAGAAAAATATAATGAAAATAAGGTGAGTTAGGAAGAGAAATAACTTTCAAACCAGACAAAATTAGAAGAAGTGATAGAAGACGAAGTTGAAGATCGGAGAGTTAGGAAGATGTTTTATGAAGAGTGCAAAGACAGAAAATGAGAGGAAGACAGTGAAAAATGTGACAAATCAAAATCTATTGGTGCGGATGAACAGTAGAAACGTTAAAGATAGAACAGTGAAAAATTAATTATAACTCACAAACGAAGAAGAATTAGAAGAAGTGATAGAAGCACAAAATCTAGATCTATAAAAGAAGAACAACTTTCATGAAGAACTCAGAGTGAAAAAAGGATTGTAAAGGCTTCAAAACAGAAGAATACTAGAAGGTATCACCTCGGATGAACAGTAATCTCATAGAACAGAACTTATAAAAATGGGAAATAACTTCCAAGTTAGAAGGTATTAAGAGAAATGATAGAAAGAGAAATTGGAGAACATTTAAAGATGAACAACTTTCGTGAAGGTAGGAAAATGAAATGGAGATCAGAATAAGAAGTAATGGGACTAAGAAAAGATTAAATGCTTAAACAAAACATTCATTAAAGCAACATCAACTTACAAAGTTTACATCAAAAGCTCTTAAAACAACACTCTCTAACTCTCTTATGTAGCTCTACTAAGGCCAACAAGAATAAACTTCAAAAATTTAAAGCAACCCCTTACAACTCTTAGCAACTCCTTTAGCAACTCCTTTAGCAACCCCTTTCTTTCATTACAATAGAAGCCCCTTTTATAGGGTTCACATAACCCCATTCCTAATGTGAACACTTTAACCTTTCTTGCCTCTTTTGTTGAAAAACACAATCCATTGCTGCTATTTTTGACTCAAAATTATGTGCCAACATGTGTTGCACACTTTTATAATTTTTTCTGATTTGTTTCTATTTTTCTTCATCTTCTTTCTCTTCCTTTCTGGCCGCGTGCGCCGCGGTCCCTGCGTGTGGGCGCGGTGCGCCGCCGTCGCGCTCTCCTGCCGCGTGTCCTACGCGTGGGCGCGGTGCACCGCCGCCGCGCTCTCTCTCTCCACTATCGCGTGCGCCGTCCCGCGTGGGCGCGTGTGCCGCCCGCCCTGGCGCCGCGGTGCGCCCGCGTGCGCCGCCCGGCGCGTTGATCGCGGGAGGCGCGCTGACCGCGCCTCCCCTCTCCCTCGTCGACCGTGCTGACGCGCGAAAGCGCGTCGGCGCCTTCCCTGCAAACAGAAAACACACTCACACACACTTACACATTATATATATATATATATGTATATATATATATTACATTTATTGATATATATCTTATAAAAGCCCTTAAAAATATCAAATAAATTTATTTTTTTTCTTTTCTTTTTGAACAAGTCCATGGGCTTTTGGCTTTTATTATTATTTTTTTTATATTTGTTTCTTGTCGCTTCCCTCGTACCGAGTGTCTGCATAAATAAGTAAATATCATTTTTAAAATTATTTAATTCATAAAATTAAATATTTGACTCTAAATTAAAAGTAAATGTGATACGTGCATATTTATTAGTATTCAAGCTCATAACAAATGTGTATAACATGAATTAATATGTAAAAATACACACTTATCAAGTATCAAATTTACATATGGTTGTATTTCAAAGGTTCTTAGTGTAGGCTGGAAGACCTATGTGAATGACATAATGCAAGATAATTGTTCTTATCAATTGCATTGATGAAAGTGAGTATCTATTAAGTACAGGTTCAGGTGATTGACAGCTGGTCATATGACATCCTTTTATCTCCTTAGCATGAACTGAGCTATCCTTGGTTCATCAAAGGGAGGATGGAGATCCAAACTGCTATATCAATGCCAAAGGTAAGAATGAGCATTTTGAATGTTGATTGCTGATGGATATTTGGTAAGCATTGTATAGAATTCTTATTTTTCTGCTCATTGCTTGTTTAGAAAAATTGGGTTTTCTTGTGACTTCATGCATGCTCTTCTTAATTGTCTTAAGGTTGTCTTTTGCTCATCTAGCTTCTTATTGTCTTTAATAAGACCCTATTTTGATTGGTGATTTAAGACCCTCAAATGCATGTCATTTTAATTGACAAATCATGTTTTTAATGGGTTGAAAGGTTTCACTGCATGCTGTGGGACTGCCAAGGCAGTTCTTGTCATAGGCATTGCAAGTGTCGACTCACAGAGTCGACACCTGTTATCCTGTGTGCTACCATGGAGCAGCAGGCAGTAAGTGTCGACTCTGTGAGTTGACACTTGGTGTCCAGGGGGCCCATTTTTGCTGCAGGCAGTGTGTTTGGCAAAAAGTGTCGACTCTAAGAGCCGACACTTCGCCTGTGTGCTGGTTTTTTGTTTGCTGGCAGAACATCGGTGAACAAGTGTCGACTCTGCGAGTCGACATTTGTCCTGGGCGATCCGAATCGGGTCTGCCGTTTTTGTTTCGAACACCACTTTTCTAGATTCAGTTGCCTTGCTTTTTTACACCCTTACCTTTAGGGTTACTATACATGTTTAAGGCTGCCCCGGATGCCTAGTAGTTATTCGGGATGATTAACTACATCCATATGGGAGGATCTCAATAGATTTATATTTCAAAATGCGGGGCTAGTTTTTCTATGACCCCAGAGCAGGCCAGTCACAGGGAGCAGCTCAGCCTGGCCGGGAGTGTGGAAAGCACCTCTGAACAGTGCCGTGAAGCTAATTTTGATGGGGCAACTGACCTTAAGGAAGATGAATCGTGCAGGAGTAGGCGTGGTTCTCGGAAATGCAGCATTGGAAATCCTCTTTTGCCGGGGCTTACTAACCAGGAAGCTTGTTTCTGTGCTGCAATAAGTAGAAATGCAGGCAATGTATTATGGTTTCTAAGGCCCCATTTGTTTCTCGAACTGTCGGCTGGGTTTGTTAACAGAGGAGAGAGAGAAAATGTGGGTCCCACCACCTCCCCTCACACACAACCACTCTTATTCCAGTCGACAAGGTTCGTTCGACCCCAGAGTGTCGAACACCTTATTTTACCTGAGAAATAAAGAGACTCTAGGGGTCGAACAAACCTTGTTGGCTGGAATAAGAGTGGCTGTGTGTGAGGGGAGGTGGTGGGCCCCACATTTTTTCTCTCTCCTTTGTTAACAAACCCAGCCGACAGTTCGAGAAACAAACTGGGCCTAAAAGAATTGGAACACTTGCAGGGCAAAGGACAACAGATTTTTGTTCGAGGAGACAACATGAAGGTAGTCACAGCAGTTAAAGATCCATCCTTCTCTCTAGTGGAACTCGGAAGCATCGCCATCAAACCAAATAGACTGGTATGCGGCAAAGTTCTCCATTATCTGAACCAAATCTTTCTCTCAGGCGTTGATAATCTCCAAATATACATAATACGAGTTCAATACATACCTTGTCAGTGGAAATAGAAATCACATGTGTGGACGCGGAGGTGACGGATAAGGCTACCAGAGTCTCTCAAAACTTAGGGATGCGGTGATGACCATCAAAAGATACAACTGTCACGAGGAAGAATGTGATGTTTTGGTACTCAATGGACTGAGCGCGGCCTTCTCCACGAGGCATTGCCTTATTCTCACTACAAAAATAATTGGGTCTATAGCGACCAAATAATTTGCGGCCAAAAAATATTGGTCCCAACAAAGATATATGGCAACAAAAAATGTTCATGGGTCGCTAACCCAAACTATTTGTCGTACACCCACCAAAATAATATTGGTCATTAAATGGCATTGATAGTGATTGTTTTATGATTGATCGTTACGTGTAGTCATTAATTTATCTTCCCAACATCTACGAATGTCAACAATGATAAAAAGTTAGTTGCAATAGATTTTACATTAGGGGCAACAAGTTGGCTAGTTGCTAAATCTTAAAATTTTCAATAGACCAAGGTCTTCTTGGTTGCTAATATGGTCAAAATAAGCAGCTGACCAACACGTAGTCGCTGACTCTTCCTTTTAGTGACAAGGTGTTTCCATGGTCACTGAATAAAAAAAAGGAAGTGAAGAAGGAAAGTAAAGGAGGAAGCTATTGTGAGGGTTTGCTTCCATTTTATGTAAATTAGATGATTCATGGGCCAAGTTTCTTAACATATAGTGATCCAACATGTAGGAAAGAGAACCACATGTATGGCATGGCCAACTGTGAGTCTGCATCGCCTATGCTATGTAATGTACACCATTTTTGGCCATGAGACTTCTTCGAAGTAGAGCTATTCTCATGTCCCTTTTTGATGGCTGTTGTTCATAAATTCTTGTGTGATCTATCGTAATTGTTGATAGTACTTTGTGAAGTCTAATGATGGGTGTTCCTCAACTCTTGTATGATCTATACCAAGTGGGGAGGGAAATATTCGTCAGATCTAGTGCGACCCAATATTGCCAGGCCCATTATGGTCCGGTTCAGTTGAGTCCCGTAATGGACAACCCCGTCAGCCTGTGGCCCATTCAATGCAGCCCAGCTAAGGCTCAAGGAAACTCCGCCAGCCCACGGGCGAAATTACTACGCACGTAAGATCTGGACGTCGTAGAATTCGCCAACGGATGAACGTTGCCACTACCATCTTAGAACTTTCTCTAGCGAGGACCGAGTCAGACCCACGCCGCCGAAATCCCCGCCATGAATCCTCCCTTTTGGGAACAAACGTGCATATAATAGGCAACCCGCATGATCAAGGAGATATTACTCCACGATCTATACCATTCCTTAGCCAAAAGATGGCCAGTGTCCCGACAGCACATATAAAAGGGTCCCTAGCTAGACCCGAGAAGAGGACAAATGACCGAATACATCTCCGGACACACCTATGCATATAGAGACAGAAGAGAGTCATCATAGTGCTAGTAGAACTCTACATTGAGAGAAGAGAGAGGCTCCTCTACGCAGTGGCAGAAGGAATCTCCATCTAGGAAGTAGGTCTAGAGAGGTTCCCCTAGGGTTCTTCTCCCCTACCTCCCTAAGCACTCTCCCAGCCTTCTAAGCACTCTCCGAGCACTCGCTCCTATGCTCAGGCTCCTCCATTTTGCCCTCTCTGGCTCTCTTCTTACTTCAGCTCTTCTCCCTTTTTACTTCTCAAAGCTGCTGACTTAAACATCGGAGGATTGTCCCCTGGGATCACTCCTAGGGCTCCTTCTGACATCATCCTCTAGTGGTTGCAGGTTTTCTCGGGTGGCCGACAGTTCATCCTCAACAAACAAATCTTAAAGGTGTGGTACAAGATAAAAGGGGAATACTTTTGTAACACCTGAGAATTTTCTAGGAATTTTTTAGGATTAAAATATAATTATTAGGTATTTTTAAAGGTTTAATGGATAATTAAGAAGAATTAATGATTTATTAAATCCATTTATAGGCCCTATATTTATCAAAGGGCTAAGCCCAACTCAAATAGGCCCAAAGATCCAATTCCAAGGCTTTTAGACCCAACCCCATTAATAGAAACGTAAATTAGGTAATTTACGGATTAAAAAATAGGATATATACATCAATTAGGGGATAAATGGGGGATAATATGAAAATATAAGAATTTCAGATCTAATGAAGCCTGGCAGTCTATCACGTGACCGTCGGATCCACCCTAGCGGTCCTCCCATGACCACTAAGCCTCCTGATTCCGTGAATGGGAGAAAACATGAAAAGCTTGGATCTTGGACGATCAAATCACCTTAGATCGAAACTACCTGGCATGGAAGACTCTCTAGAGCTCTCTAGGGATTAACTCTACTCCAATTTGGGACTCTAGGTTCGATCTAAACCCTTAAACCCTAGGTGAACCCTATAAATAGACCCTAACTTCGACTCATGCGAACCCTAATGTTGGCTCGCGTATTTTGAAGGTAAGGAGACATCTTCTCAGGTTAGTTCTTTATAACTTTATGATCGTCTTAGTTTTGTCTAACTTCCCTCAAATTTTCATGCTAGAAGACCCAACCGTTGGAGAGTTAGAGCCTCTGCAAGTTGCTGGTTCGCAACAGACTGCACAAGAACTAGTGCGACGGTCTAATGAAGATCAGGAAAGTAGAAGCTCAAATCAAGGTATTTAGAAATTGGTCCTTTAGAACTTTCTGTTCTTCTTCGTATCTTCTACCAATCCTCCAATTTTCATGGATTTAGGCCACAAGGATCGGGAGATAGGGGGATGGGAAGTTGCTTATTTGCCACAGGACGTGCAGGAACTAGGGTCTACTTCCAGTCAAAAATCTAAAGTCTAGGGATCAAATCAAAGGTATGTTATCTCATGAAAAGGCTAAATTAACGTGTTAGGAATAAAAGCCCTCGGTTTCCTCCTGTTTTCATTGATTGTACATGACAAATTTGATGTTTTATTATGAGTGCGCATATAGGGTTAACATAGCATGCATGAACCTTACCCCTTAATAAGAAAATGATAATTCTTGTTTATTTCACTCAAACCCATGCATCTCCATGTTTTAATATGGTTTTATGAGGCCATATTTACCAGTTGGCATATTTTACCATACATCTATCTGCCCTAGATTAGCCTGTATTTCGATTTTATTACTGTTTATAGTAGACAAGAAGAAACGGTCTTCCTGAGACCGCCTGGGTCCTTAGCGGCCCTACGATAGACCACTAAAGCTCATAAAATGGTCCTCCCAAGGCCACTTAGTTTTCGGAGTTCTGTATTATTTGTTAAACCGAAACATAATAAAGAACAACCCTATTTATCATATGATAAGCCTAGCTAATGAGGTCTTACACCTATTTTAAGTACTGTATTCATACACTTGGTTATATTAAGTGTTCATCCTAGTAAATTTCATGTCTTTTATGCACTTGGGAATTAATTTAAACTTATGTTAATTTCATGCCAAAATCATATACACTTGTATTTATCTTAAATTTCATGTGGTTCATGGACTTGTCTAGTTTTAATTTGATCACTATTTTATCACGATCCTTTCTTATCTAGAGTCTTTTCTTATGTATATGGCACGTATTCTGGTACGTTGTCATTAGATACACTTTGCACATTAAGCACACAATTTTGGACTTGTGATCCTCTCTATTGGATATTCCTTCCACCGGACTAGGTGATCTTGTTTGAAGGCCTCCATAAGACTCAGCGAGCCTGGGATTCCCACTAGGATGGCGAGCTAGTTGTACCATCAAAAACCTAAATTGTCTAGAAAGCACTTTACCGGTGTTTTATGTGTTCTAGACCTTAGCCGCCTTCTGGAGACCGCCAGAGTCCAGTAGTGGCCATATACCTGACCGCCAAGGATGCCTAGCGGCCCTACCGTGACCGCATGGTTCTAGTTCATTCGTTTCATCAACTCAGATGCTAAAAGGTCTAGTCATGACCGCATAAATCCATATACGGTCCAATAAACGACCGCTATTTCCATAAATGGCACCGATATGACCGTTTGATGTCTAAGTATTAATTAACCCAAGGTTGGACCCAAGGGTTGATTTTCCTATCATCTTAGATGGTCTAATGATTATCTAGAACCTAACACTTCATTCAATAAACTGCCTAATGAATTATAAAAATTAATGAATATACCGTTATGCTGCCAAATTCTTTCCATGGCGTGACCTTGTCCTTAAGGCATTCTTTGAATTCTCATGTTCAAAATTGAAGCATTCTTACCTTGACATTATTTCCATGAGCTTATTATTTGAATTATTACATTATTGGCCAAACTTTATTATTATACTCATGGAAGTAGATGGATTTATAACATGAAGATGCAGATCGGGCACTGATTGTGTCCAAGGGCTCCATGCTAGTCCCCTCAGATGATTGTCGGAAACATATTGAAAATCATGGGATACAATGATACCGCCATCACATTGCGCTGAGAGTACTTTCTTTTATAAATGATTGAAATCCACGAGGGTATCTAGTGAAATTACATTCTTGCGTGACTAGTGACTTTCTAGTGCATAGCCTTTATGATTATGGAAAAGTACATTCTTGCTCATGAAAGGCCAAATTACATTCATGTTATATTCTTGGTTGATCATATTTCTTAAGTCTACATGAACTCTCATATCTCACCTAGATCATATCGTGTTAATTGTGTTACTTCGGTTTATTCACGTGTTTCATCGTATTTTTATGACTTCTCTTATACTCTAGAGCTAAAATGTTAATCACTTAAACATTACCTTCATGTTGATACGAAGATACCTACTGGGCATGTGTGCTCATTCCCTACTTTTCTAATCTTTTTCAAGAAATTCTAGCAGGTCGGATTCTGACTATTCAAGTGATGGATCCGAGAGTGATTAAAGAAGGAGCGAAGCCTTAGATTGTCATTAGTGATAGTCAAGAGTCATTATGTAATTTTTCATTTTATTGAGTCTAGTTTGTCCAAGAGTCAAGAGTCAACCTTATGTACTTTTGATAATTGTTTAAATAAAGCAAAGATGTTGTCCAAATATTGTGCATTCATTTCTTATATGTGAATGTGTTAGCGCTCTGATTATATTGCTTGCTTGAGGCGTACTAGCTGGCTGTTCACGTTCCTGATTATTTCCGCTGCATAATCTCAGGGCGTGACAGTTAAAGTGATATCAGAGCCTAGGCATAAGTACGTCCTAGAAAAATGTCATGTCATAGGCTAAGTCTATGGTTTAAGGACCCACACCCATGAACTAAGGAAAGAATTTCCCACCTACGTGAGATTTGGGTAGAGCCGGGATGAGATAGTTATTTATAACTTTTCTCTAAGTTAACTCCCTTTTATTTCGTAGGAATTAACAAATTGTTTGTTTTTTCTCATGTACCTTACTCTCTCAATGGCTCAATGTGTCAACTGGGATGAGATGCAACAAACAGTTGCGGGTCTTACCCAGGCCCTTCAGATTGTGGCCCAAGTTGGCGCACAGGTTGGTGTAGGTAAACTACATGGGAATTTCCAGAGCATGAATCCTCCAAGATTCTCTGGTTCCTCCAACCCCGATGAGGTAGAGAATTGGATTGATGAAATGAACATAATATTTGACGTTATGCAATGCACTGATCAAGAGAAGGTCTGTCTCGCCACCTTCCAATTAAACAAGGATGTGCATACTTGGTGGAAAGCTATTCCAGCATCGCCTCCAAATGCACATCATACTTGGGAGGGATTCCTCACGCTCTTTCGTACAAAGTACTTCTTCGAACATGTCAAAGAAAGAAAAGCTGTGGAATTTGCCTCTTTAAGGCAAGGGATGATGATCGTGGCGGAATATGAACTTCAATTCTCCTGTTTGTCTCCATATGCCCCTCACTTGGTTGGCACTGATCTCCTAAAGGCTAACCAATTGATGAACGGTTTAAGGCCCGGATTTATTCAACAACTTGGGTCTCAAAATATCCGCACATATACAAAATGGTCCAACGGGCACAATTATGCAAAAGAACCCTAGAAAAGGTAGAAAAGCTCCGGGGGAAAGAAGAAAAGTTGAGTCGAAAACATGATAAACGAGATGAAAAAGAAGGAAGGTTTAGCATCACGGAGGATGACGAACCCCATTATAACAAGAGGTCCCACAATGGGAATGGTAATGGTAAAAGAATAAGTAATGGAAAAAGGAATCACAATGGCAACGACAATGGAAAGAATAAATGTGCCAAGGAGGAGAAAGAAAAGCAGGTCATGGCAGCTTGCTCATTTTGTGAAAAGTTCGGGCACTCGGCTGAAGAATGCTGGAAGCGTCTCGACGCTTGTCTCAAGTGTGGAAGTCAGGAGCATCGCTTACCTATGTGTACTCTCATAAAGGAGCAATCTTCAAAGGATAATAATGGATATAGGCGACGAGGCCGACTAAATGCCATCTTGGATGATGAAGGTAAAATGATTGAAGGTATTATCTTGACCTATTTACAAATTAGCACTGCCTTAATTATCGGCCTGACTAATTAAGTACACTCTCCTTAAGTAAATCTTGTTACGATTAATTTGGAGACCAAATTCTTTTTAAGTGGGGGAGGGTGTAATGCCAAAGAATTTTTTAAGAATTTTCTGAGCTTAAAATATAATTATTAGGTAATTTAAGGGTTTAATATATAGTTAAGAAGAATTAATGATTTATTAAATCTATTTAAATACCCTATATTTACCAAAGGGCTAAACCCAACTCAAATAGGCCTAAAGATCTAATTCCAAGGCTTTTAGACCCAAGCCCATTAATAGAAACGTAAATTAGGTAATTTACGGATTAAAAAATGGGATATATACATCAAATAAGGGATAAATGGGGGATGATACGAAAATGCAAAAATTTTGAATTTAATGAACCCTGGCGGTCTATCGCGCGACCGCCAGATCCACCCTAGCGGTCCTCCCATGACCGCTAAGCCTCTTGATTCCGTGAATGGGAGAAAACGTGAAAAGCTTGGATCTTGGATGATCAAATCACCTTAGATCAAAGCTACCTGGCCTGGAAGACTCTCTAGAACACTCTAGGGATTAACTCTACTCCAATTTGGGACTCTAGGTTCGATCTAATCCCTTAAACCCTAGGTGAACCCTCTAAATAGACCATAACTTCGACTCATGTGAACCCTAATGTTGGCTCGCGTATTTAGAAGGTAAGGAGACATCTTCTCAGGTTAGTTCTTTATAACTTTATGATCGTCTTAGTTTTGTCTAACTTCCCTCAAATTTTCGTACTAGAAGACCTAGCCGTTGGAGAGTTAGAACATCTGCAAGTTACTGGTTCACAACAGACTACACAAGAGCTAGCGCGATAGTGTAGTGAAGATCAGGAAAGTAGAAGCTCAAATCGAGGTATTTAGAAATTGGTCCTTTAGAACTTTCTGTTCATCTTCGTATCTTCTACCTATCTTTCAATTTTCATGGATTTAGGTCAAGAGGATCGGGAGATAGAGGGACGGGAAATTGCTGATTTGGCACAGGACGTGCAGGAACTAGGGTCTACTTCCAGTCAAAAATCTAAAGTCTAGGGATCGAATCGAAGGTAGGTTATCTCATGAAAAGGCTAAATTAACGTGTTAGGAACAAAAGCCCTCGGTTTCCTCCTGTTTTCATTGATTGTACATTACGAATTTTATGTTTTATTATGACGGCGCATATAGGGTTAACATAGCATGCATGAACCTTACCCCTTAATAAGAAAATGATAATTCTAGTTTATTTCACTCAAACCCATGCATCTCAATGTTTTAATATGATTTTATCAGGCCATATTTATCTGTTGGCATGGTTTACCATACATCTATCTGCCCTAGATTAGCCTGTATTTCGATTTTTTTACTGTTTATAGTAGACAGGAAGAAACGATCTTCCTGAGACTGCCTGGGTCCTTAGCGGCCCTACGATAGACCACTAAAGCTCATAAAATGGTCCTCCCAGACCGGTTAGTTTTCTGAGTTCTGCATTATTTGTTAAACCCAAACATAATGCAGAACAACTCTATTTATCATACGATAAGCCTAGCTAATTAGGTCTTACACCTGTATTAAGTACTGTATTCATTCAGTTGGTTATGTTAAGTGTTCATCCTAGTAGATTTCATATCCTTTATGCACGTGAGAATTTATTTTAAACTTATGTTAATTTCATACCAAAATCATATACTCTTGTATTTATCTTAAATTTCATGTGGTTCATAGACTTGTCGAGTTTTGATTCGATCGCTGTTTTATCACGATCCTTTCTTATCTAGAGTCTTTTGTTAAGTATATGGCACGTATTCTGATACATTATCATTAGATACACTTTGCACATTAAGCACACAATCTTGGACTTGTGATCCTCTCCGTTGGATATTCCTTCCATCGGACTAGGTGATCTTATTTCAAGGCCTCCATAAGACTCCGCGAGCCTGGGATTCCCACTAGGATGCCGAGCTGGTTGTACCCTCAAAAATCTAAATTATCTAGAAAGCACTTTACCGGTATTTTATGTGTTCTAGCCCTTAGCGGCCTTCTGGAGACCGCCAGAGTCTGGTAGCGGCCATTTACCTGACCGCCAAGGATGCCTAGCGGCCCTGTCGTGACCGCATGGTTCCAGTTCAGTCATTTCATCAACTTTGTTGCTAAACGGTCTAGTCATGACCCCATAGATCCATATACGGTCCAATAAATGACCGCTATTTCCATAAACAGCCCCGATATGACCGTTTGATGTCTAAGTATTAATTAACCCAAGGTTGGACCCCATGGTTGATTTTCCTATGATCCTAGATGGTCTAATGATTGTCTAGAACCTAACACTTCATTCAATAAACAATCTAATGAATTATGGAAATTAATGAATGTACCGTTATGCTACCAAATTCTTTCCATGGCGTGACCTTGTCCTTAATGTATTCTTTGAATTCTCATGTTAAAAATTGAAGCATTCTTACCTTGACATTGTTACCATGAGTTTATTATTTGAATTATTACATTATTGGCCGAACTTTATTGTTGTACTCGTGGAAGTAGCTGGATTTATAACGTGAAGATGTAGATCGGGCACTGATTGTGTCCAACGGCTCCATGCTAGTCCCCTCGGCTGATTATCGAAACCGTATTGAAAACCATGGGATACGATGATACCGGCGTCGCATTACGCTGGGAGTACTTTCTTTTGTAAATGAGTGAAATCCATGATGATATCTAGTGAAATTACATTCTTGCATGATAAGTGACTTTCTAGTGCATAGCCCTTTATGGTTATGCAAACATATATTCTTGTTCATGAAAGGCCAAATTACATTCATGTTATATTCTTGGTTGATCATATTTCTAAAGTCTACATGAACTCTCATATCTCACCTTGATCATATCGTGTTAATTGTGTTACTTTGGTTTATTCATGTGTTTCATCATATTTTCATGACTTATCTTATACTCTAGTGCTAAAATGTTAATTACTTAAACATTACCTTCATGTTGATACGAAGATACCTACTGGGCATGTGTGCTCATTCCTTACTTTTCCAATATTTTTCAGGAAATTCTAGCCGATCGGATTCAGACTATTCGAGTGATGGATTCGAGAGTGATTAAAGAAGGAACGAAGCCTTAGATTGTCATTAGTGATAGTCAAGAGTCATTATGTAATTTTCTATTTTATTGAGTCTAGTTAGTCCAAGAGTCAAGAGTCAACCTTATGTACTTTTGATTATTGTTTAAATAAAGCAAAGATGTTGTCCAAATATTGTGCATTCATTTCTTATATGTGAATGTGTTAGCGCTCTGATTATATTACTTGCTTGAGGCGTACTAGCCTGCTGTTCAAGTTCCTGATTGTTTCCGCTGCATAATCTCGGGGCATAACAACTTTTCATCCTCTACACTTTTTGGCTCTGTCTGTGGGAAGCGAGTAGGAGGCCATGGCACCCCCTGGAACCTATCACAACACTAGCAACTGCCAGGGGGCTCACGGTTCTTGATGAGCCCCAAGTTCCCGGTGGGGGTAGCAATAAGTATCCTCTTCCACTTGACCACCCTGCGGCACGGCTGCACTCAATCCCGTCTTGAACGAGTTCGTAGAGATGCATTGCCAGGTCCAGATATTGACGGTGGTATGCCAATGTCACGCTCCGAGATATGCAGTGGAATTGAGTCGGGAACGTGAACAGCTGGCAATAAGCCTCAAGCTAGCAAGATAATCAAAGCGCTAAACATTCACACAAAAGAAGAGTGAACACAATGTAATGTACTAAAATTCTAACTTTATTAAATCATAATAATCAAGGTTTACAACGACACTTGACTTGACTATCTATACTCTAAACTCAAGAAAAAGGAAAAGTACATAACATGATCAACTTCACCGCCTATTACAGTGAAGGCATCTAATTACAATATGACTCACGACTCTCAAACTATCAAGGGCTTCTCTTGATCTTCACTCGCTCTCACCCTCAGATCCGTCATTCGAGTTCTTCGAATCTGTTCCACTAGAATATTCTGAAAAGATTAGGAAATTAGGGAATGAGCACACTTGCCCAGTAACTATCTTTGTATCAACATGAAGGCATAATTTAAGTAATTACCAGTTTAGCTCTATGAGAGGCAATAATGTAAAATGTGATAAAACACATGATAAAATAAGAAAACCATAAGTCACAAGACAAATATAGAGATATGAACGAATATGGGATCATGATCAAGTAATATTATAATAAAGATATAAGTTTGGTCTTTCATGTAACAAGAATGTACTTTTCATAACCATAAAGGCTATGTTCTAGAAAGTCATGTAACAAGCAAGTATAATTTCATGATGAGCCTCGTGGGTTTCACCCGTTTATAAAAAAAGTACTCCCGGCACAAGGTGACGCCAGTGTTCATCATACCCCATTATTTACAGTATGTTTCTAGCCATCCGTCGAGGGGGCTAGCGTCGAGCTCTTGGACACTGCCCGTGCCCGCTCTTGCATCTTCAAGTTATAAATCAAGTTACTTCCCCAAGTAATATAAAGTTTGGCCAACAATAACAAGTTCAAATAATAAGTTCCATGATAATAAATATCAAGGTAAGAATGCACCAAACACAAACAATGACAGTTCAAGGATGAATTAATGACAAGGTCATGCTACGGGAGGAATCCGATAGCATAACGGTACATTCTTATGTTTTCAAAGTTCATTAATAATGTAATGTATAGGATGTTGGGTTCCAGATAGTTAAAGGACCATCTAAGAACAGAGTAACTTAACCCCTTGGTCAAACCACAGGTTTCACAACAAGATTGCGGAAGACGGTCAAACCAGGATCGTTTTCTTGAGAAGGCGGTCAAGTCAAGACTGCAATTAGGTAGAGTCGACGCAAGACAAGGAATAGGTCGATGTAGTTGATCAAGCGTAGAAGAAGACAGTCGCGCCAGGGCCGCAACCTGAAGGTGGCGGTCGCCTCATGGCCGCCTTCTGCACAAAGCGCAGGAAGATGCAGGAATCTCAAGTGCTTTCCAAACCATTGGGTTTTTAGGGTACAACCAGCTCGACGTCCTAGTGAGAATCCCAGGCTCACGGAGACTTACGGAGGCCTTGAAACATGATCACCTAGTCCGACAGAAGGAATATCCGACGGAGAGGATCACAAGTGCAAGAGGTGTTCCTATCAAGTGCATGTGTAACTAATTGCAACGTATCGGAATACGCGCTATATGTGACTTATAAAACAGAAATAAGGTGAGAAAGAACGTGCCAAATCATAAAACAAGGTGTAGGAATATTGCATAAAAATTCTTAAGTACAAAACTATAAGATTTGGACAAAAAAATAATATACATGAAAATAACTTTTAAACATGCTAACGTGAAACATGATGTAGCAGAAATCATGAGTAACATGAAATAACCTCTAATCATGAGTAGGAGCCAGAAATAAATAAAATAAGACATAGTTTCTATCAATTATGCTAGGGATATACATATAGTTTAAACTAGTTACAAGAATCAGGTAGCGATCTTGAAAGGGCCGCTACTTGGAAATAGCGGTCTGTCGAGGGCTGCCTTTTGAAGGAGGCGGTCTCTTAGGAACCGCCTTCTGTCTGTAATAGACAGAAGTTTAAGATAACATGCAGGGCCTATGCTAGGGCAAATAATGCATAAAAATGTAAATGATAGATAAATAAGACATGCTAACATGTTTTGAACGAAGAAAAGTATAAAATAAACATGAATTGAAGTCAAAATTATTATCTTTTTGTTAGAGGTGCAGTGCTAATGTACAGAGAAAAGCATGCAAGCACAGTTATGGGAAAACATCAAATACTCAACGTAGAAAGTATGCAATTGAGCAAGATCAGAGGGCTTTTAATCCCAACTTGATGTTTATCCCATTCATGAGATAACCTACCTCTGGGTTGCTCCTAGAGTTCGAATTCCTGAATGGAAGTACGCTCCCGTTCCTCCGCGTTATGTGTGGAACCAGTGTAACGCCTCGAGATCCGATTCCCAAATTTTAAGGGTATGTATTTTTTTTTGTCAGACCCCGAAGCAAATTACTTCGTACGTATCGGGAAAGCAGCAATGTAGATAAATGTACATGCATTCACAAAAGAGAGATAGAAACCATAGGTTACAGAAATGTAGGAAAACATCTCAACCATTCATAGTCTCCAAAAGAGAACAAGTTCATAGTTCCAGATTACACATGAGCCCTCATGGGCTTGCCACTCCACAACCCTACACAAAATAGAAACATTCGACTATAGCATACCCAGGCGAACAGTGGCTAACTCTACTCTTCCGCTGCTGCCTCCTCCTCAACCTCTTTCTCTATGTCCCTTGAAAACGTGTGTCACAAGGGGTGAGTGTGATTCTTAGTAGGCAACCCAGTCAAACCGGGGTTAACTTTGCATCTATATAATCCATTATATATAGAGTTCAGATGTTAACACTAGCTTAGTACATTTCATCATCAGTTCTTAAGATAACTTATGTAAGGAAAATACAAATTCTTGGACTAATGTACAAGGTACCCAAGCATGCAGCAAGAACCCAATGATTAAGCAATTAAACATTATCACATTTCCATGAGTGTTCATATTTTTTCCATGCAGGGAACCAGACAGCTGCTGCAAACACAAGAGGCCCACACACACACACAAACGAACAAAAAAGAACTGCGCAGACCCGGGAGTGAACTCCCACCTAGATTCTTGTGGCCCAGTGGCGTTACGTATCGCCGTCCCACAAAGGCCGCCCCACAATGGGACCGAAGACTGAATCAATAGGATTTCGAACCAGGGCATTACATATCGCCGTCCCCTGGGATCTTTTACTTCCGTGGTGTTACGTATCGCCGTCCCGCAGAAGGGACCGAAGTCCAACCACACAGAATGTTGATGTTTTCCCTTCATGGCATACGCATTTTTATTTATCTTATAATGACTAGAGTGATATTTATCATAACAGACATGCTTTCATTAATTAAGGGACCAACCATGCTCACAGTCATGCTTCTGATAATTTAAACTTGCTCACAGATATGCTTCTTATAGTTTTAAGAGGGCTAAACATACTGGCAGTCATGTTCAGGTTAGTGCAGGTTTATCGTTCTAGGCTACACATGCACGGAAAATAATTTATATTTGAAAGTACAGAATTTCTGTGGTCATGAAAGTTTTACTGGGGGTTACTAACTTAGCCTCCTGCCATTTTCTAATTTTTTTCAGATTTTTATGAATTAATATGCCCCCTCAAAATTCTCTTTTTTCTCAATTTTCAAAAATTGGACAGACCCACAGGTGCACCAACCTTGCTCATAGCCAGGGCCAACCTGCGCCGACCTCACTAGCACATGCACCGACCTTGCTCGTGGCCAGGGCCAAACTTGCACCAACCTACTATGCACGGACCCTGGTTATGCTAACACAAAACATGCACAGACCTACTATGCTCAGACCTCACCGTGGCCAACACAAAACATGCACATATGCAAAACATGCACCGACATAAACATGCACAGACCTTATTCTGCACAGACCTTTACCTATGCATGGACCCAAAAGTGCACAGACCTTGCAACCAACGGACAGACCCCTTTTAACTACGTATGGACAAAAGTGCACAGACCTTATAAACAATGCACGGACCCCTTTTAGCTACGTATGGGCAAAAGTGCATTGACCCTACAAACGATGCACAAACCTTACTATAACTAAACATGGACAGACCTTAAACATGCACTGACCTTACCTATGCATGAACTAAATGTGCACCGATGCCAACACAAACATGCACAGTCCCTTATGCGTGGACTAAATGTACACCGATGCTAACACAACATGCACGGACCCCTCTTGGCCTGGGCAAAACTTGCACCGACCTCTCCTTTGGCCTGAACTAAACATGCACCGTCCTCTCTTTTTGGTCTGAACTAAACATGCACCGACCTTATGGCTTGAACTAAACACGCACCGACCTAATATGGGACCTACTCAGAATTGATGTAAGGACTCCAACACACATGCCCAGACTTGATTGGGCTACCCCATTGGTGCACCGACTAGGGGTTTCCTATATAGGTGTTCTGACCCTCCCAAGGACTGTGGAAACGCATGGAACATAAAACTGACTTGAAAAAACAAACCCCAAAATGGATATGATGGTCGTCCCCACCTGCCCTTAATCCCTCTTTAAAGTGTATGAAATATATTTGAAATCATTCTAATGCATCATTGACCCCCCCTAAAGTTTGAGGTTAGGTGCCTACCTTTGAGATGGTAATCCGTCGATCCGGGGATGAAATCCACACCCCAGATCCTCCTAAAACTTTTTCTTCCGATCCGGTGATGAGTTCCACACCCCAGACCCACCAGGCTACACTGCAGGTTCACCCTTTACAAAATGCCAAGGCTCCTCACACCTCTTCCTTACCCGAGAGAAATCGTAGATGGTGGGTGTTGAGGATAGGAGTTGCTAAAGGTTGATTATCCTTGGAACCCACTGTTGTGCCCCTTGTGCTTTGTTGATGATGTGGTGTTTTAATGATAGCAACATGAATGAGTCACCACATTGTCTTGAATATGTCTGACCTTTTCTATGGGAGATTGCATAAGTGTGCCATGTCTGAATTATGAAGAATGCAAGTGTATGCTTGAGTCATGCTGTGATATATTGGCTTGTGCTTGATTTCTGTTCTGTGCATTACTTCTCTGCTGATATGTTCATGCATTATATTAGGCTAAGTCTGTACATCCTACGTCTCTTGCAGCGTCAACGCTGTGAGCATTCTCAAGTCTGCAGCGTCAACGCTGTGAGTATGCACTTTGTTTCAGGTTCTTCAAGTCTATACAGACTTTAGCGTCTCATTTAGCGTCTAAGGCAAAGTCTACACATTGGCTAAGTGTGTACATCGCTTACATTTTTTTTGAGACCAAGTCCATTCATCGTGAAAGTCTATACACTCCTCTTGGCCTTAGCATCTGTTTTGAAGTCCATACATTGGTCTTCAGTTCAAGTCTGTACAGCGTTACGTTCTCTCTGAAAGTCTATACAGCGTCAAGTCTGCACATTGGGGTTTCACGAGAAGTCTACACATTGGTCTCCTCCTGAAGTCTATACATTGGCTAAGGATCTTCAAGTCCATACACAGTTATCTGATGCATATTGTTTGAAGTCTGTACAACATGCCTTGTTATTCACAACTTTCTTGTTTGTGACTTCCCTAGTGTTTTGATGATGAGCATCACTATGTTAAGTATTCTCATTTTAATCAGATATCTTACGTAATGTTATGCATTTGAAATTTTCATGATTAACAGGAAAACTGCTATGAGGTAGTACTTTGTGTGTCCGTATTGTTTCTTTCATACTTCGTGTTGATTTCCTGTAACTTCGAGTCGCTTCACCTTCTGTCTTCGTGATGTTTACTGAAGCAGCTCGAATTGTTCTGACGAACTTCGAGTCGTTTCCATGTGAACCTCGTGTCGTTTCCTCAGTATTTAGTTGCTCATCTCGAGTCATCCTTTATGTTTGCTCTTGTGTTTTCGTGTCACTTACTGTTGTTCCTCGAGTCGTTCTTTCCTTGTTTCACTGCTTCATCACGTGTCGTGATAGCCGTGTCTGTCTTCTATCTTCGTGTTGATTTTACTTCATGCATTCTTCTCTAAATTCAAGCTTTAAGTGTCTCAAGTCGAGTCTGACTGTGTTGTCTCCATGTCGTCCTTAGTTCGAGTCATTTCTTTATTATTTCTATCTTCATGTTGCTTTTCCTAGACCTCGTGTCTTTCTTGTTTTGTAACCATACTTCGTGTCGGTTTCTGTTTTCATCTTCGAGTTGTTGTCAGCCCGTGTCGTCCTCATCTTCGAGTCGTTCGTACGTTCGAGCAACTTAGTACTCGAGTTGTTTTCGTGTGTATTCAAGTCTTTTTAGTAAAGTGTCGTTTCACCTCGTGCCGTTTTCTTTGCTGTTTGTTATGTCGTGTTGTTTTTGTATTCGTGTCTTCGTGTTGCTTTTGTATTCGTGTCTTCGTGTTATTCTTGTGTTTATGTTCTCGTGTTGTTTCTTTCTATCTTCGTCCAAGGTTCCTTTGATCTCGTGTTTCTATCATTTTTACTCCGTGTTATTTCCTTCTCCGTACCTCGTGTCATTCTCAGTATAGTGCACCTATTGTTGTTCCTACACACCTCGTGCAGTTTTAGTTTTTGTGGCCCTGAGTTTTAATCGTTTTAATTCTTTGCAGGAGAAGAAGAAAAACAAAAAGAAGAAGGTGGTCCGAGGAAGAATATTCCTCAGTGAATGGGAGGCACGTGACCCGAGGCTGGAAGGGTAGACATGATTGTGACACGTGTGCTGAAGTTGGCTGAGAGACTGACATGTGGCCACAAGTTCTGGGCGGGAAATGAGGAAGCCACACGTGCCCAGTGCTGCCCTCCTGCTGGCTGCTGCTTATAAAAGGAAGCCTTCATCCAACAGATGAAGGGCATCGAAGAAGAAGCCTGGAGAGCAAAAAGTCCTTCGATCCAGAAAAAGAAAAGAGGAAGAAAAAGAGAAGAAGAGAGAATAGCAGAGAGCGTGAGCCGAAGAGAATAGAGAAAAAGAGATCGAGAGAGTGAAAGAGCAGAAGAAGAAAAGAGCTGCAGTAGAAAGCAGAAGAAGAAGAGAAGAGAAAAGACAGAGAGAGCCTGCGAAAGAAGAAGAAAAGAAAGAGAAGAAGAGCAGAAGAAAAAGAGAGAGTTAGAGAGCTCGTGAGGGTTAAGAGAAAAAGAAAGTGAGAGAGAAGAGAAGAGGAAGAGAAGCTTACCTGAAGATCTGTCTACTGGAGCGTGGATCAGATCCAGGCCAGTCAGCTCCGTTGAGAGCCACATTGTGCATTTCGTTTTTTAGCGTTCTGTTTGCTGAAGTTATTTTCATTTCGTGTTTCTATTTTTCCCCTTTTTGTTTGGTTATCCTTGTTCTTCTGATTCTCAGTAGTGAGGTCGGGTTCCTCCTGTGGATCAGAGGAAGGGAGACTTGTCTCCGGTTCTGGGCTTGTGGGTTGCAAGTCCAGGGGTCCCTCGGGTTGGAGGAAGAGAGGTCTTCGACCTCTGGTTTGCTGGTGACTGGAAGTCACTGGTTGGTTCCCTCCTGGTCTGGAGGAAGAGAGACTTTGCGTCTCTGGTTTCCAAGTGACTGGGAGTCACTTGGGGTGTCCCTCCGGTTGGGAGGAAGAGGGGAGTTTGTTCCCCTGGTCAAGCTGTGTGTCAGCACCTGTTACAGACTGAGTCTGCTTGGTTCTAGCTTTGGCTAGTGAAGCCTCACTCCGGTTGGGAGTGAGGGGTGGATGTAGGTCTGAAGGACCAAACCACCTTAAAACTATTTGTGCAGTAGTTTGCCTTGCATTAGCTCCATATCTTCTACCTCCCATTCACAGGTTGCGCATGCTTGGCTAGTTGCATTATCTAGAGAGTTAATTTTTGAGCATTATATTCTGCTTAGTGTGTTTGCGTTGTTTAGCTCTGCCTTCGTTTCAGGTTGATCAGGTGGTTGCATTGTTGCAGTCCAACTGTTTGTCCATGTGTTTCCTTATCATTTCATCTTGGAAAGCTCATTAGTCTTATTCCGCATATCTGAGCTTTAATGTTTTAATTTGGGCTATATTTTCTAGAGGGTTACATTCACCCCCCCTCTGTATCCGGGCCTAGCACCCTAACATTTGGTATTAGAGCGGTGTCTGCATACAAGGTCCAGCGACCTGCAGATTCGATCTTGCAGTCTTAGGTGCTAATTTATTTTTAGTGCATCAATACTCCTGTTGCATTAATCTGATTTATTTTCAATGGCTCATCCACCAATTTTCAGTGGTACGCATTTTAATGCATGGTTCACTAGTCTGAAGAATTATGTTAAATCTGTGAATCCAGACCTGTGGAAAGTAATTTCACACGCTCCTCATGAACTACCAAAGAAAAAGTCTAAATGGACTGACAGTCACAAGTCTAAGCATGAAGAAAATCAGATAGCTATAAATCTGATGAAGGCAGCTACTGATAGAGCTTTCCACTCATGTTTCTTTGATTGCAGTTCGGCTAAAGATATTTTGGATACACTGAAGCGAATTCAGGAGATAGATGTGGACAGCTGCATGATGGTCAACAGAAGCAATCAAAGTGGCAGCGATCAAGGCAGCAATCAAAATGAAGATGATGATGATGATGAGGTAAATGTCTTCGAGAATTTTTCTCTAGAAGATTGGGAGAATGCATATGCTGAATTATTTGAATCTCATGAAATGTTAAGAAAACAATACAAAAAATTGAAGAAAAGTAGTAGGTCAGACAATTTAAATGTTGATTGTAGAAATTGTGTTGAATTAAAAAATGCTCTTGATGCTAATATGTCTGATACTCAAATGCTGAAAGAAGTTGAATGTGTTAAATCTGATCTAAACAAGCTGAAATCAGAAAATGATTCTCTTAGAGGGTTCTCCAAAGAAAATGAAGAAAAATCAGAGAAACTTAAAATGGAGAATAAATTGCTGATTGAAAAACTTAATGTCATAAAGTATGTAAACATAGAATTACAGAAAGATCTTGATAAACAGCAAAAAGATATGAAGGAAATTGAAAATGGAAGAAAGTATGAAGTCAATTCAGAAGATCAGCTTCTAATAAAAGAATTGGTTCAAAATGATAAGCTTAAAGAAGAAATTGAAAAATTGAAGCTGTTAAACAGTGGCATGTCGGAAAGACTTCTTACTTTGGAAAGAGGAAAAACTGTTTGCATTGAAGATTCTGATAAACTGAGCAATCTGGAAAATGAAATTGAAAAATGTAAAACTGCTAACAAGGTGTTAACTGAATGTGTGAATTGCAGTGAACAAGAGATTGCCAGTTATGAGCTACATATTTCCTCTTTGGAAGATGAAATTCAGGATTTGAAAGTCTCTTTGTCTAAATTTGTTGATGGGCAGAAAAACCTAGACAAGCTACTAGGTATAAAAATCAACTCTAGGAAGGAAGGGCTGGGCTACAATAAGATAAACAAGAAGGAACTTTAGAACAAAGTTATGACATCTTTTGTAAGTGGTTTAGATGTTGCCACCACCTCTAAAGACAAACAGCCCATTGCTCAGAAACTGGTGGGAGCAAAGGATAATTTTAAGAAAGAGGGACTGGGCTATAGTCCAGTCATAAGGAAGGTCGATGGATCCAATTTGAAAACTGTTTTTGTTAAATTTTTTGAACAGGAAAAGCCTTCTACTTCATCTTCACCTCATTATAAGGCTAAGAAAACAGAAAAACATGATAAAAATCAAAAAATGATTGGAAAACAGAAAATAAATAAAAAGGGTCCATCAGTGTTTACTGATCACAGTCCTCACACACACTCACATGCATCTAAAAAGAAGATTATCTGTCATTACTGTCATAAAGTTGGACATCTGATGCATGAGTGTAAGTTGATGGAGAAGGATGATAAGAATGCTAGGAGATCTCGTGATAAAAATCCTTCACCTCAGAAAAGGAGTATCACATGTTCTAATTGTGGCAAATTAGGACACTCAATTGCTCATTGCTGGTTTGCTAGTGGTAAGAAAACCTTTTATTCATATCATGCTAAATTCCCTGCAAACTAACATGTTTTTAATAAAAACAAATCTGTTTCAATGAACCAGCATATCATCTATTTTAACTGCAACAAAATGGGTCACAGGGCCTCTGAATGCTGGTCAGACTCTTTTAAAAGAAATTCTATTTCATGCTTTGAATGTGGAAAGGATGGCCACATGGCCATTGATTGTTGGCATGCCCAAGGAGGCTATGGCAATAATGAACTCAATTTTAAAAAGAATGCCTCTTATTGCTCTCACTGTAGAAAGCATGGCCATACAGTCAAGGACTGTTGGCATATTCAGGGTAGAAATGTGAATCTCAAACATGCTAAATTCCCTGTAAGACAATTTGCAAAAACCTTCATGTTATAACTGTGGAAAGCCAGGCCACAGAGCTGGAAATTGTTGGCATGTTCAAAATAACCCTGCTAAACTCCATGTTGCGAAATTTACATGTCATCATTGTGGGAAGCTAGGTCACAGGGCTGCAACCTGTTGGCTGGCAGGATATCAAAACCAAACTGGTTTTGGTAAATAGAATTTTTATTCTGTGAACAGAAAATCTCATGCATATACACATGGATTTCATGCTAACAAGAATGTGCATAGATTAAATCTGAAATCTGGTGCATCTTACTATCATTATAGTACACAGAACTCTCTCTCTGTCAATAAACTTCATGACAACAGTAATGTGCATAAGAAGAATTTGAAATCTGATAATTCATGTCATTACTGTGGTCAAATTGGTCATTCAATGAATAATTGCTACTTGACGAAATCTGATGACCATGTTGCTAGAAATGTGCTGAGAAAACCTGCTAGAAATAATACTGTCATGTCAGGACCCAAGATTTCTTGGGTGCCTGTTTGTGCAAAATAAACTTTGCCTTACAGGTGTGCCTTGGAATGGAATAAAAAGGGGTATTAATCCAAGGCACTCAAGAATGAAAAAAAAAACCCTTCTGAACTGTTCAGGTAAATTCTCTGAATGTTCCATTTTTGAAACTCATTGCATATCTGGTTTGATGCATTCTTGCATATGCTGTTCTTAGTTTCATCTAGTGCATGCATATTAAATCTGTTCTTGCATATTCATTCATCATCTGCCAGTTGCGTTATGTTCTAATCATGCACTCTAAAATTTCTAAAAATCTGAACTGCATCTGAATGGTGTTTGAAATCTGTCCATTGCTTTCTGAAAAATCTGATAGGACAGTCTGATTGTGCACAAGTCACAATATCAATTGGTTTCATATGTTCGGTTTTCAGTGCAAACATTACATGTTTTCAGGGGGAGTTAATTGCATGTCTTTGCATAGCATTCAATGTTGAGTCTTTGCATGCATGTAGTTAATTGCATTGCATTTCATGAAAAATGCCAAAAAGATTGTCTGAATGCATAGTGTTAGGGGGAGTCAATGCATCGCATATAGGTTGTCAAATGCATACTCATGTGAAAGTTCATTGCATATCCTTTCATTGATTCTCTTTGACCAAACTTTGAGCATATTTTTGAAATCATTAAGCTTCAAAATCTCTCCTATCAATTGATAACAATTGGTATCATTTGGTATCAGAATTTCTATCAGTCATTCATGAAGATTTCAATGGGACTATCTCGATCATAAATCTGAAAATTCTTGAACTAGAAATCTTCTATTATACATTTTTATGAATGTCTGAAATAACTCATGTGGTTTAAGCTTAATGTATTCATGGAGTTTAACTTTAAAATCTCTTAACATATCTGAAGCATGTTTAATAAACTTTAACCATCTGGTTCATGTTGAGTCTTGTGAAAACTTCTGAAATCTGCACTCTTGAATACATGACTTCAACTGATTAAGTACATGAAACTATTATTGACTTGAAGCAATGAATTTTTCTGAAAAGTCTAAAGGGTAATATCTGTCAGAGCAATGACCTTGGTCACTGAGAAACACATGTCCAAAGGACTGTGTCATGAGGTACCATAGTTAACTCTGATTAATAATTCATTGAAATTCAGGCAGAGCAATGGCATGCACACTGAGAAATACAATTCACTCATCAAGAAATGATTTGCAGTGTGTCATGATGTGTATATGCTATCTCTGTTCATATAAAGCATGACAGTTAGTCCCACTAAGTGCTTAGGGATATTGGCCTCTGATCAAGGTATATCCTCTAGTTACAAGGTGTGCACTGAACTAGAGTGCTCGTAAAATTTGTAGCATGAAAATTGTTGAACGAATTGAAATATCTGAATATTGATTCAAAAATCAAATTGCTACAACCCTAGACAAAATCATATGACTTCATAATTGCTTGATTTCAATACTGATGCATGTAATTCTGAAAGAAGTCAATAAATGTGATTGTGTAAGACAAAGGGAGGATAATCAAGATAAATATGAGGGCTTGGTTCATTCTTATTAAAACATGGTTTTAGATATCAATACAGAATTTTATTGATAAAATCTGCATACATCATGTTTAAACCATGCTGTTCAAAAAGCTCATTCATAAGCCCCTATAATGGAAGACTTTGAAAACTTATGTTTTGGATTTATGAGAATGACATTTCCTTGAAAATCTGACTGAAATTCTTGTAGTTGAAGCCTCTTTAGAAATCTGCTAATTGAACCTGTTCTTGGCTCATTGACCTGAACTTCTCCTTGTTTGCCCCTGTGGTCTCCTCTCATCTATCTCATAAGATTCCACTTATTGAGGGGGAGCCTTCATGTCATGCATCACTTGCATATCAATTGGCATCTATTCAGGGGGAGCATTCCTTGTCACACTGAATCATGTTCATATCATTTGTGACCTTGCATTCAAATCCCTCATGATCAGATTTATGCATGATCAACAAAAACTGTATAGTCAACTCCTTTCTTATCAGTTGACTGATTCTATCTGCAATTTTCTGACCATACAAATGTGAGGTGCCCCTCCCATTATTACCTTGTTCACTTGCAGCCTTCTGAACCTCAGAATCTTTATAATGGTGGATTTCAGATTGATTTATTGGATAACCAGAGTCCATTCCTGTGCTTCAAGGGGAGTTATGGTTTATTATCATCTAAGGGGAGAGTAGTCAATCATGCATGTTGATAGGGGAAGAACTGTTTCACTGTCATAAGGGAGATCTTCATTTTAAAGAACCTTGACTCATTCTCTGCATTGTTGTGCTACTTTTGACTATCAAACCATTTCCCTTCTTTTTGATTATGTCAAAGGGGGAGAATAGTTTGATGAGTCAGTGCGACTCATTATGTTGCCATCATCAAAAAGGGGGAGATTGTTGTGCCCCTTGTGCTTTGTTGATGATGTGGTGTTTTAATGATAGCAACATGAATGAGTCACAACATTGTCTTGAATATGTCTGACCTTTTCTGTGGGAGATTGCATAAGTGTGCCATGTCTGAATTGTAAAGAATGCATGTGTATGCTTGAGTCATGCTGTGATATATTGGCTTGTGCTTGATTTCTGTTCTGTGCATTGCTTCTCTGCTGATATGTTCATGCATTATATTAGGCTAAGTCTGTACAGCCTACGTCTCTTACAGCGTCAACGCTGTGAGCATTCTCAAGTCTGCAGCGTCAACGCTGTGAGTATGCACTTTGTTTCAGGTTCTTCAAGTCTATACAGACTTTAGCGTCTCATTTAGCGTCTAAGGCAAAGTCTACACATTGGCTAAGTGTGTACATCGCTTACATTTTTTTTGAGACCAAGTCCATTCATCGTGAAAGTCTATACACTCCTCTTGGCCTTAGCATCTGTTTTGAAGTCCATACATTGGTCTTCAGTTCAAGTCTGTACAGCGTTACGTTCTCTTTGGAAAGTCTGTACAGCGTCAAGTCTGCACATTGGGGTTTCACGAGAAGTCTACACATTGGTCTCCTCCTGAAGTCTATACATTGGCTAAGGGTCTTCAAGTCCATACACAGTTGTCTGATGCATATTGTTTGAAGTCTGTACAACATGCCTTGTTATTCAAAACTTTCTTGTTTGTGACTTCCCTAGTGTTTTGATGATGAGCATCACTATGTTAAGTATTCTCATTTTAATCAGATATCTTGCGTAATGTTATGCATTTGAAATTTCCATGATTAACAGGAAAACTGCTATGAGGTAGTACTTTATGTGTCCGTATTGTTTCTTTCATACTTCGTGTTGATTTCCTGTAACTTCGAGTCGCTTCACCTTCTGTCTTTGTGATGTTTACTGAAGCAGCTCGAATTGTTCTGACGAACTTCGAGTCGTTTCCTTGTGAACCTCGTGTCGTTTCCTCAGTATTTAGTTGCTCATCTCGAGTCATCCTTTATGTTTGCTCTTGTGTTTTCGTGTCACTTACTGTTGTTCCTCGAGTCGTTCTTTCCTTGTTTCACTGCTTCATCACGTGTCGTGATAGCCGTGTCTGTCTTCTATCTTCGTGTTGATTTTACTTCGTGCATTCTTCTCTAAATTCAAGCTTTAAGTGTCTCAAGTCGAGTCTGACTGTGTTGTCTCCATGTCGTCCTTAGTTTGAGTCGTTTCTTTATTATTTCTGTCTTCGTGTTGCTTTTCCTAGACCTCGTGTCTTTCTTGTTTTGTAACCACACTTCGTGTCGGTTTCTGTTTTCGTCTTCGAGTTGTTGTCAGCCCGTGTCGTCCTCGTCTTCAAGTTGTTCGTACGTTCGAGCAACTTAGTACTCGAGTTGTTTTCGTGTGTATTCAAGTCTTTTTAGTAAAGTGTCGTTTCACCTCGTGCCGTTCTCTTTGCTGTTTGTTATGTCATGTTGTTTTTGTATTCGTGTCTTCGTGTTGCTTTTGTATTCGTGTCTTCGTGTTATTCTTGTGTTTATGTCCTCGTGTTGTTTCTTTCTATCTTCGTCCAAGGTTCCTTTGATCGCATGTTTCTATCATTTTTACTCCGTGTTATTTCCTTCTCCGTACCTCGTGTCGTTCTCAGTATAGTGCACCTATTATTGTTCCTACACACCTCGTGCAGTTTTAGTTTTTGTGGCCCTGAGTTTTAATCGTTTTAATTCTTTGCAGGAGAAGAAGAAGAAAAACAAAAAGAAGAAGGTGGTCTGAGGAAGAATATTCCTCAGTGAATGGGAGGCACGTGATCCGAGGCTGGAAGGGTAGACAGGATTGTGACACGTGTGCTGAAGCTGGCTGAGAGACTGACACGTGGCCACAAGTTCTGGGCGGGAAATGAGGAAGCCACACGCGCCCAGTGCTGCCCTCCTGCTGGCTGCTGCTTATAAAAGGAAGCCTCCATCCAACAGATGAAGGGCATCGAAGAAGAAGCCTGGAGAGCAAAAAGTCCTTCGATCCAGAAAAAGAAAAGAGGAAGAAAAAGAGAAGAAGAGAGAATAGCAGAGAGCGTGAGCCGAAGAGAATAGAGAAAAAGAGATCGAGAGAGTGAAAGAGCAGAAGAAGAAAAGAGCTGCAGTAGAAAGCAGAAGAAGAAGAGAAGAGAAGAGACAGAGAGAGCCTGTGAAAGAAGAAGAAAAGAAAGAGAAGAAGAGCAGAAGGAAAAGAAGAAAAAGAGAGAGTTAGAGAGCTCGTGAGGGTTAAGAGAAAAAGAAAGTGAGAGAGAAGAGAAGAGGAAGAGAAGCTTACCTGAAGATCTGTCTACTGGACCGTGGATCAGATCCAGGCCAGTCAGCTCCGTTGAGAGCCACATTGTGCATTTCATTTTTCAGCGTTCTGTTTGCTGAAGTTATTTTCATTTCATGTTTCTATTTTTCCCCTTTTTGTTTGGTTATCCTTGTTCTTCTGATTCTCAGTAGTGAGGTCGGGTTCCTCCTGTGGATCATAGGAAGGGAGACTTGTCTCCAGTTCTGGGCTTGCGGGTTGCAAGTCCAGGGGTCCCTCCGGTTGGAGGAAGAGAGGTCTTCGACCTCTGGTTTGCTGGTGACTGAAAGTCACTGGTTGGTTCCCTCCTGGTCTGGAGGAAGAGAGACTTTGCGTCTCTGGTTTCCAAGTGACTGGGAGTCACTTGGGGTGTCCCTCCGGTTGGGAGGAAGATGGGAGTTTGTTCCCCTGGTCAAGCTGTTTGTCAGCACCTGTTGCAGACTGAGTCTGCTTGGTTCTAGCTTTGGCTAGTGAAGCCTCACTCCGGTTGGGAGTGAGGGGTGGATGTAGGTCTGAAGGACCGAACCACCTTAAAACTATTTGTGCAGTGGTTTACCTTGCGTTAGCTCCATATCTTCTACCTCCCATTCACAGGTTGCGCATGCTTGGCTAGTTGCATTATCTAGAGAGTTAATTTTTGAGCATTATATTCTGCTTAGTGTGTTTGCGTTGTTTAGCTCTGCCTTCGTTTCAGGTTGATCAGGTGGTTGCATTGTTGCAGTCCAACTGTTTGTCCATGTGTTGCCTTATCATTTCATCTTGGAAAGCTCATTAGTCTTATTCCGCATATCTGAGCTTTAATGTTTTAATTTGGGCTATATTTTCTAGAGGGTTACATTCACCCCCCCTCTGTATCCGGGCCTAGCACCCTAACACCCACTTCTTTATATAGGTTTAAAGCCTATCAAGGCCTGTCCCACGTCCAGCAGGGTTCAGCCCAGCCCCCAGGTTGCTGGCTTAAAGAGGGGTTAATGCTAAGCATCCCTTCGGGTTGAACATGTGTGACCCTTCGTCTACTCAGTAAAAGATGCGAATGGGCGCATTTATTCGTTAAAAGTTAGGTTGGGATGTCTTCATTCGAAATGAAGAGGTCTTCCAGATCTAACTTTTAGTGTTGGTTTCATCGAATTTCATTAAATCTACCAGGAGTTATGATTTTTCTATTAATTACGCGTGAATTCGCCCAACAGTCACACCTCTTCACGATAGCTGGCGGAAAAGGGCTCAGAACCGTGGGTTCTGGTGCATATTGGGTCTCCCCCTCAACATAAGAGTTTGGGATAAGGTCCAAGCTTTCTAATGGGCCTATTTTCATCCCATTCTGATCCTCCTACGTTAAGTTACGAATTTTCTAATGGTTCTTAGATAGCCTGCCCAGATTTTTGGCCCATTTAGTTCATGGGTCTGAATTGTGCCCGATTGGGCTAGTGCCCAATTGGCGGTCATTACATTCTCTCCCCCTTAAAATAATTTCATCCACGAAATTAAAAAAAAACTTCCTTTCAAGGAAAATTACTTACCGAATAGTTGGGGGTATTCATGGCGTATCTTGTCCTCCGGCTCCCAAGTTGCTTCCTCGGAATGAGAATTCCTCCATAAGACTTTCACCAGCCGGATGGTCTTATTCCTCAATACCTGCTCCTTCTGGTCTATGATCTTGATGGGATGCTCCACATAAGATAGAGCTGCTTCAACTTTTAGAGACTCGTATTCTATCACATGCGAGGCATCACGGACATATTCCCTGAGCATGGAGACATAAAAAACCGGATGCATATGTGCCCGAGCGGGCGGGAGTGCAAGTCGATAAGCCACCTTGCCGACTCTCTGTAGAATCTTAAAAGGCCCAATATACCTGGGACTGAGCTTTCCCTTCTTACCAAATCGCATGACTCCCTTGGTAGGAGACACTTTTAAAAATACATGGTCTCCTTCCGCAAATGTCAACTCTCTCCGCCGTTGGTCTGCATAACTTTTCTAATAGCTATGGGTTGTGAGGAGTCACTGCCAAATCATGGATATCTTCTCTGAGCAGTCTTGTACCAATTGTGGCCCGAACAATCACTTCTCGCCAGTTTCATACCAGCACACCGGTGACCTACAAGGCCGCCCATAGAGTGCCTCATAAGGTGCCATTCTAATGGCGGAATGGTAACTATTGTTGTATGCAAATTCTATCAGGGGTAAGTGATCATCCCAGTTTCCTCTCCACTCAATACTGCATGCCCTCAGCATATCTTCTAAAGTTTGGATAGTACGCTCAGATTGCCCATCAGTATGGCGGTGAAATGCTGAGCTGAGCCGCAACTTCGTCCCCATAGCCTACTGCAAACTCTTCCAGAACCTCGTAGTGAATCGAGGGTCCCAATCGGAAATGATGGACAAGGGTGCACCATGTAATCGAATAATCTCAGCGATGAATAATTTCGCCAAGGATTCGATTGGAGTTTACTTGTTGACGGGCAAGAAGTGTGCGATTTTTGTGAACCGGTCCACGATTACCCAGATTACGTCATGCCTTCTTCTGGTCATGGGTAGTCCAGACACAAAGTCCATGGTGATTTGTTCCCATTCCCATTGGGCTATTTCAATGGTTTGGAGAGGACCGCCAGGTCTTTGGTGCTCAATTTTTACTTGCTGACAAGTGAGGCATTTGGATACGAACTCCGCAATGTCTCGCTTCATTCCCGGCCACCAATACATCCTCTTCATATCTTGGAACATTTTGGTGCTTCTAGGATGGATGGAAAATTTTGACCCATGAGCCTCCCGCATCAAGTCCTTCTTCATCTTCACATCGTCCGGTACACAAATCCTTCCTCGAAATGTAATCAATCCATCATTTCCCATTTGGAAGCCCTCATTGTTTAGGTGTCTCTGCAATGCCATGTCCTACTTTTGTGCCACAACAATTCTATCTAAGTATGCCGGTCTTGCTGATAACCCAGCCAGGAGACCGAACTGTTTCCTTTCCTCGGGTCGTGATTCGATCACACCCTCCATCATATCCCACTCTCAATGCAAACTCAGTGCCATCAACTTCCGGCTGAGAGCATCTGCCACCACATTCGCCTTGCCCGGATGGTATTGTAAGGCGAAGTCATAGTCCTTCAATAGCTTGACCCATCTCCTTTGCCTCAAATTGAGTTCCTTCTGGGTGAATATGTACTTGAGGCTCTGGTGGTCGGTGAAGACCTCAAACCGAACCCCATATAAGTAGTGCCTCCAAATACGCAAAGCGTGGACCACTACTGCCATTTCCAGGTCATGAGTGGAGTAATTCCTTTCATGGTCCTTTAGCTGTCTTGAGGCATAGGCGATCACCCGGCCATTTTGCATTAGTACGAAACTGAGGCAGATTCTAGAGGCGTCCGTGTAGACAGTGAAGCCATCGACCCCCTCAGGGAGTGCCAGTACTGGGGCTGAAGTCAATTTTTCCTTGAGCATCTGAAAGCCATCTTCGCACTCTTTTGACCAGATAAATTTTGCTCCTTTCTTGGTCAGCTTGGTCATTGGGGCTACAATGGTAAAGAAGCCTTCGATGAACCGGCAGTAGTATCCAGCCAGGCCAAGGAAGCATCTAATCTCCATGATTGTCTTCGGTGCTTCCCACTTTGACACTGCTTCCACCTTGCTCGGGTCCACTGCTATACCATCCCCGGAGATAACATGTCCGAGGAACATAACCTGATCAAGCCAAAATTCGCACTTGCTGAATTTGGTGAAGAACTTGTTCTCCCTGAGGTCTGAAGAACCACTCTCAAGTGATGCCGATGTTCCTCATGACTGGTAGAATATACCAGGATGTCGTCAATAAAGACCACGACAAACTGGTCCAAGTAGGGGCGAAAGATATGATTCATCTGCTCCATGAACACAGCCGGAGCATTGGTTAACCCGAATGGTACCACTAGGAACTCGTAGTGACCATACCAAGTTCTAAAGGCCATCTTCGATACATCCTCGGGCTTGATTCTGATCTGGTGATAACCTTTCCTCAGATCAATGTTGGAGAAGACCTTGCCAGATGATAGCTGGTCAAACAACTCTTCAATCCTTAAGAGAGGGTACTTGTTCTTTATTGTGACCTGGTTGAGCTTGCGGTAATCAATACACAGCCGCATGGTCCCATCCTTCTTCCGCACGAACAAGACTGGTGCTCCCCACGGGGACACGTTGGGCCGGATGAAGCCCTTGTCTAGCAACTCTTGCAATTGCTTCCTAAGTTCGGCAAGTTCTGCCGGAGCCATTCGGTATGGGGGAACAGAGATGGGTGCGGTGCCCGATGTTAGCTCAATGGAGAACTCTATCTCACGAGCAGGTGGTAGTCCTAGCAGTTCTTCGGGAAATACATCAGGAAATTCTTGGACTGTGTCCAAGTCTTCTAGAATCTTGACATAGCCTTCTTCAAGCACTACACTAGCTAAGAAATAGTCGCACCCTCTGCTGATCAGCTTGGAGGCACGGATGGCTGAAACTATCATTCTCCCAGACTTGTCCTTAGGGCATTGAAAGAAGAATGTCTCCTTCCCCAGTTCCTAAAAAATCACTCTCTTCCGACGGCAGTCCAAGAGGGCGAAATGTTTGTCTAACCAGTCCATCCCCAAGATGAGGTCAAAATCGGCCATGTCTTGGATGTAGGCTTCCCCCAGCAATCTTCTCCCACAGATCTTTACCTCAATAGTAGGGATCACAAGCTTGGTGTGGACTTGTTTCCCGGTCGATGTACTGACTACCATTTCCCTGAAGAATGTGACTTGGGGTCGATTCTTCAGTTGATTAGCAAAGTTGGTGGATATGAATGTGTGTGTAGCTCCTGGGTCAAACAAGACCTTTGCATAGACATTATCCACAAGGAACGTACCTTCAGCCACGGGAGGAGCGTTGTCTGCCTCTTCTCACATTAGTGCATAGACCCGCCCTTTGTACTGGATCTTCTCTTGTGGAGAAAATGGCTTCTGTTGGGCCTTCTTGGGGCAGTTCTTCGCGAAGTGTCCAACCTCGCCGCATTCATAACATTTTCCCTCTGCCCTCCAGCATTCTTGTCCCCGATGGTTGTGTCCGCACTGGATGCAAAATGGAATACCCAGTCCACCCCTCGGAACCGGTTCTTGGCGCATCACCTTTTCCTTGTCTCGCCTCCCTCCGGCCTGCATAAGCCTTTTGCCCTATGACTTCTGCTCCTCGATGAACCTATAGTGGACATTTGTTAGAATTTAACCTTATATGTCTCCTACATTTTTTTCTTGACTTCAGTCATTACCTTATATTTTCTTGCTCAGCTAGATAAGAAAGCCTCAATGCCGTTGGGTAGGAGCTTGAGTCTTGGGTTGCGACATAGCGTCGGACAATGGTACGCAGTCCCTTGATGAATTTCTTCACCTTCTGACGTGTATCATCGAATATGTGTGGAGCATATTGGCCTAGAGCTGAAAACTTGGCCTCATAGTCGGCCACCGACATGCTCCCTTGCTCGAGGCTTAGAAATTCTTGCTCCTTTGCATCTCGCACATGCTCGGAAAAATACTTCTCTCAGAAGACAGCCAAGAATTCCTCCCATAGTATGTTGCCGTCGTGGTAGTCCGCGAAGGTGGTCCGCATCTTGGCCTTCCACCACATGTCAGCCTGGTCTTGCAGAACATAGGCCGCCAGGTTCACCTTCTCCTCTTCGGGACACCGCATTGCACGGAACTTCTTTTCCATTTCGCTGAGCCACGACTCAGCCACCTCTGGACGTCTCTCCCCCTTAAAGATAAGAGGCGTCAACCTTAGGAACCGATCAAGTGCCGACAGGTAGTGACGTGGTGCGGCAGCGGGCTGCTGCGTCATTTGTTGCTGTATGGCCTGCATCAACCCTTGGAAGCTCTGCATGAACCCTTCCAGGTTGACACCCGCATTGGGCACCTGCCCACCGCCAACTGCAGGGGCATGGACAACCCCATCATTCGCTCCATTTGGGTCATCTACACCCGATCCCCTCTCATCCGCCGGGAGAAGATCTCTTTGCCTTCTTGGCGGCATGGTTCTGAAAAACACACAATTGTTTAAGTGAGAGGGTTTTAAATGGTGTCAAACATACTCTACCCTTTCTCCACTCTAATCTATCCCTTCCTCCACTATGGAACATCTGGAATGGTTGTAACCCCGGTTTGTCTCTCGTGCTCTGATACCACGTTGTAACGTCCTGAGATCCGATTCCCAAATTTTGGGGATATGTATTTTTTTTGTCGGACCCCGAAGCAAATTACTTCGTACGTATCGCGAAAGCAGCAATGTAGTTAAACGTACATGCATTCACATGAGAGAGAGAGAAACCATAGGTTACAAAAATTTAGGTAAACATCTCAACCATTCATAGTCTCCAAAAGAGTACAAGTTCATAGTTCCAGATTACACATGAGCCCGCATGGGCTTGCCACTCCACAACCCTACACAAAAAAGAAACATTCGACCATAGCATACCCAGACGAACAGTGGTTAACTCTACTCTTTCGCTGCTACCTCCTCCTCAACCTCTTTCTCTATGTCCCCTGAAAACGTGTGTCCCAAGGGGAGAGTGTGACGCTCAGTAGGCAACCCAGTCAAACCGGGGTTAACTTTGCATCTATATAATCCATTATATATAGAGTTCAGATGTTAACACTAGCTTAGTACATTTCATCACCAGTTCTTAAGATAACTCATGTAAGAAAAATACAAATTCTTTGACTAATGTACAAGGTACCCAAGCATGCAGCAAGAACCCAGTAATTAAGCAATTAAACATTATCACATTTCCATGAGTGTTCATATTTTTTTCATGCAGGGAACCGGATAGCTGCCGCAAACACAAGAGGCCCACACACACACACAAACGAACGAAAAAGTACTGCGCAGACCCGAGAGCGAACTCCCACCTAGATTCTTGTGGCCCAGTGGCGTTACGTATCGCCGTCCCACAACGGCTACCCCACAATGGGACCGAAGACTGAATCAATAGGATTTTGAACCAGGGTGTTACGTATCGCCGTCCCCTGGGATCTTTTACTTTCGCGGCATTACGTATCGCCGTCCCGCAGAAGGGTCCAATCTCACAGAATGCTACTATTTTCCCTTCATGGCATACACATTTTTATTTATCTTATAATGACTAGAGTGATATTTATCATAACAGACATGCTTTCATTGATTAAGGGACCAACCATGCTCATAGTCATGCTTCTCATAATTTAAACTTGCTCACAGATATGCTTCTAATAGTTTTAAGAGGGCTAAACATACTGGCAGTCATGTTCAGGTTAGTGCACGTTTATCCTTCTAGGCTACACATGCACGGAAAATAATTTATATCTGAAAGTACAGAATTTCTGTGGTCATGAAAGTTTTACTGGGGGTTACTAACTTAGCCTCCTGCCATTTTCTAATTTTTTCAGATTTTTATGAATTAATATGCCCCTCAAAATTCTCTTTTTTCTCAATTTTCAAAAATTAGACAGACCCACAGGTGCACCAACCTTGCTCATAGCCGGGGCCAACCTGCGCCGACCTCACTAGCACATGCACAGACCTTGCTTGTGGCCAGGGCCAAACATGCACCGACGTACTATGCACGGACCCTTGTTATGCTAACACAAAACATGCACATACCTACTATGCTCAGACCTCACCATGGCCAACACAAAACATGCACAGACCTACTATGCTCAGACCTCACCGTGGCCAACACAAAACATGCACCGACACAAACATGCATAGACCTTATTCTGCACAGACCTTTACCTACGCATGGACCCAGAAGTGCACAAACCTTGCAACCAACGCACAGACCCCTTTTACCTAGGTATGGATAAAAGCGCACAGACCTTATAAACAATGCATAGACCCCTTTTACCTACGTATGGGCAAAAGTGCACAGACCCTACAAACGATGCACAGACCTTACTATAACTAAACATGCACGGACCTTAAACATGCACTGACTGTCACGCCCCGAGCGCGGAAGATATCCGGAGACGCGTGATGAGTTTATATCGATCATGTCAATCAGAGTATTAGTGTATTCGACATCAAATCAGAGATGCGCAAGAGTAAAGATAACCCAATCCTTTTATTCCTTCACAAAAGTATTTATATTACAATCTCTTGAAAATGCTAAACTTAATAAAAAGAAAAGTACAAAATTGACTCAAGAAAATATAGAAAAGACAAGACTAGTTGACGCTTTGAGAAGCTCTAATCTCTTTCACTCTTGACCTTCCCTGTCCGATTGAGTCTCGTCGTCGGACTTACTTGAAAAGTAGGGAAACACTGAGTGAACGAACGCTCAGTAGGAAATTATATCTCAAGAACTAGTAATGGGTTTAAGTAATTACAATTTTTCACATGTAAATGCAATATGCATGTAGAAATAACTGAGCAAGTGAAATAGAATAACACGTCGTGCAAAAACTTTCAAGCAAGAGATATCCAAGAGAGATTTATAGAATATTGGCTATTTCACGCAAGTACTTTGCCCGTTTCGGGTCACGCTAGTAAAGTCACGCAAGTCAAGTCACGAACGCAAGAAAGAGAGAGTGTGGAATGCCAAAGATCAAGAGAGATAAGTACTTCGGTGCAATGCTAGACACCGTGATCATTACAACTCCCATGGGCACTAGTACTTTTGGGTGCTCCTCCCAGGATCAGATCGGGCCCTTATATGCACAACATTAAAGATAGATCTAGACATCCACTTTATTTGTATAGCCAATATGGAATTTCAAAGAAAAAGCTTGTGAAAATTCAAGATAGAGTAGAGTTCAAAATTGAACTTGATGTATAAGGATGATAATAACGATATAAACACGAGTATCGATAAAACTGGGTGGAGTTGGTTCCCTAATTAGGTACCATGTCAATTAAGTGTCCATATATAGATGGTCATGTCATTTGATATAGAATTGAGGTCCACAAGAACAGCATATTAATGGCATGATGTCCTCATCCCATTAAGAATATTCTCATGATATACTCCTAGCATATCATGAGGGCCGGTATACCATGTTTCTATAGAGTGACATGGCAAAATAGTGCAATAGGTTTTTATGGTACAACCCGCTCAGTCGGCCTTGAGGGAATCCAAGGCTACGAGGAGACTTACGGAGGTCCCAATGACTAACTTGCCAGTCCAAAGGAACGGAATGTCCAATGGAGGGCTTGTATGTCACCGAGAGTTGAGGGGTAATCGATAAAAACATCGTGGATCATGGGACTATATTCACGGGATGGAATATAGTGCCGATATATATATATATATATATATATATATATGAAACCCTCGGTTCACAGAAAACAGTGTAATAACACAGGAAATTAGCGACTTAAGACAAGTCACTACTTAATAAATTCACGACCTTTTGTGGGTCGTTTCTTTACTATTTGACGACTTCTGGAACAGTCGTCCCATCTTTAATTTCTATTATTGCTGAAATTTACCCAATTCTGTATTTTTGATAAAACGCGCCTTAGCCAGGGGCGTTATTTCACCAAGAAACGACTTGCACTGTGTCGTTAATTACTTTTTTCCAGAATTTAATAACTTCCAGTAATTTCAGGGAATTAACGACTTATTCTAAGTCTTTAATTTAAAATAACGTCCTTGTGTGGGGCGTCACGTTCATAAAAGACGACCTACTAAGGGTCGTTAATTCATTCTTTTCCAGGATTTATCATGAACATTGGTAATTTCCAAGATAATAATTTTCAGGAAACAAAGTACATGGTCAGGACAAGAAAAATATCAGGATTCGATATATATGATCATGCATTACATCAAATTCATGGTTTCATCGATATTAAATTTTAAACATGGGTATTTATTAATTATGTGGAATTGACGACTCTTCTGTCAGTCGTCAGAACTTGAATTAGCGCCCTAGAGAGGGTCGCCTCTTTCCAAAATTTCACAGAAAACTTCGAACACGCAGTAACACTATATGCATGAATTAACAGATGATATTATCATACATTTTATGCTAGTTTGGGCTACAGTTCTTGAGAAAACCTACCTGATGATGATCTGGGTGAAGGAACGTGAAGAAAGTTGAAGTGAAAACGGTACTCTGTTCTGAACAGAGTCTTCTGGGAAAACGATGTTGATGAAGAACCCACGTTCTTCAGCTAGACAAGAGAGTTACTACTTGCTGCAGGCAACCTACAGAAGAAGAAGATGAAGAACATTAATATTCTCCATATCCATAACCGAAGGTAGAGGAAAAGAACAAACCTGTTCTTTACGCACGAGACAGCAACAGAACGGTTCGCCAAAAATAGCGAACAGGTTCGATTAGAAAGGTATTTATAGGATTTTTGAAATCCCAATGGAGTTAGGATTTGATTAGAACTCTAGTTTCCTTGATAGAGTCCTTACCATAATCAATCGAACACGTACCAATCCTAAAACTTCCCCTAGATAGTCTCCTGGTTCGAATGGAACACAAATGCAATTAACGCCTTAGGTTAGGGCGTGCATTTTAATTGACGTCTTGACCTGTACCGTTTCTTTTGTAATTCGCGCCCAAGAAGAGGGCGTTTCTTTCTCTTTCCTTTTATTCATTTTGGCCGTTTTGAAATTTGACGACCTTTGGTATAGGCGTCACTTTTTGAATTAACGCCTCAGGTGAAGGCATTTCTTATTTAAATCGCGCCTTGTTGAGAGGCGTTATTTACATTTGACTTATTATTTATTCATTTTGGTTCTTTTCATTTACCTACTTAATCTTTCTTGAAATTTTCCTTTTATTTTACCATGGTTGTTACACCCTCCCCCACTTAAAAGAATTTGGTCCCCAAATTCCATCACATATAAACGTGGAGAGTGTAGAATACATACCTTTTTAGAATAAGTCTGGGAATCGTTTCCTCATAGACTCCTCGGTCTCCCATGTGGCTTCGTGTTCTGTACATTTACTCCATTATACCTTAACCATGAGAATAACTTTATTCCTTAGGGTTCGTACCTCGTGATCGAGGATCTTCATAGGCCTTTGTTCATAAGTGAGATCCCTTTGAATCACCAGGTCTCCATGATCAATGATGTGTGACGGATCGTGCACATACTTCTTCAACATTGATATGTGGAATACATTGTGTACCTCGGACAATTGAGGAGGTAAAGCGATGCGGTAAGCAACCTCGCCAAACCTTTCTAGTATCTCAAAAGGTCCGATAAACCTTGGTGTAAGCTTGCCCTTAACACCAAATCTCCTTATTCCACGTCTAGGTGATATCTTAAGAAATACGTGATTTCCCACTTGGAATTCGAGATCTCTTCTTCGTGTATCAGCATAAGCCTTCTGTCTAGAATGAGCAACTTGAAGTCTTTCTCTAATCAACTGAATCTTTTCAGTGGTATCCCTTACCATGTCTGGACCTAATAGTTATTTTTCGCCAACTTCGTCCCAGCACAAAGGCGATCGGCAACTCCTTCCGTATAAAGCTTCGAAAGGTGCCATTTGTATACTTGCCTGGTAGCTGTTGTTGTATGCAAATTCAACCAACGGCAAGTGATCATGCCAGCTTCCACCAAAATCAACGATGCAAGCTCTGAGCATATCTTCAACCACCTGATTAGTTCTCTCGATTTGACCATCCGTTTGAGGATGAAAAGCTGTACTAAAGTTAAGTCTCGTCCCCAGTGAATGTTGTAAACCCTTCTAAAAGTGAGAAGTAAAACGGGGGTCTCTGTCAGACATGATTGAGACAGGTACTCCATGTAACATGACTATCTCTTTAAGGTATAATGCAACAAGAACATCAACTGACCATCGACTCTTGGTTGGCAAGAAGTGTGTCGATTTGGTCAATCGGTCGATGATAACCCATATTCCGTCATATCCTCCCTTTGATTTGGACAGACCCATAATGAAGTCCATACCGATATCCTCCCACTTCCACTTGGGAATATCTAGAGGACGTAGCTTATCGGCAGGCTTTTGGTGGTCTGCCTTGACTTGTTGACATGTGAGACAGCGAAACACAAAATCCGCTATTTCTCTTTTCATATTGGGCCACCAAAAGGTCCTTTTCAAATCTTGGTACATCTTAGTTGATCCTGGATGAATAGTGTACCTTGATCTGTGAGCTTCATCTAAGATTTTCTTCTTTAGCTCTGGGTAATTCGGTATACATGTTTTATTTCTGAACATCAATCTTCCATCTGGTGCCAATTTGAAATCAGGTTGTTCATCTAGTTTGCCCTTGATTTCCACTAGTACGGGTCACTACCTTGAAGTCCTTGTATTTCAGATAGCAAGTCAGGTTGTATGCTTATATGGGATAAGGTGACACACCTACTGTCCTTGTCCATGCTTATATTAAGTTTAGAGAATTGTTCTAGCAACTTTCACTCCTGAATCATACAATTGGCTAATAGTGCTCTCGGCTTTCGACTGAGGGCATCGGCTACAGGATTACCCTTTCCAGGATGATATTGTATAGTGAAGTCGAAGTCCTTGAGATATTCTAGCCAACGTCTTTGCCTCTTATTTAATTCCTTTTGAGAGAAGAGATACTTAAGACTTTTATGGTCGGAGTATACAATAAACTGCACTCCATACAGATAATGTCTCCATATCTTCAGTGCAAATACTACCGCAGCCAATTCTAAATCATGAACTGGGTAGTTCTCCTCGTGCTTCTTCAATTGGCGAGAAGAGTAGGCTATAACCTTCCCTTGTTGCATTAAAACACATCCGAGGCCAATGCCAGATGCATCGGTGTATATTTCGAATCTCTCACCTTCAATTGGTAAAGCTAAAACCGGGGCAGTAGTTAGATGATCTTTGAGAGCTTGGAAGCTTCTTTCACATTCCTCACTCCATTCATAACGTATCTCCTTGCGAGTTAGCCTAGTGAGTGGTACGGCTATCTTGGAGAAATCCTTGATGAATCGCCGATAGTAGCCCGTAAGACCCAACAAACCACGGATCTCGCTAGCATTGGTCGGTCTTTCCCAATTCCTTACAGCTTCAACCTTTGATGGATCTACGGATAAACCATCTTTTGATATAACATGCCCCAAGAAAGCTACTTCTCCTAACCAAAATTCACATTTGTTGAGCTTTGCATATAACTGATTCATCCTCAATATTTGTAATGCTATTCTCAAATGCTCCTCGTGCTCTTCCTTGGTCTTTGAATAGATCAGTATATCATCAATGAAAACCACTATGAATTGATCTAGATGATGCCTGAATATACTGTTCATCAACTGTATAAAGGCAGCAGGGGCATTTGTTAGTCCAAAAGGCATAATAACAAATTCATAGTGCCCATACCTGCTTCTGAACGCGGTCTTATAAATGTCCTCATCTTTGATCCTTAGTTGGTGATATCCCGACCTGAGATCAATCTTTGAAAAATACATGGATCCAGATATTTGATCAAATAACTCATCGATTCTCGGCAGTGGATATTTATTCTTGATAGTGAGATGATTCAACTGTCGATAGTCGATGCATAACCTCATGGATCAATCTTTCTTCTTTACAAATAGCACAGGTGCTCCCCATGGGGAAGTGCTTGGTCTAATAAATCCCTTCTTGAGAAGTTCCATCAACTGCTCCTTCAGCTCCTTGAGTTCGGCAGGGGACATCCTATATGGTGCCTTAGAAACTGGTCCAGCACCAGGGACCAAGTCGATGGTGAATGCCACTTCTCTTTGTGGAGGTAATCCAGGCAAATCCTCCGGAAACACGTCCGGAAATTCTTGCACAACAGGGATGTCTTCTAGCTTAGTCTCCTTAATGGTGACAAATGCAAGGAAAGACACACATCCTTTCCTTATTAGCTTGCTAGCTCAGAAAGCCGAAATAAGAGGTGACTTGCTCCGACTCTTAGGGCTAGAATAGACTAGTTCTGGAAAGTCCTTGAAAGTAACTTTGCTGTTATGGCAATCCACAGTTGCCTGATACCTAGATAACCAGTCTGCTCTCAATATGACATCATATTCCTTTAGGTCTAAACATATGAGGTTGATAGGAAGATTTCTTCCTTTTACCAAGACTTCACAGTTTTGATAATGGTGAGTAATATCGGTTTCGTTTCCGAGAGGAGTAGATAAAAATATTTTCATCCATTCCGGTTCCATAGGTAGTGGGTCAGCAAACTTCTTGGAAATAAAAGAATGTGATGCACCCGTATCAAATAAGACATGTGCAGACTTGGAACAAACTTTCAGTGTACCTTCTACTAGTCCGCCTTCGTCTTGTTCCGCCTCCTTAATAGCTTGGAGACGAGCATTCTTTGTCACCGGGCGCTTTCCATCACCGGCTTGATCATTGAGTAGGGGACAGTCGGGCATCCGATGATCACGGCTCCCACAACGGAGACACGCTGCAAGTTTCCTCCAACATTCTTCGGCCTTGTGCCCGGCCTTATCACAGTGCTTACATACCACCTTAAAAGGTGTAGTGGTGATGGAGAAAGGTTTGGTCTTCTTGAACTTCTGCTCCTGGGAGGGAGTACCTCCATTACTTGGCCTCTTCTTGAAATTGGGTTTGAAGGTGCCGGAGCTAGTAACATTCTCCTTCTTGTCTTTCCCACGGATCCTATCAGATAGTTCCGTGGCATCTTCTAGTAATTGGGCTCGTCGAACCATCTCCGAATAGACTTGTATGTCCATCGGTGCCAGTTGTGTGATATATTGGGGCCTGAGCCCATTAAGGAATCTTCGAGCTTTCATCTTCTCAGTACTAACTAAGTGCTTAGCGTACCGAGACAGCCTTGAGAACTACGCTTCATATTCAGCCACCGACAAAGATCGTTGCTTAAGTGCGGCGAATTCAGCGGCTTTCTTCTCTTGAACTCGATCTGAGAAATATTTATTGTTGAAATGTTCAACAAACTCCTCCCAAGTAACTTGTCCTTGATCTAATGTGGCTTCTACCGACTCCCACCAGCATCGGGCGTCTCTTTCTAGTTGAAATGTGGCTAACAGGACCTTCTCTTGGTCCGAACATTGCATGACTCTAAAAACACGTTCCGTCTCTCGGATCCAGTGCTCGGCATCATCTGGATCAGTGGATCCCATGAACTTAGGAGGGTTCATGTTCTTGAAGCTTTGGTGGAGATTTCCTGCTCCACGATGTGCACCTCCTTGTGCCACTTGTTGAAGTGCCTGGGTCATGCCTTGAAGAGTGCATTGCATGTTGCGCCATTGAGCACGTTTGGCAGCCATTGTCCTACAATTACGATAGCTATATTAGTATGTGATTGCGTTAAAAGGCTTTTAATTCTATGTTGACTTTAACCCTTGGTTCTACCCAATCTCACTGGTTAGAGGTTCAGACTTATCCTTGGACTTGAATACCCTAGGCTCTGATACCACAAAAACGGTCACGCCCCGAGCGTGGAAGATACCCGGAGACGCGTGACGAGTTTATATCGATCATGTCAATCAGAGTATTAGTGTATTCGACACAAAATCAGAGATGCGCAAGAGTAAAGATAACCCAATCCTTTTATTCCTTCACAAAAGTATTTCTATTACAATCTCTTGAAAATGCTAAACTTAATAAAAAGAAAAGTACAAAATTGACTCAATAAAATATAGAAAAGACAAGACTAGTTGACGCTTTGAGAAGCTCTAATCTCTTTCACTCTTGACCTTCCCTGTCCGATTGAGTCTCGTCGTCGGACTTACCTGAAAAGTAGGGAAACACTGAGTGAGCGAACGCTCAGTAGGAAATTATATCTCAAGAACTAGCAATGGGTTTAAGTAATTACAATTTTTCACATGTAAATGCAATATGCATGTAGAAATAACTGAGCAAGTGAAATAGAATAACACGTCATGCAAAAACTTTCAAGCAAGAGATATCCAAGAGAGATTTATAGAATATTGGCTATTTCACGCAAGTACTTTGCCCGTTTCGGGCCACGCTAGTAAAGTCACGCAAGTCAAGTCACGCACGCAAGAAAGAGAGAGTGTGGAATGCCAAAGATCAAGAGAGACAAGTACTTCGGTGCAATGCTAGACACCGTGATCATTACAACTCCCATGGGCACTAGTACTTTTGGGTGCTCCTCCCAGGACCAGATCGGGCCCTTATATGCATAGCATTAAAGATAGATCTAGACATCCACTTTATTTGTATAGCCAATATGGAATTTCAAAGAAAAAGCTTGTGGGAATTCAAGATAGAGTAGAGTTCAAAATTGAACTTGATGTATAAGGACGATAATAACGATATAAACACGAGTATCGATAAAACTGGGTGGAGTTGGTTCCCTAATTGGGTACCATGTCAATTAAGTGTCCATATATAGATGGTCATGTCATTTGATATAGAATTGAGATCCACAAGAACAGCATATTAATGACATGATGTCCTCATCCCATTAAGAATATTCTCATGATATACTCCTAGCATATCATGAGGGCCGGTATACCATGTTTCTATAGAGTGACATGGCAAAATAGTGCAATAGGTTTTTATGGTACAACCCGCTCAGTCGGCCTTGAGGGAATCCAAGGCTATGAGGAGACTTACGGAGGTCCCAATGACTAACTTGCCAGTCCAAAGGAACGGAATGTCCAATGGAGGGCTTGTATGTCACCGAGAGTTGAGGGGTAGTCGATAAAAACATCGTGGATCATGGGACTATATTCACGGGATGTAATATAGTGCTATATATATATATATATATATATATATATATACATATATGAAACCCTCGGTTCACAGAAAATAGTGTAATAATATAGGAAATTAGCGACTTAAGACAAGTCACTACACGACCTTTTTAGGGTCGTTTCTTTACTATTTGACGACTTCTGGAACAGTCGTCCCATCTTTAATTTCTATTATTGCTGAAATTTACCCAATTCTGTATTTTTGATAAAACGCGCCTTAGCCAGGGGCGTTATTTCACCAAGAAACGACTTGCACTGTGTTGTTAATTACTTTTTTCCAGAATTTAATAACTTCCAGTAATTTCAGGGAATTAACGACTTATTCTAAGTCTTTAATTTAAAATAGCATTCTTGTGCGGGACGTCACGTTCATAAAAGATGACCTACTGAGGGTCGTTAATTCATTCTTTTCCAGGATTTATCATGAACAGTGGTAATTTCCAAGATAAGAATTTTCAGGAAACAAAGTACATGGTCATGGTAAGAAAAATATCAGGATTCGATATATATGATCATGCATTACATCAAATTCATGGTTTCATAGATATTAAATTTTAAACATTGGTATTTATTAATTATGTAGAATTGACGACTCTTCTGTCAGTCGTCAGAACTTGAATTAGCGCCCTAGAGAGGGTCGCCTCTTTCCAAAATTTCACAGAAAACTTCGAACACGCAGTAACACTATATGCATGAATTAACAGATGATATTATCATACATTTTATGCTAGTTTGGGCTACAGTTCTTGAGAAAACCTATCTGATGATGATCTGGGTGAAGGAACATGAAGAAAGTTGAAGAGAAAACGGTACTCTGTTCTGAACAGAGTCTTCTGGGAAAACGATGTTGATGAAGAACCCACGTTCTTCAGCTAGACAAGAGAGTTACTACTTGCTGCAGGCAACCTACAGAAGCAGAAGATGAAGAACATTAATATTCTCCATATCCATAACCGAAGGTAGAGGAAAAAGAACAAACCTGTTCTTCACGCACGAGACAGCAACAGAACGGTTCGCCAAAAATAGCGAACAGGTTCGATTAGAAAGGTATTTATAGGATTTTTGAAATCCCAATGGAGTTAGAATTTGATTAGAACTCTAGTTTCTTTGATAGAGTCCTTACCATAATCAATCGAACACGTACCAATCCTAAAACTTACCCTGGATAGTTTCCTTGATAGAGTCCTTACCAAATGCAATTAACGCCTTAGGTTGGGGCGTGCATTTTAATTGACGTCTTGACCTGTACCGTTTCTTTTGTAATTCGCGCCCAAGAAGAGGGCGTTTCTTTCTCTTTCCTTTTATTCATTTTGGCCGTTTTGAAATTTGACGACCTTTGGTATAGGCGTCACTTTTTGAATTAACACCTCAGGTGAAGGCGTTTCTTATTTAAATCGCGCCTTGTTGAGAGGCATTATTTACATTTGACTTATTATTTATTCATTTTGGTTCTTATCATTTACCTACTTAATCTTTCTTGAAATCTTCCTTTTATTTTACCAGGGTTGCTACACTGACCTTACCTATGCATGGACTGAATGTGCACCGATGCCAACACAAACATGCACAGTCCCTTACGCATGGACTAAATGTGCATCGATGCTAACATAACATGCACGACCCCTTTTGGCCTTGGCAAAACATGCACCGACCTCTCCTTTGGCCTGAACTAAACATGCACCGTCCTCTCTTTTTGGTCTGAACTAAACATGCACCAACCTTATGGCTTGAACTAAACACGCACCGACCTAATATGGGACCTACTCAGACCTGATGTAAGGACTCCAACACACATGCTCAGACTTGATTGGGCTACCCCATTGTTGCACCGGATAGGGGTTTCCTATATATGTGTTCTGACCCTCCCAAGGACTGTGGAAACGCATGGAACACAAAACTGACTTGAAAAAAACAAACCCCAAAATGGATATGATGGTCCTCCCCACCTGCCCTTAATCCCTCTTTAAAGTGTATGAAATACATTTGAAATCATTCTAATGCATCATTGACCCCCCCTAAAGTTTGAGGTTAGGTGCCTACCTTTGAGATGGTAATCCGTCGATCCGGGGATGAAATCCACACCCTAGATCCGCCGAAAGCTTTTTTTTCTGATCCGGGGATGAGTTCCACACCCCAGACCCACCAGACTTCACTGCAGGTTCACCCTTTACAAAATGCCAAGGCTCCTCACACCTCTTCCTTACCCGAGAGAAATTGTAGATGGTGGGTGTTGAGGATAAAAGTTGCTAAAGGTTGATTACCCTTGGAACCCACTTCTTTATATAGGTTTAAAGCCTCTCAAGGCCTGTCCCACGTCCAGTAGGGTTCAGCCCAGCCCCCAGATTGCTGGCTTAAAGAGGGGTTAATGCTAAGCATCCCTTCGGGTTGAACATGTGTGACCCTTCATCTACTCAGTAAAAGATGTGAATGGGAGCATTTATTCGTTAGGATTTAGGTTGAGATGTCTTCATAAGAAATGAAGAGGACTTCTAGATCTAACTTTCAGTCTTGGTTTCATTGAATTTCATTAGCGCTACCAGGAGTTATGATTTTTCCATTAATTATGTGTGAATTCGCCCAATAGTCACACCTCTTCATGATAGCTGGCGGAAAAGGGCTTAGAAACATGGGTTCTGGTGAGAGTTGGGTCTCCCCCTCAACATAAGAGTTTGGGATAAGGGTCCAAACTTTCTAATGGGTCTAGTTTCATCCCAGTCTGATCCTCCTACGTTAAGTTACGAATTTTCTAAGGGTTCTAGGATAGTTTGCCCAGATTTTTGGCCCGTTTAGTTCATGGGTCTGAATTGTGCTCGATTGGGCTAGTGCCCAATTGGCGGTCATTACAACCAACAACTTCTTGACCTTCTAACTCCTTAACCTCTCATCCTTAATTCATGATATTTGGAGGGTGATTGGAAGACATAGAGGGGAACAATTAACTCTAAAGGTAGGATATGAAATTACCTCTGCTAAGGTCTCTAACCCTTGGGTCTTTATCGGATGAACACGCTTGATCCTGTGCGTTCTGTAGAGAAATAGCTATTTGCAAATCCTCTAACTCCACAATGGCTTGATCGCCTAACACGAAATTTGAAGGAGAGTTAGGCAATACTAAAGGGAACAAAATCTTCTGAAAGACTAATATGAAATAACATCAACTTACCGTCGAACCAAGCGAGCCAAAATGAGGGTTCGCGCAGGTCGATCTCGAGCCGTATTTATAGGGTTTGGCCTAGGCAGAGAGATTAGATCAAACTAGAGTCCTAATTTGGAGTAGGATCGATCCCCAAGCATCCTAGATAGCTTTACATGACAAGGCACTTCGATCCTAGGTGGTTGCGATGGTAAAAATCCCATTTTTCCACGCTTCTACAAGCCTCATTTTTGGAAGCAGGTAGCGGTCCTATCTAGACCGTCTTTAACAGATGGCGGTCTTACGATAGACCGCCACTACCCATGGCGCCAAAATTTGAATTCCATTCAAATTCCTCTCTATAATTATTCCCTAATTATCCACTAAAACTAGGAAAATATATCTATTACGTTTCCAGAGTGGGCTTGGGTCTTGAAAGCCCTAGAATTGGGTTTATGGGCTTGGTTTAAGTGGGCTTAACCATTTGATTAATATAGGACCTTCAAATAAATTTAATTAGCAATAATTCATCTAATAGCCCACTGAGGCTTTTAAATGCTCAATAATTTTATTTAATTCCAAAAAAATTCAAATAATTACCAGGGTTGTTACACCCTCTCCCCCTTAAAGAGAATTTGGTCCCCAAATTCATTGCATGGGTTTTATGGAGAGTATACTTATAATCCAATAGCTCCAGAAATCTTTTGCGCATGGTTTCTTCTGTTTTCCATGTCGTCTCTTGATCTGTATTTTTATTCCATCGGACTTTTACCATGGGAATGGTCTTGTTCCGAAGTTGACGCACTTGTCGATCAATTATTTTTATTGGCTTTTGCTCGTACGTCAAATCCTTTTGAATTACCCGATCATCATGACTTATAACATGGAATGGGTCGTAGACGTACCTTTTAAGCATCGAGACATGAAACACATCATGGACTCCAGCTAATTGAGCAGGCAAAGTAATCTGATATGCGACCTCGCCAACCCTTTCAAGAATTTCAAAAGGGCCGATATATCTCAGAGTGAGCTTACCTTTGATGCCAAATCTTCAAATACCACGACCTAGGGAAACCTTGAGAAATACATGATCTCCTACTTGAAATTTTAGGTCTCGCCTTCTATTATCAACATATGCTGTTTGTCTATCTTGGGCCATCTGGAGTCTCTCTCGAATAAGTTTTACCTTCTCTGTTGGGTTCGTTGCACTCCCTCTTTGTCTTTGGTAATGGTTTTGATGATAGCAAAACATTGTGTGCTTGTCTTGTAGAAAACGTCTTCATGCTAAATGAGCTCATATGTTAATATCTCGCTTTGCAGGGTTGAAATGCTTGGTAGATATCATTTACAGTTGCAATACTGTTCTGTGGTGTCGACCTCACCATGGCTTGGTGTCGACCTCATCTAGCTTCCACCAAGCCAAGTCAAACATGGTTTTTCATGGTTATATTTCTCTTAGTTTTATGAATCATGAATGAGCTTTCATGCTTATAGTCTATGGTTGTCAAATGTCTTTACTGCATTCCATGCGTATACTTTATTGGGTTAGACATGCATTGTATATATGAGTGTTGCATTGGGATTGCAAATGCTTAGCCCATTCTTTTATCATTTCTTTGTTTTTGATAAAAAAACATGCCAATACCTTGTTCCATTGTATAGCTATTTGGTTTTAATTCTCTATAAGGTTTTGGGTGATTAAGGGGCTTATCTTTCATTATTTTTAGATCCTACAGGAGAGGGGTAGACCCTAGGGGTCAACCCTCCCTGGGCCATGGGCTGTCTGCACAACAGACAGTCTGTCACGTCCCGACGTGGAATATCGAGACTGGCAGTAGAAAACGCTAGCAAAGATAACATGCTAAGCTAAGAATTATCATAACGTCATGAACAGAAATAACTCTAAATCTATTACAATAACCATCAACCGACTTAAACATAATCAAGCATAACCTCAACTTGACTCCGTTACAATAACTAACACAAGCTCTAAGGCATAGCTAGATGTAAAACAACTATAACAATGTCAACATATCTACTAGCTGATACACTCCAAGTCATCACTCTGGCCCATTCCCATCCATCTATGAATCTTCACCTGAGCTGCCTGTAAAGGGGTAAAAACAACTATACGAGCGAGCGCTCAGTAGGTAACAACAGGCAAGTGTAAGTAATTAACCAATTAATTACATGTTTACATGAAACGGAAAGAAAAGAAATGACGATCGGATGAAACAACATAAAAAGTAAGTGCTAAAGAACGAAATGGAATAATAATATGGCAGGATGATATAACCACAAGAATTCAAGTTTATGAACAATATAAATAACAATAAATTGTAGGAAATTGGCCAATAAGCAAGAATATAACCAAGTTGAACACGATTCAAGTAAGAGATTAAGAGATCATTGTCATAGACATCACACTAGTCATGCACTCGGTGCAATACCTCACCATGTCATTACAAACTCCCATGGGCACAAGTACTTTTCGGGCGCTCTCCCTAGGACCAGACCGGGCCCCTATGATGCGTTGGCATTGATTTATTAGATCCAAGATCCCAAGTTTTCTAGACTTTAATCAAGTTAAAATGGCCAATTATAATCAAGTACAAATTTACCTCGGAACATCCCAAGGCTAAGTTGAAGGGATACTGTCCAGAATTTCTATCCAGTAGTTCAAGTTATCAAGAACCATAATGTTCTTGGATTTAAAACCATAAAACACGGAGAAAACTCATCTCTGGATGATATGCGGTCACTATTGGGCCACTCAAGCACTTGTGCGGTCGACTCATGGCCGCACTAACAGGAACTGGGCTGGGTTCAGCCTTCGCGAGGTCAAGGTTGAACGGCTGATTAAAGGCCGCTCTTCAACATGAACGGTAAGTATTAGGCCGCACAAGGCCAGAAGTTTATATAATCGAAGACAGGATATGCGGTCCTGACAGAGCCGCTCATTAATTGAATGGTCCATTAAGGGCCGCCTGTAAGATGTACGGTCCATTACTATCCGCACAACACAGGGCCTAACAAAAATCTAGAAATTCGCCCAAGTGGGCTCCCAGGCTGCCATAGGCAGGGTGGAACTGAACCAGAGTCCAACCCACTGTCTGCTGGTCGGCCTAGGGTCTACTGGGTCGAGCAAATCAGGAATTTGGCCGAAGATGGATCAAGGATAATCGGCCAAAACTAATTGGCATTAGCCAGGGATGACCGGTCTCAAGAGGGCCGTTCAAGGAGATATGCGGTCCACTAATGGCCGTGCATGTCTCGGTTAGTCCAATTTGGACTAACTCAATCACAGCAGTTCGATTGAGTCCAAATTCAAATCTAGGGGATAATAATGGTTCATGATTAACGGTTCAGGTCTAAGGAGTGTAACAAGTGTAAACCTAATAGCTATTTCAATTATAAATGATTCACAATTAAGATTGATATTCATTGGAAATATGAATCAAGATCAAGCTCTAATTAAATAAATCAGCAAGAATTATTTACTATCATGAATTACAGTTTATTAGGTGTGTTGCTAATATGCCATTTACCATTAACCTACTAACATAACATGCTGTAATGATAATTATTCTGTTCTCTTGTAGATGTGCAGTCGGTTCTGGACCTTACATCTCCATAGACGGTCACAGACGGGCCGCGCATGCCCCCTCAGGTCCAAAGGCCTACTAGAGATGGAGGTCGGTAGGGTGCCGCTAGGAAGGATGTACGGTCTACAACTGGCCACAGGACGGACATGCGATTGGTATTCGGCGGCACGTTCTAGGGAGACGATCAGAGATAGAAACCTTTAAATGGTCAAAAATAGGCCGCCTGTCTTGGATGTGTGGTCTATCGTGTGGCCGCACAAGTCCAGACAGATCGCTGCCCCCTATGCCTTGCCCGACTCCGACGAGGTTTCTAGGGTTAGACTAAAACATGGAATTCGCATGCTATAAAGCATTAAATTTGGGGCTTTTACTACCAACAGAAAGAGCATGAAAAACTCTACAAGATGCATGAATCAATTTTGTGTTTACAGCCTAAAATTACTAATTAATCGAAAGGGAACAATTATAACCCTAGTTCTGACATGCTCCCACTAAAATCAAAAATTCTCGCAGAACACTTGATAAAATTTAGGGCTTTCTACATCAATGAAAAGCTGACACGATGATGCTTCCAACCATATATTATTTGTAGGGTTTGGCTTGCTATCACCTACCTGAATCAGATGATGAATGAAGGAGAAATAAAACCCAAGGCGCTGGTACACGCAGCCCCTAATCGCTGGAGATCGCCCTCGATCCAGCTCCTCTGCAGCCGCCACTGGTTCTAAGCGATTCTAGGGTTAGAGAGATCCATTTTTATAGGTCACACGCCTTCTAGAGGGTTCTATGCGCAGAGTGTCCACGCAAGCTGGGTTAATGTGAACGCCGCCGCAATTGTTGATGCGATCCAACCTCTGTCGATTGCATCTCCTAGGGTTAGGGTTTCAGGAGATTAAGAGAGGAGAAATGATCCTCTCATCCTGGCCTTTCATTTGCCACCAGTTTGGGCTCATTTGATGGAGTATTGGGCTCGAATTTCGTGTTTCAAGGTATGGTTAACCAAGTGTTTAATTTGGGCTTAATTTACCAATTCGACCTACTTACAGATTTTATTTAGGTTGGTCACAGAAGACAAGTTTGTTAAACGTGTTATCCTCTACAAGAATATAATTTTTTTGGATTTTTATAAAATGGTCAAATTTTAGCTTATTCTATTTATTAAGGAATTTCTAATTAATTTCTTGAAAAAATCGGGGTATTACACAGTCTACCCAGTCAAAGGGTGTCGACACCCAGTGTCGACACTCCTTGAACTGGGAGCCTTGGCCTGTCTGCTCTACAGACAGACCGGCCATGTAATGAGTCGGCACTTCTGCTGTTCCGGCTCCTTATTGATAGTGTTTCAAGCACTTTGACTTTATGGATTTCGTGTTGATCTTAATGAAGCCTGGTTGTATGGCATTCCCTTGTTAAATGGTTCCTTTCTACAAGGACTTATTTGGCTATGGGTTATTGTGCAGGTTGAAGGATTTATGCATATGACATATGGCATACTCATATTGAATTAGACTGAATTTGCATTTCATGTGTGATTTGATTGAATTAATTTGGAAATGGGTTCTTATAGCAGGTTGAAAGGGTGAGTATCAATTTACATATGGTTGTATTTCAAAGGTTCTTAGTGCAGGCTGGAAGACCTATGTGAATGACATAATGCAAGATAATTGTTCTTATCAATTGCATTGATGAAAGTGAGTATCTATTAAGTACAGGTTCAGGTGATTGACAGCTGGTCATATGACATCCTTTTATCTCTTAGCATGAACTGAGCTATCCTTGGTTCATCAAAGGGAGGATAGAGATCCAAACTGCTATATCAATGCCAAAGGTAAGAATGAGCATTTTGAATGTTGCTTGCTGATGGATATTTGGTAAGCATTGCATAGAATTCTTATTTTTCTGCTCATTGCTTGTTTAGAAAAATTGGGTTTTCTTGTACCTTCATACATGCTCTTCTTAATTGTCTTAAGGTTGTCTTTTACTCATCTAGCTTCCTATTGTCCTTAATAAAACCCTATTTTGATTAGTGATTTAAGACCCTCAAATGCATGTCATTTTAATTGGCAAATCATGTTTTCAATGGGTTGAAAGGTTTCACTGCATGCTTTGGGACTGCCAAGGCAGTTCTTGTCATAGGCATTGCAAGTGTCGACTCACAGAGTCGACACCTGTTATCCTGTGTGCTACCTTGGAGCAGCAGGCAGCAAGTGTCGACTCTGTGAGTCGACACTTGGTGTCCAGGGGGCCCGTTTTTGCTGCTGGCAGAGTGTTTGGCAAAAAGTGTTGACTCTAAGAGTCGACACTTCGCCTGTGTGCTGGTTTTTTGTTTGCTGGCAAAACACCCGTGAACAAGTGTCGACTCTGCGAGTCAACACTTGTCCTGGGCGGTCCGAATCGGGTCTGCCATTTTTGTTTTGAACTACACTTTTCTAGATCCATTTGCCTTGCTTTTTTACACCCTTACCTTTAGGGTTACTATACATGTTGAAGGGTTGTTTTGAGAGGGTTTTACAAGGGCTATTGTGGTCTTTTATGCATCTTATGATGCCCATTTATAAGTGCTGCGATTCTCATCCTAAAATCTATCGAATGGGCTAAAGTGTTCTATCTTTTGTAGGGAAAGGAAAGAAGAGGGTGGCCACAAGGTGGAGAGGAGAAGGCTTTCCAAGATCTATCATGTCTTAAGGTCTAGAGGTGCGATTGGAGCTTGAATCTGAAGGAACACATCTTAGATCCTCAAGGAGGATGACCGACTACTCCATCCAGTTGCAGATTCAACTCCCTCCAACTGGTGCTTCAAGGAAAACATTTAAATGGCCACTCAAGAACAAGGGGGAAATATTCCATATCTTTTACCCTTTTGCTTGTGATTGTTTTTCTTGATCTACATCATGATGTGAGCATATATTGATTATCTTCGTATTTTCTGAAATCGAAATATTGGTGTGTGTGTGAACGGAGATGCATCTCCATGTGAGGTTTTAGTGCGGGGTGAGTTCCCCAAGTGTGTGCTGCGGTGGCAGTGTCTAGGGGTCAGGCCCCCATGTGTGTGACTTGCTGCGGAAGCAGCAGGTGTGTGTGTTGTTGGGGTTCATCCCCATGGTTGCTACATTTGTAGCGTGGTAGTGAAGCCTCACCGGGTTTCGGTGAGGGGTGGACATAGGGAGCCCGCCGTGGTCCCGAACCACCTAAAAATCTGTGTTGCATGTGGTGTGCCTGTGCAATTGTCCATTTTTTCTATCTCCGTTCACAAGTCTATTTCATATATTTTTATTCACTACACCATCACACTTCGTTAGCTCTGCTATCTGTTAACAGTAATTGTTCATCGCTTGTTGGTTGGATGTTTGTGTGAGATCAGAATGGTTGAGTGAACATTAATCTAACTTTACTTCAGTTTAGGCTAATTAACGTAGTTAATTTTGTTTTCGCTGTAATTAATTAAGTTATTTTTAAAATCCGCCATCTCGACTGGGGGACAATTCAACCCCCCTTCTTGTCTGCCATCTATTCTGGGCCAACATTCTCGGTAGTATCCCTGATGATTTCAGGGCCTAGAAGTTGTCTTTCCCCAACTTAATTCTAGCAGATAGGTGAGCGACAACTTCTTCCATATAGAGCCTCGAATGGTGCCATTTGGATACTAGCTTGATAGCTATTGTTATAGGCAAACTCCACTAGAGGCAAGTGATCGTGCCAGCTCCCACCGAAATCAATTGCACAGGCCCTGAGCATATCTTCTATTACCCGATTGGTTCTCTCAGTTTGACCATCTATTTGCAGATGGAAAGTAGTGCTAAAGTTGAGTCGGGTCCCCAATGAGTGTTGTAGACCCTTCTAGAATTGTGATGTAAAACGAGGGTCTCGATTAGAAATAATTGTAACAGGGACTCCATGTAGTTTAATAATTTCTTTCATATACAAGGCTACTAATATATCCACAGACCATCGACTTTTGATAGGTAAGAAGTGTATAGATTTAGTTAATCGGTCTATGATCACCTATATACCACCATGTCCACCTCTTGTCTTTGAAAGACCCATGATGAAATCCATCCCTATGCTCTCCCATTTCCACTCGGAAATTTTCAATGGATGCAGCTTACCAGCGGGCTTTAGATGTTTAGCCTTAACTTGTTGACAATTGAGGCAACATGATACAAAGTCTGCTATTTCTCTCTTCATGTTGGGCCACCGGAAATTTCTTTTTAGATCTTAATACATCTTGGTCGCACTAGGGTGAATAGTGTACCTTGACTTATGAGCTTATTCCAAAATCAACTTCTTAGTGTCAGCATGATCCAGCACACAGATGCGACCCTTGAATAGTAACCTTCCATCGGTTAAGATGAAAAATCTGGCCGTTGATTAATATTAGTCTTGATCTCTACCAGCATAAGGTCATTTTCTTGTAACTTGACTAGGTCTTCAATTAATGTAGGTTGTGACCAGATATTAGCAATAATACCCCTTTCTTCTTCTGCTTCAACATCTAGATTCAAATTTGTAAAATCTTCTGTAAGATTTGTCATACCTTTCCTGAGGCTTGATAGGGTTGCCAACGGTCTCCTGCTGAGAGCATCTGCTACAGCATTTGCCTTGCCAGGGTGATATTGTATAGAAAAGTCAAAGTCCTTAAGGTACTCTTGCCATCTTCTTTGCCTCATATTTAACTCCTTTTGGGTGAATAGATACTTCAGACTTTTGTGGTATGAAAATATAGTGAATCTCTCCCTAAAGAGATAATGTCACCATATCTTCAAGGCGAAAATGACAACAGCCAACTCTAGATCGTGAACTGGGTAGTTCTCCTCATGACGCTTTAATTGTCTAGAGGCATAGCAAATCACTTTGCCGTGTTGCATAAGGACAGAACCAAGGTCAATGTCAGATGCATCCATGTAGACTTCAAAGCCACCACCATCGACAGGTAGTGCCAGTACATGGGCAGTGGTGAGATAATCTTTAAGAGTTAGGAAACTCTCCTCACAATCTTTCGACTATATAAAGGGGTTCTCCTTTCTTGTAAGCCTAGTCAAAGGAATAATGATCTTTAAGAAATCATTGAGAAATCGCCTGTAATAAATAGCTAGGCCAAGGAAGCTTCTAACTTAGGATATAGTTGTCGGTCGGCTCCACTTCTTGACAACTTCAACTTTAGAAGGATCCACGGAGATACCTTCTTTTGAAATAATGTGGCCAAGGAATGAGACCTTCTTTAGCCAGAACTCGCATTTACTAAGCTTTGCGTAGAGTTGGTGTTCTCTTAGTGTTTGCAAAGCTATTCTTAAATGTTCTTCATGCTCCTCCTTGGTCATAGAATAGATGAGAATATTATCAATGAAAACGACCACCAATCGGTCGAGATAAGGCCTAAAGACATTATTCATGAGTTGCATGAATGCTGCAGGGGCATTGGTTAACCCGAACGGCATCACCACGAACTCATAGTGTCCATATCTGCTACGGAACACGGTCTTGTAAATATCCTCATCTTTAATTCTTAGCTAATGGTAACCAGACCTGAGGTCTATCTTCGAGAAATACTCCACTCCGGAGGTTTGATCAAATAGCTCATCGATACGCGGCAATGGGTATTTGTTCTTTATTGTGAGTTGATTTAACTGTCGATAGTCGATACGGAGCCTGAGAGATCCGTCCTTCTTCCTGATGAATAACACCGGCGCACCCTAAGGGGATGTGCTGGGTCGAATGAAGCCCTTCTGTTATAACTCTTGAAGTTGTTTCTTCAATTCTTTGAGTTCCGTGGGGGACATCCTATAAGAAGCTATTGAAATAGGTGCTGCTCCAGGAACGAGTTCAATAGAGAAGTTCACTTCCCTTTCGGGCGGTAAACCGGGTAATTTGGATGGAAAGACATCGCGAAACTCTTTTACTATAGGGATTTCTTCTAGGATAATTTTCTTGGACTCGATAATTGTCACAGAAGCAAGGAAAGCTTTACAACCTTGCGAGATAAGTTTGCAGGCGTGAAGAGAATAAATGGGAGCATGATGTTTCCTATATTTGATGCCAAGGAAAGAGAACCGTGGAAGATTCGATTTACGAAAGGAAATTCTTCTATTGCGACAATTAATATCGACGTAATGGTCGCATAACCAATCTACACCTAGAATGGCATCGTAGCCTTTCATATCGAGGCTTATGAGGTTTGCGGGGAGATTATGGCCTTCTATTGTTACCTCACTATTTGGGTAGTGGGTTGTAAGTTTAGTTCCAGACACAAAGGCGTTGTGATAGCTAGGTCCGAAGGTAGAGGGGAAAGTGAAACTGGCAAAGTTTTTACAAAAATAGTAGATATAAAAGAATGAGAAGCACTAGTATCAAATAGTACAAAAGTAGGATGTGAATAAATTTGAACGGTACCTTCCATTAACCCATCATCATTGGGTGCTTCCTTGTCCAGTATGACATTAAGACGAGCCTGCCGCCTACGCCCGCCATTAGAAGGTTGATCTTTCATGAGGGGGCAATCCGGCATGCGGTGCTCCTAGCTTCCACATCGTAAGCAAGCGTTGAGACGCTTCCAACATTCTTCGGCCGAATGACCAAACTTCTCATAGAAAGTGCAAGTCGTCCTGACTTGCCTTTCCTCCTCTTTTACCTTCTTATTCTTACCATTCCCGTTGCCATTACGGGATCGCTTCTTATTGTCACGGGATTTGTAAGACCCCGTGATGCTAAACCTTTCTTCTTTTCATCCTTTGAATTTCTCGACCTTCTCCAAGGTCCTCTCACATAAATGAGCCATGTGGACCATCTCTGTATATGTACGGATATTTTGAGGCCCAAGTTGTTGGACAAAGACGGGCCTTAAACTGTCCATAAAGTGATTCACCTTCAAAATCTCCGTGCTGATAAGATGCGGAGCATACATCGCCAGCCTTGAAAATTAGAGTTCATACTCTGCTACGGTCATCATCCCCTGCCGAATGGACGCGAATTCCTCAGCCTTCCTCTCCCTGACATGCTCGGAGAAATATTTCTCTTAGAAGAGTTCAAGAAACTCCTCCCAAGTGAGTTGCGCATTTTGTATATGAGCCGAGGTGGCCTTCCACCATGTACGTGCATCCTTGTTAAGTTGAAATGCGTCGGGTAAGACATTTTCTTGGTCGGTGGATTGCATAACATTGAATAGGTGGTCCATCTCATCAATCCAGTTTTCAGCTTCATCAGGATTTGATGATCCAGAGAATCGCGGAGGGTTCATACTCCGGAAGTTTCGGTGTAGGTCACCAGCGCCTGCCCTTGCACCAGCCAGAGCCACAGTCTGAAGGGCCTGGGTGAGACCCGCAACAGTCTATTGCATAGCTTCCCAATTTTCACGATTCGTGGCCATTATGTAAGTAAGGTGCCTGAGAAAATAAAAAAATAGTTATTTCCTATGAAATCTATGGAGATTAATATAGAGATTAATTTCTAGAAAGTAGCTCATCCCGGCTCTACCCAATCTCACATAGGTTCGAAAATTTCTTTCCTAGTTCATAGGTATGGGTCATTAAACCTTGGACTTAACCTATGACGTGACATTTTCATAGGACTTACTTATGCCTAGGCTCTGATACCAACTCAACTGTCATGCTTCGAGATATACAACAGAATTGAGTCGGGAACATGAACAGCCGGCAATACGTCTCAAGCTAGCAAGATAAACAGAGCGCTAAACATTCACACATAATAAGAGTGAACACAATGTAATGTACTAAAAATTCTAACTTTATTAAATCATAATAATCAAGGTTTACAACGACACTTGACTTGACTCTCTATACTCTAAACTCAAGGAAAAGAAAAATTACATAACATGATCAACTTCACTACCTATTACAATGAAGGCATCTAATTACAATATGACTCACGACTTTCAAACTATCTAGGGCTTCTCTTGATCTTCACTCTCTCTCACCCTCGGATCCGTCATTCGAGTATTCTGAATCCGTTGCACTAGAATTTTCAGAAAAGATTGGGAAATTAGGGAATAAGTACACTTGGCCAGTAGGTATCTTCGTATCAACATGAAGGCATAATTTAAGTAATTATCATTTTAGCTCTATGAGAGGCAATAATGTAAAATGCGATAAAACACATGATAAAATAAGGAAGCTATAAGTCACAAGACAAATATAGAGATATGAACGAATATGGGATCATGATTAAGCAAGATTGTAATAAAGATATAAGTTTGGCCTTCATGTAATAAGAATGTACTAGAATGTAATGAGAATGTACTTTTCATAACCATAAAAGCTATTTTCTAGAAAGTCATGTAACAAGCAAGTATAATTTCATGATGAGCCTCGTGGGTTTCACCGGTTTATAAAAAAAGTACTCTTGGCGCAATGCGACGCCAGTGTTCATCATACCCCATAGTTTACAGTACGTTTCCGGCCATCTGCCGAGGGGGCTAGCATTGAGCACTTGGACACTGTCCGTGACCGCTTTTGCATGTTCAAGTTACAAATCAAGCTACTTCCACGAGTAATATAAAGTTTGGCCAACAATTACAAGTTCAAATAATAAGTTCCATGAAAACAAATATCAAGGGAAGAATGCACCAAACACGAATCATGAGAGTTCAAGGATGAATTAATGACAAGGTCATGCTACGGGAGGAATCTGACAGCATAATGGTATATTCTTATATTTCCAAAGTTCATTAATAATTTAATGTATAAGATGTTGGGTTCCAGATAGTTAAAGGACCATCTAGGAACAGAGTAACTTAACCCCTTGGTCAAACCATGGGTTTCACAACAAGATAGCAGGAGACGGTCAAACCAGGACCATTTTCTTGAGAATGTGATGTGACACGACTCCTTGGACCTAGATTTGCAAGCAACCGGACCGAACGGCGATATCTCACAAGCGGTTCACCCATGTCGCGCACACCCGGTTCCGTAGGTGGACCGACGATGGTGGTGAGGATCCGAGATTTGACCTCGAGGTTCCAAGGATATGGCCAGCTAGGGATGGACCCCAATGGGCCTGGGATGCCCAATTTCAATGGCGGCCGGCACGCTGAGGGCGTGGGATGTAGTGTCTCCCTTACAACTCACCCGCGGTGGCACTCGAATTGATGGAAAATTGGAATGAGCTCTCTCTCACTGCCGACGGCGCAACTAGAGATAATACTAAACTAAGCAAAGGTAAGAAACCAGCAGAGGAGAGTGGTCCGAAGCTCACCTGATCGGTGTGAAAATACCGATCCCGGCCGGAGACGAGGGCGAGCGGGGGAGTGTGGGTTCCCCGCACACTGCGTCGGTGTAGCTTCCCCTATTCAAATATTACATGCACTACTCCTCACGCAGGAGGGGAAACTCGGGGTGGGGAGAGTAGGGTACAAGTAAACACTACCTCCACACAGGGAGGGGCGCTAAGCCGGCCAGGCGGGGAAGGGGGGATTAACTTAAGCAAGTGCCGGATGATCTGCCCGGTTCTGGAATGACTAGACAGGGAGGCGATGTTGATGCTGCCACGCACTCCACCGAACTCGGAAGTTGACGAAACCAGTGCCGAAACGTCGCTGACAGACAAAGAACGCCTGTGAATTTTTTTGGTCGATCCCGACATCGACTCCGGCAGGGGCAGGCTCAGGATCAGGCTCCCTGCGCTCTGGTTCGGACTGGTCCCAGGGTGCAGCAGCAGGTGGAAGTAGTCACCACGCCCGCTCCCAATGTCAAAACGCAGCGGGACCAGGACGAGCACGACCGTGGACGAGTCTTCTTCGAGCAGCAACCAGGGGGGCCACCAGACGATGTCGGGGAAGAGAGGGAGAGCCCGTTGAGTGAAGAGGGGTCTGGACAGGTCCTGAGTGGCCTGTCCCGCGCACCTGGGGAAGAAAATTCGGAACGGGCGGCCCCGGACTCCGAACGAGGTCCCACTTTTTGTGTTGGACAGAGGACTGGTGGATCTTTGACCCGGCCAAGCGGCGTACCTTGGAACGGAAGGGTGAAGCCGTGGTAGCTTCTGCACTGCAGTTCTGGTCCATGTTCAGGTCCCGGTTGCGCAGTCGGACGAGAATGAACCCTCCGGACAGTAGGGATGTGGGATGCCGGTGAGACCACCTCGGCTCCGAAGCTATCTCGACGATCTTTCCGGCGATGTATGGAACGTCTTCAGGTGATTGCGTATGCTCCAGGGCAGGTTCTGCAAGTCGGGTCCCAATCTGCTACCTGCGAACTGGGCAGTGTTAAAAGAAGGGGGGGTTGTTGGTGGAGATGGGAAGGTAAGGGATGGAGGGGTAGCAAAGAGGGGTGGAAGGTTGCTGGTTGTGGATGTGGGAGGGAGGCTTGGGGGTGTGAGAGGGGAGAGGGGGGGGGGTTGGCAGGGGGCGGACCTGGTGTGGGGAAGGGGATGAGAGGTGGTGGAGGAGGAGGGGGCTCTCTTGGAGGGGTGGATGGTGGGGGCGCAAATGGCCTAGGGGAATGGGGTTTGTCTGTTGGGTGTGGGTGGTGGATTAATGGAAGGGTTAATGGGGGGGCCTAGGGGATGGGAAGGGTTGCTTTGGGGAGGGGAAGGGATGCTTGGGGGAAGGGATTCTCCCTTGGGAAGGTGGAAGGTTGTATGGGGAAGGGGAAAGGTTGCTTGGGAAATGGAGACACTAAAGGGGAGTAATGGGTCTTGGGGAGGTGAAAGGGTGGGAGGCTGAGGTGGAGGGTGATGTGGCAAGGGAGGGAGGTGAAGGGGCAAGGTCGCCCAAGTGAGAGAGAGAGAGAAGGAGAGAGAGAGGGGGCCGCCCCCTTTAGAGAGAGAGAGAGGGGGGGGGATCCACCCCTTAGAGAGAGAGAGAGAGGCACAAATTCTTGTGACAATTTTTTATCAATACTTCATTAGCTTCCAAATGAGGGATTGGGGTCGTATTTATAGGAGTCCCACATTTTCACATAAGTCCCTGACTTTTGGACTACTAACACTTAACCAAGGGGAAGGGGGCGCCCCTGGGCCTAGCCCATATAATTGGGCCCATTAACCATCATAATGACTCTAGACTTAGGTAAATAGCTACCTAACCTAGGTATTGGACTCAAATAAAAGGAAAAGTACATGATAAGAAAATGAAAATTACATCATATGACTCGAAATATAGTGGCAAACAAGATGTAGCATAGTTGGCGAGCATCGGGATCCTCGAACAAAGGGGATAGCTGGTGATGTCCTCATCATAGCCCCGGGGTGCGGAGAACTCGACTCCGTCGAGTATGGGCCCACCGGGGGAGTGATCCTCTAAAGCAGCTCAGGGCGAACCTCAACCTCCAAACTCAACCCGCATCTGCGACCAGGGGACGGTCCTTCATCCTCTCAAGGTGGCTTGGGCACACCCTCTTGCTGGCGATAGAACCCTGCTTGCCTAGTATTGCCCCTATGTGCACACGTCGGGCTCTTAAGGCTATTTTGTGGGAGCTCTCCGGGGTGTCCCTCTTAAAGGAAGGTATAGGCTCAAAGCACTCACTAGGATTCACCGCGGTGCCCATATAGGGTGCCGGGTCTGCCACGTGAGAAGTGGGGTATATCCCATAACCCATTGATAAATTCTATCCATAAGCTGTGTTTGCCAAAGCCACTAGGAACAGGGAAAGGTCCAAGTCCTCGTGCCCTCGAATGGGAGGTGACCCTAAGGTAGAGCCACTCCGATGCCATCATCACCAAATCACCTACTTGAAATTCCAAGTGGCGCTCGCGAGCTCTTATCCGCTCTTTGTGAACCTCACCGCTCATTGTGAATTGCTTGCGTGTATGCGTATGCCATGCACTATGATGCGGTGTGGGTGTGAAAAGCTTGGTGTGTAAAGGTGGACTGGGGCAACCGTAAATTGACCTATCATGCTGTGATGCCATGTGGACCTTGATAACTTAGGTGGACCGGGGCAGCCACAAGTGGCCCTATCATGCATGGGCTTCATAACAATGGTTGGAGGGCCATGGTATCTGTAGGGGAACCTATCACACAAAGTGGTGATGAATGCCGGGGGATCCGGACACCCGTAGATGCTCCTAACATGCATATGATCAATGATGAATGAGGGAGGACCATCACATCCAAATGTGAGCCAGTCATGCATTGGGCCTAAAGTGTGTGTGACATGTATGAGATGACTGGGCTTACTAGCCCTACCAAATGATGCAAAATGTAGTGGCACATGCATTCCCATCCAAATGGTTTCTCCTATGTATATGGCTTGGTGTGAGAGTTTCCACTTATAGGGGTCAAAGGGGTCTAGGAAAATGGAGTGGGCTTGGTCCAATAAGGTCGGTTGGGGTAGGAAAAGGTTGGTGGTGAGTAAGGTGGGGGGGCATAGGAAGGGATCGAAGGGGTCATGGTAAGGGTCACCTAAGGAGAGGAACTCTAGGTCCTCATGGTCCTCACAACCATTTGATGGCGGATTCTCCTCCTCTAGTAAAATGATCGGGCCAAAGTTTTTGGTGGGATGGTCGGCCATGACTGGAGGGCTGGATGTTCTACCTGAGATAAGGAACTCTAGTTTGTGGATAGCATCGGGCTCGTCGGGTGTAGGGAGGAGTAAAAGAAGGTCGCTAGTGTAGCAACCCATAGTGTAAATGGAGGAGATGGATCCGACACATAGGTGTAGGAGGTCAAGGCTCCTAGGTCGGTCGGCTACTATAGTCAACATGCCAGTTAACTCCATTTGCCAAGCTATTCCCTTAAGAAGATCCCCTAATATTTCCACTTGATAGGATGACTGGATTGTGGTGTGATAGGTGGATAAGGGTACTATGGGGAGGTGTTGTTCCATGGAAGGGTAGGCATGGGGCAGGATAGGGTGAGACGGTTTTCCACAAGCCATCTAACCAAGGGCCCATTTATGATGAGTTCACTCCCAATTGGCGGGGGTGGCATGAAAGGTGAAATTTCTTCCTTGTTTTGGCCATGATTTTCCTCCAAGGTGGGGAGTGGTTCTGGGGTGTTCCCTACTAGGGGGTCGGGTGTGGGGATCATGGTTTCTTCTACCAAGGAGGTGAGTAGGTCCTTTGTGGGTGGGGTGATGATGACTGGCTTGTGGTGCTCTTTGGGTGGTGGGTAATGGGGGACTTGGGATAGAATGGGGAGGGGTAGTAGTGGAGGCCTAGGTTGGGCATCTTGTAACTCATAGGGGAGGGTGCACCCAATTTGGCTCAGTGGGTTTTCTTTGGGAAGGAATGAGTTCTCTTGACCCAATTGGGCTTCATATTCTTCTTCCCAATCTAAGGGAGCCTCATAGACTTCGGTCACCCCCTTAAGTTCTTTTTGGAAAGGGGTGGGAGGAGGATTTGTGGGCCGAATTGGGGTACTTCCGTTAGGACATGGCTTGGGTGTCTTCGGGAGAGGGTCTAGGTTGGGACGGGGTCCCATGTCATTGGAATCATCCGGTCGTGGAGTGAACCTAGAAGACCTAGAGAATTGCATCATTCTTGAAGATTGGTTGTCTAGGTTATCCCAGGGGCATCTCTCCTCACGCCCATAGTGTTGGGACCTCTCATAGTAAGGATCATAGCCTAACCCTTTCCTATCAAACTCATCCCGGGGAGGCAAGACTCTAAGGCCATTGCTCCTAAGTGGGGGTTCATTGGCTCCAAATCCATCCCGAGGTGACCAAGCTCTAGGGCCGTGGTTTCCTTTTGCTTCAAGCCGATCAAGCCGGGAGGTGAGGGTATCTATACAGTAATGACATTTGTTGATGAAAGCGTCAAATTGGTCCATGGATAGTTGGGGTGTCTCTCTAGGGTGGTCATGCAAGGGAGTGATGGAAAACATGATGCAAGGGAGACTCAAATGCCAATGCCCTAGGACTAGACTCGTAGAGACAAGTCTAAAACTTGCTCTGATACCATTTGATGTGACACGACTCCTTGGACCTAGATTTGCAAGCAACCGGACCGAACGGCGATCTCTCACAAGCGGTTCACCCGTGTCGCACACACCCGGTTCCGTAGGTGGACCGGAGATGGTGGTGAGGGTCCGAGGTTTGACCTCGAGGTTCCAAGGATATGGTCAGCTTGGGATGGACCCCAATGGGCCTGGGATGCCCAATTTCAAGGGCGGCCGGCACGCCGAGGGCGTGGGATGTAGTGTCTCCCTCACAACTCACCCGCGGTGGCACTCGAATTGATGGAAAATTGGAACGAGCTCTCTCTCACTGCCGACGGCGCAACTAGAGATAATACTAAACTAAGCAAAGGTAAGAAACCAGCAGAGGAGAGTGGTCCGAAGCTCACCTGATCGGTGTGAAAACACCGATCTCGGCCGGAGACGAGGGCGAGGGGGGGAGTGTGGGTTCCCCGCACACTGCGTCGGTGTAGCTTCCCCTGTTCAAATATTACATGCACTACTCCTCACGCAGGAGGGGGAACTCGGGGTGGGGAGAGTAGGGTACAAGCAAACACTACCTCCACACAGGGAGGGGTGCTAAGCCGGCCAGGCGGGGAAGGGGGGATTAACTTAAGCAAGTGCCGGATGATCTGCCCGGTTCTGGAATGACTAGACAGGGAGGCGATGTTGATGCTGCCACGCACTCCACCGAACTCGGAAGTTGGCGAAACCAGTGCCGAAACGTCGCTGACAGACCGAAAAACGGCTGTGAATTTTTGTGGTCGATCCCGACGTCGACTCCGGCAGGGGCAGGCTCAGGATCAGGCTCCCTGCGCTCTGGTTCGGACTGGTCCCAGGGTGCAGCAGCAGGTGGAAGTAGTCACCACGCCCGCTCCCGATGTCGAAACGCAGCGGGACTAAAACAAGCACAACCGTGGCGAGTCTTCTTTGAGAGGCAACCAGGGGGGCCACCAGATGATGTCGGGGAAGAGAGGGAGAGCCCGTTGAGTGAAGAGGGGTCTGGACAGGTCCTGAGTGGCCTGTCCCGCACACCTGGGGAAGAAAATTCGGAATGGGCGTCCCCGAACTCCGAACGAGGTCCCGCTTGCTGTGTTGGACAGAGGACTGGTGGATCTTCGACCCGGCCAAGCGGCGCGCCTTGGAACGGAAGGGTGAAGCCGTGGTAGCTTCTGCACTGAAGCTCTGGTCTAGGTTCAGGTCCCGGTTGCGCAGTCGGACGAGAATGAACCCTCCGGACAGTAGGGATGTGGGATACCGGAGAGACCACCTCGGCTGCGAAGCTATCTCGACGATCTTTCCGGCGATGTATGGTACGTCGTCAGGTGATTCCGTATGACTCCGGGGAAGGTTCTGCAAATCGGGTCCCAATCTGCTACCTGCGAACTGGGCAGTGTTAAAAGAAGGGGGGGTTGTTGGTGGAGATGGGAAGGTAAGGGATGGAGGGGTAGCAAAGAGGGGTGGAAGGTTGCTGGTTGTGGATGTGGGAGGGAGGTTTGGGGGTGTGAGAGGGGAGAGGGGGGGGTTGGCAGGGGGCGGACCTGGTGTGGGGAAGGGGATGGGAGGTGGTGGAGGAGGAGGGGGCTCTCTTGGAGGGGTGGATGGTGGGGGCGCAAATGGCCTAGGGGATTGTGGGTTGTCTCTTGGGTGTGGGTGGTGGATTAATGGAAGGGTTAATGGGGGGGGGCTAGGGGATGGGAAGGGTTGCTTTGGGGAGGGGAAGGGATGCTTGGGGGAAGGGATTCTCCCTTGGGGAGGTGGAAGGTTGTATGGGGAAGGGGAAAGGTTGCTTGGGAAGTGGAGACACTAAAGGGGAGTAATGGGTCTTGGGGAGGTGAAAGGGTGGGAGGCTGAGGTGGAGGGTGATGTGGCAAGGGAGGGAGGTGAAGGGGCAAGGTCGCCCAAGTGAGAGAGAGAGAGAAGGAGAGAGAGAGAGGGGGCCGCCCCCTTTAGAGAGAGAGAGAGAGGGGAATCCACCCCTTAGAGAGAGAGAGAGGCACAAATTCTTGTGACAATTTTTTATCAATACTTCATTAGCTTCCAAATGAGGGATTGGGGTCGTATTTATAGGAGTCCCACATTTTCACATAAGTCCCTGACTTTTGGACTACTAACACTTAACCAAGGGGAAGGGGGCGCCCCTGGGCCTAGCCCATATAATTGGGCCCATTAACCATCATAATGACTCTAGACTTAGGTAAATAGCTACCTAACCTAGGTATTGGACTCAAATAAAATGAAAAGAACATGATAAGAAAATGAAAATTACATCATATGACTCGAAATATAGTGGCGAACAAGATGTAGCATAGTTGGCGAGCATCGTGATCCTCGAACAAAGGGGATAGCTGGTGATGTCCTCATCAGAAGGTAGTCAAGTCAAGGCTGCAATTAGGCAGAGTCGACGCAGAACAAGGAACATGTCGATGCAGTTGATCAAGCCTAGAAGAAGACGGTCGCGCTAGGGCCGCAACCTGAAGGTGGCGGTCGCCTGATGGACGCCTTCTACACAGAGTGTAGGAAGACGCAGAAATCTCAAGTGCTTTCTAGACTATTGGGTTTTTAGGGTACAACCAGCTCGGCATCCTAGTGGGAACCCCGTGCTCGCAGAGACTTACGGAGGTCTTGAAACATAATCACCTAGTCCGGCAGAAGGAATATCCGACGGAGAGGATCACAAGTCCAAGAGGTGTTCTTATCAAGTGCATGTGTAACTAATAGCAATGTACCGGAATACGCACTATATATGACTTATAAAATAGAAATAGGTAAGAATCGAATGTGCCAAATCATAAAACAAGGTGTAGGAATATTGCATAAAAATTATCAAGTACAAAACTATAAGATTTGGGCAAGAAAATAATATACATGAAAATAACTTTTAAACATGCTAACGTAAAACATGACGTAGCAGAAATCATGAGTAACATGAAATAACCTCTAATCATGAGTAGGAGCCAGAAATAAATAAACTAAGGCATGGTTTCTATCAATTATGCTAGGGATATACATATTGTTTAAACTAGTTACAAGAACCAGATAGCGATCTTGAAAGGGCTACTACTTGGAAATAGCGGTCGGTCGAGGGCCACCTTCTGAAGGAGGTGGTCTCTTAGGAACCGCCTTCTGTCTGTAACAGATAGAAGTTTAAAATAACATGCACGGCCTATGCTAGGGTAACTAATGCATAAAAATGTAAAGGATAGAAGAATAAGCCATGCTAACATGTTTAGAATGAAGAAACGTATAAAATAAACATGAATTGAAGTCAAAATTATTATCTTTTTGTTAGAGGTGCAGGGCTAATGTACAGAGAAAAGCATGCAAGCACAGTCAAGGGAAAACATCAAATACTCAACGTAGAAAGCATGAAACTGAGCAAGATCTGAGGGCTTTCAATCCTAACTTGATGTTTAAGCCGTTCATGAGATAACCTGCCTCTGGGGTTGCTCCTAGAGTTCGAATTCCTGACTAGAAGTACGCTCCTGTTCTTGCGCGTCCTGCGTGGAACCAGCAACTTCCTGACCTTCTAACTCCTTAACCTCTTGTCCTTAATTCACAATATTTGGAGGGTGATTAGAAGACATAGAGGGGAACAATTAACTATAAAGTTGGATATGAAATTACCTCTGCTAAGGTCTTCAACCTTGGGTCTTTAACGGATGAACACGCTTGTTCCTGTGCGTTCTACAGAGAAACATCTATTTGCAGATCCTCTAACTCTATAACGGCTTGATCTCCTAACATGAAATTTGGAGGGGAGTTAGGCAATACTAAAGGGAACAAAATCTTCTAAAAGATTAACATGAAATAGCATCATCATACCATCGAACCACGTGAGCCAAAATGAGGGTTTGCGTAGGTCGATCCTGGGCCCTATTTATAGGGTTTGGCCAAGGCTGAAAGATTAGATCAAACTAGAGTCCTAATTTAGAGTAGGATCGATCCCCAAGAGTCCTAGATAGGTTTACATGGTAGGACACTTCGATCCTAGGCGATTGGGATGGTAAAAATCCCATTTTCCCACGCTTCTACATGCCTCATTTTTGAAAGTAGATAGCGGTCCTATCTTGGCCGTCTTTAACAGATGGCGGTCTTGCGATAGACCGCCACTACCCATGGCGTCAGAATTTGAATTCCATTCAAATTTCTCTCTATAATTATCTCCCAATTATCCACTAAAACTAGAAAAATATATCTATTGCGTTTCTAGAATGGGCTGGGGCCTTAAAAGCCCTAGAATTGGGTTTATGGGCTTGGTTTAAGTGGGGTTAACCCTTTGGTTAATATAGGGTCTTCGAATAGATTTAATTAGCCATAATTCATTTAATAGCCCATTAAGCATTTTAAATGCTTAATAATTTTATTTAATTCTAAAAGAATCCAGATAATTACCAGGGTTGTCACAGCCAAGTCCTCCTCAATCAACAAGCGGAGAAGGATCGTGCTCCAATGTGGCTCCTTTAGAATGGAGGCACATCCACAGTCGCGGAGCCTCTCGGGTAAGCAATCATTCACGCGTCTCCGCCATGCACTCATAGCGCCTGTACAGTCCACTTGTGCGGTGTCTCGATAACCCGTTGTGTAGCACCCCAGAAATTTAAATAAGAAATAAATAAAAAATAACTATAAATATTAGTCATGGAATAATAATGGTTAATAAAATTTTTGATAAATATATTTAAAATAAATATTTAAGAATTTGAAATTTGATATATCCTTTTATCTATTTGAGTTTTAAACTAAAAATATAATTCAAGTATAAAATACATATATATATATATATATATATATATATATATATATATATATTTTCACATGATCGAACTCGACTATGATACCCAAGACAACAATGAAAATGAATAAGGAAGATAAATAAATAAAGGAAATAAGGTCTTTATATATATATAGTTCTACCAGTTCAATTAGATAAAACTTAATATAACTTTAGCATGTTTAACTAATGAGCTTCACGTATCAGTTGGCCTTAATCAAGATCTAAAGACTACACCTAAGAAAAACAACAGTAAATGGACTTAGTGAACTCTAACATGAAGGGGTTGGGTTTAGGTGTATAAATAAATACATGGGCTTTGTGGGCACCAACGTGAAGTGCTTGGAGTGGGAGTCACGGTTTGCCGTCCCGCCCCGACCCGCACCGACCCGCACGACCCGACCCGACCCAGGCGGGCACCGAGTCGCGCGGGCTGGGGGTCGTGGACGGGTCGCACTGGACCGCAAGGTCCCGTGCGTCCCGCCACGTCCCGCTCCGGTGCGAGGCGGGACCCGGCTCGGTACGGCGGGTCGGGGGCGGTTCGCCCATTTAACGGGCCGAAGGGGGAGGAAGAGCTCCACCCCTCCCACCGACGAGCGGCGGTGCAGCGGCGGCGGACGGCGAGCAGGATCTTCGGACGGCGATCTGAGCGGCCGACGGCGGCGTTGGGCGGCGATCGGAGGTAGGTAAGTTAAATTTTTTTAAAATGGTCGGGGGTGGGGCGTCAGCCGCCGGGGGGGGGGGGGTGCTGGGCGTCTGGGCCGCCGTGGGGGGACAGGGGGGGGGGTGCCCGGCGTCTGCCGCCGTGGGGGGACGGGGGGGACGGGGGCCGCCGTGGGGGGACAGGGGGGGGACGGGGGCCGCCGTGGGGGGACGGGGGGGGGGGGGTTGTTGTGCGTCCGTGGGGGGGTGGGGGGGGAGGGGGGGTTGATGTGCGTCCGTGGGGGGACAGGGGGGGGACGGGGGGGACGGGGGGGGGGGGGTTGCTGTGCGTCCGTGGGGGGACGGGGGGGGGGACAGGGGGGGGACGGGGGGGGTGCTGCCGTGCTGGGCGTCTGCCACCGGCAGGCGGTGGGGGGATGAGGGGGGGGGGGGCGTTTGTGACCGTGGGGGGGGGGGGGGGGGCGTGTGCGACCGTGGGGGTGGGGGGGGGGAGGAAAAAAATTTATTTTTTAAAAATGTAATATCTTTTTTTAATTTAAAAATATATGAATTAAATTTGTTAGATTGTCATTGTTTAATATTGTTTTTGATGTCAGGTTGAATTTATGTTGTAGGAAAAATATAATTTTTATTTAATTCATCTTGTAGAATTTAATATATTGATATATTATTTAATTCTGGTTGTAGAAATAATATAAAGATCGTTTAATTCATGCTGTAGAAATATATTTATGTTTGATATATTATTTAATTAATGTTTAAATATTAGATTTAATTGAGATGTATTAAAATTTAAATTTAATTTTATAGAATTAATGATATTATTTTCATTATTAGTTGTAGACGTAAAATAATTTAATATAATATAAATAATTACTGATAAATAATTTAATATAATATAATTTAATTAGACATGTTTATAATTTAAATATATAATTAGTGATAAATATGTTACAAATTAATTTAAACTAAATGTAGGTCTATTAAATAAAAAATTAGCATTATATGCATGTTTTAGAAATAATGATATTATTTTGAACTAAATTATATTGACATGTAGTAAATATTGAATTTAGTCTTGCATATTGTAGAAATAATGATATTATTTTCATTGTTAGTCTCTGTTTAAAATAATGTACTTAATATGATTTGTAATTTTTACATTTAGGAGATATAGTTAAGTACTTAATATGGCTCCTAAGGAACGAACAAATGATATTGGGTGGTCACACGGAGTTTTGTTGGATGGCAACCGTAGGTGTTGGCGTTGTAACTATTGTAAAATAGAACACCGGGGAGGAGGGGTGTCTCGGTTGAAGAAGCATTTGGCCGGAGGAGCCGGGGCAGGATACTCTGAGGTTGCTGGGTGTACCCATGTGCCTAGAGATGTGAAACTTGCAATGGCTAGACACCTGCGTGAGAAGAGAGCTGAGATGAAAGAAAAGGAAAAAAAGAAGAAAAGGGATCAAGCGGCAGTGAGCGGGCGCCCAAGTGGCAGCAACGAGGAGGAATGTGCATGGACACCCAGTGACGAAGACGAACAAGCATGTACTGAGCAGGCTAATATGTATGTCACTGTGAACGATCCATACGAAGCAGAGCTTCGTGAGGCAGTACGTCAGAGCAGGGAAGAGTCAAGACATCCCGAGGAGACTATAGTCCGTAGTCGCGAGGCCGCGAGGACCGGAGCATCAGGGAGTGGTGATTCATCTACGACTCGACAATCACGAGGCATAAGGAGTTTATTGACTGGTGACTCGGGGACACAAAGGAAAAGGACACAATCGATCAACATCGAAGATGTGGAGCCCGGTGCACTATCCCGAGAGCATGGTAAGCAAACGAGGATGAACGATGCGTATGGCCAGAAGGGACCTAAATGGAAACTTGGTCAAGCTGTTGCAAAATGGTGGCACCACGCGGGTCTGCCTTTCAATGCAGCCAATAGCCCTTACTACAAGCCAATGTTTCAGGAAGCACAGACCCTTGGGCTACACGTGCAGCCACCTACAGCGAGAGAATTGGCTGGCGTATACCTTGATGAACAAGTTGCTGAGATCAAGAGTTACATTGACTCATTCAAGCAGAAATGGACAAAGTACGGAGTCACACTGATGTGTGATGGATGGTCAGGTACCACAAAATCTAGCCTGATTAACTTCCTTGTTTATTGTGACAGACATGTATTCTTTCACAAATCAGTGGATGCGTCTGGTCAAATTCACAGTCACCAATATATTTTGTCATTGATGGAGCAAGTGGTGACTGAGATTGGGGAGGAGTACATTGTACAAGTGGTGACTGATAATGGGTCGAACTATAAGAAGGCTGGGGAGGAGCTAATGAAGAAAAAACGGCACATTTTTTGGACCCCTTGTGCAGCACATTGTGTAGATCTGATGCTGAAGGAGATTGGGCAGCTTCGTATGGTAAAATCTGTGGTCGAGGTGGCACAAAAAATCACGAAATATATCTACAACCACACACTTGTATTGGCATGGATGAGGGAGCACTGTGGCGGCGAACTGTTGAGGCCTGGCATCACACGATTTGCCACCAACTACATCGCATTGCAGAGCCTATTGAAGCACAAGGATGGATTGAAGCAAATGTTTAGAGGTGAGACCTGGCTGAGTTCCTCTTTTGCTGCTTCACGTGAAGGGGCGGAGGTCGAGGGGATTGTCAACACCTCGAATTTTTGGGATAGAGTGAAGATATTAGTGTCATTGATAGAGCCACTGTATGAGGTTCTACGATGCGTGGATGGGGATAGAGTACCAACCATGGGGTTGGTGTACAGCAAAATAGAAGCAGCCAAGCGGAAGATCCTTACAACGTCCAAAAAATATGGACCCACTATTCTGGAGATTGTGGGGGACAGATGGGACAGACAAATGAGCCGTGATCTTCACATGACAGGTAAACACTTACATTCTCGTCCAATCAATGAGCTGTGATTTTCAGTTGATACTAATATGTAATTCATTGTCTTACGATTGCAGCGTACTATCTACATCCGGCCTTCCAATATGCTCGGGCCCTTGCTTATGACGATACGTTGATAGAATCGGTCAACATTGTGGTAGACCGATTGTCTTTCACCCCAACAGATGCCGCTGATGCGTTGAATGAGGTATACTTGGATATTTTAACATTGACAATATTAAATGAAATATACACTTCATGATTTTTGATAATGCAGATGAAAATATTTAGAGAGGGAATTGGTTCATTTGCGACACCTAATGTCGTGGCCAGTCGTGATAGACTCGACCCAGGTAATGTGTCTTCACAATGTACCTTCTATATCTCGAGAAAGAATTTTTACATCTAATTATTATATTGTACATGATCTGTCTTAAACACAGCTGAGTGGTGGCTAAATTACGGCACAAGTGCACCCGTATTAAGGAAGATCGCAATGAGAGTTCTATCGCAAACATCCTCGTCGAGTGGGTGTGAGCGGAATTGGTCGACGTTCTCCTTCTTGCATACTAAGCTGAGGAATAGGCTAACACACCGCAGGCTAGACAAAATGGTGTATGTTCATTACAACATGAGGCTAAAGGTCCGGCATGTACAAATGGATACAAGGAGAGGAGAGGGAGATTACGACCCAACGGATGCTGTGTACTTGCGAGACGATGATGACCCTATGGTAGCATGGGTTGCAAGAGCCACAACCGAGCGTGGTGAGGCAGAATTAGACGAGGAGGCTGAAGAACCTGGCGAGACACCACGGCCTAATACTTTTCTCGCATCAGCTGTACAAGAGGCAGTCGGGGAGGGATATGACACCCATGTGCATTTGGGTGGTGACGACTCTACAACGGGACGTGATGATGAAATTAATTTAGATGAAGACCTCGTCATTGGGGGTGGAGACACATCGTATGCGTTCGATGATACAGCATGGGAGCGATTGATCCAACCCCCATTAATTGAGCGTCAAGAGCCACCTCAGGTGAATTAATACATGAAAATCGAATCGCAAATTTCATTAGATAGCATAGTCATATATTTATGTATGATAGCAATATATTGCAGGTCGGTCCGACAAATGACAACATTGCGGGAGAACAGTGGTCCCGAGTTGCTGTACCGCGGCATTCAATATCTGCGGAACCAAGAAGGTTATCCACTTCAAGAGAGGCTAGGGGGAGTTCCTCATTTAGAGAGGTGAAATTATATTGTCATTTCTACATTTGTTAATATATAATTCATTGGTAATTGAATATATTCTTCTTTCAATTGTGTAGTCTTCGGTAGCATCGAAACAACCATCTCAGTCTGCTGCGCCCCGACGCTCAACATCTAAGGCTAAGGCACCCAATCAGTCTTCTCAGGTATACGTACAGACTTACACAATAAAAAGTAAATTGAAAAATTATCTAAACAGGCTTCTGCTTCTCAAGCATCTATAGGGACACAACATGCAGCATGTAAGCCGCCCCCTGCTCCACAGAAGAAAAAATCATCATGGACTACATTATTCACCAGCAAGAAGGACAAGGGACCACCATTAAATCCGATAGATTTTGTAGACATGGAGACATTAGATCCCAATGCAGATGACGACACTACCGAGCCTTCTGTTGAGCCCCGCATTAGTGGGAGTCATGACTCCGATGCTGAGAGTACACCGACAGGGTCTTCATCCCATGGAGGTGGTGGTTCTCAAGGTGACCAACGGAGTCCTCGTGAGAATACGAGTGCTGGTGGCAGAGAGTACAGCAGTGGTCATAGTAGAGGTCGTGGGGGCCGTCAACATGGCGCATGGACAGAGGAGCAGCACTTCACACATGCCACGCAAGATGAGGATCACGGTGTTCCACTGGCAGGGACGAGACGGGCAGTTGATCATTGGGATCCCTACTATGGAAGTTCGGTTGCAGACAGTACCAGCTATCAAGGCATGTTGTCTGATTTTGAGAGGATGAGCACACATGACTCCTAGGGATCTGGAAGCTCGTATGGACGGTCATGGCCGCAGCAGCCGATGTATCATGGCGACTCAGATAACAGTAGTTCATTTTTCCCATCGTATCCATATCCTTATGCCGCAGCTACGTCAGTAGAGGTCGTGTACGCACAAGGTTCGCATGAGTATGAATACTACGTACGCATGTACTGGGAGAACTATTCAGGTTCAATGCGCTATGAAGACTATCTGTCCTATCTGCGGACCACATTTAATGTCAGATTGTTTGGAGATGGGCACTGGCCCAGTTTGGGTCCATAGGCTTTATTAGTATGTATCATTTGGTTACATTTAGAACTAACTAATAATTAATTGTACATTTCTTCATATATAGAGTTTTGTACTTGTCATTGAAATCACTAATGTAAACTTTTACATCATTTGCAGGTCATCATGGACGGACGGCGTCACCCTGCGTGGGAGCATGGATATTCTATTGAGGGTGATGGACATGTGCACTGTAGATACTGCGAACATCGCGTCACCGGCATACACAGGTTTGCGGAGCACCTTGCGGGAGTGGGACGCGATGTTCGTGCATGCGACCGAGTTCCGGGAGATGTTCGACATTCCTTTCGGACACAGTTACATGATAGATACGGTTCTCGTAGCACACCGAGGACATCTTCTTCTACGTCCCGGGTACCTCCACCACGAGCACATGGCAGAGCAGGATCTTCCTCCACGTCCAGAGTTTGAGCAGCACCAGCACCAGCACCAGTCGCACATGATAGAATTGAAGCTATAGATGTAGTGAGGACTTTTTTTACAGATTTTCATGTACCCTCCACCGCAGCACACGACCCATCATTTGTGCAGATGGTTACATATTTTCAGTCTCACCCATATGTACCTCCACCCACTAGGATAGAGTTAGATTATACGGGTGATCAGTCTCATGTATCTGATGATGAGTTTTGGGATTCGGGCTTCACTGATGATGAGGATTAGTGAGTTTTGGGATTCGGATTACACACATGAGGAGGATGAGTGAGTTTTGGGATTAGGACTTCACAGATGGACACGGATTAGTGAGTTTTTGTATTTTATACTTCATGAATGAATGCCATTATTATGTCACTGTTTACTTTTACATATTTAGTAATTAAAATAAATTTTTATGTATTATATATAATAGGATGTTTAATTAAGCAGTGTAATATGTAATTTTTATATAATTTAATATGTATAATGTAGTATGGATCTATTATCATAAATAAACTATACATTCTAATATTTTTAAATATATATATACCATTTAATCTTTCAAAATAAATTTCTTAAAAATTTTAAAAAAAATTCCAAAAAAATCGCGTGGAGAGCCAAAGGGCGGACCGGGTCGCTTTGCTACCCGCCCGACCCGACCCGTCCCGCACCGAGACCGGGTCGGCCGGGTCGGGCGGGTCGGCAAACCCTGGTGGGAGTACGCTTCTAAAGGCACGATCAAACTTGTATGGAAGCTTTAGGGTTTTTATGTGGAAATATAGCTGGTGGCTAACACTATGGAAAGTTCAGAGTGACGTAAGGCAAGGTGTAAAGACCATGCCTTGTTAAGCTTTTGACCCTCCTTAGTATTATCACTCTTTTCCTATAAAACTGACCCATCGTCGAGCATGTGGAGGCTTCCTCCTGCTGCCGTGGGTCTTTCTCCTTTTCGTGGATCATCGTTCGCCGTCCCTTCGTCCGTCTGCTGCATGTTAAGTGCTGCTGCCATTGCTTTGTACGTGCGGCGACTGCTGTTGTTGGATGAAGGAAGCTGCTTCCTTGCCGTGGACGTGCTGCTGCGTCCTTTGTTTCCATCCGAGCGCGAAGGGTGATGCTGTAGCCACTACCGTTGCTGAACGAGCGGCTGCTACTGTTGATGAAAAAGCAGTGAAGAAGCAAGGCTTCTTCCCCGGTCGTCGTCTTCTTCTTCTTCCGGTTGCTCTGGTCTACATTCTCTGTTACTTCTTCCTTGTCCCAGTTAAAACAACGTGAAAGGTAGGCAATCTCCCAAGTAAAATCACCACTAACTAGCATGCTAGATGATAGTGCACGTAGATATTCTCCATGAACCTCTTGCTACTTATTTTTCTTATTTATTGCATGCAAAAAATGTGGATTTTCTTATTTAATTGATGATTACTACAGTCTTTAAAAATTGATATCAATTGAATCGTGTTGATAAAAATAACAAAATGTATATTTTTATGATCCTGGAATTTTTCTCTAAATTTTCATATATTTGTTTCTTTAAAAATTTCACCGGAATAAAAATGATCCTATTTATCTTGTTAACACCCGTATTACCTTCGCCGAAATTTATCTATAAAACTAAATAAAATAAAGTTGTGATATTTCATAGTTATGATCATTAGATTTTTCTCTTATTTATCATATAATTAGTTTTACTAAATTAATAATGAATAAAAAATGACATTGTTCATCTCTTGGATGAACGAACGACAACATACGATTGAAGAATGAACGACAACATACGTTGTCGCTAATTCTCATATATATATATATATATATATATATATATATATATATATATATATATATATATATATATATATATATATATGCTTATTATACCTTTTACACTCATCTTCGAAAATTTATATCTATGAAACCATGCAACCTAAAATTGTAATAGGCATATTTTTGTAACCTCCATATTATTCTCCTAATTTTCATATATTTAGATTCATGAAAAATTGTTAATTTAAAAGTGACTCCATTTATTCGGTTAAAACCCCGCATGAATGTTGACATGTTTTTCCTTCTCTTCCCCTTTTGATGACCCTTCCGACCACTTCTTTACTATGGTAATGTGAAGAATTAAGCAATAAGTAAATAACAAGGGGAAGGGTATAGAGTGTGTGTGATCGCCACCAAGATGCCGAACGTGATGAACACGCTGTACCTTGGAAAGAGGGGGAGAGGTACTCACCTTGAGAGCAGCGCTGAGAGGATGTACGGCTCAAGAGGAACCGCCTGTAAGGGCGAACAGCCGCACCACAGGCCGTCTAAAGGCGCTGCAGAGGACGCGGGATGAGGAACCACTGGTAGATGAACGGCTCCAACCCAGCTGCAGTATAAAGAAGAACGGTCCAGATTCCACCGCACGTCTCCTTGAGCGGACAGTTGGGAATCGCGCAAGACCACCACGCCAGAAGTTGTAAAAGTCCAACCTCCACCCTTTCCGGTCGGCCAGAAAGGATGGGCCTCGCGTTAGTGTGTTGCTGACCTGCAAAATAACGTGTAGAACGCAAAGAAGAACCCAAATTAGAACTGTAAAGCGCAGTAAATGCTCAAACGGAAAGAAATAAACATAACTAAATGGAATGGGGGATACCTGGGGATTTTTAAACTCCTGGGGTGTTAGAAAATGTAGGAAGGTGTGTGCATGACAGTGCAAATGAAGAAAAATGTGGAGAAAGGATGCGAAGAAGCAATCATGCAACAAGAGGAGACGGGACGATCAAATGTGAAAGACTCAAAACAAAGACTACTCCCTGAACCGGAGGCCTGTATGGATGTAGAGGGCCTCCTTCCATGGTGCTAGGTCGCTCAAAGATTCGACAGGGCTTCGCCATCGACCAAAAATCTCCCCACTTTCAAAGCTGGGCCTTAGGGTCTATTTATAGAGCACCCGAAGTCTTAGCTCGAAATTAGGGTTTCTATGCATTTTTAGGTCGAGATAATGAAAGAAAAGTTGAAGATAATTGAATTATCTTTCAACCAGAAGAAACGACACCGAATTTGACTCAATATTCGCGGAGAAACAGTTCGAGGAAGTTGGGGATAGATCCACGATGGAGAGAGAAAATCCGTTAATCCTTTAGGATGCGAGCATTTAAACGGTCCCACGATAGACCACCCATCTAGTTGAGCGGTTACACAAAGGCCGTTTATCCCTGTCGGTGGAAATTCAAATATAAAAGAAGTATTCATCAATTTATCCATTAAACCAACCGAGAATCTCGCAGATGGACTCTGACAGATGAACGACCAATTGAAGACCGCCCATGAATAAGAGCGGCTGAGGACCAACCGTTTGTACTTTGTCGATGATAAATAGATAATTGGATAATTATCTGAGAACCAACCGATCTTAGGACTTTGGGAGTTATAACGGCTATTATTAGCCCGCCCATCAGTTTGAACGGCTAATATGGGACCGTATGAAAGCGTATCGGTGGCAATTCAGAAAATCAACCAAAATATCCCATAAATATATGGACGGCCCATAGGCGACCGCTCAAATGGTTGTGCGCCCGGGGATGAACCGTACATGTTTCGGGATACTTGAATTTCCCAAAAGTGATTAATTAACCAAAATCAAGGCCCATTAAGCCTTGAATTGAAGGAGACCTAGCTAGGGAGGGAGGTCACCCATAAAGTAAGCCCAGAGATGTTGCCTGAAAATTAACCCAACGAGTAACGAATAACTCGAGATATCAATAAATGGGAGTAAGAGGAATGACTCAACTTATCGGTAAAAAATGGGTGTCAACAATGAACTTCAAGGATTTTAATCTTTAAAAATAGATGGAATAAAATTATCATATTACAGGGTTAAGATCCTTATATTTTTCTCCCATTTTTCATATAATTTGTTTTATAAAATTATTAATAGACAAAAAGTGGCACTATTCATCCATCATAAACAAAACGACAATAGCCTTGTCGCCCATTCTTATAATTTTTTTCCATAAACCCTATGAAATCCCAAATTACTTATATACCATGTATATATTTCTCTTTTATCTATATCTATTAGAACCGTATATATATATATATATATATATCTTTGTTCCATCAAAATAAATACATAGTGTAATAAAATATGTCTTTTTAAAGGGACACCATTTTTTGAATTATTAGTGAAATAATAAATTGACGTCATCTTAGATAAATGCTATTTATTTTGAATTATTAAATTAATAGAAGTAAAATATGAAATTAACGCCTTCTCAAGTAGACGCACATTCTTGTTCATTTATTTAAAAGAAAATGACATGAAAAATCTAAGAATTAACATCGTGACTTAGTGAAATGACGCCTCCATCTATGGACACCAATTAATATAATTTTATTTTAATTGTGGTAAATTATAGAAATTTTCTCCTCTCTAAGGAGACGCAAATTAATGTACGTAAATATTATATCTCATGGTTTCATCGAGTTTTGGCCCATATCGCGGGCCTCTTGGCACTCATATCCCAGTCCGTGGATAGAGTCCTTATCTCACGATTGTTTCACGTTACACACTTCAACTCTTGATGATGACTAGACCCTCTGCGGGATATTCCTTCCTTCGGACTGGTACTTTCTTCATTAAGGCCTCCGTAAGTCTACGCTAGCCTTAAATTCTCTCAAGGCAGCCGAGCTAGTTATATCCAATCACCCAGATTTCCAGATTGTCATGGTTTTCATATGGGTTATTGATATATTGTTCTTGCTACAAGTTCTATCCTTGAACTCTATGCTTTATGAAATCTACCCTAGTGTTCTTACATGCTTGATCCTAGGAACTCTTGGCCATTAAAGGGGAATTGGTCTATATATTGTCGGGGCTATGGGTCCCAAACAAATGACATTTTAATGCTAGTGTATAAAAAATAAGGGGTCCTGATCTGATCCCATGGACGATGCAAAGTCCAAACATGTACCGGTGTCATGAATGATCGGGTGCTGGCATTCACCAAATATAGCTAAATTGGTCTACGACTCATTTCCATGAGGGGCGATCATATCATCGTGATTTCCCCTTCTTGCATTGGCCAATCCTACACAGTGCTAGTAGAAGTGATTATTCTACTTCTATACTTGCTTAATGTCCATCGTGAATGTGCTTGTAAACGGCCATTTGGGGTTGTCATATTGTTGTGATGTCCCTAGTGTATCTGCCAATCCTACATAATGCTAGTAGAAGTGATTACTCTACTTCTATATTGTTTAAAGTTCATCGTGAAAGTTCTTGAATTGTCTTATTGATAGTACTTGTTATCTTGTCAAGATAGTTCTTGATATGTTCTCTCATCAATCTACTTGTTCTTATCTTATCCATTTCTTATAGTTCTTGAATTTATCTCGTGCCATTATAGTTCTCAATTTCCATATCTTGCATGACCTGCATGAGCATGTTAACCTGTAATTAACTTAAAGTTAGCTTGGAGCTTGAGATATTAAGTCCTACTGAGCGTTCACTCACCTAGTTTATTTCCATATTTTCCAGGTAATAACCATAGCGACGACGAGACCACACAAGATGGGCAAGGGCAAGAGTGATGAGTACTCCGACACCTAGATGTACCTCGTGGTCTTCATCATAATGTCTATGTCAAGAGTTAGTCTAGTCAAGAGTCTTGTGTAATTTTTCCTTTATTGAGTCTTTCTTTATGTTGGGTCCAAAATTTGTAATCGACTTATATCTGCAATAAAATTTCATTTTTGTCTAAATACATATTGTCTTATGGTTATGCTTTGATCGACTTGATTGTTTAACTGCCACGTTCCGAGCAAACGACACGTTCCGCTGCTATCGGTTCGGGACGTGACAGAAGGTGGTATCAGAGCCTAGGCATTCTAAATCCCTAGCTCATCAAGTTCAGGTTATAAGTTGAGTCGTCTTTGTCAGTTAACCTATAGGAACCCCGTGAGATTTGGGTAGAGCTATGGGTTAAACTATAAAATATGTTCCATCCACGATAGATTAACGTCAAGATATGAATAGTCATTAACTTAAAACTCATTTTGTAGGCTAAAAATGGCTGCTGAGCGAGCTCAATGGAGAGAGATGCAGCGCACCATCCAAGGTTTGACTCAGGTGTTGCAACAAGTTGCACAAGGTGGGGCAAAACATGGTGCTAGAGATTTGCATAGGAAATTCCAAAAGATGAATCCCCCTAAATTTAGTGGGTCTACTGACCCGGATGAAGCGGAGAATTGGGTGCAAGAAATAGAGAGAACCTTTAAGATAATTCAGTGTACCGACGAAGGGAAGGTACTATTAGGGACCTATCAATTAGAAAAGGATGCTCGGGCATGGTGGGGATCCGTGGAAGCTATCTTGCCCAATGAACAAGTAGCATGGGTTGAATTCTTAGAACACTTTAATGAAAAGTATTTCTCGGAAAGAATCCGTGAGAAGAAGGCTATGGAATTCGCGGCATTGAAACAACGCAACTTATCAGTAGCGGAGTATGAAGCGGAGTTTTCTAGATTAGCCCGGTACGCTCCACACTTAGTTTGTACGGAGCAAATGAGAGCAAGAAGATTCATGAACGGATTGAAGGTGGAGCTCATTCCTCAATTGGCCCTACTCAAAATCTAAACTTATATGGAGATGGTTCGAAAAGCATAACTCTTGGAAGATGCTATGGATATGATGGAGCGAATCAAAGGAAAGATTGCCAAGAAGGATTTACCAAATAGATCCAAGAACAAGGAAACCGTGAACGACAAGAAGAGATCTAATGGAGGTAACGGTTTTCGGAAGGACAAGAAACCCCGGAATGATGAGCAACAAATTGTTCCGGCCAAAGGAAAATGCGAACATTGTAAGAAAGGAAGGCACAATTCGGACGAGTGTTGGTATAAACTCGGGAAATGCATCCGTTGCAGAAGCGGAGATCCTAAAATTTCTCGTTGTCCACTCTTAAAGGAAGAAGCGCCACAAGCATTGGAAGGTAACTCTATGAACCCATCTCATTCATGATTGCATGAAATGGGTATGGTAATCTTAGCACTTAACATGTTGTGAGAATGATCTAGCTAAAATACATGTTTTGGATATGGTGATTTTACGTCACTAACTATGAAATGAGAATCATGTGAATTTGGGGACCAAATTCTTTTAAGTGGGGGAGGGTGTAGCACTCCGAAAATTTAAATAGGAAATAAATAAAAAATAACTATAAATATTAGTCATGGAATAATAGTGGTTAATAAAAAAATTGATAAATATATCTAAAATAAATATTTGAGAATTTAAAATTTGATATATCCTTTTATCTATTTGAGGCTTAAACTAAAAATACAATTCAAGTTATATATATATATATATATATATATATATATATATATATATATATATATATATATATATATATATATTTTTTCACAAGATCGAACCTGACTCTGATACCCAAGATAACAATGAAAATGAATAAGGAAGATAAATAAATAAAAGAAATAAGGTCTCTCTCTCTCTATATATATATATAGTTCTACCAGTTCAATTAGATAATATATATAGTTCTACCAGTTCAATTAGATAAAACTTAATATAACTTTAGCATGTTTAACTAATGGGCTTCACGTATCAGTGGGCCTTCATCAAGATATAAAGACTAGACCTAAGAAAAACAACAGTAAATGGGCTTAGTGAACTCTAACGTGAAGGGGTTGGGTTTAGGTGTATAAATAAATACATGGGCTTCGTGGGCACCAACGTGAAGTGCTTGGAGTGGGGGTTTGCTTCTAAAGGCATGATCAACCTTGTATGGAAGCTTTAGGTTATGTTTGGTATCGGAATAAACTGTGACGAGAATAGGCATAAGTCATTTTAGGTTAATTTATTCCTATTCTTATTCTCATATGCGTTTGGTATGCGAGGGGATAATTATGTGTGTATTCCTATTACTCGTTTGGTAAAAAATAAAGATAAGAATGAGAATAGAGGTATAAATAGACAATTTTGCCCTTGTTATCCTAGGTAAAAACCTGTAATGTTATTCTTCATTTGGTAGGGATTAAGATGACTTAAATAAATTTACAAATCTTCAACTTATACTTAATTAATATTAACAAATATGATTATCACTAACGACAAACTTAATTAAATTTACATAATGATTATGATTAGATTAATTATGATCAACATAAATGTAATTATTAAGACATTTTGCTTCATTTGTAATAGTAATTAATGCCCATGATATCTTAATCATGATTATTAATATTGTTAAATTTTATATTCAGATAAAAGAAAAAAATAATAAAAAAAGATGATTAGTATGTTTATTCCCTTCTATTAAACTACTTTAAACAAATATTTTTTATTAATCTATCTTTAAATTAACAATGTGGAAAAATTACGTTGGAATAACTACCAACCCCAATCACAAGTTTATCTCGATCTAATATTAACAATATACATTGATTTTAATTAAACCATTGTTAGTTTACACTTGTATTAGCATAATAAAAAAGAATGGGGGAGTGGTAAAATATATGGATGGTAGAGGATATGTCCCAAAAGAACCGTTAGAAAGAGAGAAATAATTTCAACTGCAAATTGTAGATATGAACTCTCTGTCATTAATTATACATTCACTCAACAGAAATATAACACGTACAATTCGTGCATATAGTTAGACTGGTCATCGTTATACATCCTACTAAGTGCTATTAATTATCTGGATTGATCCTATCAATGGTCAAAGAGTGAAAAATAAAAAGGAGAAAATAATTCAAAACCCATTCCTTGTTGTTAATATTGTACAACGGCAACTACTAAGATCGATCTACAAATAATTATCTTCATTTATTTAACGAGTAGGGATGCACCAAATAACGTACGTACACATACAATCCCCGTGAATATTTAGCAATGAGAAATTAGGGCGAGGTAAATGATAACAATTAAAAGATCTTTACAAAAAAGTTAATCGTACATTGCAAGTTTCATGTGGACATATCCTCACATATGATAATAATAACAAAATCCATATCACTTTTCGTTACATAATTTCAATTGCTCAAATTTTCCCAACAAAATATCACATAGCCTCACAGTTTGATCGGCTGCAAATGTCTCCATCTCGATTGTTCTTTTTAAATCTTCAACCAATGCATGTTCTTCAATCTGTGCTCCTGTTGTAGATATGTTAGATGTCCCCTGGTTCGACCTCTTTGCCTGTAAGATGTGTACGATATAATCACAAATTATAACATTGAGTGCAAAGTATATAAAAGAAAATGATAAGAGTAATGAGGTGAGACTCAGAACAACATGAGATAATAAAATCACATGGACAATGTTCCATCATATTATTTGGGAGGTGTTGTTAGTCCATCCACCCAATCATCATTGCCTCATGTATACCTGATATGACCAACCAAAGTTTAACAATGGGAAGGAGCATAATAAGGCTGCCAAAGTTTGACATTGGGAAGGAGCATAATATGGATGTGTCCCCTGCACACACACACACACACACTCAGCTGACACACACACTCAGGTTGTGTCCCCTGCACACACACACACACACAATTGGTAGGTAGTCTCCCCTGAACACACACACACATTGAACACACACAGTTGTCGGCTGTGTCCCCTGCACACACACACACACACACACACACACACACACACACACACACACACACACACACACACACACACACACACACACACACACACACACACACACATTTAACTCACACACACACTGATGTCTCTATAAACAACACAGGGAAAATTCATGATTAAGAAACTCCTATTAATCCCCAATTTAGCACCGTGACACCCTCTCCTGTCCCCAAATACATAACAGATGAATCATTGCCATATATGTATAAATTCAGAACCAAAAAAAGCAAAATTGTAACACCCAGTCAAACCAGTTGGGGCCTTATCTCATGGTCTACACTTACAGATAGCAGTAAAAGAAGACCAATCTCAGATAGGAACATATCATATGACAACCAAGGTCAAGTTTGAAGGTCACGATGCATGGAGATATGCACTCATTTTCAAACAGACAGCAGAAATCGGTTGTAGTATTGTTGAATAGAATTTATCCAGTAAAGTGAAGTTCCTGGTTGTCTCTCTAACATCTCTTTCCCCAGCCAAAAAAGGGGTCAAATATTTTATATGTGGAAGGGCCACAAAAGAAAAAAAACATATGAGAATATCATCAGACTGAACAGCTTTTAAAGATACATCTATAATATCATTAAAGAAATCATTAAAAAGTTAGAATTCAGGACAAAGGGCAACAGATGAAACCAGGTGAAGTTAGTGTTATGCTGGATAGTTTTTAAGGGGTATCTGTATCCCCACGAACCTACAAAAATTATACTTTATATGCAAAAATAGCACGAACTCACTATACAAAACTGTTGGCGACCATAGTCATAGTGAATTGTGACAAGGGACACAGGTCAGTCAAAGGCCCATTTTTACAAGCTACAAAAATGTTATTCTTCGTACTCGAGATACAGCAAAGAAGCAGATTAAACACACAAGGACTCATATCTAGTGAAAATGGGTTTCCTGGTTGTCCTTGGTATCTTTTCCCACGGCATTTTCCTTTTGCGGTTTACCTATTTCTCCTCTTAATTATGAAAGGTATATAGTACTCCACGGCAAGTGAAAAGGGAACGTAATACATAGGGAGGCATGACACCCATGTTTCCACTTCTGCAAGCAAACATGACGAACAATGAGGGGGAAAAAAGCTCTATGAAAAATTGTTAGACAAATTCCTAGAATAAAAACAATCAAACATGAAATCAAAATGGAAACTAGCAACTCCCTGAACATTATTAAATGGAAAAGCTGAAATCAAAGTGGGATGCATAGGATACCGTTGATAATGTCTTGTTAAGAATAATTTAATCACGCGAGACATATAGAAATTGTATGTATTAAAATGAACAACTCATGCATTCACAGCACACACTCGACTTTACTAAAATAAATAACTCATGCAGTCACAGCACACACTCGGCTGTATTAAATTGAACAACTCATACATTCACAGCACACACTCGGCTGTACTAAAACAAATAACTCATGCAGTCACAGCACACACTCGGCTGTATTAACTTGAACAACTCATGCATTCATAGTACACACTCAGCAGTACTAAAACAAAAAAAATTATGCAGTCACAGCACACACTCGGCTATATCAAACTAATAATTAATTCACAACACATTCACATTCATTGATACATCAACGATAGAAAAAATATAGTATACCGTTGACATTTTTTCCACCCATTTGAAGAAGCCACAAACTGAAGTTATCTTGTCAGCCTGCACATATATCGAAATAAAGAAATATTATGTACAATTGATAGGGAAGATCTAAATAATAACCATAATACAATGTTTATCACAAGACATACCTTAGATTCTGGGCATACATAAAAAACTTTTCCTTTATTTTTGGTAGTATTTGAAGTACACCTATGCATGGGCCTTTGTCAAAAGGACATAATAATAATTCATCCACCCACATGAAGAATCGACATGGCTTATCATTCGCAAGCTGTGAGCACGTATATAAAAGAAAATGATATAGATAGCCCATACACAGACAGAATGTGTTGCAAAGTTGCAAAGTAAGAATAGCATACGCCAAGTGGACAGCAATAATAGGGACATTGTGGATTTCTACTGCCCTGAGATATCTTGACAACACATTCCCCCTTGCCACATTCACATTGAATACGATCATATTTACCAACAGCCATTGAATCCATTTTCACGATGCCCTGAAACATAACTATGCACATTAATAATTTGTGATGTGTGTTCTTGGGCTCAGGTGGTCAATATTTCATTGAGGTACAAATGTTGCAGTCGCATATCATAGCCACTACAGTAAATCATGCAAAAGTAGGGGTAGACCATAGGTCGCCAAACCTACTAGTTGTGTGAAATACAAGGCACTGCAGTAAATCACATCATAAGTAGGGGTAGACCATAGGCCGCCAAACCTACTAGTTGTGTGAAATACAAGCAGGGCAGTGGAATCACATCATAAGTAGGGGTACACCATAGGCCGCCAAACCTACTACTTGTGTGAAATACAAGCAGGGTAGTGAAATGAGATGCCCCCATAGTACCCCTCATTACATATATGCTCCTTCCCATCATCATTGCCCATCCTACTAGAGCGGATGCCCATGAACCTGTAGAAAAAATTTTGTTAATTACCCAAAGCATGAAATATGAACATGCAGATAATATTACTAAAATAAGTAAGAGTACAGTTTTTCAATCGCCTATAAACCATCATGCAAGAAATGTGCAGTGTAGCGAGTTTAAGCCCACAAAGGACTACCCCTAGTTGAGCCAGGATGCTTCAAAAAATTATATGAGGGTACTAAACAAAATATCAACGTCACGTTCGTATGTAAAGTCAGGGGTGGGGGAGGGGGGAGGAGAAGAGGATGCCAGTCCACGATCACATGCATATCTAAAGAACTGTTAAGGAAATTTCGTTACAACATGTGAAGTGTTTAAGGACATAAGTAACAATACAACTCAACTGTCCGACTAGAAAACAAGCACAATGTCCAATTTAAAATAACAACCAACACATAAATTTCATTCATCATTTGCGGCTCCCATATGACGACGCCTGCAATACACAAGATACATGTTTACAAAAAATGGATGATGAATAAAATGAAATGAAACTGACTACAACTTGGGTTTTAAGAGAATACCCTCGTGCCACATGGTGGGCCCAAAGGCGAGTGGCTATACGTTCCCGAAATCTATCTCCTCTAACAACCATAGACATATTGAGATTGTCCTCTTCTTCGACCTCCTCATCCCCTATAGTGTTTATGTCATCCTCTCCTTGTTGGAAGATAAAATCTAGCCCCTGCTCCTTTCTAATGAGGTTATGGAGTACAGAGCACGCCATAGCAATCCTGGCTTGTGTCTTAATTGGATAACTTCGACGTTTCACTAGAATTGTGAAACGTGACTTCAATACACCAACGGCACGCTCAACGTAATTACGTAGTTGGGCATGCCTATGATTGAACAAGTCCTCCTTGTTCCTGTGATTAACCCTGGTCCTATTAGATCTGTACTCAGCAAGGTGATACCTTGTGCCACGGTATGGCGCTAAGAAATTGGGGGTTTTAGCATACCCTACATCAACCAAGAAGTATTTCCCTATGGGAACAAATTGTGAGTAACAGTGTGGAAGAAAGTATAGAAGGATACTCTATGAAAGGAGTAACCTATACCTTCTGGAACAGTAAATCCACCTTTTTCAATGACCCATCTCAGTACTTTCATATCTGTCACTGATCCTTCCCAACCGACAACAACATAAGTAAAGATAAGATCAAGATTCACACAACCCAACACATTTTGGGATGTTTCACCCTTCCGATTTCGATAACGAGGTTGGTCGATCATTGGCACCTTTACAGCAATATGTGTCCCATCAATTGCACTGATTACATTCTAAAAAAGAAACAAACTAATAAGCATTGGTAATTAATGAATAATAACTATGAAACAATAATTAATGATTATAAACCACGCCACCTTGAAGAATGGATAGAATTTTGGATCATGCCTTATTTTTGGATGAACTGGCTCTTCACATGTGGGTTTCTTAATGCAATCATGACGCATGGATAACACTGCCATGAGTACATTGTTAAAATGTCGGCTGATGGTCTCGCCGGAATGTTAGAACCATTCCCTAAGTAACCTATTACCAACTCCATGTCCAACCTCGAGAATGAAGATAGCTAATTGCTCAGTAGCCGACATATTCTTGGTGTCTTTCAGTACACCCTTTTCCATTAATGTATTCCTTAATCTTAAGAGTAGAGAAGGATGCACTCGAAAGCTAGAGTAGGATCTGCCTACATGACCGGCCATTAATTGTTTAACCCACCTATGTCCTCGACCAACATCTGTGTGCATTAAAGACCTAGAGATACAGGTATAAGCCGACAACATTTGAAGGACAACTATATGCTCAACTTCCTCCCAATACTCCTCCTCCTCCGTCATAAACTTAATAAGGAGATCAAGTGACGAGCCAGCCTGATCAGTTTGAGAATCCATTGGTAATGCAAAGGTTACAAATCCTATATGAAAGAAAGAGCATGTATTAAAGTATGCATGAGTATATCATCGCATAATTCATGTAAATGAAACATAGCCAATCATATTCACATTCCACTAAATAAGAGCTAGAAATAGCAAATGTAGGAGATTACAATTAAAGGTTAATAGCAAATGTAGAAATAGCAAATGTAGGAGATTACAATTAAAAAGGATACAGAGATCTATGAATAATAGCCTAGACGGCTTAATATCCATCCGAGCTTTAACTCTTCTGGGAGAGCCAAGAAGATGGAATGGTCCTCGACACACTTGATAAGCTCAATCACTATGAACATGCCTTGCTTAGGAAGTCCAGGTAGCTTCAAGAGGGCATCAATTGCCAGATCCATTGGTGGAGTAGATTTCTTGTGCAATTCTAGCATCTCCCTTTGTAAGCTTAACCTTTCAAGGCCTAAACCTACCAATTTGTCAATTGATTCTTCATTAGCCACAGATGCTCGCTTCCTCTTCCTATTTACATTACTACATGAAGGAATGTTCCTAGATGATGGTGGCACATCTTTGGTTGCCTCAATATTAGGTGTGCCCATTTGTGATTGTTGCTGAATATTTTCTGGTGTTTCCATGTCATTAAAGATACTACTTATATTAAATTCATCTTCCACATTCTGCTGCTCATCACCATTGTCGCTTCGCTGGTCAAGATAAGAGATTCCTTCATTACATGCAGCGTTATCCCCTCGAGCCATAGAATTAGAGCAGATGAATTCCATTTGATCAAAAACTAAGAACGACTTCCCTTGGATTGCTCTGTATTCTTTATTCATCTGCGTGTGTGAAGTCACATGTTATTCATGTAATGGAATGTGAATATTATAATTGTATAATGTGCAATAGGTATGCTACCTACCGATATGAGCTCATCCCAACTTTCCACAGTACCCGGGAGTGGCATTTTTTTTCATCATCCCAACCCCAGCCCGATCGATTCTTTAGACTAACAATTAGATAGTACCCCTTTTTCAAATTTTTAAACCGAGTTTTCAGATTTTCCAACGACTATCCTAACTTGGTCAACTCGTTGAATTTCTTTACCATATTTCTCCATGTATCTTTTGTGAAGTTTCCATTGGCAAAACCATCATTATTAGTCTTGGGCTCAGCGAGGAGGTCAACAATACACATATCTGCTTCGTTGCTCCAATTTGCCACCCTACTCTTCGGATCTTTGGATGTACTCATACTTATTTAGAGCAACAACAAAAATCATTAGGAAATTACAAATGAGAGTAATCCATGCCCCCAAAGATAATTGAGAATAAATTATCATGAATGCTAGTATATAAAAATCACCATACACATGCAAGATAAAATAAACCACATAAATAAACAAACTAAAATAACATCATGGTTAGATGTATAACTATCACCAGTTTAATTAAATGCATGAATTGTATGTGATATATTACTGTTTTACAAGTAAACTAAACATTCATATGCCTTCGTGTGTGTGCGTGTGTGTTCAGTGTGTTATATATATAATAGACATAATATTGGCTATAAAAGATAACAAACACAACCAACACATATTACATAAAGCATGTTATCATAGGCATCCATCATAAATTACATAATATCAATCAGAAACGTTGGGAGCTGACGTCCTACAGATTACCTGGAGGGTAAGGAGCAATCCACACAAGAAAAATGAGAAGGAGCAGTCGACACAAAAGGGGAAGGAGCAGTCGATATTCTATGGCAAAATATAATAATCATCACATTTGATAAAGGTAATAAAAAGAACAATAAAATCGGGCATTTATCACATGCAATTAATCATAGGGTTTGAATTACCTGACGGAAAGGAGTAGCGTACAAGTCAATGGGGTAAGGAGCAGTCTGCACAGCAAAATGAGAAGGAGCAGTCGACAGTAAAAGGGAAGGATCAGTCGATAGCCTATGGCATAATATAAACAATCGCCAACTTTCATAAGGAGATAAAATCACAATCATAAAATGACATCACTTGCAACTAAAAATAGGGTTGAAATGGGGCATAAAGAGCATACCACACAGCAATAGAGAAAGACACAGTCGATTCATGACAATGGGGAAGGAGCAATCGAAACAAGAAAATGGGGAGGGACATAAGGAGATAAAATCACAATCATAAAATGACATCACTTGCAACTAAAAATAGGGTTGAAATGGGGCATAAAGAGCATACCACACAACAATAGGGAAAGACACAGTCGATTCATGACAATGGGGAAGGAGCAATCGAAACAAGAAAATGGGGAGGGAGCAGTTGAAACAGCATAATAGGGAAGGAGCAGGCAAGGGATGGCGGGACCATACACGGGTGGTGAGAGAGAGGGTAGTCGGCTACTCACCGGCGCGCGTGGAAGATGCTCACCGGAGGAGAAGACGAAGATGCCAGCCGGGCACTATCGTGAGAAGTGGCGTGATCGGCAGGGCGAGAAAAGGGGTTGGCCACCGAAGAAGAGCTCACTGGACGGAGAAGACGAGAAGATGGAGAAAATGGAGACTGGTGACCGTCGACTGCAATAGGGCGACCCAGACGGAAAGACGACGTGCTCACTAGAGAAGAGCTATGGGGTGGGCCACCGGCACGAGCTATGGAGTCGGCCACCGAAGAAGATGATATTTTTTGAACTAGAAAATACACTATGTGTATGTGACCGTCTGCGTACGGTCGTGTGTCTATTGTGCTGTGTTTGTTGCAGTGTGTGTGTGTTTGTTGCAGTGTGTGTGTGCTACTGGACATACGATTCAGAGCGTTTGGGGTTTGTCGCCGTGTTGCTGTGTCTACAACTTGAGGAGAGTTCTCCTCGTGAGGATTTATCCCAGTATGTGTGTTTGGAGCTCGGCTCTGTGTTAATGACTTATCCCCGAGTGAAGGCTTACCGGTTTGGTAAGGGGTGGACGTAGGGAGCCTGTCGTGGTCCCGAACCACCTTAAAAATCTCTATGTCCTATGGTTTGCTTTGTGGATGTGTGCTTAGTTGTTTAAATTACTTGAATGTTCGAGTGAGTGCGGCAAGATTGAGAGAACTTGTTTACCCTTGCTTAGTTTATTTTTATCTATCTCGTTAAACTTGTTAATTCTGCTGCGTAAGTTTTTAATTTGTCATATCGCGTAGGGGATAATTCAACCCCCCTTCTTATCCGCTCGCCTACCCCATGACCAACAATTGCTATCAGAGCAAGGCTCTTCTATTTCAAGATCTAATGATCTTCAGAGAGATCAGAGTGCGGGCACAATTATGAATTTTTTTATTGATCAAATCTTAATGAGTTGTTTACCTGTCTTTACTGGTTCTGATTTTGATTCATGGCTAGGCAAACTATGTGGGGTGATTAACTCTATTAATCCTAAACTATGAAATTTGATATACTATGGTCCAAACAAATTGCCTCTGGATGAGACTAGATGGTCTTATGAATATGAACTTAAAAACCATGATAATGTTACAGTTTTAAGATTATTAAAAATAGTCGTGAACACTGATATGTATCCATTTATTTTTTCATGTGAAACGGCGAAGGAAATCGTGGATGGATTGATCAAGGCTCAAGAGATAAAGCTGGATGATCTGTGCTTCATGGGTGATAATGTGGACACATCTAGAATGAAAAGTTCAAAGGTAAATTCTGATTCTGATGATGAAGATGAATTTAGTTATGAAGAATTGATGAATGCTTATGAAGAGCTGGTTGACAAGTATAAGATGGTTAAGGCTGAAAATAGAAAAATCAAAAAGAAGTCTGAAAAACCCTTTCATGAAAATTCTTCATGTGACAAATGTTCTGAACTTGCAAAAGAAAATGAAAAACTGAAACAGTTGAACAATGTCATATCTAAAAGATTGCTCATTCTTGAAAAAGGAAAATCTGTGATTGTTGATGAACCTAAAAAATTACATGTGCTAGAACAAGAAATTGAAAGTTATAAAACTACAAATAGAGTGTTAAATGAAAGTGTCGTTTGCAGTGAACAAGAAATAGCTAGCTATGAATTACACATTGCATCGCTTGAAAGAGAAATTATTGATTTGAATGCATCTCTGTCTACATTTGTCAAACGAAAAGATAATTTGGAGAAAATCTTGGGGACCAAGGTGAATTTTCAACGGAAAGGTCTTGGGTATGAACCCACCAAAAATAAAGCCTTTGGTCTGAAAACACAAACATCTTTTGTGCATACATCATGTTCCTCAAATATTTCAAATACTTCTTATGTTGAGAAACAAAATTCTAAAGCTCAGGCTCAACCTAGGAACAATAGAATTAATGCTCACAAAAGTCACAAAAAGCATGCTCATATCCGAAAAACCACAAATGTTTCATGTTTTTATTGTGGTCGGCATGATCATGTAATGAGTGATTGTTATGTGTCGAGGGATGATAACTTGAAAGCATGTAATAGAAAAAATGATTTCAAAAACTCAAGGAAGCTTTCAAAGAGAAGAAATGAATTAAAAAATTCCTTTGTTCATGCAAAATGACCATATAATAGAGATCCCCCATTGCATTGCTAGTATTGTGTAAAATATGGTTGTGAATGATGTGAGTGTGTGAGCAAGTGGTGCACTAACTCAAGCAATCAACATGCAATCAAAGCAGGTGGGCATGTCATCTTAAACATTGCAAGAATAAAAAGAAGGAGAAATAAAGAACACACGCCGTAGGCGTGGAGCAAAGAAATAAAAGGAAACACACACCGTGGGTGTGGAGCAACTAAAATAAAGAGCAAACAAGCAAGATGATGAACAATGCCCAAATAGGAATGATGTGATCGCCACCAAGGTAAATAACACAGCAAAACCGTAATATGTACCTTGGAAAGAGCAAAGTGAAGTCACCCGCCCATGGGAGAGAGAAAAACTAAGTGCTGCGGACAGAAAACGGTCTTCTAGACGACCGCTAGATGATGGCAAACGGTCCTACGATAGATCGCCTGAGATATGCAAATAGTTCTTCAAGAGACCGCGAGGGCACCCAGAACAGCAACGTGGAACGTTGAATCTCCACCCCTCCTGGCCAGTCTGAAGAGTTGGGCCTCGTGCAATGAACCCTGTAAACCTGCAAAACAATGTAGACACAAAGAAAAATTACCTAATAGGCCCTTGGACTAGTGTAGTATCTATAATGCAATCAAGCTAAAGTGCATAAAAGGAAGGGTGGATACTTGGGGGTTGGTGATTTTTTAACCCCTATGGGGCGTGAAAAAGATAGGAGGATGTTTTAAAAATGTGATGCAAGTGCAAACAACGTGGAAGAGGAAGAGGGAAGATGCTATGACTGTAACGCCCAAGGATTTTTTTAAGATTTTTTCTGATTAAAAATATAATTTTTAAACTTTTAAAAAGGCTATTAAATGAATTATGGTTAATTAAATCTAATTATTATAGCCCTACACTAATCCAAGAGGATTAGGCCCATATAATAAACCCAATTGGCTCAAAAAGACTGTTTTGGACCTTAGCCCATATTCTACAAGCCTAAAGTGGGTGTAATCATGGAATTTAAAGGATAAATAGGATAAATGGATGGATAATATAAAAAGAGTTTGAACCTATTCAAATTCTGTGCTCGGGATGGAAAACGGTCTATCGCGAGACCGCATAGCCATGGAAAATGGTATAGCATTAGACCGCTAGGCTCTGCAGATTCCGTGAGAAGAAAAAAACGTGGAAAGATGGGAACTTTGGCATCCAAATCACCTAGGATCGATGCTACATATTAATTAGATAAGTCTAGAAAGCTAGAAGATCGAATAGGAAGTCTAATTGGGACTCTAAGTTCGTTCTAATCCTCAAAACCCTAGCTAAACCTATAAATAGACCCCATATTTTACCTGTGCGACCCTTACTTTGGCTCGCGTGGACCTCACGTAAAGAGGGAGAATCAGAGGTATGTTTCTTCTAGGAAGTTGTTCGTTTTAGTTAGATCTAACTTTTCTCAAAATTTTGTTCTAGGAGATCAAGCCTACAAGGAGTTAGAAGCCTGCAAAGACACTGGTTTGGTACAAATGACGCAGGGAATTATGCAACCGACCCAGGTTGATCAGAAAAATAGAAAACGAGGTAATTAGATAGAGGTTCTTTAGAACAACTTATTCATGTTAGTACCCTCTTCTTACTCTCAAAATTTCACTTCTTTCGGTCAAGGGAATCAGGAGATACAATGGCGTGAAGTTGCTGGTTTAGCACAGGACGTGTAGAACTAAGGCTTACTTCCAGGCAGGAATTGGCAGTCTAGAAGTGCTAATTAAGGTAGGTTATCTCATGAAAGGCTTAAACTCGAAGTCAGGAATAAAATCCCTCTGATTTCAGTAGATTTCATGCATTGTACATCATGTAATTTTATGATTTATTGGGACTATGCATCTAGTATACTATTCATGCATAATTCTTAGCCCTAATGAAGTTAAAAATGGAATTTTCTTATTGTTACACAAACCTATGCAGAATGTTGGCCTATACCTGTTCTATCATGTTTATATATGTTGATTTCTAGGCATGATGTGTCTTAAATTGATATTTTATCCTTTTATTTGAGGTTTCTGTAATACGGGGAGAAACGATCTTCCTGTAGACCACCAGAGAACCTAGCGGTCGCACGATAGACCGCTTGGCCCAGTGAAACGGTCCTCTATTAGACCATTTTCATTTTCTGATTTCTGTAGTATTGTTAACCGGAAACATATTGTAGATTAGCCATAATTATTGTATGATAAGCCTAGTTAACTAAGTTTTATTCCTGGTTTGAGTGCCAGTTTCATTTACTTAGTTAATTTTCTTGTTCATCATAGTAGATTTCATGTTTCTATGCGCATTGGTATTATTTTAACTTATGTTAATTTATGACCAAAATCATATACTCTTGTAATAAATACATGTTTCATGATTTAACTTGATCACTGTTTTACATGATTATCTCTCTTCTAAGAGTCATTTCTTAAGTACATGGCACATATCCCAGTATGTTGTCATTAGTTATACTTTTACACATTAAGTTCACAATCTTGGACTTGATGACCTCTCCATTGGATATTCCGTCCAACAGGACTAGGAAATCTTGTTTCAAGGCCTCTAAAAGACCCCGCGTGCTTGGGATTCCCACTAGGACGCCGAGCTAGTTCTACCATTAAAGCTTATTATCTAGAAAGCACTTTTACCAGTGTTTTATGTACTTTGGACCTTAGCGGCCTTCTGTTTGACCGCCAGGATCTGCTAGCGGCCATTAACTAGACCGCTAAAGGATACTAAATGGCTATCCGATAGACTGCTAAAGCTCCAGATGGTTTCTGCACCGATGTTTCTTTTTCCTATCAAACGGTCCTGCACTAGACCACCAGGCGTCATAAACGGTCTAGTAATAGACCACTTGGTCCCTGATTATGTCTAACCTGAGGTTTGACCTTTGGGGTTGGTTTTCATGAGTTTTCAGATAGTCTGAACTTATGTTAAACAAGTCAATATTAAATGTACAGAACATAATGAATGTACCATTATGTTGCCAAATTTCTTCCGTAGCATGATGTCCATTTAAGTCATCCTTGAAATCTTTTATTCTTAATTGGAGCATTCTTACCTTGGTTACCTCATCATGGAATTATTGTTGAATTTGTACATTATTGGCCACATTATTGTTATAAACGTGGAAGTAGCTTGATTTATACTTGAAGATGCAGTTCGAGCACTGATTGTGTTCAGGGACTCTATGTTAGTCCTCTCAGCTGATTGTCGGAAACGTACTGTCAACCATGGGGTATGATGCTACTAGCGTCGCATTGCGCTGGGAGTACTTTCTTTATAAATAAGTGAAAATCCACAGGGACATGAATACTTTCTTGCTTATTACATGACTTTCTAGTGCATAGCCTTCATGATTATGAAAAGTACATTCTTGTTACATTCTTGTTCATGGAAAGGCCAAACTCACATTCTTGTTATATACTAGACAATCATATTTTTATATCTCGTCATGATCATGTCTTGTTACTTGGTTCATATATGTGTTTCATCGTATCTGTATGATTTATCTTGTTCTCTAGAGCTAAAATGTTAATCACTTAAACGTGCCTTCATGTTGATACGAAGATACCTACTGGGCAAGTGTGCTCATTACCTACTTTCTCAATATTTCAGGAAGTACGGATGAATCGGATTCGGATTATACAGGTAGCGGGTCCGAGAGTGATTGAAGGATATATAATAGAGAGAAGCCTTAGTGAATTTAGTGTCTAGTCAAGATGTAATTTTTGATTTTTCTTGAGTCTATGATGTAAAGGATGTTAAGAGTTAAGGATATGATGTACATTTTATTATTATGGAATAAAGTTGAAGTTTTGAAGGAATTACTTGTGCAATTACTTTTATGTGATTGTCTTGCGCTCTGATTATATTGCTTGCTCGAGGCATACTAGTCGGCTGTTCACGTTCCCAATTATTTCCGCTGCATAATCTCGGGGCATGACAGTTAGAGTGGTATCAGAGTGCTAGGACTAGAAGTCCTAGGGAAGAAGTCATGTCATAGGTTAAGTCCGAGGTTTAAGGACGCACACCTATGAAACTAGGAAAGAAACTCCCTACCTATGAGAGGAATTGTGTAGAACCAGGGATGAGATAGTACTTAGAATTATTTCTAAGATTAATCTCACTCATTCCATTAGAATTAACAAAATTCATTACTTTTCTTAGGTACCTTACTCTCATAATGGCTCACTGTGTTGACTAGAACGGTATGCAATAGACCGTTGCGGGTCTCACTCAAGCATTGCAGAACATGGCTCAAGCCGGCACATGGGCAAGAGCTGGAGACTTACATCGTAATTTTCAGAGCTTAAACCCTCTGCGGTTCTCAAGATCCTCTAATCCAGATGAGGCTGAGAACTGGATTGATGAAATGAACCGTATATTCGAGATCATGCAGTGTTTCGACCAAGAAAAGGTTCGTCTAGCCACATTCCAATTAAACAAAGATGTCCGTACATGGTGGAAGTCAGTTCCTGCACCGCCAACAAATGCACCACTTACTTGGGAAGGTTTTCTTACGCTCTTCCGAGTCAAATATTTCTCTGAACATGTCAAGGAGCGGAAGGATATTGAATTCGCTTCTTTGCGCTAGGGCATGATGTCAATGGCGGAGTACAAACTCCAATTTTCTCGACTGGCACCTTATGCTCGTCACTTGATTAGTACGGAGTTATTAAAGGCCAATTGATTTACGGACGGTTTAAGGCCCGGATTGTTTCGGCAACTCGGGACTTAAAATATCCGTACGTATGCGGAGATAGTCCAACGGGCGCATATATATGAAAGGACCTTAGAGAAGGTCAAAAAACTTAAAGGCAAGGGAGAAGAACCGAGCCGAAGATCTGATCGCCATGGGAAAAGGGAGAAGTTTAGTATCACAGAACCTTACAAATCCCGTGATAGCAAGAAGAGATCCCAGAATGAGAGTGGTAGTGGCCACCACAAGAACAAGAAGGTCAAGGAAGAAGAAAAGCAAGTCATGGCGACTTGAACATTTTGTGAGAAGTTCGGTCATTCGGTCGAGGAGTGCTAGAAGCATCTCGGCGCTTGTTTATGATGTGGCAGCAGGGAGCACCGTATGCCGGATTACCACCTTATGAAGGAACAATCTTCCGGTGGTGGGCGAAAGCGACAGGCTCGCTTAAATGCTATTCTGGAAGAAGATGAAGCACCGAAGAATGATGGGCTAATGGAAGGTACTATCCAAATCTTTTCCCATCATGCATTCATACTATTTGATACTGGTGCTTCTCATTCCTTTATATCTACTACTTTTGCAAAAATATTACCAATTTCATCAGTTCCTTTACCTTCGGACCTTGCTATTACTACACCCTTAGGTCCCGGAACAAAACTAACCTATTACTATCCCAATAGTGAGGTAATGGCAGAAGGTCACAACCTTCCTGCAAATCTCGTATGCCTTGACATGGAGGGCTATGATGCTATTTTAGGTGTAGATTGGCTTGTAGACCACGGCGCCTATATCAATTGTCACAATCGGATTATCTTTTTTCAAAAACTAGGTCTTCCAAGGTTTTCTTTCCTTGGTATTAAATATAGGAAGCATCCTACCATTATTTCATCTCTTCACGCTTGCAAACTTATTTCGCAAGGATGTGAAGCTTTTCTTGCTTCCATAATCATCACCGAGTCCAAGGAGATCATCTTAGAAGACATTCCCGTAGTGAATGAGTTTCTCGATATATTTCCATCTGACTTGCCAGGTTTACCGCCCGAAAGGGAAGTAAACTTCATCATTGAACTCGTTCCCGGAGCAGCACCTGTTTCAATAGCTCCCTACAGGATGTCCCCCACAGAACTCAAGGAATTGAAGAAACAACTTCATGAGTTACTAGACAAGGGTTTCACTCGACTTAGCACATCCCCTTGGGGTGCGCCAGTTCTATTCGTCAAGAAGAAGGATGGATCTCTCAGGCTATGTATCGACTACCGGCGGCTGAATCAACTCACAATTAAGAATAAATATCCATTGACGCGTATAGATAAACTCTTTGATCAGATTTCGGGAGCAGAATGTTTCTCTAAGATAGACCTCAGGTCAGGTTATCATCAGCTCAAGATCAAGGATGAAGACATACACAAAACTACTTTTCGGAGCAGATATGGCCACTATGAATTTGTGGTAATGCCATTCAGGTTAACCAATGCCCCGGCAGCATTTATGCAACTCATGAATAACGTCTTCAGGCCTTATCTTGACCAGTTTGTAGTCATCTTCATTGATGACATTCTTATATACTCCAAAACTATGGAAAAACATGAAGAGCATTTAAGAATAGCCTTGCAAATACTAAGAGAGCACAAACTTTATGCAAAGCTTAGTAAGTGCGAGTTCTGTCTAAAGGAGGTCTCTTTCCTTGGCCATATTATTTCAAAGGAAGGTATCGCTGTTGATCCTTCTAAAGTAGAAGCTGTTACGAACTGGAGCTGGCCGATGACCATGTCTAAAGTTAGAAGTTTTCTTGGTCTGGCTGGTTATTACAGGAGATTCATCAAAGATTTCTCAAAGATTGCCGTTCCTTTGACTAGACTCACAAGAAAAGAGAACCCTTTTATATGGTCGAAGGATTGCGAAGAGAGTTTCCAAACTCTTAAAGAACACCTTACCACTGCACCTATATTAACACTACGGACAGAGGGTGGTGGCTTTGAAGTCTATACGGATGCGTCGGGCATTGGCCTGAGATGCGTTCTTATGCAAAATGGAAAGGTGATTTGCTATTCATCAAGACAGTTAAAGCGTCACGAAGAAAATTACCCTGTACATGACCTGGAACTAGCTGCGGTTATATTCGCATTAAAGATTTGGCGACATTACCTTTATGGGGAGAAATTCATCATCTTTTCAGATCATAAAAGTCTGAAATACCTCTTCACCCAGAAGGAGCTAAATATGCGACAACGCAGATGGTTGGAGTATCTCAAGGACTTCAACTTTACTATCTAATAACATCCAGGGAAAGCTAATGCTGTAGCTGACGCTCTTAGCAGGAAACCAATGGCAACTCTAGCAAGCCTCAGGAAAGGTATAACTTGTCTTATTGAAGATTTTTCTCATTTAAATCTTGATATTGACAGAGAAGGAGAAGGAGGTATGATTGCCAATATAAGGTCTCAACCTACATTGATCAAGGACATAGTCCAATTACAAGAAAATGACCCCACATTGATGGAGATTAAGGAAAATATTGATCAAATACCGTAATTTTCTATCTCAAATGATGGGAGACTATTATTCAAAGGTCGGATTTGTGTGTCGAATTATGATGACACTAAGAAATTGATCATAAAAGAAGCTCACAAATCAAGATATGCTATTCATCCTGGTGCTACCAAGATGTATCAAGATTTGAAAAGAAACTTTTGGTGGCCCAATATGAAAAGAGAAGTGGCAGATTTTGTATTCCGATGTCTCACTTGTCAACAAGTAAAGGCAGAACATTTAAAACCGACTGGTAAACTACACCCCTTAAATATTCCCGAGTGGAAATGGAAAGTATAAGGATGGATTTTATCATGAGTTTACCTAAGACAAGAGGAGGACATGATGGTATATGGGTAATCATAGACCGATTGACTAAATCAGCACATTTTCTACTGATCAAAAGTTGATGGTCTGTGGATGTACTAGCAGCATTGTACATGAAGGAGATTTTCAAATTACATGGTGTCCCTGTCACCATTATATCCGACCGAGATTCTTGGTTCACATCACAATTCTGGAAGGGATTACAACATTCCTTAGGGACCCGACTTAATTTTAGCACTACATTCTATCCACAAACTGATGGTCAAACTGAAAGGATAAATCAAGTGGTGGAAGATATGCTCAGGGCTTGTGCTATTGACTTTGGAGGAAGTTGGCATGACCACTTACCTCTAGTGAAATTTTCATACAACAATAGCTACCAAGCTAGTATACAAATGGCACCATTCGAGGCACTGTATGGTAGAAGCTGTCGATCTCCTATTTGCTAGAATGAAGTAGGAGAAAAGTAATTTCTTGGTCCCGACATCATTAGGGATACTACTGAGAAGATAAAGCTTATTCGAGAAAGACTTCAGAGGACACAAGATAGGCAAAAATTGTATGTTGATAATCGAAGGCGCGACCTAGAATTTCAAGTAGGAGATCATGTATTCCTTAAAGTTTCTCCAGGTCGAGATATTCGAAGATTCGGTATTAAAGGCAAGCTTACTGCAAGATTCAGTGGCCCCTTTGAACTTCTCGAAAGGGTTGGTAAAGTCGCGTATCGTATAGCTTTGCCCCCTTAATTATCTGAAGTTCATGATGTGTTTCACGTCTCAATGCTTAAGAAGTATGTACCTGATCCATTCCATGTTATCACTTACGATAACTTGGAGATTAAAAAGCATTTGACATACGAGCAAAAGCCAGTCAAGATCATTGAACGAGAAGTACATCAACTTCGGAATAAGACTATTCCTATGGTCAAGATCCAGTGGACCAAGTCATGGCCACATGAAGCAACTTGGAAAACTGAAGAAGCCATGCGCAAAAGATTCCTAGAGATATTTGAATGTAAGTTCACTCTCCATAAATCCATGTATTGAATTTGGGGACCAAATTCTCTTAAGTAAGGGAGGGTGTAATGCCCGAGGATTTTATAAGAATTTTTTAGATTAAAAATATAATTTTTTAAGTATTTAAATAGGCTATTAAATGAATTATGGTTAATTAAATCTAATTATTATGGCCCTACACTAATCCAAGAGGATTAGGCCCATATAATAAACCCAATTGACCCAAAAAGACTGTTTTGGACCTTAGCCCATATTCTAGAAGCCTAAAGTGGGTGTAATCACGGAATTTAAAGGATAAATAGGATAAATGGACGGATAATATCAAAAGAGTTTGAACCTGTTCAAATTCTGCACTCGGGATGGAAAATGGTCTATCGCGAGACCGCATAGCCATGGAAAACGGTCTAGCATTAGACCGCTAGGATCTGCAGATTCCGTGAGAAGAAGAAAAGATGGAAAGATGGGAACTTTGGCATCCAAATCACCTAGGATCGATGCTATCTATTAATTAGATAAGTCTATAAGGCCAGAAGATCGAATTGGAAGTCTAATCGGGACTCTAAGTTCGTTCTAATCCTCAAAACCCTAGCTAAACCTATAAATAGATCCCAGATTTTACATGTGCGACCCTTACTTTGGCTCGCGTGGAACTCACGTAAAGAGGGAGAATCAGAGGTATGTTTCTTCTAGGAAGTTGTTCATTTTAGTTAGATATAACTTTTTTCAAATTTTCGTTCTAAGAGATCAAGCCAACAAGGAGTTAGAAGCCTGCAAAGACGCTGGTTCGGTACAAATGGCGCAGGGAATTGTGCGACCGACCCAGGTTGATCAGGAAAATAGAAGTCCTAAACGAGGTAATTAGATAGAGGTTCTTTAGAACAAATTGTTCATGTTAGTACCCTCTTCTTACTCTCAAAATTTTACGTCTTTAGGTCAAGGGAATCAGAAGATAAAAGGGCGTGAAGTTGCTGGTTTAGCACAGGACATGCAGAACTAAGGCTTACTTCCAAGCAGGAATTGGCAGTCTAGGAGTGCTAATTAAGGTAGGTTATCTCATGAAAGGCTTAAACTCGAAGTCAGGAATAAAAGCCCTCTGATTTCAGTAGATTTCATGCATTGTACATCGTGTAATTTTATGATTTATTGGGACTATGCATCTAGTATACTATTCATGCATAATTCTTAGCCCTAATGATGTTAAAAAGGGAATTTTCTTATTGTTACACAAACCTATGCATAATGTTGGCCTATACCTATTCTATCATGTTTATATATGTTGATTTCTAGGCATGATGTGTCTTAGATTGATATTTTATCCTTTTATGTGAGGTTTCTGTAATACGGGGAGAAACGGTCTTCTTGTAGACCGCCAGAGAACCTAGCGGTCGCACGATAGACCGCTTGGCCCAGTGAAACGGTCCTCTATTAGACCGTTTTCATTTTCTAATTTCTGTAGTATTGTTAACCCGAAACATATTATAGATTAGCCATAATTATTGTATGATAAGCCTAGTTAACTAAGTTTTATTCCTGGTTTGAGTACTGGTTTCGTTTACTTAGTTAATTTTCTTGTTCATCATAGTAGATTTCATGTTTCTATGCACATTGGTATTATTTTAACTTATGTTAATTTATGACCAAAATCATATACTCTTGTAATAAATACATGTTTCATGATTTAACTTGATCACTATTTTACATGATTATCTCTCTTCTAAGAGTCATTTCTTAAGTACATGGCACATATCCCGGTATGTTGTCATTAGTTACAATTTTACACATTAAGTACACAATCTTGAACTTGATGACCTCTCCATTGGATATTCCTTCCAACGGACTAGGAAATCTTGTTTCAAGGCCTCCATAAGACTCCGCGCGCCTGGGATTCCCACTAGGACGTCGAGTTGGTTGCACCATTAAAGCCCATTATCTAGAAAGCACCTTTACCGGTGTTTTATGTACTCTAGACCTTAGCGGCCTTCTGTTTGACCGCCAGGATCTACTAGTGGCCATTAACTAGACCGCTAAAGGATACTAAATGGCTATCTGATAGAACTCTAAAGCTCCAGATGGTTTACTACACCGATGTTTCTTTTTCCTATCAAACGGTCCTGCACTGGACCGCTAAACGTCATAAACGGTCTAGTAATAGACCGCTTGGTCCCTGATTATGTCTAACACGAGGTTTGACCTTTGGGGTTAGTTTTCTTGAGTTTTCAGATAGTCTGAACTTATGTTAAACAAGTCAATATTAAATGTATGGAATGTAATGAATGTACTGTTATGCTGCCGAATTTCTTCCGTAGCATGATGTCTATTTAAGTCATCCTTGAAATCTTTTATTATTAATTGGAGCATTCTTACCTTTGTTGCCTTATCATGGAATTATTGTTGAATTTGTATATTATTGGCCACATTATTTGATGCGGGACGGACACGGGGACCGACTCTAAGTGATGCGGACCTCGGACTCTAAATGTGGACGCGACCAGCAACATACACCAATGGAGACACTTCGGCCCGACACTAAGAGTTCCTATGGGCTATACGTCGCTAACAGAAACGCAAGCTCACTGGTCTTCTCAAGCGAGGGGAAATGCGGATCCGCAAGGTTGAGAAACCGGCAGAGTCAAGGGTGGTCGACTCACTTCCGTGCTCGGATCGAGCAACGGGACATTCACTCTCTCGCTCACAGTGCTAGATTCCTATCGCACTCACAACGGCATATGACCATATACTAAACTAGCAAATGAACGCCAAGAAGTAAGACCGTTGCCTCCACGCTCCCTGCGTGGGGAAGACAACCCCGACCAATTCTGTACTCCCGGTTAACAGATTTTTACAGCGGTACAATGTTTTGACCCACTCCACGCAAGGAGGTAACAGGTCACATGTGGGGCCCGGGAGTATCGGGAAGTGGGTTGACGGGCAGCATCTTGATGTCGCTCCGACGGTGCCGAAACTCGCATTTTTGTGCTGTCCGGACGGCGCGATCTGCGGGCTTGTGGGGCCCACGTGTTGCTTAGTCCTCCGGATCAGATGGGGTGGGTCCCGCTGGGATGGTGACCCCTGGTGGCGCTCTCCCCTGGACGGTGGTCGGGCTGGAGCATCGGTCGGAGGCCGAGTGGCTCCAATCTGCACTTGTCGGAGTTGCTGCCCACGGATCTGAAACTCATTTTCAGATCTGTGCGCTCCAGCGGCAAAAGCTGCTGCGATGAGCACCGATGTCGGATCGACACACAAGAGGTACCATTGGAAAGCTCTCTTGAAATCCTTCGACGCTCTAGGACTCCAGAAAATTCGTTGGGACTGTACTTCTGATGGGGGATTTTAGAACCGGACTGATCTCTGTTTCAGATCTGGCCGGGCAGAAATAAACTTTCTCGAGAGTTAGCATTGACCGTGATGTAGACCTCCGGATCAGAAGATGAGCTCTTAATGAAAGTTGTAGAGGGGAGAGAGGAAAATGGTGATAATTTTTCTGAAGGGTTTAGTGGAGGTTTGGATGGGGAAAGGTATTTTATACTGCTGGGTGATCGGATCTGGATAGTGGCAGGCAGAGTTGATCTGGGATCTGAAGTGAATTTTTAGAAAATATGGACAGGGTTATAAATTCACACGAAAATTTGTGGATGGTGTAATGGGTGGACAGAACCTCCAAAAAAAATATGAAATCATTTTGGGCACAAGAAGGTCGGTTCATGAATGACCTATTAGGGTTCTAGAAATCTGGGCAGACTACTGGCAGATCTGAGAGGAGGTGGAGAACGAAAATGGAAAAATGGAAAATAAAAATTGGAAGCTCCACTAATTTTTCTAGGGTGTGGTGATGACCCCTTGAACTCACCGTGAAAGTTTGGGCTCTAGATGAACTCGTGGCTGAGAGCAAGAAATCCGAGATCAAGGGGCTGTCCTGAGTGGACAGAACTCCGACGACGATGGCGGTGGTGCGACGGCGGCACGAAGGCGGTGGCAGCGGCGGCGACGATCTACACACCTGATAGATGAGGCTTCACACCTCTGATTCACAGCCTTCCCAGCGACAGAAGGGGGAGAGAGGAGAGAGATAGGGGGCGGCCCTTGCTCCTTTGGAGGAAATTCTAATATTTTCTTTCATTAATTCCACTCAAAATAGAAATACAAGGCTTTTACAGGAAATACAAAAAGACTAGTTCTATCCCTAGATCTAGGGTTGGGGAGGGGTAAAAGAGGGAGTCCACAATTTATTTCTCCCATGTGATTTGGCACTAAATAAAATAAACTACAAATCCTAACAAACTATAATAGAATGGGGCGCCCCCTTGACTTATAGGTTTCCAAATTTGAAATTTTGTACCCTTTGTCCCCCCTTTTGGTCCAACCCTTCTAGAAGCCCACATTGGAAGGTTGACTGACCCCACATGGGCCCTAGAGATGAGGTGGATCAATGGGAGAAGGGATGGAGGGCCCGCGGGACCCAGGTGATCCCAAATTACAAATGAACCCCTCTTACAATCCGAATTACAATCCGAATAGAACCAAATAAACACACATTACACACAAATAAAACCCCATAAATATGATAAATGCTAAGACTCAAGGGGGATTCTCCAGACTATCTCTGAGCCAGATGGACGTCGATGTAGCTCGAGTGGTGCTCCGTGTACGGTGCCGACGGCTCGCCGGTTCGTGCCTCTCGATCGCTCTGGTGTCCGCACCAATTCTCCCCGGGTGGGAGAAACTCGACCCTGTCGAGTAAGGGTCAGCATCGCTCTGGTAGCACTCCAGTAGGTCCGGATCTATCCGCTGCAACTCTCCATGGGTGATCCAAGTATCCTCGGTGGCGGGTCACCCTCTCCAACGCACTAGGTAGCGCGTGTAGGATCCACTCCTGGTAACTGTCACCTGCTCATCCAATATATGATCTATATGCTCTCGCTGTCGTGGAAATGTGGCTGGTGGTGGAAACTCAGGTGTGGGATCACTCTCAATGGGGGGAGATGGCTCGAAAGGCTCACTAGGGATCACTCTTAATGGGGGGAGATGGCTCGAAAGGCTCACTAGGGATCACCGCTGGGTCCCTATATGCAACTAGATCTGACACATTGAAAGTTGAGCTTATACCATATTCCTCGGGCAGGTCCACAACATACGCATTGGATCGAACGCGTTTCAGCACTCTAAATGGACCGGCTCCGCGAGCTTGCAATTTATGTACAGTTCCAGAGGGAAACCGTTCAGGTCTTACCCTGATCATGACATATTCACCCTCTTGGAACTCACGGTGGTGTCGATGGGCATCGGCTAACTCATTATACCGTGCATTGTTGGCCTCAATGTGACGACGGATGTCGTCATGCAAAATCCTAACATGCCTAGCAAAAGACTCGGCAGACTCAGACGCTCGTGCGTGAATGGGCATGGGAACAAGATCCACTGGCTTCCTGGGCCTACAACTTGTGACAATCTCGAATGGACTCATACCGGTAGACCTGTTAACCGAATCATTGTATGCAAATTCTGCCAGTGGTAATATGAGATCCCAATCCCCTACACGGTCCCTGACAAGACACCTTAAAAGGTCACCCAGACTTTTATTGACCACCTCGGTCTGACCATCTGTCTGGGGATGATATGCAATGGAAAACTTGAGGTGAGTACCCAACATATGCTACAGTGTCTTCCAAAAATAACTGGTGAATCTAACATCACGGTCAAACACTATGGTACGAGGCAACCTGAACTTGCACACCACATGAGTAAGGAATAGACGGGCTACCCTTGAAGCATCCGAAGTCTTCGAGCAGGAAATGAAAAGGGCCATCTTCGAGAACCGATCAACTATCACATAGGCCGAGTCATGCTTCCTAGAGGTACGTGGCAATCCCAAGACAAAATCCATGCTAACATCATGCCACGGGGCATCAGGCATGGGAAGAGGCGTATAAAGGCCCGAGCTTTGCTTTTTCATTTTGGCCGTAGCACATGTACGGCACTGAGCCACTATATGAGCAACATCACGCTTCAAGCTCGGCCAATAAAATCTATGCTCAACAGCCTCGATAGTCTTGTTCCGACGAAAGTGGCTAGCTAGCCCTCCCGCATGTAGTTCCCAGACTAAGAAGTCTCGAATCGAAGTTCGGGGAACACAAAGTCTGCCTCTTCGAAAGAGGTAACCCTCCTGAAGCACATAATCATCAAGGTCCGGCCTGGAGAGTGGTATAAATCTGACCGAAGTCAGGACAGTCAACATAGGCCTCTCTCATCTTCTCTAACCCTATGACCTCGGCACTCATGGTGGTCAGCAGACAAGCACGCCGACTCAAGGCATCAGCCACCTTGTTCTCCACTCCAGCCTTATGTTTAAGCACAAATGTGTACTGCTGGAGATACTCAACCCATCGGCTGTGACGCGCATTAAGCTTCTTTTGGGAATGGAGGAACCTCAAAGCTTCATGATCGGAGTACAAGACAAACTACTGATGTAAAAGATAGTGCCTCCAATGCCTAAGAGCCTGAACAACTACGTAGAATTCTTTATCATAAGTGGAGTATCACAGTTTCACGTCATTCAACTTTTCACTGAAGTATGCGACCGGGTGGGCCTCCTGACTCAGCACTCCTCCAATCCCAACACCTGATGCATCACAAGAGACCTCAAACACCTTCGAGAAATCTGGCAATCGAAGGATCGGTGTCTGGGTCATGCGCTCCTTGATGTCCTTGAAGGCAGCAGCAGCGGCCTTCATCCATACAAACGTGCCCTTCTGAATACAGTCCGTGATCGGGGCAGTGACGGAGTTAAATCCGCGGATGAAACGATGATAGAACGTCGCGAGGCCAGGGAAGCTATGGACATCATGGACCGTACGGGGTTCCGGCCACTCAACAATGGCCCGGACCTTCTCCGGATCAGCGGAGACCCCAGTACTAGACACAATAAAACCCAAGAAGGTAAGCTGAGGTGTCATGAAGGCACAATTCTGTGGGTTCGCAAACAACTGCTCTCACCTCAAAAGCCGACAGACCTGCCGTAGATGGTCCAAGTGGTCCCCCTTAGTGCGACTATATATAAGGATATCACCGAAATACACTACCACAAAGACTCCAATGAAAGGTCGAAGGACCTGAGTCATGAGTCGCATGAAGGTGCTAGGGGCATTGGTCAACCCAAAGGGCATAACCAACCACTCATATAGACCATCCTTGGTCTTAAATGCGGTCTTCCACTCATCACCTGGGCTAATCCTCACCTGGTAGTAGCCACTCTTAAGATCGATCTTCGAAAAGATAGTGGCACCGGCCATCATGTCTAGCATATCATCTAGGCGGGGAATAGAGAACCTGTAGTTCACGGTGATTTTTTTGATGGCACGACTATCAATGCACATTCTCCACGTGCCATCCTTCTTTGGGGCGAGTAATGCGGGAACATCACACGGACTCATGCTATCCCGAACAGACCCTCTCTGCATCAACTCATCAACCTGCCGTTTTAGCTCGGCATGTTCCGTGGGACTCATGCGATAATGAGGAAGATTGGGCAATGAGGAGCCCAGAATCAGGTCGATAGCATGCTGAATATCCCGCATGGGTGGGAGTCCCTCGGGAAGCTCCTCGGGAAAAATATCAGCGAACTCCTACAGAATAGGAATGACATCGGGTGGGAGTTCACCCTTGGACTTTTGCTCCACCTCTCGGACCCTAATAGCAAACACAGGGCAGCCCCTACTAGCCTCCCGCTCCATTTCTCGGGAGCTAATCATCATCAACCTCTTAGTCGAGGGCTCGCCTATGCCAGAGGTAACGGTCATAGCCCGGGCTAGGGATGGGGTACCGGTCCGGGGGATGGAAGGCTCCGGAGTACTAGGGCCCGTAGGACCCCTCACTGATGGGCTCTTGGGTTGAGTGGGGTGGAGGGTAATCCGTCAGCCATCATGGTCGAAGGTACAGGTGTTCGACCGGCCATAGAGTGTGGCATCCCGATCAAATAACCATGGCCTACCAAGAATGCTATTGCCCACCTTTATGGGGAGGACATCACATCAGATCTCGTCACGGTAGGCATGGAACTACAGTGGGACCAAACACCGCAGCCTAATCGGAATAGAGGTGGAATCCACCCATGACACTCGATAGGGGCAAGGATGGTCCATGGGAGTAAGACCAAGACGTGAGACTGCGCCCGTGGAGATTGCATTGATGCAACTCCCACTATCAATAATCACCTTACACACATGCCCTCCCAGCCTACAGTATGTATGAAAGATGGTGGTCCGACGCCAGTCATCACTGGCCTATGGCTGGGTGAGAATACACCTGACGACCCCCAAGTGGGTATCGTCCGAATGCTGGGCATCCTGGCCATCACCTTCAATCTCATAGTATTCGTCAGCTAGCTCCTGATCTGCTTCATAGCTGACTAACACAAGATCTGAAGAGGTGGTGTCCCCGGCCTGTATGTCCCCAATGACAAGAGACTGGCGAGTGAGACACTGGTTGGCGAAATGGCTAAACCCATTGCAGCAATAACACTGCTGCCGTGATCCACTAGGCTCCCCGATCAAAGATCCTTTCCCCTTATCCTCCCGACGGATAGGAGGTGTAGGCAACAACGGACGAGCAACGGGTGCGGGTGCGGGTGCCGGTGGACGGACAGTGGGTGCCGTGGGTTGGGGACGAGGAGGGATATCCCTCGGAGGTGGAGGGCGAGGCCTAGGAGCGAATGGCTCAGGACGAGTGGGCTCCTGAGGTCGAGCCATGGGAGCCCTCGGATATGTGCCTGAAGAGCCACGCAGCTCGACACTACGAATGGGAAAGGGGCCCAACCGATGGGTAGGTTCAAACTTGGCCTCGAATTGCTCCAATTCGAGAGCAACCTGATACGCCTATTCCAAAGTGGTCACATTACGGCGAAAAAGTTCATATTGGTAGTTCGGCCGCAGACCTCTTCGAAAGCGCGATATGGTCATGGTGCTCTCTTCTGTAACTCCACCGCAAATAATACTCATCAAACTCGGCGGTGTACTCAGTCACGGACCGGGTCCCTTGGGAGAGACTTTGCCATTTGTCTATAAGACGCTGGCGATACGTGACAGGAAGATATTTTTACCTCAACTTCATTTTCATGTCATCCCAAGTACCGATCGGGGATTGATGTCGCTGCACTAACAGGCTCTCCACATTGATCCAATAAGTTTGGACCTGCCTATGCAACTTCATCTTAGCGTACCGAACTCTTCGGTGGTCCGTCATCTCAAATCACTCGAAGTACCGGTCCATGCCGGCCTCCCAATCTAAATAGATATTTGGGTCCACAGACCCGTCAAATAGGGGAGGGTCCGCACGCACGCTCCTAAGAACGCGGTCGTCGTCATCATCGCGATTATGTCGTTGATTTCGACGATCATGACCATAACCCCCTTGTTCATTATCAGAGGCGTAATCATCCACCTCATGCACTTGCTGCCTCCTATCATCTGCCGCTTGAGCCCCTGGAGCAATAGGTTGCTGAACCGGCTCTTGTTGGCCATTTGTCGGTGCGGGTTGCGCCGCCACTGGGGCCCTCTCAAGGACAACAATCCTCCCTACAAGACCCTGAATGGACTGGTCCGATGCTTCGGCCCGATCCTCTAGGGCTTTCATCCTCCCTTCTAGACGCGTTCCTACGTCATCTAGACGCGTACTAAGGCCATCCATACGCGTATTGAGACGATCCATGAGGGCTCGGAACATCTCGACCGTCGAGGGTTCATCGGAACCACAGGCTCGGGAATCCGCCATAGGTGGTGGTGGCGAGTATTGGGTGCCTCGACGGGTGGGCATGCAAAGACACACGGACTAGGAGACATAGAATAATGCAAAGATGATGCACCTAGACTTAGCCAATATCCGGTACGTGGCGGAGGGTCGACCCGAAGATCTCCTCTACGCGAGTGTGCGGCCTTCCCGATAGGCGTAACCTAACGTTCGGGCGACATCTTTTGATATAAGTTATTGGGATGAATGCAATTTTAAAACACTTTTTTTTGTTTTGAAAATAATGATGATCTTAGACTCGACTTAGACCGTGCAAGACTTATGCAACGACTACCCTTAGACTCGACTCTCTCTGATACCAAACTGATGCGGGACGGACACGGGGACCGACTCTAAGTGATGCGGACCTCGAACTCTAAATGCAGACGCGACCAGCAGCATACAACAATGGAGACACTTCGACCCGACACTAAGAGTTCCTATGGGTTATACGTCGCTAACAGAAACGCAAGCTTACTCGTCGTCCCAAGCGAGGGGAAACGAGGATCCGCGCAGTTGAGAAATCAGCAGAGTCAAGGGTGGTCTACTCACTTCCGTGCTCGGATTGAGCCACGGGACGGTCACTCTCTCGCTCACAGCAGTGACATGGACTCATGGGCTAGATTCCTATCGCACTCACAGCGGCATATGACCATTTTGTGCCCCTTAGGCACAAGCATGTGCTATATGTTTTGATGATAGCATGCTGATTTGTTTTGATGATTGCAACACAATTAGTGCATTATGATATTGTGTTTTGAATATGGTTACTGATATGATTGCATAGGACTGTGTCTGATATACAGCATTGAATGCATGAGTTTGCAGATGCGTTGATGCATGGGATCATTGCGTCAACTCACTGGTCTGTCCCAGAGCTTGTCTATAAAATGTGTCAACTAGTGCGTCGACGCAGTGGACTCAATGCGTTGACGCATTGGAATTGTTTTGAAAGAGCTCTTGCTTTACTTCATGCATTAGTCTAAACATTGTCCATCTGAGTGTCTCATGCAGAGTCAATTCATATAGTCTATACACTCTGGTGCATGTTGTTCGTAAAGGCTACACATTCCTGCATTAGTGTGCTTCACGCTTTGTTCATGGCTGAGAGTCTATATACTAGGCTTGAAGTGTACACAATGAGCATCTCATGTAAGTCCATACGTTCATAGTGCATTGCATTGGCTAAGTATATACAACGTCAGTTCATGCATTGTCTTAGGCTAAGTCTGTACAACCTACGTCTCATGCAGCGTCAACGCTGTGAGCATTCTCAAGTCTGCAGCGTCAACGCTGTGAGTATGTACATCGCATTCACGTTTCACAAAGTCTTTACATTATGCATGTTTGAGTTGAAGTCTATACAGAGTCTGCATATTTCAAAGTCTGTACAGTCACTGGTCTAGAATCTGAGACTGTACATTGGAGTCAGTTCACCAAGTCTATACACTGGACTTTGGTTCACCAAGTCTGTACACTGCATTCTCATTCAGCGAAGTCTCTACATTGCATACAAGCATCTCAAAGTCTGTACAGTGGGCAAGGGTGTACATCCACCAGTGAACACATGAAGTCTATACACCGCCTGTGTTCATCTGAGTCTTATGATGTCTTTATATTCATTAAGTCTATACATTGCGTTGTGCATACTTTACATTACTTTAGCCTTCACAGCAAAGTCCATACAATGCAATGCATATACTTAGAACTAATGACTTCGTTTCATCTGTCTGACAGGGACTGAAGAGGCTAATGAACCCCTTAACGCAAGAGGGCTGAAGACATCCAATTTTAGCTACTGGAACACACCAATGCGTCAACGCCTTGATCAAGTGGCGTGAACGTAGTAGTTCAAACAAGAAAGAAAGAAGCTTGTGGATTACTCTGGTGCGTCAACGTATTGATCAAGTAGCGTGGATGCAGCAGTTCAAGTATCCCTTATTGCAGCTTCTGGAGTACATTGGCAGCATCGACAATGCAGCTCCATGCGTCAACGCAGCATGCTGAGAGCGTCGACGCAGCACGCCTATCTGCTGAAGACCTGCTCACTGGAACGCATCAATGCGTCAACGCCACGGGTTGGAAGCATCGACGCAGCAGTTAAAAAGGGTTGAAGATTTCTGAAGGGTGCGTCAACTCCTTGGAGCAAGTGGGTTGACGCCATCTAACTCCAGTTGCTGAGCGTACTGATGAATGGGCACGTGACCTGAAGCTGGCACCTGACACGTGATCCGAGGTGGGTGCTGAGCACGTGATCCGAGGAGGAATCTTCTGGACGGAAGGCGTGGGAAGCACACGCCCTATCTCACTACTGCTGCTGATATATAATGGAGCCTTCGTCTTCAGATGGAGGCTGATCGTGATCGAAGCAGAGGGCAGAAGCTGAGAGAAGAGAAAGGGAAAAAGAAGAGAGAGCTTCCACGATCCAGCAGAAGAGAAGAAAGAGAGAAGAAGAAGAAGAGAGGCAGAGAGAAAGAAAAAGGCAGAGTTAAAAGAAGCTGTCGATCCAGCACAAGAGAGGAAAGAAAAGAGAGAGAAGAGAAGAGCAGAGAGTGAGAGATTAGCGAAAGAAGAAGAGAAGTGCAGAGAGAAAGAAAAAGAAAGATAGAAATCGTGAGAAGAAGAGACTGAGAGAGGTTGTTTGAAGATCTATCTTCACTGGACCGTGGATCAAATCCAGGCCAGTCAGCTCTTTAAGAGCCACATTGTGCTTTACGTTTACAGCTTTCCGACTGCTGTTATCTTGTCTTTCGTTTTCCTTTTTACACTTTCTTTCAAGCTGTTAGTCAGCGGTTTGCAGAGGAGGACTCCTCTGGACAGCAAGCTATGTTGCTCAGCGGGCAGTGGAGGTTTCCACTGGACGGGTAAGCTGTAATTCCCAGCGGTTGCAGTGGTGGATTCCACTGGACGGCAAGCTGTGAGGCCCAGCGATTGTAGGCTAAGCTGTATTTCCCAGCGAACGCAAGGTGTGTTGCGCAACAGTAATCCACACTCGGGGTTGAGTGTGGGGTGGATGTAGGTCTGCTGGACCGAACCACCTAAAACCCATTGTGTAGTGGTTTGAATTCTTGTGTGGTTGGCGCTAGATGAATGCTTAGGGGCGCTTTGGTTTGATGTTCTATAAGTGTTCATCTATTTGCTGCGCACACTATATGTTTGACTGTGGGTTGATCTCTTTTATCTGATTTCGCTAGATGAATGTAAAGGGCACCTCAATTGGGTTTTCTGTCTGAATGCTTTAAGGAACAAGCTCCGTTGAATTGATTCAGTCTACTGTTAGACTTGCTTAGGTTCGCTCTATATATATCTGCAATAGTTTTTTAATTCCGCATCTCTGATTGCTTTAGATTTTAATTGGGCGAAATTTTTATAGGCTGTATTCATTCACCCCCCGCTCTGAATACTTGCACCGAACCCAACAATTGGTATCAGAGCGGGTCTCTGATCTATCAGATCTAACAATCTACAGAGGATCTTGCTAGTGTGTGGTGCATTTCAGAGTGTGCTTTCGGTGTTCGTTGTTTTGATTCTCCGATTTAGTGCTGTGTCTTGCTTATTCGGTTTAGGTGCTTCAGTTTTTATGTGTCTTCAGATTATTTGTAATGGAACCAATCGTGTTGAAGGCTGGCTCTAGCAAAGCAAATAGATCCAGCCACAGTGGATCATCAAGCGAGAAAATTAGCCTGTCGCGGTCTGAAATTGATGGAGACCACATTAGAATGGTGATCAGTGATTTCAGGAAATTTCTGAGAAAAAGAGAAGGAAAGCTTGATGGTGGCAAAAAGCAAACAAGGTATAATTCTAATCTTGCCAAGATTGCTGACACTAATGTTTGCTACAAATGCAGGAAGGATGGCCACACGAAGGATGATTGTCCAGAACAATCGAAACTCAAAGGGAACACCTCGGACATTGATGAAGAAGGAGAAAAGTCCATATGCTTAATGGCCAACCGGGGAAGTGATGATGAGGAAACCTCATCTCAGGTAAGCTCCGAGTCAGATGGATACACTTTTGATGAATTGATAGAGATGTATGAAAATTTGTTCAAAGTGTCCAAGAAATTAAAATCTGAAAATAAAAAATTGAGAAAAGACATGAATCTTGAAGTCACTCGTTTGAAGGCAGAAAATGAAAACTTGAAATCTGAAAATGAGAATCTCAGAAATAAGCACATTAGAGAAGATGATTCCTGCAATGCATGTGCTATTTTAGAAGACATGATAAATGAGTTTGATCATGATGATAATATGCAAAAGGAATCAATCAAATCCCTGAAAGAGGAAAATAAATTATTGTTAGAAAAGAAAACTGAAGCTGAAAAAATTGAAAGTAAAATGCTTGAAGAAAATGCTCATCTGAAGGAACAAAATAAAAAGTTAATGGTTCTTAACACTGTTTTCTCTGAAAGATGGATGACGATTGAAAAAGAGAAATCAGTATTGAAAGAGTGTATCAATTGCAGTGATGAAGAAATTGCTAGTTTTTTAATACACACTGCTGATTTGGAAAATGAAATTGTGTTATTAAAAGAAAAACTGGCTAGTTGTGAAAAGGAGAAAGTTGATTCAGAAAATCTTATAATCTCATTGGAAAGTAAAATTACTGAGATGAATGGTACTTCATCTAAGGTTGCTAAGGATAAAGGCAAAATGAAAATATCCTCGGAAGATGTAGTAAGTGATCAATGTGAGGAGATTGATAACATGTCTGAAATTAAGCATGCTAAGAAGAACCAGCTGTATACCACTTTTATTCGTAGCTCTGGTTTAGCTAGCACTTCAGCTTCTTCTTCAAATATGCATGCTGCTAAAGAAATTCAAAAACGAAATAAAAATCAGAAAACCCCAAAAACTCAAAGGAACAATCTGCATGCTAAAAACTCAAACTCATCTGATAAGTGCCATGTTTTAAATAAATCTAATGGTTCTTGTTCTTGTCATTATTATGGTAAGCATGGACACTTTATGAGTGAGTCTTTTGTGATGAAACAAGATGACAGAAGGCATGCTAGAAAAGTTCTGTCTGATCAGAAAAAGGGTAATCTGAATGTTAAAGAATTTCATGCTAGAAATCATGATTCTAGGAGAAAGAATCTGAATTGTTTTTGTTGTGGGAAGTTTGGCCACATTGCTGCTCAATGTTGGCAGAATCCGAGAAAGAGATTCAATTCTGAATTTGTTAATTTCCATGTTAACAAAACTGCTTTTGATAGAAATAACCTTGGCTCCAGAGGTAAGCATCCAAGGTACTTCGAATGTGGGAGGCATGGCCACACAGTCAAGGACTGTTGGCATGCTCAGGAAAGTAGACTTAATTTTAAATCTGTAAAATTTCATGTTCCCAATGATGCTAGTAAGAAACGAAATGTCCATGTAAACAACAGAATAATTCATGCTAAGTTTCATAGGTCTCATGCTGTTGTTGATATGCATCATAGGACCAGACAATCTGTTGCTTCATGCTTTAACTGTGGAAAGCCAGGTCACAGGGCTGCAACCTGTTGGCTGGCAGGATACCAAAGCCAGACTAGTTTTGGTAAACAGAATTTTAATTCTGTTAACAAAAATTTCCATGCATATGCAATTAGAACTCCTACTCATAGGAATGTGCACAAAATAAATTTCAGAACTGCTGCATCATGCCACTACTGTGGTCAGATAGGTCATTCAATGAATGATTGTCATGTGATGAGAATTGATGACCTTCATGCACAGAAGTTAGCTACCATACCTGCTAGGAATGTCACTGTTAATTCAGGACCCAAGACTTCTTGGGTTCCTGCAAGATCACATTGATTGACATGTTGCAGGTGTGCCTTGGTAGAAAAAATAAAAAGGGGTTAACCAAGGCACTCAAAAAGAAAACCCCAGGACTCAATTCAGGTCAGTTCTGAAATCTGTTTTAAATTCCATTATCTGAAATTGTGAGCATGAAAATTGTGAGTTTCATGTTGATTTTCTTGATTGATCGTTGATGATCTCTTCATGTACTGAGTTTTACTTTGCATATATCTGATGCTCTTCTCTCACCGATTATTGCACTAAATAAATGAGATTGCTCTGCACTGCATATGTCATTTGCATGACCATCATGGTATATTAAATGGAACAGTGCTAAAGGGCATATGGAGTATGTCTGGATGCTACTGCCATGTGTGAGGTGGTCCTTGGATCGAGTCCTCCGACTAGTACCATGGGTCTAGTTTTCATATAGAGCAGTGTATTGCATATCATAAATTTGAAGAAAATAAAATTTTGAAAAATCTAAAAGGAAATTCATTGCACTTAGACAGGGGGAGCATTCCTATTTCATATCTTCTTCACCTCATGAACTCCCTTTGTTTAAGTAACCTGATTCACTCTCTTGACTATACGCTATTCAACTGAATTCTCTGCTGGTATCTCTAAAATAGCTGATCAGTCTGCATTCCAGACTCAGCAACTGTCTGTTGATAAAATCTCTTCTGATGTTCCTCTCTATTGCTGATTTACTCTTGCACCAGCCTATACTCACCTTTCACATTCTTCTCAGCTGGTGTGACTGAATTGGCTCTACTATTGATTTGTTAGTCAGCTAAACTTATTTTTCTGATCTGAGGAACTTAAGCTGCATGTCATGCAATTCAGTCTGAGAACATTGTAGAAATTTCTATCATATAGGTTTAAGAATTATCACTGAATCAGACTGATATAAGATTAATGTATTCTCAGATTTGTAGTTAAATGAATTGAAAATATCTGAATGATAAGGTTTAATAAACTTTAACCACATGTGTCATGTAAACCTTAGACTCTCTCATCAGATATCTGAAAATTTGAATTCAGGGCTTCTTTGGTTAAGATGCATATAGTGTGTATTGTTGTTAAACATGAATTTGAAAAATGTTGACTAAATGAAAAATTGTGAATTCAGAGCAATGACTCGGTCACTGAGAAACTGAGTTATTTATCAATGAAATAAAGTAACTCATGTCATGAGGTGCCATAGTTATCTCTGATAAAAATTCAGTGAAACAAAACCTGTCAGAGCAATAGCTTATTTGTGTTAAGTAGCTGGGGAGTCTGGCCTCTGATAAAGGTGTCTTCTCATGTAAAAAGACACTCATATTGCTAACTCTGCTCTCAAAGTGAGAGACAATGACAGTTATCACACTGAGTAACTGGGTCACTTCAACTAAGACTTGTTGTGCCTCATGTAAAAAGGTGTTGATCAACTTAAATTGCTCAGGAAAAAATATAATGTGCTTCAAATAAAATTATCTTGAAAAATCTGTCAACTCATGTTCTTGAAAAAGTGTTTAACTTCAGTACTAACCTGTGTATTTTTCAAAGGTGCAATTGAGATCATATGTGTAAGATAAAAGATGATTGTTTTTTAGTATTTTCTGACTATTTGGTTCACTTTTATTAAAACTTGGATTCAGATATGAGTATTGAGTTTAATTTGGCAAATTTGGTATATAGCAAAATTAAATCAGATTGGTTAAGCTGCAAATTCATAACCCCTTATGATAGAAGAGTCAAATCTTCTTAAGACTCATTGTTATGATGGATGCTTTACAATCCCTCATGTTCAGATTCTTTCCAGATAGCCTGATCAACATCTTGCTATTGATTGATTCATTGAGATGTATTGGCTAATCTTATATTTTCAGTTGATCCACACTGTTGGAATCTTCCATCCTGTTCCACAATCAGCTCTGGTTCTGTTTCATTCTGTTCATGTAACCAGAATTTAGATTCTTTGTAATGGCAGAATTTAGCTTGAGTTATTGGATAACCAGGGTTCATTCCTGTGCTTCAGGGGGAGTTATGGGTCATCTGCTTTTAAGGGGAGAATAGCTACTATTGCATGCCGATAGGGGGAGTTTGTTGCTCTAAGGGTGTTTGCATGCATACTGCCATGTTGCACACATGTTCATACTATTTTTCTCTTTTTGATTATGCCAAAGGGGGAGAAAAATTTTGGTGACTCACTGTCACAGTGTGTTGCCATCATCAAAAAGGGGTAGAATGTTGTGCCCCTTAGGCACAGGCATGTGCTATGTGTTTTGATGATAGCATGCTGATTTGTTTTGATGATTGCAACACCGTTAGTGCATTATGATATTGTGTTTTAAATATGGCTGCTGATATGATTGTATAGGACTGTGTCTGATATACAGCATTGAATGCATGAGTTTGCATATGCGTTGACGCATGGGATCATTGCGTCAACTCACTGGTCTGTCCCAGAGCTTGTCTATAAAATGTGTCAACTAGTGCGTCGACGTAGTGGACTCAATGCGTTGACGCATTGGAATTATTTTGAAAGAGCTCTTGCTTTGCTTCATGCATTAGTCTAAACACTGTCCATCTGAGTGTCTCATGCAGAGTCAATTCATATAGTCTATACACTCTGGTGCATGTTGTTCGTAAAGGCTACACATTCCTGCATTAGTGTGCTTCACGCTTTGTTCATGGCTGAGAGTCTATACACTAGGCATGAAGTGTACACAATGAGCATCTCATGTAAGTCCATACGTTCATAGTGCATTACATTGGCTAAGTATATACAACGTCAGTTCATGCATTGTCTTAGGCTAAGTCTGTACAGCCTACGTCTCATGCAGTGTCAACGCTGTGAGCATTCTCAAGTCTGCAGCGTCAATGCTGTGAGTATGTACATCGCATTCACGTTTCACAAAGTCTATACATTATGCATGTTTGAGTTGAAGTCTATACAGAGTCTGCATCTTTCAAAGTCTGTACAGTCACTGGTCTAGAATCTGAGACTGTACATTGGAGTCAGTTCACCAAGTCTATACACTGGACTTTGGTTCACCAAGTCTGTACACTGCATTCTCATTCAGCGAAGTCTCTATATTGCATACAAGCATCTCAAAGTCTGTACAGTGGGCAAGGGTGTACATCCACCAGTGAACACATCAAGTCTATACACCGCCTGTGTTCATCTGAGTCTTATGATGTCTTTATATTCATTAAGTCTATACATTGCGTTGTGCATACTTTACATTGCTTTAGCCTTCACAGCAAAGTCTATACAATGCAATGCATATACTTAGAACTAATGACTTCGTTTCATCTGTCTGACAGGGACTGAAGAGGCTAATGAACCCCTTAACGCAAGAGGGCTGAAGACATCTAATTTTAGCTACTGGAACACACCAATGCGTCAACGCCTTGATCAAGTGGCGTGAACGCAGTAGTTCAAATAAGAAAGAAAGAAGCTTGTGGATTACTCTGGTGCGTCAACGCATTGATCAAGTAGCGTGGACGCATCAGTTCAAGTATCCCTTATTGCAGCCTCTGGAGTACATTGGCAGCATCGACAATGTAGCTCCATGCGTCAACGCAGCATGCTGAGAGCGTCGACGCAGCACGCCTATCTGCGGAAGACCTGCTCACTGGAACGCATCAATGCGTCAACGCCACGGGTTGGAAGCGTCGACGCAGCAGTTAAAAAGGGTTGAAGATTTCTGAAGGGTGCGTCAACTCCTTGGAGCAAGTGGGTTGACGCCATCTAACTCCAGTTGCTGAGCGTACTGATGAATGGGCACGTGACCTGAAGCTGGCACCTGACACGTGATCCAAGGTGGGTGCTGAGCACGTGATCCGAGGAGGAATCTTCTGGACGGAAGGCGTGGGAAGCACACGCCCTATCTCACTACTGCTGCTGATATATAATGGAGCCTTCGTCTTCAAATGGAGGCTGATCGTGATCGAAGCAGAGGGCAGAAGCTGAGAGAAGTGAAAGGGAAAAAGAAGAGAGAGCTTCCACGATCCAGCAGAAGAGAAGAAAGAGAGAAGAAGAAGAAGAGAGGCAGAGAGAAAGAAAAAGGCAGAGTTAAAAGAAGCTGTCGATCCAGCACAAGAGAGGAAAGAAAAGAGAGAGAAGAGAAGAGCAGAGAGTGAGAGATTAGCGAAAGAAGAAGAGAAGTGCAGAGAGAAAGAAAGAGAAAGAAAGAGATCGTGAGAAGAAGAGACTGAGAGAGGTTGTTTGAAGATCTGTCTTCACTGGACCGTGGATCAAATCCAGGCCAGTCAGCTCTTTAAGAGCCACATTGTGCTTTACGTTTATAGCTTTCCGACTGCTGTTATCTTGTCTTTCATTTTCCTTTTTACACTTTCTTTCAAGCTGTTAGTCAGCGGTTTGCAGAGGAGGACTCCTCTAGATAGCAAGCTGTGTTGCTCAGCGGGCAGTGGAGGTTTCCACTGGACGGGTAAGCTATAATCCCCAGCGGTTGCAGTGGTGGATTCCACTGGACGGCAAGCTGTGAGGCCCAGCGATTGTAGGCTAAGCTGTATTGCCCAGCGGACGCAAGCTGTGTTGCGCAGCAGTAATCCACACTCGGGGTTGAGTGTGGGGTGGATGTAGGTCTGCTGGACCGAACCACCTAAAACCCATTGTGTAGTGATTTGAATTCTTGTGTGGTTGGTGCTAGATGAATGCTTAGGGGCGCTTTGGTTTGATGTTCTATAAGTGTTCATCTATTTGCTGCGAACACTATATGTTTGACTGTGGGTTGATCTCTTTTATCTGATTTCGCTAGATGAATGTAAAGGGCGCCTCAATTGGGTTTTCTGTCTGAATGCTTTAAGGCACAAGCTCCGTTGAATTGATTCAGTCTACTGTTAGACTTGCTTAGGTTCGCTCTATATATATCTGCAATAGTTTTTTAATTCCGCATCTCTGATTGCTTTAGATTTTAATTGGGCGAAATTTTTATAGGCTGTATTCATTCACCCCCCCCTCTGAATACTTGCACCGAACCCAACAGACCATATACTAAACTAGCAAATGAACAGCAAGAAGTAAGACCGTTACCTCCACGCTCCCGGCGTAGGGAAGACAACCCTGGCCAATTCCGTACTCCCGGTTAATAGATTTTCATAGCGGTACAAAGTTTTGACCCACTCCACGTAGGGAGGTAACAGGTTATATGTGGGGCCCGGGAGTATCGGGAAGTGGGTTGATGGGCATCATCTTGATGTCGCTCCGACGGTGCCGAAACTCGCATTTTTGTGCTGTCCGGACGGCGCGATCTGCGGGCTTGTGGGGCCCACGTGTTGCTTAGTCCTCCAGATCTGACGAGGTTGGTCCCGCTGGGATGGTGACCCCTGGTGGTGCGCTCCCCTAGATGACGGTCGGGCTGGAGCACCGGTCGGAGGCCGGGTGGCTCCGATCTGCACTTGTCAGAGTTGCTACCCACGGATCTGAAACTCAGTTTCAGATCTGCGCGCTCCAGCGACAGAAGCTTCTATGATGAGCACCGATGTCAGATCGACGCACAAGAGGTACCGTTGGAAAGCTCTCTCGAAATCCTTCGACGCTCTGGGACTCTAGAAAATTCGTTCGGACCGTAGTTCTGATGGGGGATTTTATAACCGGACTGATCTCTGTTTCAGATCTGTCCGGGCAGAAATAAACTTTCCTGAGAGTTGGCATTGACCGCGATGTAGACCTCCGAATCAGAAGATGAGCTCTTCAAGAAAGTTGTAAAGGGGAGAGAGAGGAAAACGGTGATAATTTTTATGAAAGGTTTGGTGGAGGTTTGGATGGAGAAAGGTATTTTATACTGCTGGGTGGTCAGATCTAGACAGTGGCAGGCAGAGCTGAGCTGAGATCTGAAGTGAATTTTTAGAAAATATGAACCAGATTTTAAATTCACACAAACATTTGTGGATGGTGTAATAGGTGGACAGAACCTCTAATAAAAATATCAAGTTATTTGGGTCACGAGAAGGTGGGTTAATGAACGACCTATTAGGGTTCTGGAAATCTGGGTAGACTACTGGCAGATCTGAGAGGAGGTGGAGAACGAAAATGGAAAAATGGAAAATAAAAATTGGAAGCTCCACCAATTTTTCTAGGACTTTGTGATGACCCCTGGAACTCATCCTGAAAGTTTTGACTCCAGATGAACTCATGTCTGAGAGCAAGAAATCCGAGATCAAGGGGCTGTCCTGAGTGGACAGAACTCCGGCGACGATGGCGGTGGTGCGACGGCGGCACGAAGGCGGTGGCAGCGGCGGCGACGATCTACACACCTGATAGATGAGGCTTCACACCTCTGATTCACAGCCTTCCCAACGACAGAAGGGGGAGAGAGGAGAGAGATAGGGGGCGGCCCTTGCTCCTTTGGAGGAAATTCTAATATTTTCTTTCATTAATTCCACTCAAAATAGAAATACAAGGCTTTTACAGGAAATATAAAAAGACTAGTTCTATCCCTAGATCTAGGGTTGGGGAGGGGTAAAAGAGGGAGTCCACAATTTATTTCTCCCATGTGATTTGGCACTAAATAAAATAAACTACAAATCCTAACAAACTATAATAGAATGGGGCGCCCCCTTGACTTATAGGTTTCCAAATTTGAAATTTTGTACCCTTTGTCCCCCCCCTTGGTCCAACCCTTCTAGAAGCCCACATTGGAAGGTTGACTGACCCCACATGGGCCCTAGAGATGAGGTGGATCAATGGGAGAAGGGATGGAGGGCCCGCGGGACCCAGGTGATCCCAAATTACAAATGAACCCCTCTTACAATCTGAATTACAATCCGAATAGAACCAAATAAACACACATTACACACAAATAAAACCCCATAAATATGATAAATGCTAAGACTCAAGGGGGATTCTCCAGACTATCTCCGAGCCAGATGGACGTCGATGTAGCTCGAGTGGTGCTCCGTGTACGGTACCGACGGCTCGCCGATTCGTGCCTCTCGATCGCTCTGGTGTCCGCACCATTATTGTTATAAACGTGGAAGTAGCTTGATTTATACTTGAAGATGCAGTTCGAGCACAGATTGTGTTCAGGGGCTCTATGTTAGTCCTCTCGGCTGATTGTCGGAAACGTACTGTAAATCACGGGGTATGATGCTACTAGCGTCGCATTGCGTTGGGAGTACTTTCTTTATAAATAAGTGAAAATCCACGGGGACATGAATACTTTCTTGCTTGTTACATGACTTTCTAGTGCATAGCCTTCATGGTTATAAAAATTACATTCTTGTTCATGAAAAGGTCAAACTCACATTCTTGTTATATCCTGGATCAATCATATTTTCATATCTCGTCATGATCATGTCTTGTTACTTGGTTCATATATGTGTTTCATCGTATCTGCATAATTTATCTTGTTCTCTAGAGCTAAAATGTTAATCACTTAAACTTGCCTTCATGTGGATACGAAGATACCTACTAGGCAAGTGTGCTCATTACCCATTTTCTCAATGTTTGAGGAAGTACGGATGAATCAGATTCAGATTATACAAGTAGCGGGTCCGAGAGTGATTGAAGGGCATATGATCGAGAGAAGCCTTAGTGAATTTAGTGTCTAGTCAAGATGTAATTTTTTATTTTTCTCGAGTCTATGATGTAAAGGATGTTAATAGTTAAGGATCTGATGTATATTTTCTTATTATGGAATAAAGTTGAAGTTTTGAAGGAATTACTTGTGCAATTAGTTTTATGTGATTGTCTTACGCTCTGATTATATTGCTTGCTCAAGGCGTACTAGCTGGCAGCTCACGTTCCCGATTGTTTCCGCTGCATAATCTCGGGGCGTGACAGTACAATGCAAAGAAAAAGACCAAAACTAAGAGAGAAAGACTAAAAAACAACTATTGGAACTCAATACTATCTAGAACAGAAGCCTTATGGCCGAAGAAATGACTTCTCCCTGGTTCGTACACTTCGTGGCAAGCTCTAGAAATCTCCTCCTCAAGCCATGAAGTCAAGGGTTCTATTTATAGACCCCCAAATCCTAGGTTCGAGTTGGAGGGATAATGACACGAAAATAGACCTGAGACTAGATAAATCTTTAATGATAATACCCCCAAGAGTTCATAGAAACAAACAGAAGCTTCGGAGAGCGTCCATCTGAAATCAACAAACCAAGGACTCTAGCTTGACCACGGCGAAGTAGAGGAAGAACAGACAGAGCAGGACTCTCTGTCTCCCCAAACAGCCATGCGATAGACCGCAAGGCACAATAAAATGGTCTAGCGATAGATCGCATGGCTCATTCGTCCAGAAAAGAGATAAGATAAAAGAAACCCAATAGGACTCTCTGACTCTTAGCAGTCTAGCAAAAGACCGCCAACGTCCACCAAATGGTCGTGCGATAGACCGCTAGGATAGTAGACGTGGCAAAAGAGATAAAGACCAATAAATCTCCAAGTTAATCCACAATAAAATCCTTATTAGCCCACATCCAGGCCCAATAAGATGAAATGCCGAGAAATCAAAGGAACTAGGACCAACCAGGGAGAATAACCCATAAAACAAGCCCTAAAACTGACCAAAAATGACCCAATAATCGGTGAATAACTAAAAACATCATAAAATAGATAAGGAGATGACCCAACTCATTGGTCATAAAATGGGTGTCAACAGATGCCCCTCCTTAACATCCTCTTTGCAGGTGAGCGAGCGGAGGTGAAGCGAAAGTGACATGGAACATGGAGGCGAAGCGAAAATGAAGTGGAGTGGACTGAAAAGTGGGCGTTAAGGTAAACTGACACCCGTTCTCAACCAACGAGCGATTGGAATCTTCCAAAAAACTTTGAATCAATCACAAGGAATGTCAAAACCGAATGACACATGCCTGGAAGAACTAACTAAGGAACTAAAGTCATGACCAACCTCCTCATTGGAACGCACAACTGATAGGTGGTCAGAGCAAACGGAAAAAGTAAAGAGATGAGCAACTAAATTCCAGACAAGAATCCTCAGCTAAGAAAATCGAGCAAATAGACCGAAGGAAACCTTCCAACTTAGAGTGGAATAATTCTCCTTACTCAAGACCATGGATACATAATTATCCACCATTCACTGAGACACTTGAGACAGATGAGGGGACATGAATGCTCAAAAGATGCGCATGATGCATGCTGGGCTAAAATAAAAGAAATCATTAAAATGAATGCAAAGAAAAGATAAAAATAGCAAGATACTCGAGAATAGTATTGCTAGACTGGACAAATCAGGGTCAAGATACTATCTGCAACCACGGCGTTCAAGATAGAACCATCGTCCCTCAACTTTTCCAACCTAACGAATTATCCAACGAGTAAACATGTGCACCTAGATCATCATCATTTTTGTTAAAAGGGAACATCAGATCCCAGAACACATGAATGACCAGCCGATTCTCGAGATAATATATCATAGTTATCATATGGTAATGCATTAAGGGACCAAGGATCAGGATACTTACCTGACTTACCTACCTGACGGGATGTGACGGCATGATGGCATTCATGATTCAACATTAAGAAGGATTAGCCATCAACAATCATATTCATAAAATAATCATGAGGCATAAATAAGGCAAGAACCACACCAAAAATAGAGCTAAGAATCAAGCAGATATATTCTTTCAAAGTATCATCAATATTCAACCTGAAATGGTCTAACAATAGACCGCATGAGAATCCTTAACAGTCTAGTGATGGACCGCATAGGCGAGGCCATGCACATTCTTCGATGAGGGTGCTCAGATGGAAAATAGTCTATCATAAGACCTCCAAGAGGGACCAAACGGTTTGACAACAGACCGCATGGCTCTGAGCGAATTCAAAAAATAGAACCGGCGTTTCATTCTCCCAGTCTCAATCTTGTTTCAAACCATCTAATTGAAATCCGGCCACTCCGGCCACTCCGACGATCAAACCCACTGGCGACCACCGCGGACCACCACAGCCCATCCATAAAATGGTGAAGAGAAAGGCGATAAAGCGCTTTTGGCAGTGGATAGAGGAGGAAGAAATGCCTCCGACGGTGGCGAATCCACCGGAGGGAGACGAAGGGCCGTCGGCCAAAATGGCGATGGAGGAGGTTCCCACGACTGAAGAAGGCGCTGAAGAAGCCCCTGGGGACGAGGAAGGAGAACCCACAGCCGAGGAGGCCACGGGGGCGACAGCAGGACGCCGGTCATCGGAGGTAGGCCGAATCCCAAAAACCCACTTTTGATCACTTTAGATGCATGCATGTATGGGGAATGAGATAGGAATGGGTCTGGGGACCCATAAATTTGTCATGTAGGCCTATGAGGCCATTTTCAAACCCTGGGAAAACAAATCAAACAACGCCCATGCGCTCGGTGCCTAGTGGTCCTTCCAGCGACCGCTAGGGGATAAGAAACGGTCTAGGGACGATCGTTTGGGAAGCAGAATGATTGTTTAAGTTTTTTTTTTAAATGCAATGCAATGTTTGAATCACAACCTATATGAATGACTGACTCTGATTCTTTAAATGGATGCAGGGAAAGAGACGAACCCGGATTTCTTGGTTGCAAGTCCGAGCAGTATACTTGGCACTGTCGGACTACCAAAGAGAGAGACTGGCAACGATGGGCTTCAACATGCTGCATAGCATTGTGGTTATGAGGATCGACACAGCACTGCTCTATGATCTTCATGAGAGATGGGATCCGATCAGCAGAGCTTTCCTATTCCCGTGGGGACACATGATCCAGACGCTCGAGGATGTCGCGAGGATCACAGGATTGAGAGTGCATGGAGCGTTGGTGACCGGGACCACACACGCCGACTATCGAGAGATGGTGCAGGGGTTACTCAGACTGGAGCTGCTATGACTAGGGCACCACTTGTCGATGCTAGGACGGGCGACCCTTTAGGAGAGCTTAGGACTGAGGGAGCGGCGATAGCCGTGGGAGAGCTGCAAGAGGAGCAGCTCGGGAGGTTGACAAATAGAGCCCGAGAGAGAGTGTCCGTGGGACTAGGACTAGAGTGGGACATCACCCTTCGCCACTTCCTGATGCTACTATTCGGGATGCTTCTATTCGCGATGAGGGCGGATGGAGTGAGCGTGAAACTCCTCCCATTACTGAGATATCTAGATGGAGCTAGAGGATATGCGTGGGGCGCCGTAGTGCTGGCGTTCCTCTTCTACTCGCTTAGCACCATCGACCGGCAGACGATGCTAGGTGGCTTCTCACCCTTGCTTCAGGTAAATGCTCGTCTTTAAATGCCTATGATAATGCTTATAATTAGGATATGATATGCTGACTTCTGACAAATGCAGGTATGGAGATACCTGTACCTTCTGGGCCTAGGGAGGGGAAGAGAGGTACATCCGGACCGAGTACCCATCGCGAGGCGGTGGATAGCGATTCGGGACACGGGGTCGCTGCGTCACATAGCGCGGACGATCTAGGATGACATGGACACGTTCCCGTATCCATCAGTAAGCCTATAAACTCTAAACTTTTAAATGCACTTAAATGCTTTTATGAATGTTGAGACTGACTTAAATGCATGCCTTTTCAGGTGCGCTGGATACCATTCCGTGACGAGTGTCACGAGGGACAACCCTGGGTGGAGGCGGCCCAGGTGTACGCGGGATGAGAGATATGGCTCCATTGCATCAACATCATCGAGCCACTCCATCATCACCTAATCATGAGGACGAGCGGCGTGCACCAACCGGATGTGGAGTTCCTGGCGCACGACGATGAGCGGGTCGGATGGTCCTCGAAGGGCCTGAGCGTGGAGATCGACTGGGTGACCAGGGTGATCGATCAGGTACGTGACTGGATTCAGAGAGGCAGGGTGGTGAGACTCAGAGCCACCAGCGATGTGGCCTACCTAAAGGCCTACTTTAGGAGGTACGGCGACCAGGTCTTCCGCAGTGCTCGACGACCGGTATGACTTTTAAACTCAAACTTCTAAATTACATTTAAATGCATTGATTGCTTATAATGATGCACTAATTATTTGACTTCCTACATGCAGATGGACCCCTAGGGTCGGATAGTAGAAATTCAGGGACTCCTCCACTCCACCATGCAGCAGAGGGATGAGCTCCAGCGATCTCTGGACCTCCTGGTAAGTTCTAATCATTAGACTTAAATGCTTATGCGTGATTGACTTGATTTCTAAAATGCAGCGAGCTGAGGGAGCAGGATGATAGGGACCTGGCGCTCCATCCTCGTATTCCCAGCCAGCAGATCAAGCAGAGCGGGACGTAGACTTCGCTCGGGCAGTCACTCGGGCCGAGGAGGCCGAGGCCACTCTCGCAGAGGGGGTAAGCAACTGGCCCACTTATCTTTAAATGCTTCATGAAAATGCATTTTGACTAACATGATGAATGCTTATGTAGACGAGGGAGCTGACTACAGCGCTGGGCGAGGCAGCAGAGGTAGCCCATCTCCGTGCAGAGGTTGAGCGACTGTGCACGGGAGCGGCAGACTTGGAGCGTTACCGGACCGAGGTGAGAGAGGCTCGGTGCCAGGCGTACGATCTGAGGATCGAGCTGCGAGCCGTGGAGAGGACGGTCCGAATGATGGGCCGAGGACCTACAGTGAGTGCATCGCAGAGCGGCGCCCGGAGTAGTGCCTTCCCAGACTTCCTTACCGGTTCCTCCGGCCTTCGGAGGAACGAGGAGGCAGAGAGGAGACAGCGACAGCGAGAGAAGGGGAGCACCTCCATGGCACCGCCTGCAAAGAGGCAAGAGGGTACCGGGGACAACGAGGGTCCAGGGGAGGGACCTACTGGGGCATGAGTTTTACTTTCCCTTTTCTTTTATGGACACATGTACATGACTTTATGTTAATGAATATATGATTTTTTGTCTTTTTCGAATGCAAAATGTGAATGTTGACTCACTAACAAAGATTCCTTGGACTAACAGAGAGAACAGGAAAGCGTGTGGGAGAGAGAGGGGGAACTAATCAAAAATAGGGAAAAATAGGGGAAAACGTTCTTCTGGAAGACCGCCAGAAGGAGGAAAATGGTCGAGGCTACGACCACCAGGAAAGCTGGAGAAAGGGCGAGGAAGGAAATCGAAAACAGTCGCATGACGACCATTTGAGGGAGGCTAGCGGTCGCTCGATAGACCGCAAGGGAAAAAAGACAGTAAAGTTTGGGCGGGACTCTCCGTGAGAGTCCGAACTCGGGACTAAAAGCACCCAATCCATGTTAAAACTTATCCTAAGTTAATCTGAAGCTATCTAGCCGCAATCCTAATGCATTAGGACTAGAATTAAAGCCCCATAACTCGGAATGCACCCAGAATTCGTAGCTCACAGAAATCCCTGCTCTAATCCTTAAAATTCTTTCAAAATCACCCAAAATCATCATGGAGCCGAGCTATGAAGCTAGCACCATGGGAGGGGTGGCCTATAGAAAATAAGTGAGGATGATGGGGTAGGTGGAGATGAAGATGGGGTAGGCGATGGAACTGGTGATGGAGCAAGAGATGGTGTAGGTAACGGAGCAGGTGTGATGGGAATCAACACCGGGCACTAACATTTTATTTTTTCATTTGTGTCCTTTTGTTTACATTTATATCCTTGGCTAATTGGGTTTATAATTGTAAGGCACTATAAGCCAAAAGGTTAGTCATTAGAAATTTTTGGGTTTCTTTGCAAAAAGGCCTTTGGGTTTCTATGTAAAATGTCAGTAGGTCTAACAGGGCCCTCACCCTCTTTCCCATTGGTCCACCTAGGATCTAGGGGCCATGTGGGGCTAGTTCAAAGTCCAAGATTGGACTTGGACCAAAGGGGGGACAAGGTGGAAGACAATTCAAACTTGGACCAAGGAAAGTCCAAGATGCTCCCCCCTTTAATATAGTTTATTCATGTTGTATTTTATTTAATTTGGTCATTTGATCACATGGGGGATTAATTATCCTATCCCTAGTTTACCCCTCCCTAATCCTAGATCTAAGGGTAGTTTATGTCTTTTTTCATTTCTATATAACCCATGTATTTTGTGAATTCCTTAACAATTAATGAAGAAAAATCTCATTTGTTGCTCAATTTGCCCAAGGGCACCCTCTCTTCCCCTTCGAGCTGTGATAGCTCCGAATTTTCAGAGGTGTACAACCTCCCCACCACCCTCTCTCTGAGTGAGAAGCTCAGCACCGCCGCCGCCATCGAGCCGCCATCGCACCACCACTGCCGCCTCACCGGAGTTCTATCCACTCCTGGACAGAAGCTTGAAGCTGAAATTTTATCTCCTAATCAGGAGATCTGTTCAAGCTCTAATTTTGAGGGTTTGTTCCTCGTATCATCTCCCAACCCCAGTTCAAATTTCGTGTCATTTCACCTTCGTTTAGTATATTTCCCGTAATTTTATTTCAACCCCTGACAGTCTACCCATCAGCAGATCTACGAGATAGTGTCCTGTTGTCGTATTTTTCCCCCACCCTTACCCATCTCCAAAAATTCCCAAAAAAATCATACGTGTTCCTCACATCCCCCTCTTCCACCCATAATTTTCTCAGAGTCTAGATCCATCGTTTTTGTGTCGGTCAAAATTCATTTTAAGGTAGAACTTGTTCTGTCCTAACTGTCTGTAATCCGAGTCAGTAAAAAAATCTTGAGAAAAGTCATTTTCATTTCTAATCCGTTTACTGGATGGATCTAAAATAATTATATGTTGTACCCTTGGAGTCCTCTATCCATCGATACCAATTTTGCCTTGATCCAACACCGGATCTAGGCGCAGAAATTCTTTTCGTAAAGGCGCGCATTTCTGATCCGAGAACATGCTAGCAGATCAGTCCACCGGTTAATCCCAGTAAAATGTCGGGATAGCTTCGGCGACTGCCGCTCCCAGACATTGATCGGCAACCCATTAGCAGTGTCCCAGCCAGCCGTCGCAGCAAAGAGACGCCCGGATATCGTCATCCCAGTAGCCGGACCCATCTGCTGTCCCGCGGGCCCCCCAGAACTGAGCCGGACCAGCAGCCCGTCTCCGGCCCGGGAGTGTTCCAAATTGCTGCCCGTCAACCCAAGCTTGGTATTCCTGGGTTATTGTTGTCGCCCTTTACCTCCCTACGTGGAGTGGGCCATAAAATTACTGCTGTAATTATTTATTTACTGTGTACCGGGAATACGAGTTTTGGCCGGGGTCGTCTTCCCCACGCCCGGAGCGTGGAGGTATCGTTTCTGCTCCCCTCTTGGCATTTGCTTTACTCGTATATTTTTGAATACCGCTGCTAGAGTGATAGGATAACTAGCTCGTCAAAATTTTATCACTGCTGTGAGAGAGAGCGAGCGTGACCAATCCCGTGACTCAATCTGAGTACACGCGGAAAAGCCGATACTCGAGACTCATTGTCGATTTTTCAATCGCGCACATCCGCACGCTTCCCTTACATAACGACGTCCGTGAGCTAGAGTCCCAGGTTCACGTCCCGTCCCGCATCAAGGTGTAACACAAGCTAAAGAATCACAGGGGTGCCCCTGGTCTTGTAGTGATGGAGATGGCTGCTTGGGCTGCACTTCTTTCTGCTGCTTGCTACGGAGATCTAAAATAACTTTATGCATGGTGGCCCAATCAATCCTCTTATTATCTTCCAGGCCATAAACATACTCCCGGAACTCGGGACAATCCTCAACCAAATGCCTCTGCTAGCGATGATATTCATAAAATTGCAGCATATTCCCGACAACAGTTCGGCAAGGCACAACCGGAGGGAGCGGCAACGCGTGAGTGGCCATCAAAGCCCAAAAAATATCGGCGAAACACTCTGACAACGTAGTATAGTGAGGAGCCCGCTTCGGGCAAGGTGGATGTCGAGGGAGATGGGAAGGTAATGAAAATGTTTGTGGGGGTTGCGTAGGGAATGGCGCATGACAACTAGTGGAGAGACTCGATGAAGGTGCATGATGAGTGGAGTGGGGAGGTATGTAGTGGATGACATCCACTTGCTCAGGGTGTAGAGTTTCCTTGACCTATTGCAGAGACGGGTGTGGGTATGAGGAGGTGAAAGGCTGACTCATGGAAGGTTCATATGCGGGACGGTATGGATATGTAGAAGCAGAGGGTTGACTCGTGGAAGGATATGTGGCGGAAGGGTGACTCACGGGAGTGTAGAGTTGGCTTATGGAGGGTGAAGGTTGATATGTGGAGGTAGATTTCGGGGTGTGTGGAGATGTAGAAGGTAGAGAAGACTCGGGGTCAAGGGAATCTTGGAGTTGTTAGCAGATGAAGCAGGCTCGGCTATAAAGGTGTTGCTAGGACGTGATGTCATTGAGAGTTAAGATGAAGCGATACTTGGGCGTTGCGTTAGATATGATCATCTTGATTTGCTTCGGCTCTGGAATGCGTCCCGGGACCTGCATAGCAAGGTAATGCCAGTGATCGACAAAGGTAGAGAACTCCTCTTCAGGCTTCATCTTCTCGTGGGCCAGATCTACCATAGAATACTTGGGCCCAACTTGGTCCTGATATTGTTGAATAAACCTCTCTTGTATGGCTTGAAAATTCACAACTTTCTCTTGCGGAAGGGAGAAGAACCAATCCTGAGCTGGGCCTTCCAATGATAGACCAAATAGATAAGCCATCCAGCGTTGGTCATGTCCGAACTGGGCCGACTCATAAAGAAACTCCTTTAAGTGCACACGCGGGTCACTGACTCCATCATAACGGTGATATGCGAGAATTTGTGAAGATGGCGGAAGCCGAAGATCTTGAAATGCGAATGGAACACTTAAGGAGGACTTATGATCAATTCGACGTTGGAGTTCATCAAGTTGACGCTGGGTCTGAGAGATCATCTCCGGGGTAGGGAGAGATCGAGAATGGCGTAGGCTAGCTTGAGAAAGAGAATGTGAATATGAACCAGGATGATGATATTAGGCCGAATAAGAAGATCTGGGCTGAGAAGAAGAAGGGCCCATTCTGAGAATAGAGGGATATGCGGGCCTGGAAGAAGCATGAGCATAAGGACCCATTGGGCCAACAGCAACATGGGTAGAAGGAGGAGAAGAATAAGGCCCATTAGAAAAATAAGGCCCATTAGGAGAATGGGGCCCGTTAAGATGATGAGGCCCATTAATGAGAGAAAAAGGCCCATTAAGAGAAGGAGGCCCATGAAAATGAGATGCAATGAGACGTTAGGCCTGGGCTGGGCCCATTTGGCGAACAAGGCTTGATAAGTGGGCCATGAGATTAGCCTGTTCCTCGAATGGATCAGAAGGACCACGGGATAATGGGCCAGTGTGGGAAGAGGATTCTACGCGGGAATAGGAAGAAGATTGGGAAGAAGAATGATACAAGGGGTTGGAATGATGCTCCATGAGGGCAAGTGGAGACTTAATACAAAAATATCAAGGAGAATATAGGTGGGGAAGCAAATGGCTTAATGGGCTTGAGAACAAGAGGGGGCTGACCAACTAATGCAAGGACTAATGGACAACGAACCAAGGGACAATAGACTAGATAATGGACACACAAAATGGACTGATCTAAGTGGGCCTATCATCAACAAAACATGTGGATGATGATAAAAATGCAGCACAAACACCACTAATGGGCTTGGACAGGCCCAAACAACAGAAACAATGCAATGTGAGAGTTTTCACCCAAGTCAAACAAGTTGATATGATGGGAAATATTTTTATAAGTTTTAATAGACTAGGGCTGTTGATAGTTTTTCTCTTATGTGAGAGTGTGATGGTGTGAATGTGTGGTGAATGATGTGATATGATGTGAAATACGTGTGAGCAAGTGGTGCGCTAACTCAAGCAATCAGCATGAAATCAAAGCAAGTGGGCATGTCATCTTAAACATTGTAAAAATAAAAGGAAGGGTAAACAAAAACACACGCCGTGGGCGTGGAGCAAAGAAATAAAAGGAAGCACACACTGTGGGTGTGGAGTAACTAAAACAAAGGAAACAAGCAAGATGATGATCATTGGCCAAATAAGAATGATGTGATCGCCACCAAGGTAAATAACACAGCAAAACCGTAATATGTACCTTGGAAAGAGCTGGGTGAAGTCACCCGCCCATGGGAGAGAGAAAACTAGGTGCTACGGATGGAAAACGGTCTTCCACACGACCGCTAGATGATGGCAAATGGTCCTACGATAGACCGCGTGAGATCTGCAAATGGTTCTTGAAGAGACCGCAAGGGCACCAAGAATAGCAACGTGGAACGTTGAATCTCCACCCCCCTTGGTCGGCCAGAAGAGCTGGGCCTCGTACAACGAGCACTGTAAACCTTCAAGACAACGTAGACACAAAGAAAAATGACCCTATAAGACCTTGGACTAGTGTAGTATCTATAATGCAATCAAGCTAAAGTGCATAAAAGGAAGGGTGAATACTTGGGAGTTGGTGGTTTTTTAACCTCTCTGGGGCGTAAAAAAGATAGGAGGATGTTTTAAAAGCGTGGTGCAAGTGCAAAGAACGTGGGAGAGGAAGATGGAAGATGCTATGACAATGCAAAGAAAAAGACCAAAACTAAGAGAGAAAGACTCAAAAACAACTATTGGAACTCAATACTCCTTGGACTAGAAGCCTTATGGACGTGGAAACGACTTCTCCCTGGTTAGTACTCGCTCCAGAATGTAGCAGCACTTCATGGCAAGCTCCACAAATCTCCTCCTCAAGCCATGAAGTCAAGGGTTCTATTTATAGACCCATAAACCCTAGGTTCGAGTTGGAGGGATAATGAAATGAAAATAGGCCTGAGACTAGATAAAATTTTAAAGATAATACTCCCAAGAGTCCATAGAAACAAACAGAAGCTTCTGAGACCCTCTATCTAGAGAGAAATAGACAAACCAAGGACTCTAGCTTGACCACGGCGAAGCAGAGGAAGAACAGACAGAGCAGTTTTCTCTGTCTCCCCAAATGGTCTTGCGATAGACCGTAAGGCACAAAAAAATGGTCTAGCGATAGACCGCATGGCCCATTCGTCTAGAAAAGAGATAAGATCAAAGAAACCCAACAGGACTCTCTGTCTCCTAGCGGTCTAGCAAAGGACCGCCATCGTCCACCAAACGGTCGTGCAATAGACCGCTAGGCTAGTAGACGTGGCAAAAGAGATAAAGACCAATAAATCTCCAAGTTAATACACAATAAAATCCTTATTAGCCCTTATCCAGGCCTAATAAGCTGAAACGACGAGAAATCAAAGGAAGTAGGCCCAACTAGGGTGAATAACCCATAAAATAGGCCCTGAAACTGACCAAAAATGATCCAATAACCGGTGAACAACTCGGGACATCATAAAATATAGATAAGGAGATGTCCCAACTCATTGGTCATAAAACGGGTGTCAACAGATGCCCCTTCTTAACATCCTCTTTGCAGGGGAGCGAGCGGAGGTGAAGCGAAAGTGACATGGAACATGAAGGCGAAGCGAAAATGAAGCAGAGTGGACTAAAAAGCGGACGTTAAGGTAAACCGACACCCGTTCTCAACCAACGAGCGATAAGAATCTTCCGGAAAATTTTGAATCAATCACACGGAATGGCAAAACCGAATGACGCATGCCTGGAGGAACTAACAACTAAGGAACTATAGTCACGAACAACCTCCTCATTGGAACGCACAGCTGATAGGCGATCGGAGCGAATGAAAAAGTAAAGTGACGAGCAAATAAACTCCAGACAAAAATCTTCAGCTAACCAAACCGAGCAAATAGACCGAAGAAAACCTTCCAACTCAGAGTGGAATAATTCTCCTTACTCAAGACCATGGATACATAATTATCCACCATTTACTAAGACACTTGAGACAGACGAGGGCACATGAATGCTCAAAAGATGCACAGGATTCAAGCTTGGCTAAAATAAAGAAATCATCAAAACGAATGCAAAGAAAAGATAAAAATAGCAAGATACTCGAGAATAGTATTGCTAGACCAGACAAATCAGGGTCAAGATACTATCTGCAACCACGGCGTGCAAGATAGAACCATCATCCCTCAACTTTTCCAACCTAACGGCTTATCCAACGATTAAACATGTGCACCTAGATCATCATCATTTTTGTTAAAGGGGAACATCAGATCCCAGAACACATGAATGACCAGTCGGTTCTCAAGACAATATATCATAGTTATCATATAGTAATGCATTAAGGGACCAAGGATCGGGATACTTACCTGACTTACCTGCCTGATGAGATGTGACGGCATGATGGCATTCATGATTCAACAATAAGAAGGGTTATCCATCAACAATCATATTCATTAAATAATCATGGGGCATAAATAAGGCATGAACCACACCAAAAATAGAGCCGAGAATCAAGCAGATATACCATTTCAAATTATCATCAATATTCAACCAGAAACGGTCTGACGATAGACCGCATGAGAATCCCTAATGGTCTAGTGATGGACTGCATAGGCACAGGCAGTTCACATTCTTCGATGAGGGTGCTCAGACAGAAAATGGTCTAGCAGAAGACCGCCAAGAGGGACCAAATGGTCTAATGACAGATCGCATGGTTCTGAGCGAATTCAAAAAACACAACGGGCGTTTCATTCTCCCATTCTCAATCTTGTTTCAAACCATCTATTTGAACTGCGGCCACTCCAATGATCAAAACCACCGGCGACCACCACAACCCATCGCCAAAATGGTGAAGAGAAAGGCGATAAAGTGCTTTAGGCGGCGGATAGAGGAGGAAGAAATGCCTCCGGTGGCGGCGAATCCACCGGAGGGAGACGAAGGGCCGTCGGCCCAAATGGCGATGGAGGAGGTTCCCGTGCCTGAAGAAGGCGTTGAAGAAGCCCCTGGGGACGAGGAAGGAGAACCCACAGTCGAGGAGGCCACGGGGGCAGCAGCGGGATGCCGGTCATCGGAGGTAGGCCGAAGCCCAAAAACCCACGTTTGATCGCTTTAGATGCATGCATGTATGAGGAATGAGATAGGAATGGGTCTGGGGACCCATAAATTTGTCATGTAGGACTTTGAGGCCATTTTCAAACCCTGGGGAAACAAATCAAACAATGCCCATGCGATGGGTGTCTAGCGGTCCTTCCAGCGACCGCTAGGGAACCAGGCGGTCCAATGCATGACCGCTAGGGGATAAGAAACGGTCTAGGGACGAACGTTTGGGAAGTAGAATGATTGTGTAAGTTTTTGTTTTTAAAATGCAATGCAATGTTTGAATCACAACCTATATGAATGACTGACTCTGATTCTTTAATTGGATGCAGGGAAAGAGACAAACCTGGATTTCTTTGTTGCAAGTCCGAGCAGTATACTTGGCACTGTCGGACTACCAGAGAGAGAGTGGCAGCGATGGGCTTCAGCGAGCTGCTTAGCATTGAGGTTATGAGGATCGACACGGCACTACTCTATGCTCTTCATGAGAGATGGGATCCGATCAGTAGAGCTTTCCTATACCCGTAGGGATACATGATCCCGACGCTCGAGGACGTCGGGAGGATCACGGGATTGAGAGTGCATGGAGCGTCAGTGACCGGGACCACACACGCCGACTATCGAGAGATGGCGCAGGGGTTACTCAGACTGGAGCTGCTACGACCAGGGCATAACTCGTCGATGCTAGGATGGGTTACCCTTCAGGAGAGCTTAGGACTGAGGGGAGTGGCGATAGCTGTGGGAGAGCTGCCAGAGGAGCACCTCGGGAGTCTGACAGTCAGAGCCCAAGAGAGAGTGTCCGTGGGACTAGGACCAGAGGGGGACATCACCCTTCGCCGCTTCCTAATGCTAATATTCGGGAAGCTTCTATTCGCGACGAGGGTGGACGGAGTGAGCATCACACTCCTCCCATTACTGAGAGATCTAGAGGGAGCTAGAGGATATGCGTGGGGCGCCATAGTGTTGGCGTTCCTCTTCGACTCGCTTAGCACCACCGATCGGCAGACGATGCTGGGTGGCTTCTCACCCTTGCTTCAGGTAAATGCTCAACTTTAAATGCCTATGATAATGCTTATAATTATGATATGATATGCTGACTTCTGACTAATGTTGGTATGGAGCTACCTGTACCTCCCTGGCCTAGGGCGGGGAAGAGAGGTACATCCAGACTGGGTACCCATCGCAAGGTGGTGGAAAGCGGTTCGGGACACGGGGTCGCTGTGGCACCTAGCGCGGGCGATCTAGAACGACATGGACACGTTCCGGTATGCATCGGTAAGCCTCTAAACTCTAAACTTCTAAATGCACTTAAATGCTTTTATGAATGCTGAGACTGACTTAAATGCATGCCTTTTCAGGTGCGCTGGACACCATACCGTGACGAGGGTCATGAGAGAAAGCCCTAGGTGGAGGCGGCCCCGGTGTACGCGGGATGAGAGATATGGCTCCATTGCATGAACATCATCGAGCCACTCCACCACCGCCTGATCTTGAGGGCGAGGGGTGTGCACCAGCCGGATGTGGAGTTCCCGGCGCGCGACGACAAGCGGGTCGGACGGTCCTCAAAGGGCCTGAGCGGGGAGATCGATTGGGTGACCAGGGTGATCGACCAGGTACGAGATTGGACCCGGAGAGGCAGGGTGGTGAAAGTCAGAGCCACCAGCGATGAGGCCTACCTGAAAGCCTACGCTAGGAGGTATGGGGACCAGATCTTCCGCAGTGCTCGATGATCGGTACGACTGCTAAACTCAAACTTCTAAATTACATGTAAATGCATTGATTGCTTATAATGATGCACTCATTATTTGACTTCCTACATACAGATGGACCCCCAGGGTTGGATAACAGAGCTTCAGGGACTCCTCCACTCCACCGTGCAGCAGAGGGACGAGATCCAGCGATCTCTGGACCTCCTGGTAAGTTCTAATCCTTAGACTTAAATGCTTATGCTTATGCTTATGCTTATACGTGATTGACTTGAAATCACAAAAAAATGCAGGGGGCAACACAGATTTGGGAAAATGTAGTGATTTTTTAGATGGGAAAGAAAATTCCTAAAATCTCAAAAAAAATTATGGACGATGGCTTAGGTGGACAGAACTCCCAGTTCAAATTTCAGATCATTCTGAAATCAAAAAGGGGGGCTCATGGGCGAAATGTTTGGTTACTAGAACACAAGACTGCACAGGGGTAGATCTGGTGGGCTGTGGGAAACTAAATGGAAAATAGGAAAATGAAGTGGAAAAAATCTAAAACTTTTTTTGGGACGTGGGATAAAACTTGGGAACTCACCTTGAAATTTTCAGCCTCGCTAGATCTACGAGCTGGGAGCCAAAATTACACCTTTGGCTTGCTGTCCTGAGTTGGACAGAACTCCGGCGACGGCGGTGGTGGTGCGACGGCGGCTTGATGGCGGTGGCGGCGATGACGACGAACTTCACACACTGATAGGGGAGGCGTCACACCTCAGATTGGCAGCCTTCACAGCTGCAAGGGGAGGGAGAGGAGAGAGAGGGGGGGCGGCCCTTGGCACTTGAGCAAAAATTACTAAAATCTTTCATTAATTGTGGTGAAAATGGAAAATACAAGCCTTATGTATGAAATGGGAACCCTAGGTAAATGACTAAGATTATCCTTAGATCTAGGATTTGTAAGGGGTACAATGGCGATGCCAAATTCCACTTTTCCCCATGTGGTCAAAGCCATAATAAAAAATTTAGCCTAATAAGGCCAAAAGAAGGGGCGCCTTCCTCATGGGTCAAATTTGGCAACTTTGGGCCAAGGACCAACCAATTGGCCCATGAACCCTTGACCAACCTATGGGGCCTTCCAAGCTAGGAAGCCCATGAGAGGGGGAGAAGCCCAATTGGGCTTTAAGTGACCTTAAGGTCCAATATGAACATAAGGACAAATATGAACATAACCCCTTAATGGACTCTAAATGAATTTGACCCAATGGCTTATTAAAAGCCTTACAAAGGAGCCCAACTACAAACCCAAACAAACACACATTACAATCACAGTAATACAATGCAATAAATACCAAATACACCCCAATAAATACTAGAAAATACCCAGACTCAAGACGGAGACTCCAGACTGTCTCCAGGCCATAGGGACGCCGATGTAGCCCGAGTGGTGCTGCGCGTACAGTACCGTCGATTCACCGACTCATTCTTCTCGCTCGCTCTGGTGTCCGCACCAGCATAGGCCCATGGAAAGTCTAGATCCAGTACTGAGATGACAGGCCAATTGCTAGGCCATAATGTTGGCAAGATCTTCTCGGAGACGGCCTTGACAGACTGGACCATAGATATACTCTTTACCATGACCACCCTCCCTTGAAAAGGGAATTTAAGGCACTAGTGAGCAGTAGATGGTACAGCTTTAAGATTATTAATCCACGGACGACCCAATATAGCCTTGAACATAGGGCCGATGTCCAACACATAAAACTCAACTGGCATAGTAAGAGGCCCGAGCTCAGCCTGCATGGTGACTACCCCGTGACATGCTCTTCTGGAATTGTCATAAGCGGCAATAGTGGTCGGGGTTGGCCTTAGTGAATCTTCTAACAAATTGCAGGCCCTTAAGGTGCTGAGGGGGCAGACATTAATAGAAGCCCCTGTGTCTACCAATGCCGCGTCTATGTTGACTTTGTTTAGAGTGATAGAAATGCATAGCGACATCTATCGTGCTTCAGGAAGTGCCAATTCAGTCTCAGAGAAGGTAATTTCTGGCCCTTTGGAGATTGTAGCCAGGGCTGTCGGTAAGGTATCCACTGCCATATCATCATTTACTATCACCTTCTTAAGGAAATTGCGGAGTGCCTCTTGATGCAGATTGGACCTTTTAATCAATTCCAGCATAGAAATCTTTGCGAGCACCCGGTCTAGATGATGGAGTAGATCATATTGTCTCTCTGGCAGCGGATCTACCTCCTATTGATCAACGGCCGGTTGCGAGGACTGGGGATTAGGTGCAGGCGCACCAGTGGAAGGATAGTTTCTGTGAAACAACCGCCCGCTCCATAGGGCAAGGTTTTGGGTCGGTGTGGCGTTAGATGGGCTTAAGATAAGCGGCTTGGTGGGCCTGACAGGGTGGATGAATGATGTGGGAGAAGGTGTAGGGGTGATAGGAGTAGTGGTGGTGATAGTGGGTGTTATGAGAGTAGTGGAGATGACAGGCTGTGGAGGGATGATGGGCAAAGGATTTGATGGAGGGATGGTGATGATAGGTATGGGTACTGGCGGTGGAGTTGAGATAGGCGTGAAAATAGGGGAGACGGATGGTAGGATGAGGGGTTTGGGGATTGCGGGGGATGGAGGGGTTTGATGGTTAAGTGAGAGGATGACGGGGGTAGAGGGTAAAGAAAGGTTACGGTAGTTATGGTGGAGGGCCATGAGCCGTTGCACTGAGGCTTCGTCGTCATAGGACCACCCAGAATCAGGGGCTGGGGGTTGAACGAGGTTGACCTGAGCCGGTGCCGGTGGTTGTGGTTGCGGAGCAGGCGGATGATTCATCATGGGGTTTTGGTGAATCCCCAAGTCCTGAACGGGTTTCTACTATGGTTGTGGCTGCTGCTGTGGCTATGTTGCTTGTTGCTACTCCACTTGATGCCTCGACGTTTGCCCTCTTTTCTCTTTTATTTCCACCATAGCCTTATGCATCTCGGCCCAATCAATGCGGTGCCCTTCATATAGGTCATACACCAGATCTCGGAATTGATAACACCCTTCGATAGTGTGCCCGGGCTGCCTATGGAACATGCAATACTTAGATTGATCGACGGTCGGGTTCCGATTGGGCCGTTTTGGAGGAAGCTGAATTGCAATGATTGACATGAGAGTGAAAAAGATGTCCGTGAGGGACTCGGGCAAAGGAGAACATTGCGCTCTCTTCGGAGCCAGGCGTTTGTTGGTGTAGCCATTGGGTGGAGGGACATTGTGGTATTGCAGAGGTTGTGGTGGCTATTATGGAGCGGGGAAGACATTTTGTGGAGTGGAGAAGGTAGGCTGAGTGTTTGGTGGAGCGGGGAAAATAGGTTGGGTGCTTTGCGGAGTGGAGAATTGGGGATTGCGGGGAGTTTGTGGGAAGCGGAGCTGAGCAGACTGATTGGGGAAGGGGAATGCAACAGCTTGCACCTGTTCATTGGTCTGAACTCCTTCGGTAACGGGCCCTTGAGATTTCTTATTGTATTTCAACTTTTGGGCCTCAAAGAGAGAATGGATTGGAGAGTCCTTGAACTGGGTCTGAATATGTGAGACTCGTTCTTTAACGGATCTTTACCAGTTTTAGAATAGAATTTAATCCGTGAATTTCGGCTAATTTTATGAAATTTATGGACTTTTTATAGCATTTAATCTAATTAGATTAAAGCCTTTAAGTAAATAAATGGGCATATGCATAAATATGCTTCTTTGAGGGTCTAGAACGTAAAACAGGGTTAAAAATAAAATAATAATAATAACTTAACCCTTTTTGTTAACCCACGGTCGATCCCCCCTCTCTCTCCCACTTTCCCAATTCTCTTCCCCCCCTTTTTCTTTTCACCCGAACGCAGGCACCCGCGGGCGGTGAAACCCGCAGGCGTCCCACGACGGTCGACGGGCGCCCCTCTCCCCGTCCTCCACTTCGGCGTGCGGCGACCCCGGCCATGGCGGCGACATCCGGCGGCCTCGCCGGCAACCTCCGGCGGCCTCGCCGGCAACTTGGCCAAGGAGGAGGACGCGACCGGCCCCCCTCTCTCGCCCCCTTTTCCCCCTTCAAGGCACGCGGAGGTGGGACGGGACCGACGACCCCCTCTCGCCGTCCCTCTTCTCGATGGTGCGGTGGCCCGGAGGCCTTGGCTGAGGGGTCAACGACCTCACCGGAGAGCCTACAGAGGTGGAGACCACGACGGTACCCTCGACGGAGCCAAACCCCGACGCGGAGAAGTGGTTCCACGGTGACATCGACGACCTTCTAGCCTCATCTAAAGCGTCGGGAACTTCCCCGCGACACAAGGAACACCGTAGCATCAATCCGGGAACAACCGCGGAGTGGAGAGACGGCCAGGAATGAGCGAACCGCGGCGACTTTCGGCTTGCATGGGATCGGATCGGGCGTTTTCATCACATTTGAGGTAGGGGGATCAATGCCCTAGCCCGCTAAATCATCTTTATGTTATGAAAGCATGCCCATCGTTGCTGAGTTCATAGAGTAATGAAAGCATGCCCATCGTCGCTGAGTTCATAGGCAATAAATTGTTATATTATGATGGTGGAATGGCAGGGAACAGGTTAAAAATAATAATTCCCGTCGAATTAAGTCAACCGAGAGGGGATCCGATTATGATTCCGGTGGATCCGGTTCTCGGGTAAGGACTATGTTTAATTTATTTTTAGACTTTATGATGGTCCGCCATAAACCCTTTGTTGACCCAAGCAGCTGACTATTAGACCGCGTAAATAAATTGAATTTGAATGGCGGAAGAAATTTCACGGCTAGTCCATTCAACAACACGCGGCGGTTCGTTGTTCGACCGCTTGTTCTGCTACTATGCGTGTTCGTTAAATCATACATTTAATATAACATCTCTGCCATGTTTAAGTCATTTTATCGATTGGGGCGGTTTTCTTTCAACCGTTTAACCCCGACAAATTTCAATCCTTATCATAGTCAATTATTCATGCATTTAATTATAAAATATTTGCCATTTCAGCATATTCAATAATTTAGGCATTTGGTTATGGAATAATTATTTTAGCATATTCAATTATTTATGCGTTGAATTATTGAATAATGGCCATCTTAGCATATTCAGTTAATCATGCTTTTAGTCTTTCATATTTGCCATGTTTGATCGTTATTATAAATTATGGCATGTTCTTAGATCCCAATAGAGCTAGATTCTCTTTCCTAGTGATGGAACAACCAGTCGTAGCCCGACGACTTTTAGTGTTGATCCCACCCGGGAGAGGTGGCGGGGTATCCCAGTTTCACGGTTTTTAAGCTAGTTCCGTGGGCCCCAGTCCAACCGTAGCGTCCTACGGAGGGGAATACTAGCTAGAGGCCTGGCTCTAGGCATAAGCCGGTGTGTGCACACGTGGTCAGAGACTTGGACTGACACTGACGAGTGTTGCTCTGAGTAGTTACTTATTCTGGTACTGTTACGCGTCTCGCTTGCTATGATCAGGCTTGCATAGATGCTTGAGACACAATGTAAGCCGTCAGTGGATGCATCTGGTTTCTTCTTCTGGTGGATCTCCTCTCCTTCTCTCTTTAGTCACTTGGAAATGATTGAGTTATTGTCTATTGGTAGATTTCGAGTACTTGCATTTAAATTCTAATTGGCATGCTAGTTAGTTGTTCATAAACAGTTTAGTTAGTTTTACAGCTTTATTAGATTGTCATTTATTTATGGCAATGCATGCTTTACTGCTTTCCTTTGGTTAGTTGCGAGTTAGGGATGTCTGTGAACCCTACTGAGTCTCTGTTGTGAGACGCACCCCTTCCTTTTATAAGTGAGGCGGAGCAACTGGCTGCAGGATTCTCTCATGCTTTTGGCGAAAAACCTTAGAGCCAGCAGTGGTCTGTCATTGGTCGGTCAGTGGTTAGTCTATTTTTTTTCTTCTTTTGGCAGGGCTTCGTCCCGTGTAGTTATTTATTTTTTTGGACCATTGTACAGTATGGGACTTGTGATGTATGAATCTGGCCTACTTGTATAAATTTACCACTCTGATATACATAGATGCTTCCGTTTAAAGTTCAAATGAATGCTTTAATTAATATTGAGCTTGTAATTTCTATTCGTTATGCATCCCCTCAACAAACACACACTAACCCTTACGGGGCCTCATCAGCCTCTTGGGTGGCTTCCCCGAGCTCTTGGTATCGGTAAATCAATGATATCGGGTTATCGGTATCCGGATCTCCTGGGTCGTCATAGTTGGTATCAGAGCGATGTTGAGGAATTGTATAAGGAATTGAAATTGCATTAGTCCAGAACAAGTCCATGTGAGTCTACTGCTGGTTTAGGATGTTTTTCGTGATTACTGATGCATTTTCTGTTATTGCATGTCTTCTTCTAGATTAAAATGCTGCCTCGTAGAAGGGCACGCGTCACGTGGGAAGGTAGTGGCACTTCTCCTCCGGCTCCGGCTAATGTGCCAGCTCCAATTCAAGCCGACCCTGCTCCTCAAGCTGAATTGCCTCCTGGTGGCCGTGGCAGAGCTTTGAAAGAATTTTTGCTGTTCCACCTACTGACTTTTGAAGGATTGGCAGATCCGGAAGCAGCCAGAGTGTGGATTGATGCAACTGAACATGTATTCCATTCCATGGAGTGCATATAGGATGAAAAGTCATGCTGGATACTTTTCAACTCCAAGGATCAGCACTCACGTGGTAGACCATAGAGTGGAAGGTCACTTTTAGATCCCGTCCTCTTCGTCAAATTACTTGGATGGAGTTTGTCACAGCCTTTGAGCGCACCTTCAGTCCAGCTTATCTTAGGATGTATAAAATACACCAGTTTATGGAATTAGCTCAAGGCAATATGACGGTGCTGGAATATCGAGCAAGTTCATGGAATTGGGTCGGTATGCGCCCCACATTCTTGCTGATGAAAGCTTAAAGACCGAGCAATTTCTGCGTGGATTAAAACCAGAGTTGAGGCAGCTGTTGATTGCGACCAGAGTGGCAGAGATGGACGCCGCATATCAGGTAGCTGCGGCTTTAGAGCTTGATATAGCTAGATCCCGGGGGCGTCTTCTAGTTAACTCAATCCAGCCGGGTGTGCAGCGTCAACAGTTCAGTCAGCCATCTGCTATAGGAGTCCCATCTGTTGTTCCTGCTGCTAGTGGCATTCCTGTTTCTAAGCCTAAGTTCAAGAAATTCAAGAAGTTTAATAAGCGGTATGGCAGTCAGGCATCTTCAGGTACCGTGCCGCAGCAATCAACACCTTCTTTCCAGTAGCGTCAAGGCTCAACAGTTAGTTAGCCGAGAGCGTGTGCAAGATGTGGTGGGAGCCACCCAGGCAAGCCGTGTTCACTGCCGGTGGTTTGTTTCCGATGCGATCAACCGGGAAATGTGGTTCGAGACTGTCCGCAGAGGCCGAAGCCAGTGCAATTTTCTCAACCGCAGCTGTCTCAGTTCAGACCTCCTCTACCACCTCAGGCACATCAGTATTATCCTCAAGCTTCAGTGTCTTCTTCCCATCAGTCTACTGCAGCGGGCAGGAAGCAGAAGGGAAAAGTCTCTCATATTACCCGGGCTGAAGCTGTGGCGTCTCATCTTATTGAAGGTACGATTATGATTTATGGACATGCGGCTCGTGTCTTATTTGATTCAGGCGCTTCTCATTCGTTTATTTCTGAAGACTTCATTGCCTGTATTGAGGAGCTGACTTCTGAAATTACTTGTGAGTTGCTTGTGGAATTACCTTCTGGGGATTTCATGTTCACTCCTCTTTGTCTGGAAGAGTCACCTATTATGATTGGTAATCATCAATTGCTGGCTAGATTATATGCGTTGCAGCTGGTTGATTATGATATTATTCTGGGCATGGATTGGTTAAAAAATATGGAGCCGTGGTTGATTGCAGATCAAAGAAAGTCTATTTTCAGCCACATGGGAAACCATCATTTTATTTCCATGGTATTCGATCTCGTTCTTCTCGCTTGCTTATTTCTGCTATTCAAGCCTGTAGATTGCTTAATGCAGGTTGTCAGGGATTCTTAGCTTCCGTGGTTGCTGTTGAGGCACCACAGCAGGATAGCAATGCCATTCCTGTGGTCTGTGCATTTCCTGATGTATTTCCTGATGAGTTACCAGGCTTACCTCCTCAGCGAGAAATAGAAATGGTGATTGAATTGATTCCAGGTACGACACCTTTGGCAAATGCACCATACCGTATGACTCCAGCTGAATTTAAGGAACTGAGGGCACAATTGTTTGAATTATTGAGAAAAGGCTATATTCATCCCAGCTTTTCTCTATGGAGTGCTCCAGTCCTATTTGTGAAGAAGAAAGATGGAAGCTTGAGGCTATGTATTGATTACATGCAATTGAATCAGGTGACTGTCAAGAATAAATATCCTTTGCCCAGGATTGATGATTTGTTTGATCAATTGCAAGATGCTACTGTCTTTTCACGAATCGATCTACTATCTGGCTATTTTCAATTGCGGATTGGAGAATCTGATGTGGAAAAGACTACTTTTAGCACTCATTATGGTCATTATGAGTTTTTGGTTATGCCGTTCGGGCTAACCAATGCTCCAGCAGCTTTTATGGGCCTGATGCAGTGTGTGTTCCGTCCATATCTGGACCAGTTTGTTGTGATCTTTGTCGATGATATTCTTGTTTATTTGGCTTCTGTAGAGGAACATGTTCAGCATCTCAGGATTGTATTACAGACTCTGCGAGATCATGAACTCTATGCAAAATTCAGTAAATGTGAGTTTTGGCTGCGGGAAGTTCATTTTCTCGGCCATGTGATTTCTGGTGACGGAGTCGCAGTTGATCCAGCTAAAATCGAAGCTGTTCTTCAATGGCAGAGACCGAGGACTGTGACCGAGATCAGAAGTTTTCTGGGTCTTGCTGGTTATTATCGAAGATTCATTCAAGACTTTGCATAGATTGCCGCACCAATGACTAGACTGACACGGAAAGATGTACTTTTTTTCAGGTCAGATCAGTGTGAGTAGAGCTTTAATGAGTTGAAAAGGCTTCTCACTTCTTCTCCAGTGCTGGTATTACCTTCTGGCTCGGGTGGATTCGTGGTTTGCACGGATGCTTCTCGAGTAGGTCTGGGTGCAGTGCTTATGCAACATGGTAAAGTCATAGCTTATGCATCTTGACAATTAAAACAACATGAAGAGAATTATCCGACTCATGAATTGGAGCTTGTAGTGGTGATCTTTGCACTAAAAATTTGGAGACACTACTTGTATGGCGAGAAATTTGAGATCTTTACCGATCATCAAAGCTTGCAGTATGTGTTTTCTCAAAAAGATTTGAATCTCCGACAGCGCAGATGGATGGAATATATGACAGACTATGATTTCACACTCTCCTATCAGCTAGGAAAAATGAATGTTGTGGCTGATGCTCTGAGCAGGAAAGTGCAAATTAGTCATTTGCTTGTTCATGAATGGAAATTGTGGGAACAGTTTCCTAGCGAGACATTTAGCGTGGATATTCCTTCTGATCTGATGGTAGCTGTGTGTGCTAGTCTTGTGATGACTCTAGCTATTTATCAGTAGATCAAGGAAGCTCAGCAAGCAGATTCTGATTTGTCCTGTGTTATAATGATGCATGATGTGGAGTTTGATGATGACTTAGTTGTCAGCTTCCGTGACAGGCTGTATGTTCCAGCTGTTGATGAGTTGAGAAATACCATCTTGCGTGAAGCCCATGGATCCCGTTATGCTATTCACCTCGACACTACCAAGATGTATCAAAATCTAAAAAGGCAGTTCTGGTGGCCAGGAATGAAAAAGGATGTAGCTGCATTTGTGTCAAGTGTTTGACATGCCAACAAGTTAAAGCCGAGCGTCAAAAACCTGGAGGAATGCTTCAACCTTTAGAAATTCCTATGTGGAAATGGGATCATGTCACGAAAGATTGTGTTGTGGTTTTACCCCGCCCTTCACAAGGCTTCGATGGAATCCGGTTGTTAGTTGATCGGTTAACAAAAATAGCAAGATTATTGCCAATTAAAGTTACCTGGAGTGTTCAGAAATTGGCCGAGCTTTATGTTCAAAAGATTATGCCATTGCATAGAATTCCAATATCAATTGTGTCATATCGCGACCCACGGTTTACTTCTGGCTTCTGGCGCAGTTTTCAAAAGGCGTTGGGCACAGAGTTAGCCTTTAGTTCAGCGTATCATCCACAGTCAGATGGTAAGTCAGAACGGACTATTCAGACTTTAGAAGATATCCTGAGATCGTGTTGCCTAGATTGGCAGGGATCGTGGAGTCAGCATTTGCCACTTGTGGAATTTGCTTAAAATAACAGTTAGCACTCCAGCATTGGCATGGCACCGTATGAAGCTTTGTATGGGTGTCCTTGTCATACACCTTTAAACTGGTTTGAAGCCGGTGACAGACTATTGACAGGACCTGATATGGTTCAGCAATGTGCTGATGTGATTTGCTTGATCAGGCAGAAAATGTTGACAGCTCAGAGTCGACAGAAAAGCTATGCAGATCAGCGCATGAGACCATTGCAATTTGAGACTGGAGATATGGTGTTTGTAAAAATATCTCTGATGAAAGGTGTTATGAGGTTTGGGAAGCGTGGAAAGCTCAGTCCCCGTTATATTGGTCCGTTTCCTATTCTGGAACGTGTGGGCCAAGTGGCGTATCATCTTCAATTGCCAGCGGTGATGCAAGCAATCCACGATATCTTTCATGTGTCTCAGCTAAGGAAATATGTTGCAGATGCATCTCACATCCTTGATGATTCAGTTTGGCCTAAAGTGACTGCAGATTTATCCACACCAGAGTATCCGATCAGAATTGAAGATCGTCGTGAGCAACGATTGAGAAATAAAGTAATTTCTCTGGTTAAGGTTGTCTGGTAGCATCACTCTGGCAATGAAGCTACGTGGGAACGTGAGGATGAAATGCGTCAGCAATTTCCCTTGTTCGAATAAGGTATATTCCTTTCAGTTCTCTCCTTGTTCTTCCTTTTAAATTTCTAGGATGAAATTTCTATTAGGAGGGAGGGACTGTGAGACCCGTTCTGTAACGGATCTTTACTAGTTTTAGAATAGAATTTAATCCGTGAATTTCAGCTAATTTTATGAAATTTATGGACTTTTTATAGCATTTAATCTAATTAGATTAAAGCCTTTAAGTAAATAAATGGGAATATGCATAAATATGCTTCTTTGAGGGTCTAGATCGCAAAACAGGGTTAAAAATAAAAATAATAATAACTTAACCCTTTTTTTAACCCACGGTCTATCCCCCCTCTCTCTCCCACTTTCCCAATTTTCTTCCCCCCCCTTTTTCTTTTCACCCGAACGCAGGCACCCGCGGGCGGCGAAAGCCGCAGGCGTCCCACGGCGGTCGACGGGCGCCCCTCTCCCCGTCCTCCACTTCGGCGTGCAGCGACCCCGGCCACGGCGGCGACCTCCGGCGGCCTCGCCGGTGACTTGGCCAAGGAGGAGGACGCGACCGGCCCCCCTCTCTCGCCCCCTTTCCCCCCTTCAAGGCGCGCGGAGGTGGGACGGGACCGGCGACCCCCTCTCGCCGTCCCTCTTCTCGACGGTACGGTGGCCCGGCAGCCTTGGCGGAGGGGCCGACGACCTCACCGGTGAGCCTGCGGAGGTGGAGACCGCGGCGGTACCCTCGACGGAGCCAAACCCCGGCGCGGAGACGCGGTTCCACGGCGACATCGACGGCGTTCTAGCCTCGTCTGAAGCGTCGGGAACATCCCCACGACACGAGGAACGTCGTAGCATCAACCCGGGGCCAACCGCGGAGTGGAGAGACGGCCGAGAACGAGCGAACCACGGCGACCTTCGGCTTGCATGCGATCGGATCGGGCATTTTCATCATATTTGAGGTAGGGGGATCAATGCCCTAGCCCATTAAATCATCTTTATGTTATGAAAGCATGCCCATTGTCGCTGAGTTCATAGAGTAATGAAAGCATGCCCATCGTCGCTGAGTTCATAGGTAATAAATTGTTATATTATGATGGTGGAATGGCAGGGAACATGTTAAAAATAATAACTCCCGTCGAATTAAGTCGACCGGGAGGGGATCCGATTATGATTCCGGGGATCCGGTTCTCCGGTAAGGACTATGTTTAATTTATTTTTAGACTTTATAATGGTCCGCCATAAACCCTTTGTTGACCTGAGCGGCTGACTATTAGACCGCGTAAATAAATTGAATTTGAATGGCGGTAGAAATTTCATGACTAGTCCGTTCAACAACACGCGGCGGTTCGTTGTTCGACCGCTTGTTCTGCTACTATGCGTGTTCGTTAAATCATACATTTAATATAACATCTCCGCCATGTTTAAGTCATTTTATCGACTGGGGCTGTTTTCTTTCAACCGTTTAACCCCGACAAATTTCGACCCTTATCATAGTCAATTATTCATGCATTTAATTATGAAATAATTGCCATTTCAACATATTCAATAATTTAGGCATTTGGTTATGGAATAATTGCTTTAGCATATTCAATTACTTATGCGTTGAATTATTGAATAATGGCCATCTTAGCATATTCAGTTAATCATGCTTTTAGTCTTTCATATTTACCATGTTTGTCGTTATTATAAATTGTGGCATGTTCTTAGATCCCAATAGAGCTAGATTCTCTTTCCTAGTGATGGTACCACCAGTCGTAGCCCGACGACTTTTAGTGTTGATCCCACCTGGGAGAGGTGGCGGGGTATCCCAGTTTCACGGTTTTTAAGCTAGTTCCGTGGGCCCCAGTCCAACCGTAGCGTCCTACGGAGGGGAATACTAGCTAGAGGCCTGGCTCTAGGAACAAGCCGGTGTGTGCACACGTGGTCAGAGACTTGGACTGACACTGACGAGTGTTGCTCTGACTAGTTACTTGTTCTGGTACTGTTACGCGTCTCGCTTACTATGATCAGGCTTGCGTAGATGTTTGAGACGCAGTGTAAGCCGTCAGTGGACGCATCCGGTTTCTTCTTCTGGTGGATCTCCTCTCCTTCTCTCTTTAGTCACTTGGAAATGATTGAGTTATTGTCTATTGGTAGATTTCGAGTACTTGCGTTTAAATTCTAATTGGCATGCTAGTTAGCTGTTCATAAACAGTTTAGTTAGTTTTACAGCTTTATTAGATTGTCATTTATTTATGGCAATGCATGCTTTACTGCTTTCCTTTGGTTAGTTGCGAGTTAGAGAAGTCTGTGAACCCTACTAAGTCTCTACTGTGAGACTCACCCCTTCCTTTTACAGGTGAGGCGGAGCAACCGGCTGTAGGATTCTCTCGTGCTTTTGGCGAAAAACCTTAGAGCCAGCAGTGGTCTGTCAGTGGTCGGTCATTGGTCAGTCTGTTCTTTTTCTTCTTTTGGCCGGGCTTCGTCCAGTGTAGTTATTTATTTTTTTGGACCAATGTACAATGTGGGACTTGTGATGTATGAATCTGGACTACTTGTATAAATTTACCACTTTGATATATATATATGCTTCCGTTTCAAGTTCAAATGAATGCTTTAATTAATATTACGCGTGTAATTTCTATTTGTTATGCATCCCCTCAACAAACATACACTAACCCTTACGGGGCCTCATCAGCCTCTTGGGTGGCTTCCCCGAGCTCTTGGTATCGGTAAATCGATGATATCGGGTTATCGGTATCCGGATCTCCTGGGTCATCATAGAATAAACCTTACCCGGCTATAGAGTTGGTGCATATTAGCAATATCGTTCATGGCCAATATGTTACGGAAGGTGGGGGTAGCATTAGATATAAGCAACTTGACCTTTTCCTTCTCCGGAATATGACCTGGCACCCGGGCGGCCATCTACCACCATCTGTCAGCATATGTTGCGAAGTCTTCATCTGCCTTCATCTTTTCAGCCACAAGATCTGTAAATGAATATTCCCGGCCGACCCGGTCCTGAAACCTCTGAATAAACTTTTCCTTTACCACCTTGAAACTCTCAACATCTTCTAGTGGCAACGCATAGAACCACTCCAGAGCAACTCCATCTAGTGATCGGCGGAACAAATACGCCATAAGGCGATCATCATACTGAAACTGCGCCGATTCATACATAAAGTCCCTCACATGAATAAATGGATTATTGTTCCCATCATACTTGCGGTATGTGGGGAGCTCAGATTGGGGATGGAATCAAATATTGTGAAAGCTAAGAACCGGAACATCTGCTAAAGATTGTGGGCCAACCTGCTTTTAAAGGAAGTCGAGTTGTTGTTGCATGGTGGCACATTTGTCAAGGAGTTCCTGCTCTTGAGATGGAGTAGGTGGAGTGAAAGGAGTAAACTCCAGGCGAGGAGCCGAAGGATAGACAGAGGGAGGGGGAGGCCCATAAGAAGAGTATTGGGCCGGAGGATGACCCAAATTGGATTGAACATGGGCTGCCCCTTGCTGAGGGCGGATGAAGTCGGCAGGACCAACAAGGGTTTGTGGCACTGCTGGAATGGGCCTATAAGACTCCGTCTGGGTAAATGAGGGGAGAATGGACTTCCCTTTTTCAAGAATTTGAGGGGCCGATCTAGAAGACTGGCCCGCCTCCAGATTAGAGAATCGAAGGACCTTTGGCTGAACTGGGGTGAGATCAATAGAATGGGTGAAACCCCAAGCCCATCAACCCTAGACTAAGAGATGGAGGTAGTGGACAGGCCTTGTGCAATCGTGGGAGATGGGGCACAGGACCCCTGCAAGGTCTGATAAAGGGCCTGAACTTGGGACGGATCCAATTGGGCCATCATCTGCAAGATGTGACTAGTAGGATTATTAGAGGAAAGGGAGGGTTGTGCACCCTCCATGGAGACAGAGGATGGAGGAGGGATGGAGACAAATCTAAGGAACGAAAGCATCTCCACATGCAACGAAGCACCTTAACACAATCAAACAACACAAACAACCACAAATAAGTGTCTGGACAAGATGACTCCAAACTTATGAAAGTAAGAAAGAAATAAGATAACCATAGTCAACCAAGTTATGATGATGCACAAATTTTCTTTGTTTCTTCCTTTGGAACCTTAGTGATTTCAATTAAAATGTTCTCTCCAACAATAGGTTCCTAACAGGAAGGTTATTTGAGAACTTGGTTAACTCTAGGTGTAAATTCTTCCTCACTTATGCAACCTAGACACGGGGTGGCGAAGGTACAACTGGCCCGGTGTCCGTGTGGGAATCCACGGCTCGCGGGGACTTATGGAGGTCCCTGATGTGGTCACCTAGTCGACCCCAAGGAATATGGAGGCGAGAGGATCACACACCAAGGTGGGAATGCAACTATGATATGAGAGATGAATGACCCTATGTGCACCGGAGTGCATGCAATTTCTAGCCTAATAATTAGCAAACAATATGCAAACAATGATGTATATATATGTCACAACAAAGGAGGAGACTAGACAGCACCCAAGGATAATAAACACAGTCAAAAACTGTAGAAATAATATCAACCTCGGGATGCGTACCTATAATTGGAGAAACGGTCGTATGGGAGACCGCTAAAAGATAAGATGGTCTATCGCTAGACCGCTGTTAAGCCAGAAACGGCCAAGGAGGAGACCGCGAAGGAACCAGAGAGCCGAAAACAACAGGGAATAAATGGGAAAATCGAGGAAAACACAAGGGCAACTGAGAACAACTAAAAATAACAGGTCAACAGAAACTCAGCACGATTGGCACTAGATGTCCCACCGTGATCGCCAAAAAATTAAATCGGCGGAACAAATACGCCATAAGGCGATCATCATACTGAAACTGCGCCAATTCATACATAAAGTCCCTCACATGAATAAATGGATTGTTGTTCCCATCATACTTGCGGTATGTGGGGAGCTCAGATTGGGGATGGAATCAAATATTGTGAAAGCTAAGAACCGGAACATCTGCTAAAGATTGTGGGCCAACCTGCTTTTAAAGGAAGTCGAGTTGTTGTTGCATGGTGGCACATTTGTCAAGGAGTTCCTGCTCCTGAGATGGAGTAGGTGGAGTGAAAGGAGTAAACTCCAGGCGAGGAGTCGAAGGATAGACAGAGGGAGGGGGAGGCCCATAAGAAGAGTATTGGCCCGGAGGATGACCCAAATTGGATTGAACATGGGCTGCCCCTTGCTGAGGGCGGATGAAGTCGGCAGGACCAACAAGGGTTTGTGGCACTGCTGGAATGGGCCTATAAGACTCCGTCTGGGTAAATGAGGGGAGAATGGACTTCCCTTTTTCAAGAATTTGAGGGGCCGATCTAGAAGACTGGCCCGCCTCCAGATTAGAGAATCGAAGGACCTTTGGCTGAACTAGGGTGAGATCAATAGGAATGGGTGAAACCCCAAGCCCATCAACCCTAGACTAAGAGATGGAGGTAGTGGACAGGCCTTGTGCAATCGTGGGAGATGGGGCACAAGACCCCTGCAAGGTCTGATAAAGGGCCTGAACTTGGGACGGATTCAATTGGGCCATCATCTGCAAGATGTGACTAGTAGGATTATTAGAGGAAAGGGAGGGTTGTGCACCCTCCATGGAGATAGAGGATGGAGAGGGATGGAGACGAATCTAAGGAACGAAAGCAACTCCATATGCAACGAAGCACCTTAACCAAATCAAACAACACAAACAACCACAAATAAGTGTCTGGACAAGATGACTCCAAACTTATGAAAGTAAGAAAGAAATAAGATAACCATAGTCAACCAAGTTATGATGATGTACAAATTTTATTTGTTTATTCCTTTGGAACCTTAGTGATTTCAATTAAAATGTTCTCTCCAATAATAGGTTCCTAATAGGAAGGTTATTTGAGAACTTGGTTAACTCTAGGTGTAAATTCTTCCTCACTTATGCAACCTAGACACGGGGTGGCGAAGGTACAACTGGCCCGACGTCCGTGTGGGAATCCACGGTTCGCGGGGACTTATAGAGGTCCCTGATGTGGTCGCCTAGTCGACCCCAAGGAATATGGAGGCGAGAGGATCACACACCAAGGTGGGAATGCAACTATGATATGAGAGATGAATGACCCTATGTGCATTGGAGTGCATGCAATTTATAGCCTAATAACTAGCAAACAATATGTAAACAATGGTGTATATATATGTCACAACAGAGGAGGAGACCAGACAGCACCCAAGGATAATAAACACTATCAAGAACTGTAGAAATAATAGCAACCTCAGGATGCATACCTGTAACTGGAGAAACGGTCGTATGGGAGACCGCTAAAAGATAAGATGGTCTATCGCTAGACCACTTTTAAGCCAGAAACGGCCAAGGAGGAGACCGCGAAGGAACCAGAGAGCCGAAAACAATAGGGAATAATTGAGAAAATCGAGGAAAACACAAGGGCACCTGAGAACAACTAAAAACAATAGGTCAACAGAAACTCAGCACGATTGGCACTAGATGTCCCACCGTGATCGCCAAAAAATTAGGGGTGTTGATAGTTTTTATCTTATGTTAGAGTGCGATGGTGTGAATGTGTGGTGAATAATGTGATATGATGTGAAATATGTGTGAGCAAGTGGTGCGCTAACTCAAGCAATCAACATGAAATCAAAGCAAGTGGGCATGCCATCTTAAACATTGTAAAAATAAGAGGAAGGATAAACAAAAACACACGTCGTGGGCGTGGAGCAAAGAAATAAAAGGAAGCACACACCGTGGGTGTGGAGCAACTAAAATAAAGGAAACAAGCAAGATGATGATCAATGCCCAAATAAGAATGATGTGATCGCCACCAATGTAAATAACACAACAAAATCGTAATATGTACCTTGGAAAGAGCCGAGTGAAGTCACCCGCCCCGGGGAAAGAGAAAACCAGGAGCTACAGACAGAAAATGGTCTTCCAGACGACCGCTAGACGACGTCAAACGGTCCTACGATAGACCGCCTGAGATCTGCAAACGGTTCTTGAAGAGACCGCAAGGGCACCCAGAATAGTAACATGGAACGTTGAATCTCCACCCCCCCTGACCAGACAGAAGAGCTGGGCCTCGTGCAAGGAGCACTATAAACTGGCAAGCCAACGTAGACACAAAGAAAAACTACCCAATAAGCCCTTGGACTAGTGTAGTATCTATAATGTAATCAAGCTAAAGTGCATAAAAGGAAGGGTGAATACCTGGGGGTTGGTGATTTTTTAACCCCTGTGGGCCGTGAAAAAGATAGGAGGATGTTTTAAAAGCGTGGTGCTAGTGCAAAGAACGTGGGAGAGGAAGATGGAAGAAGCTATGACAATGCAAAGAAAAAGACCAAAACTAAGAGAGAAAGACTAAAAAACAACTATTGGAACTCAATACTCCCTGGACCAGAAGCCTTATGGACGTGGAAACGACTTCTCCCTGGTTGGTACTCGCTCCAGAATGTAGCAGCACTTCGTGGCAAGCTCCAGAAATCTCCTCCTCAAGCCTTGAAGTCAAGGGTTCTATTTATAGACCCTCGAACCCTAGGTTCGAGTTGGAGGGATAATGACACAAAAATAGGCCTGGGACTAGATAAATCTTTAAAGATAATACTCCCAAGAGTCCATAGAAACAAACAGAAGCTTCAGAGATCCTCTATCTAGAGAAAAATCGATAAACCAAGGACTCTAGCTCGGCCACGGTGAAGTAGAGGAGGAACAGACAGAGCAGGACTCTCTATCTCCCCAAACGGTCTTGCGATAGACTGCAAGGCACCAGAAAATGGTATAGCGATAGACCACATGGCTCATTCATCCAGAAAAGAGATAAGACCAAAGAAACGTAACATGACTCTCTGCCTCCTAGCCGTCTAGCAAAGGACCGCCATCGTCCACCAAACGGTTGTGCGATAGACCGCTCGGGTAGTAGACGTGATAAAAGAAAAAAAGACCAATATGATGTGACACAACCTAAGACCTATATTGCAAGCAATGCAACGGACACGGCAATGTCACACAAGCAGACTCACTCGCATTTGGCACACTCAGGTCCGTAGGTGGACCGGCGATGGGGTGAGGGTCCGAGGATGGACCCGGAGGTTTCCAAGGGTATGGCTGGCTTGGGGAGGACCCCTAAGGGCCTGGGGTTGACCAAATTCACGGGCGGTCAGCACGCCGAGGGTGTGGGTAAATTGGTCTCGCTCACAACTCACCCGCGGTGGACACTCACATAGTAGCAATTTGAGATCGGGCACTCAACTCACCGGTCGACGGGCAACTAGAAATGATACTAAGGCAAGAAAAAGTAAAACCAGCAGAGGAAGTGTCCAGGGGCTCACCTGATCGGTGTGAAGACACCGATACCGGTCGGAGACAAGGGCGAGCGAGGAAGCGTGGGCTTCCCCGCAGGCCGTGCCGGAGAAGTTTCAACCTGAAATTTCAGTTTACATGCACTATGCCCCTCGCAAGGGGGTTGGACTAGAGGTGGGGATTAGTTTTACTACCAAAATGAACCTCCACGCAAGGAGGGGCGGTCAGCCGACCAGGCGGGGTGGGGAAAACTACGCTAGAAGCCGAAGTGGATGAGGATCGTCGGTTCTGCCAGCCATATATAACAGTGGATAGACTGTCAGTGTTTACACTGTTGCGGACTGCCCCAACTCCGTTTGCAACAAAACTAACGAAAAAACCTCCGTGGTTGACCCAGGATGTCATCAGAAGTTTTGGGGATTTTCTTGTTGGCGACGACGGTCGGGGCAGAGGCATGAACAGGGTTGCAGGCTTCTGATTCTAGTAGCTTCTATGTCACTACAGCAGAAAGGCGAGGACACCACGGTTGCTCCAGAGCTCTGATTCAGGCGAGGCTAGAGTCTTTGGATTCTTGGTTGAACCCTCTTCGAATGGAGACTCGCGGGGATGCTGTCAGAGGTTGGAGCTGACCGCGAGAGCCTGAGAAGTGGGAGGGGGTCGGATCTATCTTCAGTCAGACTGACCTGTGCACTAATGGTAGGAAATTCAGAACTTTGTGCTTCGGGCTTCAAACGACGCTCCGCTTCTTGGCGATACTAGGGGACTTGGAGGAGAACGTTTCAGCCTAGCGCCACTCCAAGAAGCTCTGAACTCTGGTCATGGTAGCTTCTGCAATCTGCTTCTGGATGACTGGCAGGAGGATGATGCGCAGTCCGGCGATGTCGGCTCTCCTGGGCAGCCATGAACTCAGACTAGGACGAGACAACCACCGTTGCGAAGAAGACTGAGAGACGCTTCCAACGGTATATGGTACGCCCTCTGAAGCTTCTTGGTGATGATGTGGAAGCCTTAGAAAGTCACTTGTACTCTGCTGTCTACGAGCTGGGAATAGGATGAAGCTATAGGGTTGTGTGTATGAGGGTAGGATGGCCAAGGGAAGCAAGGGGAAATGGGGAGGGCGACTAGGGTAGGAAGGGGGTGTTGGGGAGGGGTGAGGGGCAGCCAGAAAAGGAGGGAGATTCAAATTTGGTCTAGGGTTTGAACCCCTTCAGCCTTGGGGAGATGGAAGTGTTTTTGGGAAAGGGTAGTGGGTGGTTGGGGGTTGGAGGGTGGCTTGGAGATTGGTAGGTTCTCCCTTGGGACTAGGGGTGGAGTAAAGAGGTGTTGTGGGAAGTTGTGGTGACTATTGAATGAGGGGAGGAGACAGAGAAAGTAGGTGGGAGGGAAAGGAGAGAGAAAAGGGATAGGGGAGGGGAGTTTCTCACTCCTCTCTAATGGCTTCCCACTAAAGAAATTCAATTTTCTGGACTCACAATAATAGATCTTCATTAGCTTAAAATGGGGAGATGGGGGTTCTATTTATAGGGAACCCACATTTTACAATAAGTCCCTGACTTTTGGAACATTGACTAGACAACCAAGGGGGAAAGGGGCGCCCCTGGGCTTAACCACATGTTGGGCCCAATTAGCTAATCTAATGGCTCAAATAACATATGGCTTATGAAAATAACTTTCTAACCTAGGTACTAGACTCAAATAAAAGGAAAATTACATAGTTTATGACTCAAATAAATATGAAAATTACATGACTTGACTCAGAAAAGTGTGACGAACACAATGGAACCATGATGGCGAGCAATTAGAGCTGTGAAAAATGTGAAGGGCGAGAGATGCCCCCATCATACCCCCGCGGTGCAAAGAACTCGACTCCGTCGAGTCTGGATCTGCCGGGGAAGAGGTCCTCCAATGCAGCTCCGGGCGAGCCACGACCTCCAAACTCAACCTTACGTCCTCAGATGGGGGACGGCTTTTTAGCCTCTCAAGGTGGCTCGGGCACACCCTCATGCTGGCGATGGTACCCTACTTGCTTAGTATTGCCTCCGTGTGCACACGTCGGACTCTCAGGCTGATATGTGGAGGCTCTTTGAGGGTTTCACTGACAAAGGTGAGAGTAGGCTCAAGGTGCTCACTAGGTTCCACCGCGGTGCCCTTAGAGGGTGCTAGATCGGCCGTGCAGAAAGTGGGGTGTATCCCAAAACATATTAGAAAGCCCTACCCATAAGTCGGGTTGCCAAGGCCACTCGAAACTTGGCAAGGTCCAAGTCCTCGTGCCCTCAAGTTGGAGGTGACCCCAGGGTAGAGCCACTCCAAAGTCACCATCGCCAAGTTGCCAACTTGGAATTCAAAGTGGCATTCACAAGGTTTTACCCACTTAGAATGAACCTCACTGCCCGTTGTTGGATGCTTGCTTGAATGCTTATGCCATGAGTTACGGTGTGGTGTGGGTGGGAAGTGTATGGTATGCAAAGGTGGACTGGGGTAACCATAAGTTGATCTATCATGCAATGTGACTATGTAAACCTTGAGGGACCTAGGAGGACCGGGACATCCGTAGGTGAAACTATCAAGCTTGAATGTGGCAAGTGTTGGGGGCCCATGGCAACCAAATGTGTATCCTTCATGCACAAGACCAATGACGAATGAGGGAGGGCCGTTACACCCGAATATGGACCACTCATGTTTCTGACTTGACATGTCATGAATGAAAGGACCTGACTTACTAATCATACCAAGTGGTGGGAGGTGCCAAGACATATGCATTCCTACTCCAAGGATGACTTCCATGTGTGGGGTGGCGGGATGGCTTTTGAACTTCCATGTGAAAGGATCAAAGAGATCTAGGAAGGTGGACATCTTGGAGAGAGGCTCCTCCTTAATCCCTATGTGTATTTTGCATAAAGTCATGGCTCCCATGGTGTAACCCATGTCTAGGAAGGGGTGGATTGGGTCAAACGTGGTGGGTTGGGGTAGGAAAAGGTGGGTGGTGATTAAGGTGGTTGGGTCACATGGGTTCCTTGGCTCCCATTGGAAGGGATCGTAGGGATCATGATAAGGGTCACCTAGAGAGAGGTACTCCATGTCCTCAAGGTCCTCACAAGGTGGTGAGTCATCCTCCTCTCAAGTAGTTGGTCCAAGGTCTCTAGTGGGTTGACCGTTCAAGGTACTTGGGATCTCAAGGGTGGGGAGTAGACTGGGATGGGTTCTCCCTCCAAGGGAAGAAATAGGAGGATCTCACTAGTACAATGCCCACTTGTGCAAAGGGAGGTGATGGAACCGATGGCGGGGTGGACAAAGTTGATGGTGCTAGGCTCCAATTGTCCCATGGCTAGTAGGCGGGTTAAGTGGGCTTGCCAATGTAGGCAATCCACAAGGTCTCCTAAGTCTTCTACAAAGTAGAAGTTTTGATAAGTGAGATGGGGAGGCCGGGTGGGCACAATTTGGGATTGATATCCCAAGGGTAAGAGGTATGGTGGCGAGCTAGGAAGGGTGGGACTTTGCTTGAGCCATGGTAGGATAGTCTCATTTACGGTGAGGGTGCCATGTGTGATGGCGTGTGGCTCTTGAGGATCTAGGCCATGAGAGGTGGGGGAAGATTGAGGCTCTTCTTCCTTATGGGTCGGAGCTTGGGCTTCCTCTATGATAAGAATAGGGTCCGGATGGGCATTTGTATTCACGTGGTCAAGTGTACGTGCCATGACTTCTACCTCCAATGGGGAAGGAAAGTCCCTGGTGGATGGGTTGGTGATAGCCGGTGCTTGCCGCCGGGGTGGTGAGCAAGGGTGGACTTGGATTGGGGTAGGTAGGGGAAGTAGTGGGGGCCTAGGTTGTGGTAGGATTTGGGGCGGGAGTGGAAGATGGGCTGGTTGAGGGGGTTTGGATTGGGCGGTCAAGGTTAGAGGAGTGGTAGTGCTCCTCGGGCTAGGATTCTCCGAGTGAGAAGGGAAGGGTTGGGGAGCATAAATCTTCCTAAGTTCGGCCCTCGTCTCATTCCAAGAGTCGATGGGCTCTTGCCTTCTAACTTCCCTTAAGCTAACAATGTTTTGCCATTCATTCCTAGCTTGTCGCCAAAGCAAAGTCTTGGCATAGTTGACTTGCATCGGCCCTGACAGAGTGAACCTCACAAAATGTCGGTCTATGGAGCTCTCCCGTTCTAGATATATACTAGGGTGGGATCCATCAAACACAAAAGCCGCTAATGGGTCAAAGAATGGTGAATAGGCTAAGTAGGAAGTGGTCATGATGAACGGGTGATGAATGCAATGGCCCTAGGACAAGACTTAGTAGAGACAAGTCTAGAACTTGCTCTGATACCAATTGATGTGACACAACCTAAGACCTATATTGCAAGCAATGCAACGGACATGGCAATGTCACACAAGCGGACTCACTCGCATTTGGCACACTCGGGTCCGTAGGTGGACCGGCGATGGGGTGAGGGTCCGAGGATGGACCCGGAGGATTCCAAGGGTATGGCTGGCTTCGGGAGGACCCTTAAGGGCCCGGGGTTGCCCAAATTCACGGGAGGTCAGCACGCCGAGGGCATGGGTAAATTGGTCTCGCTCACAACTCACCCGCGGTGGACGCTCACATAGTAGCAATTTGAGATCGGGCAATCAACTCGCCGGCCGACGGGCAACTAGAAACAATACTAAGGCAAGCAAAAGTAAAACCAACAGAGGAAGTGTCCAGGGGCTCACCTGATCGGTGTGAAGACACCGATCTCGGTCGGAGACGAGGGCGAGCGAGGAAGCGTGGGCTTACCAGCACGCCGCGTCGGAGAAGCTTCAACCTAAAATTTCAGTTTACATGCACTACGCCCCTTGCAAGTGGGTTGGACTACGGGTGGGGATTAGTTTTTACAACCAAAATGTACCTCCACGCAAGGAGGGGTGGTCAGCCAGCCAGGCGGGGTGGGGAAAACTACCCTGGAAGCCGAAGTGGACGAGGATCGTCGGTTCTGCCAGCCCACTAGAACAGCGGATAAACAGTTGGTGTTGACACTGCTGCGGACTGTCCCGAAGTCCATTTGCAACAAAACTAGCGGCAAAACCTTTGTGGTTGACCCAGGATGTTGTCAGAATTTTTGGGGATTTTCTTGTTGGCGACGATGGTCGGGGCAGAGGCGTGAACAAGGTTGTAGGCTTCTGATTCTGGAAGCTTCTGTGTCACTACAGTAGAAAGGCGAGGACACCACGGTTGCTCCTGAGCTCTGATTCAGGCGAGACTAGAGTTGTTGGATTTGTGGTCGAACCCTCTTCGAATGGAGACCTACGGGGACACTGTCGGAGGTCGGAGCTGACCGCAAGAGCCTGAGAAGTGGGAGGGGGTCAGATCTGTCTTCAGTCAGACTGACCTGTGCACTAATGGTAGCAAATTCGGAACTTTGTGCTTCGGGCATCAAACGACGCTCCGCTTCTTGGCGATACTAGGGGACTTGGAGGAGAACATTTCAGCCAAGCGCCACTCCAAGAAGCTCTGAATTCTGGTCGTGGTAGCCTCTGCAATCTGCTTCTGGATGACTGTCAGGAGGATGATGCACAGTCTGGCGATGTCGGCTCTCCTGGGCAGCCACGAACTCAGACTGGGACGAGACAACCACCGTTGTGAAGAGGACTGAGAGACGCTTCCAACGGTATATGGTACGCCCTCTGAAGCTTCTTGGTGATGATGTGGAAGCCTCAGAAAGCCACTTGTACTCTGCTACCTACGAGCTGGGAATAGGATGAAGCTGTAGGGTTGTGTGTATGAGGGTGGGATGGCCAAGGGAAGCAAGGGGAAATGGGGAGAGTGACCAGGGTGGGAAGGGGGTGTTGGGTGAGGGGCAGCTAGCAAGGGAGGGATATTCAAATTTGGCCTAGGGTTTGAACCGCTTTAGCCTTGGGGAGATGGAAGGGTGCTTGGGAAAGGGTAGTGGGTGGTTGGGGGTTGAAGGGTGGCTTGGAGATTGGTGGGTTCTCCCTTGGGACTAGGGGTGGAGTAAAGAGGTGTTGTGGGAAGTTGTGGTGACTATTGAATGAGGGGAGGAGAGAGAGAGAGTAGGTGGAAGGGGGAGGAGAGAGAAAGGGGATAGGGGAGGGGAGTTTCTCACTCCTCTCTAATGGTTTCCCACCAAAGAAATTCAATTTTCTGTACTCACAATAATAGATCTTCTTGGTTGCAAGTCTGAGTAGTATACTTGGCACTTTCGGACTACCAGAGAGAGAGACTGGCAGCAATGGGCTTCAGTGAGCTGCTTAGCATTGAGGTTATGAGGATGGACACGACACTACTCTATGCTCTTCATGAGAGATGGGATCTAATCAGCAGAGCTTTCCTATTCCCGTGGGGACACATGATCCCAACGCTCGAGGACGTCGCGAGGATCATATGATTGAGAGTGCATGGAGCTTCGGTGACCGGGACCACATACGCCAACTATCGAGAGATGGTGCAGAGGTTCCTCGGACTGGAGCTGCTGCGACCAAGGCGCCACTCATCGATGCTACGACGGGCGACCCTTCAAGAGAGCTTAGGACTGAGGGGAGCGGCGATAGCAGTGGGAGAGCTGCCATAGGAGCACCTCGGGAGGATGAAAAATAGAGGCCGAGAGAGAGTGTCCGCGGGACCAGGACCAGAGGGGGACATCACCCTTCGCCGCTTCTTGATGCTACTATTCAGAAAGCTTCTATTCGCGATGAGGGCGGATGGAGTGATCGTCTGACTCCTCCTATTACTGAGAGATCTAGATGGAGCTGGAGGATATGCGTGGGGCATCGCAGTGCTGGCGTTCCTCTTCGAGTCGCTTAGCACCACCGACCGACAGACGATCCTGGGTGGCTTCTCACCCTTGCTTCAGGTAAATGCTTGACTTTAAATGCCTATGATAATGCTTATAATTATGATATGATATGCTGACTTATGACTAATGTAGGTATGGAGCTACCTGTACCTCCCTGGCCTAGGGCGGGGAAGAGAGGTACATCCGGACCGGGTAGCCATCGCGAGGCGGTGGATAGCGGTTCGGGACACGGGGTCGCTGCGGCACCTAGAGCGGGCGATCCAAGACGACATGGACACGTTCCCGTATGCATCGGTAAGCCTCTAAACTCTAAACTTCTAAATGCACTTAAATGCTTTTATGAATGCTGAGACTGACTTAAATGCATGCCTTTTCAGGTGAGCTGGACACCATACCGTGACGAGTGTCACGAGGGACAGCCCTAGGTGGAGGCGGCCTAGGTGTACGCAGGACAAGAGATATGGCTCCATTGCATGAATTCATCAAGACACTCCACCACCGCCTGATCATGAGGACGAGGGGCGTGCACCAGCCGGATGTGGAGTTCTCGGCGCGCGATGATGAGCGGGTCGGATGGTCCTCGAAGGGCCTGAGCGGTGAGATCGACTGGGTGACCACGGCAATCGACCAGGTATGAGACTGGACTCTAAGAGGCATGGTGGTGAGAGTCAGCGCCACCAGCGATGAGGCCTACCTGAAGGCCAACGCTAGGAGGTACGGCGACCAGGTCTTCTGCAGTGCTCGATGATCGGTACGACTTCTAAACTTAAACTTCTAGATTACATTTAAATGCATTGATTGCTTATAATGATGCACTGATTATTTGACTTCCTACATGCAGATGGATATCTAGGGTCGGATAGCAGAGCTTCAGGGACTCCTCCACTCCACCGTGCAGCAGAGGGACAAGCTCCAACGATCTCTGGACCTCCTAGTAATTTCTAATCCTTAGACTTAAATGCTTATGCTTATGCTTATGCTTATGCTTATGCATGATTGACTTGATTTCTAAAATGTAGCGAGCCGAGGGAGCAAGATGACTGGGACCTGACGCTCCATCCTCGTCTTCCTAGCCAGCAGACCGAGTAGAGCGGGACGCAGACTTCACTCGGGTAGTCGCTCGGGCCAAGGAGGCCGAGGCCACTCTCGCGGAGAGGGTAAGCAACTTACCAACTTCTCTTTAAATGCTATATAAAAATGCATTTTGACTAACATGATGAATGCTTATCGAGACGAGGGAGCTGACTACAGTGCTAGGCGAGGCGGAGCATCTTCGGGCCGAGGCAGCAGAGGTAGCCCATCTCCGTGTAGAGGTGGAGCGACTGCGCGTGGGAGTGACAGACTTGGAGCGTTACCGGATCGAGGCGAGAGAGGTTCGGCACCAGGCATACGATCTGAGGCTTGAGCTACGAGCCGAGGAGAGGACAGTACGGATGATGGGTCGAGGACCTACAATGATTGCGTCACGGAGCGGCACATGGGGCAGCGCCATCCCAGACTTCCTTGTCGGTTCCTCCGACCTTCGGAGGAACGAGGAGGCGGAGAGGAGACAGCGGCAGTGAGAGGAGGGGAGCACCTCCATGGCACTGCCGGCAAAGAGGCAGGAGGGTACCGGGGACAGCGGGGGTCCAGGAGAGGGACCTGCTGGGGCGTGACTTGTACTTTCTCTTTTCTTTTATGGACACATGTACATGACTTTATGTTGGTGAATATATGATTTTTTATCTTTTTCGAATGCAAAATGTGAATGTTGACTCACTAACAATGATTCCTAGGACTAATAGAGAGAACCGGAAAGCGAGTGGGAGAGAGAGGGAGAACTGATCAAAAATAGGGAAAAATAGGGGAAAACGGTCTTCTAGAAGACCGCCAGAAGGAAGAAAGCGGTCGAGGCTACGACCGCCAGGAAAGCGGGAGAAAAGGCAAGGAAGGAAATAGAAAACGGTCGCATGACGACCGTTTGAGGGAGGTTAGCGGTTGCTCGATAGACCGCAAGGATAAAAAGATAGTAAAGTCCGAGCAGGACTCTCCATGAGAGTCTGAACTCGGGACTAGAAGCGCCCAATCCATGTTAAAACTTATCCTAACTTAATCTGAAGCTATCTAGCCTCAATCCTAATGCATTAGTACTATAATTAAAGCCCTATAATTAGGAATGCACCCAGAATTCGCAGCTCACAGAAATCTCTGCTCTAATCCTTAAAATTCCTTCAAAATCACCCAAAATCATCATGAAGCGGAGCTGTGAAGCTAGCACCATGGGAGGGGTCGCCTATACCGGGCCAAAGCTAGCTAGAAGAGAGCATGGGGAGTTGCAGCGGATGACTTCAATCCCCAAGCACCTGAGCACAAGTTCTTCAAGGGAGGTAAGTTCAAATCAATTTTCAATAAACATGAATTTCCTTAATTTTCTTCGCATGGCATTTCTTCTCTTCTTTTCCTCTCTTTTCTTCCTTTTCTTAGCTCCTTCCTGGCCCACGATGCTATTCTAGCTTAAAGTGGGTGGCTCCCATGATAAAAGAACTCCATTTAGAAGTTACCTTAATCCTAAGGGCATGGCACCTTCACCCTTTATTAGTTCTAGCCAAGAATTTCTAGAAAATTTCTTATGATTGGCGTAGCATTTCAGCCCTTGTGGAGCTATGGCACCCTCAAACACACACTTTCATATTCCCAACCTTTGAAGCCACTATCCTTATCGAAGAGGTAGAGACCTACCTAGCCCTTCCCAAGACTAAGGTGGGGGATGAAGACCTGGTGTGTCACATGGTTGAACCTATTGACCCATCCCTCATCTTGCGAGACTTCCTACCCAATCCAAAAGATGTGAGAACCCTGATTAGCCCCCGCCACATTCATTTGATACCCTTGGTGCAATGGATCACCTCTCATTGCAAAAATAAGTATGAAAGATATGAAGCCATAGCAAAAGCCATCTCCATTTGCTTGTGCGGGATCTTACTCTTTTCTACCACCGACAACCTCTTAGATATCCAAAATCTCAGCATCATTAGAGGGTTGTGGCAGGGATTATCTATCTCCCAAGCCATCCTTTCTTACCTTTATGAAGGCCTTAGTTCAGCTTCACTAGGGGGTCCCCTCTTCGAGTCAATGATCATCCTTGAGTGTTGGATGGGAATTAGGCTAAAATTTCTACCCAAGGAAGACTTTCCTTCAGCTAGCCGTATATTCGGGAGCCACCCACTCTTCTTCATAGGAGGCACATTTGGGTTCTCTCCACAGGTTGAATGCCGAACTGCAAACAAGAAAACACGAGATGATTGGTGCCTCTTCCTCAACACCTTGCCGGTTGACAAGTTCGTGATGCAACCCTGGGCTCTTCAAGGCACTACCCTCAGATTACCCCGACGACTAGCCCTAGACCTGCAACTAGTGGGGAACACTACATTGGCGATCTACAACCCGCACCGGTGCTACCTGCAAGTTGGACTACCCTGCAGCACGGTTGCATCATTATCTCACTAGGTCGATGCTACCTGCAAGCTAGGAAGATCGGGACCGAGGAGGATGAACGGTCAGTTCGGAGCGCTCTTACCATGTTGGAAATCAACCGAGTCCATACTTTGCCAGCGGAAGTGATAGAGAAAATAGAGGAATACCATGCTTATGTAAAGGATTTGCGCAAAATCCGGCCTCAGTGGGATAGGAAGTTGAATGTAATTTGAGATTCCTGGTCAAATTTTTGCACTTTATTGAAAGAATGATGTACCATGAACTTTGGATCAATGAAATATTAGATTGTGTTGAAAGATTTGTAATGGAATCACCATTTTTGGCTTGATAAATCAAAGAACAAGGTTCTCTGTTTAATAAACGGTCCAACAAAGGACTGCCACGAGAGCCTAATGGTCTGGCGATAGACTACAAGGGGACAGACTCAGAAAAACTCTAAATTTTCTGACTCTCGGGTGAGGCATGTGGTCGCCTACTGGGCCGCCAGAAGGAAGATAACGGTCTAGCGATAGACTGCCAAAGCGTAGGGAACAAAAAACCTGAGAGTTTTGATTCTCGGCTGAGAAAAATGGTCCCTTCACGACCGCTAGGGTAGATTAAACGGTCCAAGAGTAGACCGCAAGGGATGGCAGATGGAGAAACCTACAAACTTTGAATTATGAGAAATGGAACCTGTGTCTACACACGCTTAGAACAAGAAAATAAGTTAGATCCGTTCTTAGACTCAACCCCTTGCCTGTAGCAAGTTAGAGAATGACCAATCCTTGATATTTGGTCAAGGGATGAAGCCTTATTAAATAGGTGAAAAATGAAATGAAAATGCATTGATGTAATGCATGCTATGCAAGAATGGTGGTATTTTTTGGAGTTCTAAAAATATTCAATTTTTTCAGATTTTGAAATATTTGATTTTTTATAGTTTTTGGATAATGTTTATTTTTTTGGATTTTGACATATTTAATTTTTTTGGATTTCAAAATATTTGATTTTTTTAGATTTTTGACAATATCTCATTTTTTAGATTTTTGACAATATCTTATTTTTTTAGAATTTTTGAAATAGCAATCCGCAGCACCCAAAGACGGGCTCGAACTACTAGCCAAAGATCGTTGTTCCTACCCCTCTCATTAAATGCTTCCCTTAAGCAGGGCGTGCATGTGAGGGTGACTTGCCACAAGTAACCGCCTCTAAGGAATAATGCCCCTACTAAGGTGTAGCAACCCTGGTAAATGAAAAAGGGATAAGATGATAAATCCACTAATGATAAGAGTCCTGGCTTATATAAATACTTAAAACAAAATAACGCCTCTGATCAAGGCACTAATTAATTGAAGACTGGCGTGAAGACGCGAATTAGAGAATTGACACCTCTATGATAGGTGTCAAATAAAGAATCGAAGACTGTTTGTACAGGCGTCAATTTCAAATAAACGCCCCAACCTAAGGCGTCAATTACAAAAGGACCCGTTTGTGTTCGGTTCGAATTGGGATGATAACTGGGTAAGTTTAGATTAAGGAAAGGATCAATACGTGGAATAGTTAAATGCTAATTGGATTCTAAGAAGGAAGTTCTAATCCTAATAAAATTCTTAGAACCTATTAGGATTCTTCTCCTATAAATACCCATCCCCTTTCCATCGAACTCACGTTAATACTAATTGCCAAAGACATCCTGCTACTGCTGCTGCTCTTCTGCCTTGAAGTTCCTCTTCGTTCTGCTGCTCCTATTGTGCTGCTGCATAGCAGTTCTTCATCAGCATCTTCCTCTTGCTGTCAATACCTTGAAGGGAGGAAGTTGTCCTCTGCTTCTTCTTCTGAAGGTTTTGGTTGTTCGTGGGAGGCTCCTGCTGTTCTAATCTGGACCAAAGGAGCTACTGCAATTGTTGCTCTTACCATCATCATCCTGCCGGGAACGTAGAAGAATCATCTCCTTCTTCCTTGTTCCCACTGCGTTGCTGAAGCTATTATCACCCTCATCATCCTACTACATCTTCCGAGGGGTTCTGCTATTGCTTTGGCTAAAGAGTTGCTTCCGGAAACTCTGTTTGAAATAGAGTATCGTTCACAGTTATTTTCTTCACCGTTCTTCAGCGTCTGTCAAGCAAACCACCCAACCAAGGTAGGTTTTCTCAAGACTTAGCAAAATTCTATAGTTATCAAGTTAATACATGCATATAGGTCTATATATGTCTTCAGTAGTTATAGATCTCATTTTCCAGAATGAAGTTTCTCTGTTTACTGCATAGATGAAATTGACGACCCACACCAGGGTGTCATTTTAAACCGACGACCGTGTAACAGTCGTCAATTTGCTAGTTATTTAATAAATACCCCATGTTCAAAATTTAATAACTGTGAACCTATATATGTAAACTAATGCTTAGTCATGTCCATAAATTCCTGATATTTTCCTCTATCTGTTCATACCTTGAGAGTCTTAATCAGACATACTCCAAAAAAAATCATGTGTCTGTGATTGTACCTACCCGGTGCAAATCGTATGACAAAGAAATAGCGACCTTGCTTAGGTCGTCATTTAAATGGACGCCCGTATACATGGACGCGACTTAGTGATAAAACGTGAAATTTTGATATATCTTTCCTGGATATTGGAATTGACGACGTGAACCCTGCCATTGTTTTTGATATATGATGCCCCTGACTAGGGCGCTGTTTAATAAATTGAAGACTTGAGCTAAGTCGCCATTTACATAAACAACCGAAATTTAGAATATTTACGGAATTTATTTACAGAAATCCGGTTGAAACGACTGAATGGACAGTCATCATTTATTGAAATGACGACCCAAACAAGGGCGTCAATTATAAAAATGAAGACTCAAGGTCAGGCGTCAATTGACTGATAGTTCTGACTTTCTGATTTTCGTGGTTTTTCAGTAACCCTTGACAAGGGGTTATGTGTATAGGCACTATGTTCCATTCCGTGAATATAGTCCCATGTTTCACGTTGTTTAATCGATTACACACTATTTCTCGATGATAGACGAACTCTCCATGGGACATTCCGTTCCTTTGGACCGGTGACTTTATCATAGAGACCTCCGTAAGACTCCGCTAGCTTTGGATTCCCTCAAAGCAGCCGAGTTGGTTGTACCCTTAAAACCCATGACACTTCTCAATTGCCATGTCACTCTAAAGAAACATGGTATACCAGCCCTCACGACATGCTGTTCGTATGTCATGAGAATATTCTTGAAATAATGGGATGGGTAATCCACACCATTTATATCCTTTAAGAAAAGTGTGTCGTACTTATGGACACTAATTCTATCTACCTTATCATGTACAAGAATGAGCGACCATGTTCATGTGGGCGCTTATTGCTATCGTCATGGCACCCAAGTTAGGGAGCCGATTCCACCTAGTTTTATCGTTAATCATGATTATACTATTATTATCGTCATTATACCACCTGTTCAAATCCTTGAAATGCTATTCCACAAGATCTACCTTAAAAGTTCATACACATTTATTCCTTGAAATTCCATATTGGCTATAACTATAGTGGATGTCGAAAAATACACGATCAATGCCTGCGCATATAGGGCCCGATCTGGTCCTAGGAGGAGCACCCAAAAGTACTTGTGCCTATGGGAGTTGTAATGATCACGGTATGGCATTGTACCGAAGTGCATGACTAGCTTGATTAGACATTACACAATCTCATACTCGACTTGACATGACATGACTTGCGTGACACGGAAAGGGTATTTATATACTTGCTTGAAACGTGATAGCCAATTCCCGACATGACATGATGAATATACTTGCTTGAATATCTTGACATTTATTGATATAAGTTCTCGAAAGACATGCTAGCTCACTCAATTATCTCTTGTTATACTCTCTCTCTCTCTCTTTCGTTTTACGTAAACATGCATAGCTTTATTGCATTTATGTAACATGTAATTTACTTAAAGCAAGCTAGCTCTTGAGATATAATTCCTACTGAGCGTTTGCTCATTCAGTGTTTTCCCCTATTTTTCAGGTAAGTCCGATGACGAAACTCAATCAGATGGGGAAAGTCAAGAGTGAAGAGATTAGAGCCACTCCGTCTATCCAAGCGTCTACTAGTCTTATCTTACTCTATTTTTGAGTCAATCGTTGTACTTTTCCCTTTATAGAGTCTTAGCACTTTCATTAAATGGATTGTAATAGAAGTACTTTTGAGGTTGTGATTGAATAAAGGATTGGATTATCTTTACTTTTGCGCACTCTGTCTTTGTGTTGAATACACTAACGCTCTGATTGACATGATCGATATAAACTTGTCACGCACTCTGGGTTCCTTCCGCGCTCGGGGCGTGACATAAGGCCATACCTGGGATACAACCTAGCCTAAGAGGGAAAGGCAGAAGAAAAATTGGAGACAAGCTTTATGCAGGATGGGAGACATCAAGACTCGAATTCCTTCCAGGGCACTACCCCTCAAAGATACAGTCTGTTGCGCCGGAAATTTGTGTCTTTGATTTTTAGACGCACATTTATCAGGCACCCATGTGACCAGGGTTTTCCCTGCGGGGCTTTGCCACTCTTGCCATGCCTTTGATTTATAATTTTGTATTGATTCATTTTCTTTGATTTGATTTTTGATAGCCCTTACTGGCTAGATATAACATGAAAAAGCTCACTTTCCGAGGGTCAAGACTGCCCCTATTTGAGACCTCTCTCGTATTAGGGAGCGCCTAGGTTGGTCATCTCATCCATCCATCTCTTGCCCCTGCACTTGGCCGAGCAGAGAAAAAGAAAAGACCTTTGTGCATACCTATGGTATGGCCAAAGCAGCAACGGTGTTGCCTCAGAGGAATCAGCTATGGCTCGCCGTGTAGTGTCTGAAAAACCCATACTCAAGATCACCCTGAACAATCGGGGAAAGAAACTAGACTCACAGTATGGAGCTATTACTATCCTAAGGATGCTGCAAAAGCGAACTCATTTTGACACTTTTTGACTAAACTAAAATAACTAAATTAACCAAGACCACTCATACGTGTTGAAGAATCCAACGTCATAATAACAATGTGCATGAAGTAAAAATGGAAATGATAGCATATTCTTGCACAAAATAAAAGATACCTTGCAAGTCCATGGCGTGGGAATAACATCCTGAAGCGAGAGCTTGATCATCGAGCTTCATATTCCTAGCTTGACAGGACAAAAATGAGAGGATAACAAGATTTCAAGATTCCTCGACATAGAGGAGCGACAGACATCAAACCGGATGAAGAAGGATAAAAAGGAAGAGAGACGAGGGCTAGAACTCCCTCGTTAAGGTGCAGAGACCCTGATAACAAGGAACCAGATACAAAATAAGTAGAGATCAGCTGTGATCAAGGTAGGTTAAAGCCTCGAAAATAACAAGAAAAAGGGCAAGAACCCCGAAAGGTGAGGAATGAATAGGAAGATAGAAGGAAAATCATCTGACATGGTCGAAGAAGGAGAATAGTGATCACCCGATAGAGGCAGGGAAGAAGAAGGAAAATCACCCGACAAGGTCGGGGAAGAAGAATTAGAATCACCCGACAGGGTCGAAGAAAGAGAATGAGGACCACCCGATAGGGTCGGGGAAGAAGAACGAGAACCATCTGACAGGATCGGGGAAGGAGAATAAGGACCACCCGACAGAATCAGAGAAGGAAAACTAGAACCCGGAGATACCGCAGGAGAGGAATCAGAAGATGTCCTAGGATCGGGAGGATCGGGATGATGAGAGGGCATAGGCCGAGGCCTAGAATTGTGAGAAGAGGGAAAATCGGGAGACTTTGGATGGGAAGTAGAGGAATGGGGGTTTGCGGACTAGGGAAGAGAGGAGAAGATGATTAAAATAGGATCTGAAGTGTGAAGATACACCACCCAAGGGTGGGAGCTGAGCAAGAGAAAGAATGAATGAAAAAAAGGGGAGGAAAAGGTGGACCCCTGAATGCACAATTGACGGCCCTTGAACTTGCGTCGTTGTCTCTTCTTAGCTGAAACTGGCTTGTAATGGACCCGCCTGGCACGGGCTCGAATCCTCAGGCACCTTGCCTTGCAATATCTTCTCAAATAGCGAGCCCATCTAGCAGACGACCTAGCCCGGCTATGAACATGCAGCCTTATTGGGGTGGTTGCCCCTATACATCCGGTGCTAACCATATGTGGACATTCTCTAACAGTGAATTCCTTAGATGGATGGGCATCAGAGAACCATGGAGTCCTGTAACCCGACACAAGGAACATGAGAGCCGGCAACTTCCCTTGGCAATCAGACATGAAGCATAACTCCCTTGACAGAAGAGCAGGATGACACGGAGGGAGAGTAATGCGTGGCGTTGACATGGCCAGCTTGATAAACTGAGAGAGGTTGCATAGAATGCGCAGAATGTCCTTGGAGAATGCTGAAGATACGACAAACTCCCCCTTGAACATGGAACTCATCAATCCTTTGGCAGCCGTACGAGTTAGCACAATGTGGGTAGAGAATCCCTCTTGGCTAGTGAACCAAACAGCAATGGAGTGAGAAGTAATAACAACATCAATAATCAAACCTCCGGCAAGCAATGAGATTGCCACCGACCTCGCTTGAGAGGAAACTGGCACTAGCGCAAGAGCACTCTTCTTGACAACCATCTTCATTAGAAGTGTAGGCTCGACATCCCCAAAATAGTCAGGGACCAGGATGTGGATAGGCATTCGGAAAATGAAATCTTGAATCTTAAATGTACAACCGAAACCTGACTTGGCTCATCATCTCCGCGGGGACTAGACTCGAGGGGCACCGGAGGTAGCACACACCCGCTTCGTGGGGTGAAAGTGGAATTAGGTTTGGAAGGTATGGAGACTTCAAGAGGTAAAGATGTAGAGGCAATGGTAGGTGCATGCAAGGGTAAAGGTGAGGGTGGAAGTGGACCTAGCTCAGGCTCGGGCAATGAGGGTAGCGGTGGAGAGGATGATGGTGGTGGAGAAGGTGGTGACAATGGAGATGGTAGAGATGATGAAGGCGGCAGAGATGGAGAAGGCACTTTGGGAAGAGAAAGCTGTTGGGATGCTAAAGGGTGATCTAGAGGGGGGTGAATAGATCAATCACCTGTTAAAAAATTACTGCAGCAGAAACAAATGCGGAATGAAAACTTCTACTGAACAGATAGTGGGCACAATGCGAATACCAGCCAGAACAGATGAAGAACCGTCCTAAGCAAACATCTACTGCGCAAAGATAGAAGTATAGAAGCTATGCAAACCATAAAACAATCCCACAGTAGACAAAGGTTTTTAGGTGGTTCGGTCCTCCAGACCTACATCCACCCCACACTCAACCCGAGTGTGGATTACTGCTGACTCACAGCTTGAACCGCTGGGCCACACAGCTTGCCTACAATCCGCTGAGCCTCACAGCTTGCTGTCCAAGGTATCCACCTCGCCTGCTGAGCCTCATAGCTTACTGTCCAGAGGAATCCTCCTCTGTAAAACCGCTGGGCAATACAGCTTAGCCGTCCAGTGGAATCCTCCACTGCAAGTGCTGGCACACAGCTTGAACACAAGAGTTTCGAAAAACAAAACAAAAGGCAAACGAAAGATAAAAAGAATCCCTGCAGGGAATATAGCTCAAACAAGTGAGCAAACCTCAGATCTGGTTTTGAACCAAAGATCTGAGGAACATCTCTCTCAACTCTTCACTCTCTCAACTCTCTTCCTTTTCTCTCTTTTCTCTTCTCTCTTCTTTTCTCTTTTGCTGGATCGAAGGGCTCTCTGCTCTCTGCTTTTCCTTCAACGCTTCTGCATTTGATCTCCCTTCTTCTGTGGAAGAAGGCTTCCTTTTATAAGCAGTCACAGCAGGAGCAGCACTGGGCGCATGTCTTCCATAGTTCCCGCCCAAGTGTTTTGGCCACGTGCCATCCTCCCGTCAGCCCTTCTAGCCTCGGATCACGTGCCCTTCATTAAGCTCTGCACGAACAGAACCTGTCAGATAGAGAGAATTATCAGTTTAATGTCGACACCTTATACAGACTTTGTATTGTAATGCATTGTGTAGACTTTGCAATGTATGGACTTTGCAAAGCGAAGATAAAGTGTGTACAGACTTCACGTTGTGAATGCAGAGCTAAAGCGTGTACAGACTTTGTGAATGCTTGAAGCAATGTATATACTTAGAGTGAACGATGCACAAATGCATGAAGCACATAGACTGTATAGACTTAGTGTGGCTTGAAGCACAGAGTGCAATGGCTAAGGTTATGAGTGCATAGACTCTGAGGATGATGCATGAACAAGCCACCTATCGATGTACAGACTTAGTGTTCAGACATTGTGTGTGTGTGCTGAGACAACGTGTAGACTTTGGTTCTAGCAACCCACAGACTGTACAAACTTGAACATAGGTAAAGCCAGCAATGTGTAGACTTGCTTTCACGCAGCATTGTATAGACTTGAACACATGCATAATGCGATATACTGACTTGGACGCATGCATGCTATGCGATGTAGACTTGCCAGCAGCAAGTGTATGGACTTAGTGTGTGCGAGCATGCTAACATGTAATGTGTAGACTTTGAATCAAAAGGATGCACAGGCTGTACAGACATTGGCTAATGCTACAAGTGAACGATTGTATAGACTTCAGCTCATGCAAGCAAAGCCAATGTATAGACTTGGCGTTTGTGCGAGCAGAACGATGTACAGACCTTGTGTTGTGAACACAGGCTGTACAGACTTGAATGATGCATGCACAAGACACTGATGTATAGACTTAGTCTATTCAGCACTGTATAGACTTCGTGTGTGTGCTACAGAACAATGTCTAGACTTTAAAAGCTTGAACACGAACAGGCTGATGTATAGACTTTAAGTTATAGCCCAATGTACAGACTTGCATGAGACGCCCGATGTATAGACTTGACGAATGAGACGCAACATGAGACGCTCAATGTACAAACTTTATGAATGAAGCGCCCGATGTACAGACTTCAACTCTCAACTGAGACGGTGGATGAGACGCTAGACGATGTACATACTTGAAGACAATGCATGCTACAATGTGTAGACTTAGCCTATGCATAAGATGCTAATTGAGACGGACGATGTGTAGACTTAGCCTATGCATAAGATGATGGACTCTGTACAGACTTGATGACAATGCATAAGACAATGCATGAGACGACAGACGCCGTACAGACTTGAGTGCTCTAACTATGCTCATGCAATGTATAGACTTGCCTTAAGCAAGGGTTGTACAGACTTGCTGCCTAGCCGATGTACAGACTTCCTATATGTTCAAGTCCAATGTATAGACTTGCTGAGATATGCACCTGAAGAATGTATAGACTTTATGCAGACTGACTTCGATGGATGTATAGACTTAACCGATGCAGACTAGTCCGATGTGCAGACTTGCTCGTCTGTTATACTAAGTGCATGCTGGTCTGTTATACTGAATGCACTTAAACAAGGTATGCATATAGTAGATATTGAACTGAAGCAATGCAGTAACTAGCAGTAATGCATGTATACTAAACACAATGAATGGCTCACTGTGAAACTCACTGTAATGAATGCACCTGTGAACTCTCACTGTGTTGCTATCATCAAAACAACATAACATATGCTTGTGCCTAAGGGGCACAACATTCTCCCCCTTTTTGATGATGGCAACAAAGTGACAGTGAGTCACCAAACAAATTTTCTCCCCCTTTGACATAATCAAAAAGAAAGAAACACATGAGTGCAACATGCAGAATGCATTGCAGATTTCTTTAAGACAGCTCAAACTCCCCCTGAAAGAATAACTCCCCCTGAATTATTGCTCCCCCTTTGAGAAGGAATATGGACAGATGAAACAGATGATCAAAGGTAGGGAAGGAACATGAATAGAGTAAGGGGTCACTACACAACAGCTGAAGCATTGGTTCAGAAAATGAGCATGATTATAAACAACTGTTAAAGTATAAGACTCAACAATATACAGTCTTGAAAAAGAATTCAGGTTTAACAGTGATAAAAAATAGAGTAAAGCAGCTGACCACTGAAAAAGAGTTTATAGACTCCATTTATAGCAATGAATCTAAGGCACATGATTTTAATAGAAAAGTCAGAAGTAATACCTTTTGTGATTAAACATGGAAGATCAAGAAATGCAACTTGAATATGTATTGAGAAAAATAATTTTCACTCAATGACTTTTGATTTCAAAGGGTTACATCAGTTTATTTTTCAATTTTTTTTTAATTTTCAGAAACTGAGCTAAGTGAATAGACCAGTGGCATTTATGCTGTTGACATTAGGTGTACACCTTGATCAAAGGTAGGTACCCCCAATTACTAGACATAAACTACTAGATCTATTTCAGATCAAGACCTACAAGGAACAATCTTCACCTTTGACATTAAGGGTACACCTTGATCAGAGGCCAGTACCCCCAGTTACTTGGTGAGGACTCCCCCTATAGATTTGACCCTATGAACAGAGGTAGTCTGAAGCACTTCATGACTTATGAATTCTCTTGCTTCTTTGGAGTAGATCACAGTTTCTCAGTGCAATTCAGCCATTGCTCTGTCACTGTGTTCAGCTCTTTGCATTGAAGATCTTATTTACTGCTGCCCTTGTTTCTTTTAGAGTGATTGTTTAAAAAAATCAGTACACACTGTTATTTACCTTTTCTAGACATTTCCAGATTAACACATTCAGGCATTAAAAAAAACTTTTTCTATTCTAACCATGAGACAGAGATTAGGAGCTATAAAAGTTTTCTTTTATCTCAAGTTCTGAAGTGCAGACACTGAACTCTTCAATTTATAAAAGTTAAACCTTTAGTTCCTTTCAATTTGTAAATGTGATTCTTATAAATGAACAATTGCAATAACCACAGCTCAATAAACTAAACCAGAAGCAGTACTGTTGTCCAGTGAAAGTGATAGGAAAATGATAGCAATAGGCATTAAGGTTCAAGAACATCTGATGTCATAGAAAATGACAGAATTGAATGGGGACTAAGAGAAGTGAAAAGGATTCAATGTTTTGAATAGAACTCTCAGCTCCCCCTGACACCATGATGCAAGAAATATGCTATGCAATGATCATTTCTTTTCAATTTTTTTTTTAAATATGATGCAGTACACTGTTCTACATGAGGACTTGACCCTTGGTACTTGGGCGAAGGACCTGGTCTCAAGGACCATCTCACACATAGTAAGAACCTCCAGGCAGATTTCCCTACCTTTTAGTAGCTTACCATTTAATATACCAAGGTTATGCAAATGACAAATGCAGTGCAAAGCAGTCCTATATGCATTGAACAATTTTCTTGATGCAAATGATAAATGCATACATTAGACACATGCATCAACTATATGCATTAAATGAACCATTCAAACTCAGTGCAATAGATGGCAGAAGAAGAGTATCAAATTTATGCAGAATTAAATCAGTAGCTGAGTCTAGAATGCAGACTGATCAGCTAGACAAGAAGAGAAAATCAGAAATTAAGCAACCGAATCAACATGACTTTCTCAATTCAATTCTGAAGGTAAATCACTTACCTGCTTTACCTGACTAATTTATTTTTACCCTTATTGTTGCATCAGATTGTTGACAAGGCTTCCAATCTCTTTCAGCTTTTAGAACTTTTGGCCCTGCCTCTTGTCATATGCCTGGAGTAGCTATTCCTGTTACAATATTTTGTTCCCGACTACCAGGCATACCTGCAAACACACTTAGGGAGCAGGCTTTGGAACCCAAGATAGTTTGGGCCCCAAGACAGAGATAGACAACTGAAAGTGAAAACATGACAAAAGCTTTTTAGGGATCCACATTTGTGTGAAAGTGGATGGTTTGATGGATTCTACAGCTTGAGAGTTCTTTTTGTTATTTTTCTTTTTCTCAGCGCCAACAGGTTTAGCTTTCTTTTTCTGGTGCTGTGATGGTTTTTGTGTAGTCCTGGCATTCATTTTATTAAAAGCATTGTTGTTTTTCTGCCAGTGCCTTGTCCAATGAGTGTACTGGAAGTTGTGCCCAAAATTGGTCCTAGGCTGACCATAGAACACCTGGTGACTAGGACTCCATGTCCTAAAATGACTATCCCATCTCCTAGCTGGCTGAGATCTATAGGGCTGATATCAAGTAGGGAAATTATGATACCTAGACCTCATGTATGCAGGGTTCCACCCAAACCTTTTAAGTGGTTGTGAGTGAATGTTATGATAGACATGGGCTCTAGGGAAATAGGGATGAGCAAACTGGCTCCTGACTGCACTTGGTCTCCCTGCCACCTTTGACCCTCTAGGTTTCAGCACTGACTTATATTGGGTCTTTTTCTGAGCAATGGATGGTGGTGGAGACTTAGCAGCCTTGGACTGGGGTTTTGATGTGCTAGCTGGCTGACCCCTAGCCTTGGACTTACCCTTGGAAGAAGAGCATGCAGCTCTAGGCTCTACAACTTTATGCTTTTCCTTGTCCTTAGCACTGGACACTTTTGATTTTACATTATTGAAAGCATATTTTTCATTTACCATTTTTATGAGCGGTCCTGTATTCTTTTCTCCCACAAATGAAATGGTTTTCAGTTCAAAACTCTTTTTAGCTGAGGGATTAAAATCGAGACCCTCTTTTCTGAAATTGACTTTTGACCCTAGCAAGGCATTAAGATTTTCTGTTCCTTGGGTCATGCTTTCAATGATTTTCTGTTTGTCAGAATTTTCATTTTCTAAATTTTAAACAGTTTTCTTCAGTTCATCATTCACTGACAAAATAGCTTCATATTTTTCAGTTGAAATCTTTACTTGATTTTCAAATTTCTGAATTGACAATTTCAGCTCATCAATGACATTTTTCAACAACTCATTTTATTTCCTACAATCAATCACAACATGCTTTAATTCATCAAACTCAGAACATGCACTTTTCAATTTTTCATTCTCTGATTATAAACATGCAACTTTATCATTAAGTGTTTTATCATTAACCAGAGAATTCATTTTCTTCTTCAAGTGTCTATTTTCATTCTTAATATCATTCGCTTTATCTAACAGATCTCCATAAGCATCTTCCCAATCAGAAATAGTATAATGTTCGAAAGGGGATGATACCTGATCAGACTCTTCTTCTTCTTCTCTTCCATTCCTGGCCATCAAGCAGATGTCCTTTTCTGATTTCTCACTATCTGAAGAAGTGCTCAGCGTGCCTTCTTCCTCATCACTCCATGTACTGACCATGGCCTTTCCCTTTGGCGCTTTCTTCCATGGTCTTCCTTTGATTTTCTGTAACTCTGGACAATCAGCCTTCATATGTCCAGTCTTCCTGATATGATAACAAGTATTATTGTCAGATTTTTCAGCAGGGTTAAATTTATACCTGTTTTGCTTCCTGCTGTGGTATTTTCTGTAGACATTTTCCCCTTCTGTTCTAAGAAATATTCTGAACTCTTTTGTAATCATAGCTAGTTCATCCTTTTCAAAATCTAATCCCGATTGGCTCCGATCACTGGATGATCCATTGCATCTGGACTGTTTTGAACAGCTATGCTTGGCCTTCAAAGCAATAGGCTTCTTGTATTCGAGCTCTTCAGCTTGTAGAAGATTCATCTCGTACGCCATCAAAGAGCCTATCAGCTCATTGGGTTTCATCGTTTGTAGATCTTTTGACTCCTCAATCACAGTTGCTTTGGTATGCCACATCGGAGTCAGCGATCGAAGAATCTTCCTCACCACATCATGATCGGTATAGCCTCTTCCCAGATTTCTTAGACCATTTGTTATGATGGTCAGACGAGCATACATTTCGGTCACTGTTTCACCAGGCTTCATCCAAAATGCTTCATACTTTGATACTAGCATATTAGCCCTCGTCTCTCTCACTTGAAATGTTCCCTCATAGATAACTTCAAGGGTATCCCACATCTCATTCGCTGTCTTGCAGGATGACACTCTGTCAAATTTAGTGGGATGGAGTGCACACTGAATGGCATTGATTGCGCTCCAATTCAGAGTAGATTTCTTGATTTCTTCTCTGGTCCACAATTCCTCATTCTCATGTAGCTCATAGGGACCTTTGCCTATGATCTTCCAGATTTCGTAGTCTTTGGCTCTGAGGAAGACCTGCATCCGATTCTTCCAATATGGGAAGTTGGATCCGTCGAAGAATGGTGGCTTCGTAGTAGACTGTCCCTCTGCTGTTAACCCTCTAGCATCCATGGCCGTTCCTCTTTAAGATGTTAGTCTTGCACAAAGAGTTAGGCTCTGATACTAATTGTTGGGACGCTAAAGGGTGATCTAGAGGGGGGTGAATAGATCAGTCACCCGTTAAAAAATTACTGCAGCAGAAACAAATGCGGAATGAAAACTTCTACTGAACAAATAGTGGGCACAATGCGAATACCAGCCAGAACAGATGAAGAACCGTCCTAAGCAAACATCTACTGCACAAAGATAGAAGTATAGAAGCTATGCAAACCATAAAATAATCACACAGTAGACAAAGGTTTTTAGGTGGTTCGGTCCTCCAGACCTACATCCACCCCGTACTCAACCCGAGTGTGGATTACTGCTGACTCACAGCTTGAACCGCTGGGTCTCACAGCTTGCCTACAATCCGCTGAGCCTCACAGCTTGCTGTCCGAGGTATCCACCTCGCCTGCTGAGCCTCACAGCTTGCTGTCCAGAGGAATCCTCCTCTGCAAAATCGCTGGGCAATACATCATAGCCATCCAGTGGAATCCTCCACTGCAAGTGCTGGCACACAGCTTGAACACAAGAGTTTCGAAAAACAAAACAAAAGGCAAACGAAAGATAAAAAGAATCCCTACAGGGAATAGAACTCAAACAAGTGAGCAAACCTCAGATATGGTTTTGAACCAAAGATCTGAGGAACATCTCTCTCAACTCTTCACTCTCTCAACTCTCTTCCTTTTCTCTCTTTTCTCTTCTCTCTTCTTTTCTCTTCTGCTGGATCGAAGGGCTCTCTGCTCTATGCTTTTCCTTCAAGGCTTCTGCATTCGATCTCTCTTCTTCAGTGGAAGAAGGCTTCCTTTTATAAGCAGTCACAGCAGGAGCAGCACTGGGCGCGTGTCTTCCACAGTTCCCACCCAAGTGTTTTGGCCACGTGTCATCCTCCCGTCAGCCCTTCCAGCCTCAGATCACGTGCCCTTTATTAAGCTCTGCACGAACAGAACCTGTCAGACATAGAGAATTATCAGTTTAATGTCGACACCTTGTACAGACTTTGTATTGTAATGCATTGTGTAGACTTTGCAATGTATGGACTTTGCAAAGCGAAGACAAAGTGTGTACAGACTTCACGTTGTGAATGCAGAGCTAAAGCGTGTACATACTTTGTGAATGCTTGAAGCAATGTATATACTTAGAGTGAACGATGCACAAATGCATGGAGCACACAGACTGTATAGACTTAGTGTGGCTTGAAGCACAGAGTGCAATGGCTAAGGTTATGAGTGTATAGACTCTGAGGATGATGCATGAACAAGCCACCTATCAATGTACATACTTAGTGTTCAGACATTGTGTGTGTGTGTTGAGACAATGTGTAGACTTTGGTTCCAGCAACCCACAGACTGTACATACTTGAACATAGGTAAAGCCAGCAATGTGTAGACTTGCTTTCACGCAGCATTGTATAGACTTGAACACATGCATAATGTGATGTACTGACTTGGACGCATGCATGCTATGCGATGTAGACTTGCCAACAGCAAGTGTATGGACTTAGTGTGTGCGAGCATGCTAACATGCAATGTGTAGACTTTGAATCAAAAGGATGCACAGGCTGTACAGACATTGGCTAATGCTGCAAGTGAACGATTGTATAGACTTCAGCTCGTGCAAGCAAAGCCAATGTATAGACTTGGCGTTTGTGCGAGCAGAACGATGTACAGACCTTGTGTTGTGAACACAGGCTATACAGACTTGAATGATGCATGCACAAGACACTGATGTATAGACTTACTATTCAGCACTGTATAGACTTCGTGTGTGTGCTACAGAACAATGTCTAGACTTTAAAAGCTTGAACACGAACAGGCTGATGTATAGACTTTAAGTGATAGCCCAATGTACAGACTTGCATGAGATGCCCGATGTATAGACTTGACGAATGAGATGCAACATGAGACGCTCAATGTACAGACTTTACGAATGAAGCGCCCGATGTACAGACTTCAACTCTCAACTGAGACGGTGGATGAGACGCTAGACGTTGTACATACTTGAAGACAATGCATGCTACAATGTGTAGACTTAGCCTATGCATAAGACGCTAATTGAGACGGACGATGTGTAGACTTAGCCTATGCATAAGACGATGGACTCTGTACAGACTTGACGATAATGCATAAGACGATGCATGAGACGACGGACGCTGTACAGACTTGAGTGCTCTGACTATGCTCATGCAATGTATAGACTTGCCTTAAGCAAGGGCTGTACAGACTTGCTGCCTAGCCGATGTACAGACTTCCTATATGTTCAAGTCCAATGTATAGACTTGCTGAGATATGCACCTGAAGAATGTACAGACTTTATGCAGACTGACTTCGATGGATGTATAGACTTAACCGATGCAGACTAGTCCGATGTGCAGACTTGCTCGTCTGTTATACTAAGTGCATGCTGGTCTGTTATACTGAATGCACTTAAACAAGGTATGCATATAGTAGATATTGAACTAAAGCAATGCAGTAACTAGCAGTAATGCATGTATACTAAACACAATGAATGGCTCACTGTGAAACTCACTGTAATGAATGCACCTGTGAACTCTCACTGTGTTGCTATCATCAAAACAACATAACATATGCTTGTGCCTAAGGGGCACAACAAAAGCGATTGCGACGGGTTAGGCAATGGTGAGGATGGTGGATATGGTGATTTGGTCAATGGAGTGGAGGGTCGTGGCGCCCACCTTCGACGTATCAATACGACGCGTCGAACGGCGTCGGGAGTAGACGTGGTGGTAGAAGAAGTGGAGACGTTGGCCTGAGTAGAGGCTTGGGCTTGTGGAGGTTGTTCAGATGGAGTAAAAATAAGTGAGGATGATGGGGTAGGTGGAGATGAAGATGGGGTAGGCGATGGAACAGGTGATGGAGCAAGAGATGGTGTAGGTAACAGAGCAGGTGTAACACAAGCTAAAGAATCACAGGGGTGTCCCTGGTCTTGTAGTGATGGAGATGGCTGCTTGGGCAGCGCTTCTTGCTGCTACTTGCAGATGGTGTATTTAACGGAGCAGGTGTAACACAAACTAAAGAATCACAGGGGTGCCCCTGGTCTTGTAGTGATAGAGATGGCTGGTTGGGCGGCGCTTCTTGCTACTGATTACTACGGAGATCTAAAATAACTTTATTCATGGCGGCCTAATCAATCCTCTTATTATCTTCCAGGCCATAAACATACTCCCGGAACTCGGGACAATCCTTGACCAAATACCCCTGCTGGCGATGATAATCACAAAATTGGAGCATATTCTCAACCGCGGTTCGGTAAGGCACAACCGGAGGGAGCGGCAATGTGTGAGTGGCCATCAAAGCCCAAAAAATATTGGTGAAACACTCTGACAACGTAGTATAGTGAGGAGCCCGCTTCGGGCAAGGTGGATGCCGAGGGATATGGGAAGGTAATGAAGATGGTTGTGGGGGTTGCGTAGGCAATGGCGCATGACAACTAGTGGAGAGACTCGATGAAGGTGCATGATGAGCGGAGTGGGTAGGTATGTAGTGGATGGCATCCACTTGCTTAGGTTGTAGTGTTTCCTTGACCTGTTGCGGAGACGGGTGTGGGTATGAGGAGGTGAGAGACTGACTCATTGAAGGTTGATATGTGGGACGGTACGGGTATGTAGAAGTAGAGGGTTGACTAGTGGAAGGATATGTGGCAGAAGGGTGACTCACGGGAGCGTAGAGTTGGCTTGTGGAGGGTGAAGGTTGATATGTGGAGGTAGATGTCAGGGTGTGTGGAGATGTAGAAGGTGGAGAAGACTCGGGGTCAAGGGAATCTTGGAGTTGTTGGCGGATGAAGCGGGCTCGGCTATAAAGTTGTTGCCAGGACGTGATGTCGTTGAGGGTTAAGATGAAGCGATACATGGGCGTTACATTAGATATCAGCATCTTGACTTGCTCCGGCTCCGGAATGCATCCCGGGACCTACGTAGCAAGGCGACGCCAGCGATCGCCAATGGTAGAGAACTCATCTTTGGGCTTCATCTTCTCGTGGGCCAGATCCACCATAGAATACTTGGGCCCAACCTGGTCCTAATATTGTTGAATAAACCTCGCTTGTACGGCTTGAAAATTCACAACTTTCTCTTGCGGAAGGGAGAAGAACCATTCCCAATCCGGGCCTTCCAATGACAAACCAAATAGATAAGCCATCAATGGTTGGTCATGTCGGAATTGGGCCAACTCATAAAGAAACTCCTTTAAATGCACACGCGGGTCACCGACTCCATCATAATGGCGATATGCGAGAATTTGTGAAGATGACGGAAGCCGATGATCTTGAAATGCGAATGGAACACTTAAGGAGGACTTAGGATCAATTCGGCGTTGGAGTTCATCAAGTTGACGCTAGGTGTGAACGTGTCACATAGACATTTTAAAAAGGAAGAAAAATTAACATATAAGTGTGATAATAAGAATAATGAGAATAATACTAAGAGGGCGGGAGCATGTAATGCTACTAAGGAGTGTGATTGCCAGAGGGGTTACCTTAAAATAAAGAAATGATCGCATGTACCTTGTGAAGAAGCGGGTGAGATTGTGAGTCCTTTTCTTCCTCCTCCTACTGGCTGGCCGATGAAGGGGGTTTTTATCTTGATTACCCTTGTAAAGCAAACAAAGACAATATAGAGATATGGATTAGCCAAAGATGAGTGCAATATCAATGCTCTAAAAGAATCAACCTATGCAAAGTGGGCATGAACACACCTTGTGTGTTTGTTTTGAAACCCCTAAGAGGAGTGCAAAAGGTGGTGAGAATATGAATGCAAGGGAGCTAACAGATAATATGCCAAAATAATCTGAACTACGTGATGGAGGTGATGCTAATACGCAAACCAGAAAGAAAAATAAGGGAGAATAGAGTTGGGCCCTTCTGCGCCTGTGAGCAGAAGAAGAAGAGGGGACGCCTAAGCTGCTACTATTGTTGGCAACGGCAGGAGGAAGAGACCACAACGACAACAACAGAGGCAGAAGCGCAGCAGAGGCGGAAGAAGCTCTTAAAAATCAAGATGTGTAAGTCTTCTCTCGTGGGAAATGGCGAGTATTTATAGAGGTGAAAATCCTCATCCTAATAGGATTTTTTTTTTAAACCAAGAACCGACCAACAGAACAGGCACTGGTCGAGTGCACCTTCCCTCAGAGAGGGAGAATGTTCCCACTCCCCCAGGCTGTAGCTGTGGCCCTAGATTTTATTAATTTTTGAGAAAGATTACACTTAGCTACGGGGCATACCCCTGAGGAAACAAAGAAGGCTACTAATTAGCCCTTTGAAAGGAACAGAAAGGATGAGGGACTAGGGCTAAAATGTACAACCAATAGAAGCTAACGAAGACGGATGGCTGGTAGTCCAGCCGTATCCATTCTAAAGGCTCCCTTGGCCATTCGCGGGAGGTCCCCTACTTGTGTGAATACAATGTTTTCTGTTGCTTTGCATGCATAGGAGGCTAGGGAATCAGCTACTTGATTCCCTTCTCTGGAAATATGCCAAGCTAAGCACCCACTGTCATGAAGAAGATCCAAGGTACTTTTCCACCATGGAAGGACCATCCAGCTTGGGGCCATACCTTTCCGGATTGCCTCTATTAGGAGGGCACAGTCCGAATACACGGCTGTCAGCTTTATTCTGCATTGCTTCGCAATGGCTAAACCATCATGAAGAGCCCTTTCCTCTGCTAGCATGCTATAGCCTTGGCCATAATGGGAAGCAAAACCAATAATGAGATTGCCTGCAGAGTCCCTGATGCATCCACTACCTCCACTCATGCCGGGGTTGCTCTCCAAGGCCCCATCTACAGGCAGTGTAAAATCATGTACATCCAATCGACAGAAGACCAATAATGGCTGTTTAGTTTCCAACTGGGGTTATAATTGAAATGAGGCCAATCATTTAAGCTGAGCTGGAGATATAGGCTTGTGAAAACTTAGCTTGTCCAGCACCAATGCTATAGAAGAGATAATCTTCCTTTTAATAGAAGCACTGCTAAGGGCCACTCCTTCAAATCTCAGAGCACATCTATGTTTCCATATTTCCCATAGCATCAATATTACAACATACATCCCAACAAAATTTATTGCAGATAGCATGTTGGTTCCAGATAATAGATTCCAGCAACGGGTTGTAATCTGATCACTGAGATTAATCTTATTACTTAGCAGGGGGTGCACCCAACCCAATAACTCAGAAGCCAGCTCACTAGAGATGAAAACATGGTTTCTTCTTGGGCAGGGGATGAGCAGCAGCTGCACCTTGAAACCATTTGAATCCCGCAGTCAGCCACCCTGCTATCAACCGGCACAGCTCGATGGATTAATTTCCAAGTGAATAGAGCTGCCCTTGGAGCAATGGCTAAATGCCATAGTTTTGCCCAGGCTGGCCTCCGAATACCTTTGGTGAGGATCATATTACATGCTGACTTTACAGAGAAATTACCCTTTAATGTGCCGGTCCAAACACAGATATCTGCCTCATTGCTGGGTTGGATGTGTGGAATATGAAAATTGTTGCTAAGAAGACCCCTAGCAGTGTGCTGAGAATCAAGGAGCACATCTCTGACAGAATCCAGAGGGAGATCATCACCTCTATTCCTACCATCGGCCAGTGCAACATTAATGACAGGGCCATTACCGGTCCAGTTATCTCTCAAAAAGTCTATTTCTGCCCCACTTCCAACAATCCACCTGCTGTTATTGATTAAGATTTCTTTAGCTTGCCTGAAGACTGCCAAGGGCATTCATGCAGGGAAAGGTTTAGTACAGTTTGCAAAGTGAGATTTGATGAAACGTTGCCTGGCATACCTAGACCAGAGAGAAGACCCATGGACAATGTTCCACAAAATTTTAACTACCAAGGAAATTTGAACCCATTGTAAATCTTTGATTCCCAATCCTCCCTCTAACCGAGGCCTCTGTATTTCTGACCAAGCTACCCAGTGTCTACGGTTATTGCCACCACTGCCTTGCCAAAAGAAGTTAGCACACTGAATGTCAATGAACTTGATAACCTTCTTTGGGATAAAACAAGCTGAAGCAAGGTAGATTGGCATGCTGTGCAGAACAGAATCTATTACTACAACTCTACCAGCTTGGGATAAAAGTTTGGATTTCCAACCTTCCAGCTTGATCTGAACCCTATCTATCAAGGATTTAAAATCAGAGCAAAGGTATCTACCCTTTTTAACATGAATTCCAAGATAATTGATACCAGCAGTCTGATTCTTGTATCCTGCAAGAATATGAATAGATTGTTTTAGGGAGGGAGGTGCTTTAGCTGAAAGAATAAAGCAGCTTTTATTTACATTCACTTGTTGCCCCGAACATTGCTCATAACTACATATGAATTGTTGAAATGCCACAATATTCTATCTACTAGCATTTAGGAAAACCAGTGTATCATCTGCATATAGCAAGTGTGAAATCTGCATAGACTGCCTGGGCCCTTTATAGCCATGTAAACCTCCAGATTGAAATAGGGCTGAGAGGCCTCTACTAAGAACATCAGAAGCAATTATGAACAAATATGGGGCTATGGGATCCCCTTGCCTAATGCCCATGTTGGACTTGAAAAAGCCTGATGCCAATCCATTAAAATTAACCGAAAACCAACAATTGTATAGAAGCATTCCAATGTATGAAGTAAATCTGGTGCTAAACCCAAATTTCCTCATGATAGCCAAGATGAAATCCCATTCCATCCTATCATAGGCTTTGGCCATGTCAAGCTTAATGATCATATTATGACCTCTCACCTTTTTATTTATATCCATCATTAACTGCCGAGCAAGAGCCACATTATCTAAAATTAGCCTCCCCTTCACAAAGGCCCCTTGCTCCACTGATATTATACTTGGCAGTAAAGGAGCCAATCTATCAGAGATAATCCGGGAGATAATTTTATATGAAAAGTTGCACAAGCTAATTGGTCTAAAATCACTAAAGGACCTGGGCTCTGGCACCTTGGGGATTAAAGTAATGAGAGAGGAAGATATACCTCTTGGAAGAGGGAAGCCTTCGAAAAATGCACAAACAGCTTCAGTGACATCTTGCCCAATTATATCCCAGACTGCTGTAAAGAATTCTCCAGAGAACCCATCCGGGCTAGGAGAACTGGAGCCCTTTAATGACCACACTACTTTTCGGACTTCTGAAGCATCTGGTATAGCACACAGAGTGGAGTTCTGAGCTTCAGTAATAACCTATGGAATGCATTCCATCATATTAGGATTTATTAAGTGTTCCTCAGTAGAGAACATATTCTTGAAGTAGGCCTCAACATGACTCCTCAGAGTTTCCTGATTATCACACCACTCTTCAGGATCACCTACCTTCAATCTTCTGATAGCATTCCTCCTTCTATTGCATTGAGCAACAACATGGTAAAAAGAAGTATTTCTGTCCCCACATTCTATCCAATCTACTATGGACTTCTGGTTCCAGAATATATCTTCTCTGAGTAAAGCTTGGCGGAGACTTGCATTGGCAGCATTGAGCCCTTCTTTATTTATTGGAGAAGGGTCAGAGTCATAAGTATTCTGTTTAAGTTCCACTTCAGATTCAACAGAACTTATGTTTAGAAATACATCCCCAAAGACTTCCTTATTCCATTTCTGTAGAGAGTCCTTGACAGTCTTCAATTTTACAAAGAGCCTAACCAGGGCATTTGGATGACTGATTTTAGTTTTCTGTTATACATCAGAGATTAACTGCTTGAAGGATATATGGGTACACCACATCCTCTGGAAGATGAAACGGCCAGGGCAGTTAGACAAGCTATCTATATAAAAGAGCAGGGGAGCATGGTCGGAGGGACCTCTAGGTAAGTGTTTAATAGTCAGTAGAGGATTAACAGAATGGCAAGAATAGTTCACTAATACACGATCAAGTCTTGCCCTTATGTTAGCAGTACCAGCTCTATTATTGGTCCAGGTCATTGCAGGCCCTTGAAATCCAGCATCTAAAAGGCCAGCAGAGCAAAGAAAAGTGTTGAACTCAGACATAGAAGCTAGAGCCGGGAGGCCACCTCCTATCTTCTCAGAGGGCCTCAGAACACAATTAAAATCACCCCCCACCAACAAGGGGATTGTAACAGAAGCAGCAAAAAGAGCTAGTTCACTGAAAAAGGACTGTCTGAGATGAAGAGCACAAGAGGCATATCTAAAAGAATAGTATGTACAGAATGTATTATTCACTTTCAGTCCAAGAGTTATATACTGAGAAGAGGAAGCAATAACCTCCAAATTGTAGCTGTCGTGCCAGAATATCCAAATCTTAGAGTCAAGAGAGTTGTTACCTGTAAACCTCCCAAGCTTGAGATATCTTCCCAATTGAGGAGCTTTATTAAGACTCAGCATAGGTTCACTAATGGCCACCATATTTACCTTATTAGAATGTACTATATGTTTCAAGCTTCTGTGGGAACTAGTGTTCCCTACCCCTCGAATATTCCAAATAAGAATTGGTTGAATCATGGAGGATTTAATATGATTTCTTCCATCGATCTAGCTCTAGATCTGGTAATTACCCCACCATCATGTACCCTACTAACATTCTCACCACCCTTCATCAGTAAATGGGACTGTAGAAAATCATTGTCCATACAGGCTTTATTTGCAATTTGCATATTGGCCATTAGGATCTCCTGCTCTTTTATTGAAGCCTCCACTTCAGAAAAAGAGTCTGCCATAGCATGTGTCTCAGCACCCGGCTTAGCCATCTTTAACGAATCTTCTATCAACTATCTATGCTCAACTTCGGCTCTGTCAACTAAATAAGAAGATGAAGTGGCTAACAAAGAAATGTCTCCCTCACTGACATGTAAATCAGGACCTTCTATTATCTGATTGGCTATATTTGACTGCTCACCAGCAACCCCATTGGCAGACTTTGAAGAAGGCTGGGGTTCCAAGAGAAGGGACTGCTGAAAGTCAGAGGCTGGAATCTCCCCCTCCGTGTGCTCTGGGGCCTGAAGAGGCCTTTCATTAGTGCTGGAAACAGAATTAGTTTGCTGCGGTTCCAAAAACTCCGCAGCCTGCTGTAAGATCTCGAACTTGTTATCTACAGCCACATTTTGCCGAATAGCAAGAGGATCAGTCAGTCTAGGCCTGAAAGCGTGTCTGGAGTTCTTAGGATCAGGTTATTTTGCTAAGTGGGCTTTGGCCATCCTTCCCTGCTTCTTCTTGCAACCATCAACTGAGTGATCGAGCTTATGACAGAAGGAACAAAGTAAAGGAGCACAGTTGTAATTGACTGATTGCCAGTAGCCAATACCATCCAAATCTATCCACAATCGTTCCCTGCGTGGAGCGGATAAATCCATCTCGACACAAACCAAGACCTCTGATGTATCCGTCATAGCCAAAGTTCTTTCATGAATGCGCAACACAGTCCCAAAGTTTCCAGCAATAGACCGCAAGCAATCTGCGTGATACAAGTTAGCTAGCAATGCTGGAAAGTCGATCCAAACGGGCACTGTAGGCGGATCAGCATCAAAATTGAAATCTAGTGATGGGAATCAACTACGAGCATGTACATTTTATTTTTTTATTTGTATCCTTTTATTTATTTTTATATCCTGGGGGAAGTAGATTCACAATTGTAAGGCTTCATGAGCCTATTTGTTCTTCCTTAGGATTATGTGGGTTTATGTGCAAAATGCCAGTAAGACCTAGAAGGGGGCCCCCACTCCTTCCCCATTGGTTCACCTCATCCAAGTGGGACTGGTCAAAAGCCAAGGTGGCATCTAGAAGGTTGGACTAGTCAATTAGACACATAGGGGGGACAAATGGGTTAAATTGTCAAGGGTAGGCCACCTACCCTTACCCCTTGGTCAAGGGGGCGCCCCCCCTTTTTGTCCATTTTAATTTTTGAAGAATTAGTCCATTAGAACTAATTAGTTCTATACCTTGTATACCCCTCCCAACCCTAGATCTTAGGGCATTAGTGGTCATTTTCCATTTATTATATAAGGCATGTATTTCCATTTTTCATAAATTAATAAGAAGAAAATTTGTTGAATGAGCATTGGAGCTGGTGCGCCCCTCCCCTCTCTCCTCTTGGTTCTTCCTTCTTCCCTCTGTATTTTATGGTTGAGAACCCCTTCTACCTGAGCCCCTCTATCTCTGATTTCATCTCTGGTGCCGCCGCCGCCGTTCGTGCCGTCGTGAAGTCGCCTCCGAAGATCTGTCCAAGGTTCTATTTGGCTGGATAGAGTCCCACTTCGAGATTTTTAACTCCCAGCTCCGACATCATATGGAGTTGAGATTTTCAGGGTTGGTTCCTCTCTTGATTCCCAACCTCCATTAAAACAATCACGTCATTCAGAGTTCATTTTATATTTTTATATTTTCGTGTCTTTCTGTCTTTCTGATCTATCCCTTTTCAAATCTGTGTAGCAGAAGCTTAGTTCTTCCACCTTTCGACCTCCTTTTTGATTTTTTTTGGAGCCCCCAAATTTATTGGAGGTTTGGTCCACCATCCCCACCCTCCAAAAATTTTCGTCGAATTTCTAAAGCCCTCTACCAATTTTTAGAAATTGTGTCTTTTCCCCAAATTCAGTTCTGTCTCTGCTGTCCAGATCCGACCCTGGGTCAGTATAAAATCTTTCAAAAATCAAAACATCCACCAAATCTTGCATAAGATATATCCCCGTTTTCCTCTCTTTGGCCTCTACAACTTTCATGAAGGGCTCAAAGGCTGAATCGAAGTTATACATCATGGTCAATGCCAACTCTCAGGAAAACTTGGTTCTGCCCTGAGTTTTTAAATCCTATGAGTCAGCAGCTTGAAAATTCGGTAAAGACCATCAACGGGAAAGTCAAATTTCTTTCTCTGGCCGTAGATCGAAGGATTTTAAGTCAGCTTTCCATCGGTACCTCCTCTGCGTCGATCTGACCTCAGGAGTGACCGCAGCAGCAGATCTCACCGGGTCACGCTGCAAAATAGAACTGCAGATCCGTGGCCAGCAACTCCGGCGAGTGGAGATCGGAGCCGCCCGGCCTCCGGCCGGCGAACCAGCATACCGCCATCCCAGGGAACGCCCCTCCAGGCGTCCCCACCACAGTGGTGCCACCCCGGTCCCACACGGCCCCACTGACCAACACGTGGGCCCCACGGTCGTGAGTACATGTGCCGCCGAAGCTACGCAGGAAGCCGCCCGTCAACCCGAACCCGCTACTCCCGGGTCCCACTGTGTCGCCCTTTACCTCCCTGCGTGGAGTGGGCATTCATATTCATTGCTGTAATATTTGTGTATTTACTGTTCCGGGAGTACGAGATCGGCCGGGATGTCTTCCCCACGCCCGGTAGCGTGGAGGTATCGTATTCGCTCCTTTACCCGGCATTTGCTTTATTCGTATATGCTTTATATGCCACTTCTAGAGAGCATGTGTTAGGGCCATTAGCTCGATATCTTTTATATCACCGCTGCTGCGAGAGAGAGCGAGACCCGTCCCGTGACCCGATCCGGGCATGAAATTGTGAGTTGGCCACCCTAGCTCTTGCCGGTTTCTCAATCGCGCACGTCCGACGCTTCCCTCGAAAAGGGACGATCATGAGCTTGCATAGAGTCCAAGGATAGCATTCCATTTGGAGTCGAGTCGCGTGTCCATCCCGCATCAATTTGGTATCAAACCGAGTTTGAGTCTAGGGTAGTCTTTGTGTCTAAAACAAAAAAAATAGTGTCATTTACGTCTAGTCATCGTCTAAGTCGGTCTAGGTTGCATTTCATCCCAATAACCCGATATATCAAAAGGTGTTGTCCGAACATTAGGCTACGCCTATCGGGAAGGCCGCACACTTGCGCGAGTGATCTTCGGATCGATTAACTCCGCCACGTACCGAGTCTTGGTTAAGTCTAGGTGCATCACTTGTTTGCATTGGTCTGTGTCTCCTAGTCCTTGTGTCCTTTGCATGCCCACTCGGCGAGGTACCTAATACCATCGCCCTACACCTATGGCCAACCCACGGGATATCATCTCGGGAGACCTTCAGTCCTTGCGCGAGGCGATCATGACCCTTGTAGACCGGATGGACCAAATCGAGGCAACCTTTAAGAGCTTCTCGAACCACATAGATGGCCTTTTTAACGCCATGGAGGAACGGATGGAGTCATCCGACAGATCCGTCCAAGGTCTGGTCGGACGATTGGATAAGATGTCGCACGGAGACGCTCCTATAGTGGCCCAAAGCCCACTCACACCCGCTCAGGCAGCTGCCCACGGCCAAGCCATTCCCATAGCCCAGGCCCAGCCCGTCCATGTGGCCCAATACCCACCCGCACATGCTCCTCAGCGACCACGGGCTCCTCCACCTGCCCCTCCTCGGGTCCCCGAACTACCACGCCGTGACCTTTGTCTCGAGGACTATGGGTCCGATAACGCCTATGAGGGGTATGGTCAACGCCGTCGTGGCCTCCAACCACAGAGAGATGAGGAGGACGATAGGGTCCTTAAGACCGTGCGAGCGGATCCTCCCATTTTTTACGGGTCTTTTAGATCCGAAAGTCTATTTAGATTGGGAGTTCGGCATGGACTGATACTTCGATTGGTACGACATGTCGGAACGTCGAAGGATCCGATTTGCTACCATGAAGCTCATGGGACAGGCACAAACCTATTGGAAGAATGTAGAGAGCCTGTTATTTCAGCGGCTAGAGCCCCCGATTGACACATGGGGCGAAATGAAGCTTAAGCTTCGGCAAAAGTACCTTCCTCCCACGTACCGTCAGTGACTCATCGATAGGTGGAAAAGTCATAGCCAGGGAGACCGATTTGTCTCCGAATACATTGTTGAATTTGATGAGTACTTTCTACGATGTGGTGTCTCGGAGGAGAGTCCCATGCCCATTTCCCGCTTTCGACGTGGTTTATGGCCCCACTATCAGTATGAACTTTTCCGCCGCAATGCCAAGACGTTGGAAGAAGCATATCAAGTTGCTCTCGAGTTGGAGCAATTTGAGGGAGAGTTCGAGCCTAGCCATCGGTCGGGTCCCACCCCTCTTCGTAGCACCGAGCCCCGCCACTCTTTAGGCCCACCTCAGCGGGCCCCCATGGCTCGATCTCAGGAGCCCACCCGTCAGGAGCATTTCACTCCACGGCCTCTCCCTCCCCCACCCCGGGATCTACCTCCATCCCAACCCCCAGCACCCATTGACCGCCCTCAGGCACCAGCACCCCTACCCCTATTGCCCACGATACCTACAGCTCCGCCCCTGTTGCCTACACCCCCTGTCCGTCGGGAGGATAAGGGTAAGGGCCCTCTCATCGGAAAGAGTAGTAGGTCCCGTCTACAGTGTTTCCATTGTCATGGGTTTGGCCACTTTGCCAACCAATGTCCCACTCGTACCACACTAGCCCTAGGGGTTGGAGAACCCTCGCCATCTGGGCTTGTGCCCGTCAGTTACAAGGCCGATCAGGAACTCATTGATGAGTACGAAGCTCAGGAGGAGCTTACCGATGCTCAGGATGCGGCCGCTTAGTGGGATTGATGTTACCACCACCTTAAGTCTAGGGTCATGCATGAGTCAGTGTGTTTCTTCTTTGTATCGTTTGTTTGTGTGGCTTGTTTGTGTGGTTTGCATACGTGTGTTAGTGCATGGTAAGTCTACATGTGTCTTGTGAAAGCTCGTCGTCGGTCTCCTATGAGTGTGAGGCAAGTGGACTCGCTCGAGGAGTATGGGATCAGCTCTACATCTATAACCTGGATCTAGTCACCTATAGGGACCCAGCGGTGATTCCTAGTGAGTCTTCGAGACGCCTCCTCCCCTTGAGAGTGACCCCACCCCGGAGTGTTCCACCACTAGCCTCGTTCCTATAGCAGCATGCGCATATCAAGTATATACGGAATGAGCAGGTGACGATCACTTGGAGTGGAGCGTACCCGCGTTACTTGACACGGTGGCGGATCCGCCGGAGTGACTCGAGCAGCCGTACGCCTACTCGACGGGGTCGAGTTCTTCCCACCCGGGGAGAATTGATGGGAATCAACTCCGAACATGTACATTTTATTTTTGTATTTGTGTCCTTTTATTTATTTTTATATCCTGGGGGAAGTAGATTCACAATTGTAAGGCTTCATGAGCCTAGTTGTTCTTCCTTAGGATTATGTGGGTTTATGTGCAAAATGCCAGTAGGACCTGCAAGGGGGCCCCCACTCCTTCCCCATTGGTCCACCTCATCCATGTGGGGCTGGTCAAAAGCCAAGGTGGTATCTAGAAGGTTGGACTACTCAATTAGACATATGGGGGGGACAAATGGGTTAAATTGTCAAAGGTAGGCCACCTACCCTTACCCCTTGGTCAAGGGGGCGCCCCCCCTTTTTATCCATTTTAATTTTTGAAGAATTAGTCCATTAGAACTAATTAGTTCTATACCTTGTATACCCCTCCCAACCCTAGATCTTAGGGCATTAGTGGTCATTTTCCATTTTTATATAAGGCATGTATTTCATGAATTAATGAGAAGAAAATTTGTTGAATGAGCATTGGAGCTGGTGCGCCCCTCCCCTCTCTCCTCGCTGGAGCTGGTGTTCCGCCTTGACTTGTTGGCATGTGAGACAGCGAGACACGAAGTCCGCTACTTCTCTTTTCATGTTGGGCCACCAAAAGGTCCTTTTCAAATCTTGGTATATTTTGGTAGATCCTGGATGAATAGTGTACCTTGATCTGTGAGCTTCATCTAAGATCTTCTTCTTTAGCTCTGGACAATATGGTATGCAAGTTCTATCTCTAAACAACAACCTTCCATCTGAGGCTATCTTGAAATCAGGTTGTTCTCCTATTTTGCCCTTGATTTCCACTAATACGGGGTCATTATCTTGAAGTCCTTGTATTTCAGAAAGTAGATCTGGCTGTATGCTCATATATGATAGAGTAACACACCTGCTCTCCTTGTCCATGCTTATATCAAGTCTAGTGAACTGTTCTAGCAACTTCCACTCCTGAATCATACAATTGGCTAATATTGCTCTTGGCTTCCGGCTTAGGGCATCAGCTACAGGATTACCCTTTCCCGGATGATATTGTATTGTGAAGTCGAAGTCCTTGAGATATTCTAGCCAACGTCTCTGTCTCATATTCAATTCCTTTTGAGAGAAGAGATAATTGAGACTCTTGTGATCGGAGTATATAGTGAACCGCACTCCGTATAGGTAATGTCTCCAGATTTTCAATGCAAATACTACAGCAGCCAACTCCAAGTAATGAACTGGGTAGTTCTCCTCATGCTTCTTCAATTGGCAGAAAGAGTAAGCTATAACTCTCCCTTGTTGCATTAAAACACATCCGAAGCCAATTCCAGACGCATCAGTGTATACCTCGAATTCCTCTCCTTCAACTGGTAAAGCTAAGACTGAGGCAGTAGTTAGGTGATCTTTGAGAGCTTGAAAGCTTGTTTTACATTCCTCGCTCCATTCATAACAAATCTCCTTGCGAGTTAGCTTAGTGAGTGGTACGGCGATCTTGGAGAAATCCTTAATGAATCACCGGTAATAGCCTGCAAGACCCAAGAAACTACGGATCTCGCTAGCATTGGTCGGTCTTTCCCAATTCTTTACAGCTTCAACTTTTGATGGATCTACGGACAGTCCATCCTTTGAAATCACATGACCTAGGAAAGATACTCCTTCCAGCCAAAATTTACATTTACTGAGATTTGCATATAATTGATTTGTCCTCAATATCTCCAATGCAATCCTCAAATGATCCTCATGTTCTTCCTTGGTCTTTGAATAAATCAATATATCATCAACGAAAACCACCACGAACTGATCTAGATGAGGCTTGAATATACTATTCATCAACTGCATAAAGGCTGTAGGGGCATTTGTTAGTCCAAAAGGTATAACAACAAATTCATAGTGCCCATACCTGCTTCTGAATGCGATCTTATGAATATCCTCATGTTTGATTCTTAGCTGATGATATCCCGACCTGAGATCAATCTTCGAGAAATACTTGGATCAAGATATTTGATCAAATAACTCATCAATTCTCGGCAGTGGATACTTGTTCTTGAGAGTAAGATGATTCAACTGTCGATAGTCGATGCAAACCTCATGGATCCATCCTTCTTCTTTACAAATAGCATAGGTGCTCCCCACGGGGAAGTGCTCGGTCTAATAAATCCCTTCTTTAGAAGTTCCATTAGTTGCTCCTTTAGTTCCTTGAGTTTGGCCAGGGACATCCTATAAGGTGCCTTAGAAACTGGGCCAGCACCAGGGATCAAGTCGATGGTGAAGGCCACTTCTCTTTGTGGGGGTAATCCAGGCAAATCTTCTGGAAACATGTCCGAAAATTCTTGTACAACTGGGATGTCTTCTATCTTAGACTCCTTAATCTCCTTAGTGGTGACAAAAGTAAGAAAGATACACATCCTTTCCTTATTAGCTTGCTAGCTCGAAGAGCCGAAATAAGAGGTGACTTGCTTCGACTCTTCGGGCTAGTATAGACCAGTTCTAGAAATTCCTTGAAGGTAACCTTGCTGTTACGACAATCAATAGTTGCCTAGAATTTGGATAACTAATCGGCTTCCAATATGATATCATAGTCCCTCATTTCTAGGCATATTAGGTCGATAGGTAGATTTCTTCCCTTCACCAAGACTTCACAATTTTGGTAATGATGAGTAATATCGGCTTCGTTTCCGAGAGGAGTCGAAATAATTAATTTTATCCATTCTAGTTCCATAGGTAATGGGTGAGCAAACTTCTTGGAAATAAAAGAATGCGATGCACCAGTATCAAATAAGTCATATGCAGACTTGGAACAAATTTTTAATGTACCTTCCACTAGTCCACTTTCGTCTTAATCTGCCTCCTTAATAGCTTGGAGACGTGCATTCTTCTTTACCGGGTGCTTTTCGTCTCCAGCTTGGTCATTGAGTAATGGACACTCGGGAATCCGATGTTCACGGCTCCCACAACGGAGGCAAGCTCCGAGTCTTCTCCAGCATTCTTCGGCCCTATGGCCGGTCTTGTCACAATGTTTACACACCTCCTTGGAAGGTGTGGTAGTAATGGAGAAAGGTTTGGTCTTCTTAAACTTTTGCTCCTTGGAGGAAGTACCTCCATCATTGGCTCTCTTCTTATTGAAGGAGGGCTTGAAATTTCCAGGGCTTATAATAGGCTCTTTCTTGTTCTTTCCCTGGATCTTGTCGGACAGCTCCGTGGCATCCTTTAATAGTTGAGCCCTTCGAACCATATCCAAGTAGACCAGAATGTCCATCGGTGCTAGTTGCGTGATATATTGGGGTCGAAGCCCATTGAGAAATCTTCTTGCTTTCATTTTCTCGTTACTTACTAAGTGTTTTGCGTATCTTGACAGCCTAGAGAATTGGGCCTCATATTCGGCCACTGACAGAGTTCTTTGTTTAAGTGAGGCAAATTCTGCGGATTTCTTCTCTTGCACTCGATCGGAAAAGTATTTGTCATTGAAGTACTCGGTGAACTCAGCCCATGTGATGGGTTCTTTACCTAGGGTGGCTTCTACGGACTCCCACAAGGAACGGGCGTCTCTTTCTAATTGGAACGTAGCTAGCAATACCTTCTCTTTGTCCGTGCATTGCATAACACGGAATATCCTTTTCACCTCTCGGAGCCAATGCTCGGCATCATCGGGATCTGATGAGCCAATAAACCTTGGTGGGTTCATATTTTTAAAACTACGGTGGAGGTCACCAGCTCCATGGTTCACCGTTCCTTGTGCCACTTGCTATAGCGCCTGAGTCATGCCTTGGATAGTGCGTTGCATATTACGCCACTGAGCATGTTCGGCAGCCATCGTCCTACAAGGATTATAAATAACTAATCAATAAGAGTTTGGACCAAGAGTTTGATTTTCCTAAGTTACCTTAACCCATGATTCTACCCAATTCTCACCGAGCGAAGGTTTAAAACCTATCCTTGGACTTGGGTTTCCTAGGATTTGAATATCCTAGGCTCTGATACTAGAAATACTATCACGCCCCGAGCGCGGAAGGAACCCGGAGTGCGTGACGAGTTTATATATCGATAATGTCAATCAGAGCGTTAGTGTATTCGACACAAAGACAGAGTGCGCAAAAGTAACAATAACCAAGTCCTTTATTAATCATAAACCTTTAAGTACTTCTATTACAACCACTTAGTGAAAGTACTAGGACTTAAAAAAAAGTATAATGGTTGACTCAATAAAGATAGAAAAGACAAGACTAGGTAATTGCTTGGACGGTTGGAATGGCTCTAAACTCTTCACTCATTGTCATCCCCATCCGATTGTGTCTCGTCATCGGACTTACCTGAAAAATAGGGAAAAACACTAGGTGAGTGAACGCTCAGTAGGAATTATATCTCAAGTGCTAGCTTGCTTTAAGTAAATTACATGTTGTATGGAATGCAAGTAAAGCTATGCATGTTCGTAGGAAACGACAATAGATAGAATATATATAGCAAGAGAGAACTTGGAATGAACTAGCAAGATATCCAGAATTTCATGTAATCATATCAAGATAGACGAGCATATACGTCTAGTGAGTCATGTCAAGAATTGGCTATCATGTTATCAAGCAAGCAAGTAAATACCCTTCTGGGCCACGTATGTCAAGTCACTTCAAGTCCAGAACAAGTACAAGAGTTTGTGGAAATGTCCATTCAAGCAAGTCATGCACTTCGGTGTAATGCCACACCGTGATCAATAATAGCTTCCATGGGCACAAGTACTTTCGGGTGCTCCTCCCAAGACCAGATCGGGCCCTATATGCACCAGCATTGAATCATATATTTTGACATCCACTTTAGTTATAGCCAATATAGAATTTCAATGGAATGATCCTTTGTAGGAATATAAGATAGATCTTGTGGAATAGAATCACAAGGACATAAATTTCATGGAAGGACATACTACGGTCAAACGATATAATCATGATACTCACGTAAAACTAGGTGGGATCGGCTCCCTAGTGGTGCCATGACATTAAGAATAAGCGTCCATATGTACATGGATGCTAGTTCTTTGAACATGATAAGGTAGAAAGAATTGGTATCTCCATAAAGATACATATTCCAAGATAGATGGCATGGTTTCACCATTCCATTAGTGAAAGAATCATTCTCATGACAGCTAGGTAGCATACCATGAGGGCCGGTTTACCATGTCTCTTTAGAGGGACATGGCAATCAAAAGTATCATGGGTTTTAGTGGTACAACATGCTCAATCGGCCTTGAGGTAAATCCAAGGCTACGATGAGTCTTACGGAGGTCCCAATGACTAACTTACCAGTCCGAAGGAACGGAATGTCCAACAGAGGGCTCGTATGTCACCAAGAGTTAAGGGGCAATCGATAAAACATCGTGAAACGTGGGACTATACTCACGGAATGGAATATAGTGCCTATATAAATAACCCTCTGTCAAGGGTTACAGAAACCATAAAAATCAGAAAAAATAGGAAATTGGCGACTGAGATCAAGTCTTCATTTTATGAATTAGAGCCTTAGGAAGGGTCGCTAGTTTAATATATAACGACTATTCATTCAGTCGTTATATCCAGGTTCTATATATATTAAGGTCTGTAAAATTTCTCAATTTCAACTATTATGTAAATGACAACTTAGCTCAAGACTTCAATTCATTAAATAGCGCCTTAGTCAGGGGTGTCATATTTCAATTTGAAGGCATGGTTCATGTCGTTATTTCCATTATCTCTGTAATTCTGTCACGAATAGTTAAATGTTCACTGGTTATCACTAATTAGCGCCCGTGTGTGAGGGCGTTCATTAAATTGACGACCTGAAGACGGTCGCTATTTCTTTGTCATATGATACGCACCGGGCAGGTACAATCATGTTCCCCCTTCCCGCTCGCGTCCCCCCCTCCTCTCCGGCCATGGCCGGCGTAGGGGGGGGGGGGGCTCCAGCCTGCGCCTCCTCCTTGGGCTTCCCTCAGGCCATCCGTCGCCTTCAGATGGTCCTCCCGGTGGCGCTCCTTCCGCCCCGTTCAAGAACCATCCCGCTCCATGCCTTGGCTGTTCGGACGTGGGAGTTCATCCCCGTCCTCCTGAGGCAAACGACGTCTTGCTGGCTGCTGGGCCTCTCGTCGGTCTCCCAGCCCCTCCATCATCCTCAGCAGGTCCCTCCGGCGGCACCGCTCCTGCCTCTCCTGCGGTTCGTGCTCCACCTTCGTTGTTCGGATATGGGAGCTTCTCTCCCTACCTCTTTTGCCGTCCGGGTCCTTCCTTCTCCGGCGGGGCTCCTCCCTTCCTGTGGTTTGCCCGGGGAACACTTTTTCTCCCTCTCTCTCTCCTTAGTCACTCCCGCTCGTGTTCCCCCTTCCCGCTCGCGTCCCCCCTCTTCTCCGGCCATGGCCGGAATGGGGGGGGGGGAGGCTCCAGCCTGCGCCTCCTCCTTGGGCTTCCCTCAGGCCATCCGTCACCTTCAGATGGTCCTCCCGGTGGCGCTCCCTCCACTGCGTTCATGGACCACCCCGCTCCACGCCTTGGCTATTCAGATGTCAGAGTTCATCTCCGTCCTCCTGCGACAGACGGTGTCTTGCTGGCTGCTAGGCCTCTCGTTGGTCTCCCAGCCTCTCCGTCATCCTCAGCAGGTCCCTCCGGTGGTGCCGCTCCTGCCTCTCCGGCGGTTCGTGCTCCACCTTCGTTGTTTGGATGTGGGAGCTCCTCTCCCTACCTCTGCAGCCGTCCGGGTCCTTCCTTCTCCAGCGACGGCGGTGCTGGGCACGGCCAAGGGCCTCCTCTCCGGCCCGGTGATGCTCTTAGTTCTCCCGCGTTGCCGCCTACTGTCGCTCCGGTCGGTGCTACCGCCCTGACCCCAACCAGTGCAGTGGTTCCTTCGTCCGCCGCTGCGAGTCCACCGGTGGCTCCTTATCCTTCCGGTGTCCCTCCGGCCTCCGGTGGTGGTGCTCCGCCGCGCACGGCGGGTTAGGTTTGGAGGGCCATTACTAGGCTCTTCGATGTCCCTTGGTGCGCCTGTTGGTGTCCTCCAGCCGGGCCCCTCCATTACCCCTCTTGCTATTTGCTATTGAGAACTTGCCAGGTTATCATGATGCTTTGGACTTGGGCCACCACCCCACTTCACGGGTGCACCTTCCTACGTCTGCAATTTCCACTAATGCAACCTCACCAAGAAATAACAACATGCTATCCTCCTCCCATGATGCGCTGCCACCTTCTTTTGGGCTGCTTTATTTTGGTTTGTTTAGGCCTGGCCCACTTGTTGTATTGGGTCTTTTCTCTTGGGCTTAGCCCCTCTGTTGTAATGGGCTCCTCCCTCCCCTTGCAGGATGTCTCCCCCCAGACCTTCGTGGTCTCATGTATCCTCTATTCTCTTCCTTTATGCTTATTATATATAAAAACTCTCTTGTAAGGTGGCCGGGGTTGAGCCTCTCCCCCTGTCCCTTCTAAGTATGGCCTCAGTGAGAAAAAAAAGGTACAATCATAGACACATGATTTTCTGGAGTGTGTCTAACCAGAAAACTAAAGACATGTACAACCAGAGAAAAATAGCAGGAATCTAACAGTATACTCATGCATTAAATCAGATGTCATGGTTCACAGTTATTAAATTTTGAACATGTGTATTTATTTATTAACCAACTATTCTGACGACTGTTTACACGGTCGCTATATCAAATAGCGCCTTAGGGGGAGGCGCGTTTTACTGAAACGTCCAGAAACATTCCAAAACCTACGGAAATCAATCTAACAGACCTATATGCATGTTTATGATCTTATAGCTATTAGATTGGGCTTGTACTTGAGAACGCCTACCTTGGTTTTTAAGGCTTGGATGATAGAACGTGAAGAACGGTGACGAGATACCAAAATATCCGATACTCTGTTTTGTAGGATAGCCATGGCAGTAGGAAGAAGAAGATAATAAAAGAAGTCGCAGCAACAGCAACTTGTTCTTCTAGCTCCAGCAGCCGAAGGCAAGCAGCAACAACTGCAACTGACGGTGATGCACGGAAAGAAGCCCTCTTCTTCACGTGATAACAAGATCAGAAGAAGCAGCAGACTTCTTCTACGGCAACCACTTCGAAAGCCGAATAGCAGCACAAGCCTCCTCCTCTAGGAAGAAGCAGAGAAAGAGAATAGAATTCTCTCCCCCACGTACAGCAAAAGAAGAAAAATCTTCATGAGAATAGTAGGACATCTTCAAACATAGGATCAACAGAGGGTTCGATGGAGGGGGTTTGATATTTATAGAGAAGAGGTTCGATTGCGGGTTAGAGTTTGATTAGGATCAAAGTTTCCACGGAAGAATCCTATTGTTATCTATACTTCCCTATGTTAATCCTTTCCAGATCAAAACCTTCCCGAACATCATTCAGCCTCCTAGTTCGAACAAAACACTACAACGGTTTCTGTTTTTTACTCTGCAGGGAAATAGCGCCTAGGACAGAGGCGCCCTTTAGGTAAATAGCGCCCATGATAGAGGCGTCATTCATGTAATTGGCGCCTTCGTGAAGGGTCTTCAATTTATGAAATGGTGCCTTAATATGGGGCGCTATTCCATTTTTGGCCCATTTATAATATGATGAAAGCCCCATTAGTTATATATATATTTATAAGTGGTTTAAATATATATATATATGAGTTGGGCTTTGAACCTTGGTTTAATTTTCAATCTAATTACATTCTTTCAATTTACCAGGGTTGCTACAGATATCCTTTCTACGATCGGTCATGGAGTTAAAAAGAGGAAGGACACCCTCTGGGAAGGTTGCAGGCGAAGCGGAAACGGAATTGAAATGGTGACCTAGAGACGGTCACTTTTCTAAATAGTGCCTCTGGGACTGCCGCTATTTCCTGGAAATTCTGGACTTTCCATAAATTACTAAATTCATAATCAGCGACCACGCATGGAGGCGTTCATTAAATAGCGCCGCTCACAAAGGCGTTAATTCATAGAAATTAATTCCGAGTGGAAACTGAAAAGAATTAAAAAACTACGACCACGCGTGCGGTGGTTTACTCGAGGAAATAGCGACACCTCCAAGGGCGTTATTTAAAAGGTAACCTGGTGACGGTCGCGGTATCTAACAAAAATGGAAAAATCACTTATTAAACCAGTAATGAAGTTCACTTTGGGGCATCACATTGTGACATGAAATTTACTCAACATAGCATTAATTTTGGCGTGTCTACAGTTGCCCCGCCTTGGCGTCTGCTTTGCAAGGGAGTGAGACGGAATGGAGTGAAATAAAGCGGAATGAGGGAAAAATGGACTGAAAAGTAGATGTCAAGGTGTGATGTGACACGCCTCCGACACTAAGCATTGGAAATCTTTCTATGATTCTGAATGAAACAACTTCGGATGATTACGAGAAAGCAACAATTTCCTAGATGAAAAATTAAGCTGACAAAATGTGCGCGAGGGCACAAAGTAGAGAAACACCATTGGAGAGCGATTATCAGCCAATGTGGACATGCTACAACCAAGGTGGATTTATAAAAAAAAGAAGGAAAGGAGGTAGTAAGAATCCTGTCAAAGGATGCTTCTGAGGAACCAGCTTGAGCGACTTCAAGGAGAACATAATACTCGACTTAGAATGGAATATTTCATGTCAGCTCAAATCAGAGCGAGTGACCCTCATTACTGGCCTAATACGAGGATTTTTTCCGATGTTAAAGCTCAAAGACCTACATGATGCATGCTAGGCTAAAAATAAAAAGTTAAAAGAAACAAAAATAGAAAACAATCAAGGATAATATTGCTAAGCCATCCAGACTTGGTCAAAAATCCAGATCTCTAAGTTGATACTAAGCTGAAGCCCGTTTATCCACGCATCAACTTAGAAAGTGGAACCATCATCCCAGGGCTTAGATGACTCAACGGCCTATCGGTGTGATCAAGACTCCCCTGAAATTGTCACTATTTTTGATAAAGGGGAACTCAAATTCCAGGTTCACCAGAACCACAAGGTCCTTGATATGCTATACTAGTGCAAGTATCATATAGTAGCAATGCATACAAGGGGTATACAAGGGCAAGAGATGTCACCGAAGAAGAACCCAGAGTGCCTTGAAATCTGCGCGGCCTGTCCTTTTCTTGCGCTCAAAAGATCGTTAGCACTGTAAATGATAGAGACTTTATACTAGTGCAAGCTCAAGATAAAGCCGTCATAATTTTGAAATAGCACTATTTAGATAAATGGCGACCGCGTGAAGGGGCGCTCAAAGAAGAAATGGCGACATGATGAGGGGCGCTATTTAAAGAAATAGCAGGCACTGTAACGATTGCCAATTTCTTATGATTCCAGAACCTCGCTTCCTACTCGGAAATTGAACTCTAGAGAACCTAATCAAACTCGAACTTAGACTTCTTCTATCATTGATCAATAACTATTCTCCCTCTTATAAATAAGAGGACTTGCAATCTTCCAAACGCATCAATCTTACAGGGCAACCGAGAAGAAAGCCCCAGCTTCAGCAGGACCGTCCAAAGCTCGTGGCAGAACAGAAACAAAACTCCTCCATTACAACAGTGAAGAAAAGAGCTATGGAGAGAATTCTTCAAAGGCCCTTGAAGAAACCTAAGGTGGGATTCCAAAGAATTTCAGAAATTGAAGGGCATATAAGTGGGAGAATAGTTGCAAACCAAGTATGTATAAAATAGAGTTGAGTTTTATTACCACCTTTCTCTCTACAAATTCTGATATTCCTCACTTTTTTTCTTCTTTCCCTTTTGATTTTTAGGATTATCCAAATATTTCGGGGGCAAGAAGATTTATTAAAATCAAATGGTTACCCCTCCTCCTCTCCAAAATCACCCTAAACATGAGGACATACCTCTCTAGATGGCACCTTCTAGGCTTAGTTACCCATGCTAAACACTATGATGATGTACATCTTGATTGGGCCGCGATAGGAGCCCTTATAGAATTATGGCATCCTCACACCAACACTTTCCTATTCTCCACCTTTGAATCCACCATACTCCTAGAGGAAACGAAGATGCTACTAGGCTTGAAGAGAATGAAGCAAGGAGATGAAGAAAAGATCGCACATATGGCAAGAAGCATAAGCGCTCAAGAGATGCTATCAAGCTTAATTCCAAGTTCCAATATGGTGAATCAAATCTGGGCCACAAAGGGGATCAATCTCATGAAGCTTGCGGTGTGGGTGTAGAAGAGAATGGACCAAGCCAAAGAGGAGGATCTAGAGAAAGTGATGAAAGCTTTCGTAATATGCTTGGCGGGGGCACTACTCTTCCCTTCTTCGGAAGATTTCTTAGAAGAAGAACAATTAAGTGCCATTGCTAGCATATGGGACGGAAAGAGAATAGGACCGGCGGTGCTAGCCTATCTTTATAGTGGGCTTATCTCAGCTTCCATGGGGAGGCCCCTATACGGGTCTATGCTTTTGTTTTCTAGTTGGGTGGACTTACACCTTACGTTTGATCCATGTGAAGAAACCCAACAAGCATTTAGGATCTTCTCTGGAAGTCCACTTCACTATATGACGGGCACACTTGGGTTATGTGAGAGAGTTACCAACCGGGTACCCAAACTCAAGAAACGGGTGGATTGACACGAACACTTCAAGACAATGCCACAAAATGGCTTCACATGCGCACCGGGATTCCTCAAGCCTCAAGACCTTCATGCAAGACTTTCTTCTGGGGTGGAACTAAGGTTGATCGGCGCCACCGAGTTCATCCTCTACAATGCTCACCGGTGCCTCTCCCAACTCGGCCTTCCCCGCCATCACTTTGAAGAAGCTTCTCATCTCCCACCAATCAAGAAGAGAGAACTAGGCTCAATGAATGATGAAGAAGAGATCAAGATTATTCAAGCACTATGGCGGGTCAGCAAGCTACACCGGCCCGTGGAATGAGTGGAAGAAGATAGAGATCAATGGAAAGCATATGTAATAGTTCTTAGGAATTTGATGGCCAAGGTGGCTCATTGATCTTGTAATGATGCTTCCTTTCAATGAATAGAGAGTTTTTTCTTTAATTGAGCCAATGAAAGTGTTTAATAATGATCAAATACTCAAGCATTCCTTCAATTCTGTTCAAACACACAGACTCTGTAAGAAACAGCGACTGCCACAGGGTGTAGGATTTCTATGAACGGTGCCTTTTACACGGTCGCCAATCCCATTTTCCCATAAAAATAATAATTCCATAATTGGCGCCCCTCCAAATAACCGCTCATTTATTAAATAACGCCCGTGCATACGGTCGTCCATGAAAAGAAATTCTTAATAAAAAAACATTAATGCCCTTCATCATTGCCAGACAACTTTGCTAGTCCCAACGATCCCCAAAGAAATAGCGACCCTATACACAGTCGCACAATACTTAAATGATGCCTAAGAGCAGGTCGCTGATTACAAATATTTTCCCAAACCCTTAAATTCCAGAATATGACGCCTTCGTAAATAGTCGTTAATTCATTAAATGACGCCACAGTTACTGTCACCAATTGTTTCAAATTCACCGCCATAAACATTTCCATTAAAACTACCTTTCCTTGCTTTGAAACCCTTTTCCCATTTCTTTTCCTCCGTGTTGCCCTTCTCCTCTATTCTGCAACTGCTCACCGACAACGCCCGACGACGACAACCACCCATCCCCTCCACCTCAATGGCCCATGTGAGCGGCTCCGGCGGTGGGAAGCGGCAGTGCGTGATGGCACCCGCTATTGTTCATATTGATGAGGACAACAGCGGCGATGAGGAGGAAGTCCTCCCTATGGCGGCCGAGGCTCTGGCAATGGAGCACGAGGAAAATGAAGAAAGAGAGGGTGAAGAGAATGACGATGGAGAGGATGGCGATGTGGAAGGTGACGAAGGAGAAGACAATGAAGGAGAGGAAGAAGAAGGGGACGGTGAAGGCAACGGCGGCGATGATGGTGAAGACGGAGAAGGTGAAGAAGAGGAAGAAGAGCGACCCCGGCCTCGCCGCCGGCCAATGCGGGGAGGGCTAATGGAACCCGAACACAGCAAGGTGAGTCCGTCCACCCTGCTATATTTTTTATTTTTATTATTTTTATCATATCATGGTGGTCGGGGGGAATTCTGTGAGACACATGATTTGACGACCGAACAGCCGGCGTCATTTCCTACATATTTTTTTTTTTTTGGAAAATAATCTTAGAAATGGCGTCAGAGAGGGGATTGCAGGTTACTTTTTATTTGAATTTAAAAGAAATAACATAAAGAACAAGTGACCAGAACACTATCGTCATTTTGAAAATTTCTTCTTTCTTTTCTTTTATTCTTCCTTTTTTTTTAATATCAGACAGAAACTAGGAAATGGCGCCCGACCTCTGGGCGTCAATTTTAAAATCTCAAAGAATCAGCGACCACACCATGGGTGCCTAATCAGAAAACAACGACCACTACATGGTCGTCAATTAGAACAGTGATGATTTCTTTTCTTTCTTTTTTTTGGGTTATTTTGGTTATATTTATATTTTTTTGTTTTGTTGCTGGGGTTGATATAGAGCCGCATTTCCTGGATTCAGGTGTGAGCTGCATACTTCGGGCTGCTGGACTTCCAGCGTGAGAGGGTGGAGGCGATGGGGTTTGGACCCTTCCTCAGCATTGAGCCGGTACGTCCTGACCTGATTCTTATTCAGGTGTTGAGGGAGAGATAGGACAGGGCTAGTAGGGCATTCTTGATGCCCTGGGGGCACATGGTGCCGAGCCTAGAGGATGTCACTAGGATCACCGAGCTGAGAGTAGATGGTGAGGTGGTGAGTGGAGTGACCCTCCCGGACTATGGTGAGCTAGCACATAGGATGTTGGGTTTAGAGATAGTGGCTGATACTCCGAGGGATTGCAAGATAGTCTATCGTACTGAGCTGACGGGGGTTATGGGATTTGGGGACTCTCGATAGAGGTCGGGAGAGTGTTTAGGAGATTGGTCCGATAGACTGATAGCGAGGGTTCGAGTTGTCTACTGCCAGGACCTAGCTCAGAGGGTGAGAGTGGACATAGACTTAAAAGGGTTTCTATTTCTGATGCTCGGGAGGCTGTTGTTGGGGACTAAGGGAGATGACATCAACTGCAGATTTTTCAAGATTCTGTAGGACTTGGAGGGAGTTGGGCGGTATGCCTGGGGGGCTGCCCTGTTGGCACATTTGATAGTCGATCTGTCCATGGGAATAGGCAGTGAGACGACAGTCAGTGGCTTCTCACCTTTTCTTCAAGTATGCACTTTTCTTTCTTATGTATTATCTAAATGATTATGAATATAATTATGACATGATGAATGTTTGTGAATATGCTACTAATGATTGTAGATGCAGGTGTGGAGTCACCTTTACATGACGATGGATTGAGCCGACCCCCGACCCAGAGATGCAGATTCCTTCCCACTAGCACGATGATGGCTGCTGTGCTTGACTGGGGTGCCTCATGCCTATGAGCTGAGGGTCCTTCGACAAGAGTTTCGGGACTACCCTCCTTTACTGGTGCGTGTGCAAATATGATGCATTTACTTTTATTTCCTGCTTTATAAAGATGTGATGACATGATAGTGTGCATGCAGGTTGTATGGAGACCATATGAGGGGATGAATGACGAGTGTCAGCCTTGGGTTGCAACGGGCTGACCTCCCTTTGGGCATGACATCTGGGTTCACTACCTGAATGAGATGGAGCTGTTGCGGCTGAGCCTAGCGATGAGGACGCTCGGCCTTCACCAAGAGTGGCTCGAGGTAGTGGAGCCTCGCGGGATTGGGCAGAAGACCAGAGGCCGCACCGTTACCACCGACTGGCGGCTTCGGTTCCCGAAGCAGTTCGCGGACTGGCAGCGAGTCGGGACCCTAGACATCTCTCATGTACCAGATAGTTCGACATACTTGCAGCGCTACTAGGAGACATATGTCGGTCAGGCTCAGATGAGGCCGATAGGGGTACATATGAATGCATGTTATTCCTAATGTTAAAATTTATATGCTTATTGCAATATGAAGCTAACATGTGATAAATGCAGGATGTGCGGGATGCAGTGGCGATGGACATGCAAGTCCATCTCAATAGTGTGAAGGCCCAGCTTGCGTGTACGCAAGCAGACTAGGAGACCCTGGTGAGTGCACTTAACTATATGCTTAATGTAATTAATGAATTCTAGATGTTCAGCCACTAACAGTCTCAATGAATGCAGCATGCCCAGCACGGAGCAGCGATAGGAGGGACGGGAGGTGCCTCATCCAGCACGAGTGATCAGAGTATCGTGGTAGATTCTCTGTAGGGATTACTCTCTAGGGTAGTGGCACGAGACGAGGCAACGGAGCGTAGTCTAGCTAAGCCGGTAAGTGCATAAATTTCTTTCAAGAATGAATATTCAGATAGACTTATGTGAATGGTGACATTTCAGGCTGCAGAGCTACGAGAGGCACTTGCTCAGGTTGAGGATGCCCGGACTGAGCTCGAGATCTGTGACCGGCGGATCGCAGAGTTAGAGGATGTGAGGCATCACGAGGTAGGGGTAAGTAACAAAACTTGGTATGCACTTCTTTTCACAAATATTTTATGTCATAACGCTTATAAAAGATGCTAAATGATGTAGGCTGCCGAGCTACAGGATGCGCTTACTCGGGTGGCCTTGGACGGCACCGAGCTCACGATCCGCGACCAGCGCGATGCTGAGGCGGCGAGAGGAGCTGCCAAGTGATGTGACAGAGCTGAGGATCCTCCTCAAGGTGGAGAGGAGGGAGCGCACCCGTGAGAGGGAGGAGTGGATGGTGCGCGAGCGTGAGCTTGCAGATTCGAGGGTGCAGCTGGCCGTCGTACAGGAGCGATTGCGGGCCACTGAGGAGCGCCTCTAGAGAGGCCAAGAGCGAGCGCGGGCCGCGGCTCACTCTAGCGCTTTCGCCAGCACCACCTGCCTAGCAGGTTCCTCGACTCGGCAGAGGAATGAGGTAGAGGAGCAGGCTCGAGCTGGAGGCTCAGTTGCTTCTCGGGGGTCCATGCTCCCACCACGGTCCCGTCACCAGGACAAGGGTGAGGCAGAGAGTAGGAGAGAGGAGGGTAGAGGTGAGAGCTAGAGAGAGTGAGAGTATATGTACCGCCTCCTACATTTTGTACCCCATAGATTATGAGCATATATATATGAAAAGCATGTTTTTGTTACCTGAGTTGTCATTTTTAGCACTCGCATACCTTTGTCTTTTCCTTCTTATTATCCCTGTTTGCCACACTTAAACAAACAAATTAATCAATCTGCTCGGCTTGGCCCCCTGCTCAATAAGCAAGGGGATGTCCTTTTCGACCTTGATGAAGGGTCAAGGGGCCAAGCCTTTAATCAACAAAGGTAAATCAACAAAGAACACAAGGAAATGCGGCATGCAGGCAGGCAAATGTAAACTGAAATTGAAAGATGTCCACACAAGAATGCAAGCAAGCAAATGATATGGCAAAAGAAGAAGCAGGGCTCTCTGTCGGAATTGGCGACCAGACAGTTGCCACCAATTAAGTGAAAGGTGACCTCTAAGTGGTCGCTATTTAAATTTTTTTCTTTCTTTTTTTCAAAAATGGCGACCAAGAAGAAGTCGCTTATTAATAAAACAATGACCCTATGCGTAGGCGTTAATTTAAAACCTTTTGATTTTTTTTAAAAATGACGACTATGACTACGTCACTAATTAATAAAATAACTCCCCTTTGACAGGGCACTGATTGAAAACAATTTTTCTTTTTTTATATTTTTTTTAGAAAATGAGGTAGCATAGTACATAGGCTCTAAAATATTACACATTCACTATCTTAAATTCATTAACCATTCTCAAATTATTTAACGAAGGGTCAAAGTGCTTCGAGCTTTGCTTTCATTCCTAACCTTTTATGGCTCATCCTCCTAAGTCCGTCTCTAGCATTCTTCAAGCTTATGACTAACGTGGAGGAGGAAAGGAAGAAAATATTGGGGAAGTCCATGGGAGGTTCTAGAAGACTGAGGAAAACTTTCCTCCCCTACCCTATTGCCTGTTGGGGTTCGATCTTTGGCTCAGGGAAATTTTTGTTGTCTTTTGCCCTTTATTCACACATGCTTACGATCAAGGTTTTCCCTGCGAGGACTTTGCCCTCTTGTCATGCTTTTCTTTGTATTTGATTTTCTTTTTCCTCTTTCTTCCTTTTCAAAAGTAAACAACCTAATTGTACTTGGGCTTTTGCGACAAATTGTTCTCTTTTGGGCCCTGACTTCCACCTACTAGGGTGGCGGGTAAGTTCGGGTGGTCAGCCCAGGGTCTAACTTCCCCCCTTTGTGGACCAAAGAGAAGAGAACGGGTACAGTCTTTACACTCTTAGTTTAGTTTCAACTTTCCTCAGATTCTGCAATGCTATAGTTCAAGAGCTAAGCGTGTTGTATGTGTATTGGCCCAGAGTTAAATCATCAAGACTGAAGAATGAATTAGAAATTTTGATCTTTCGGATTTCGTGACCCACACACCATGCCATCATCATATTTTCCTTTATTATTATTATTATTATTATTATTTATTATATTTTTTTGACTTAAGGGTAGTATTTCTTGAGATAAAATCCATTCCAAGGGTGAGCCAATTCTTCCCCTTCAGCATTAGTCAATTTGTAAGCATTGCCAGGATAGGCTTCTTTAATTACATATGGCCCTTCCCAATTTGGTTGGAGTTTTGAACGAGGTCCGCTAGGTTTTACAAAGATTCTCTTGATTACCATTTCACCGACTTTGAATTTTCTTTCAATTACTTTCTTTTGATAAAAAAGTGAAAGCATGTTTTGATAGACACGTGCATGTTCGGCGGCGGCCAGACATTTCTCATCTAAGAGTTCCAACTGTGCAAGGAGAGATTAACGACGTTCATCGATAGAGAGCTCCTTGTCCAATTGTACTCTAAGGGAAGGAATAAGGATCTCATAAGGAACTACCGCCTCCATTCCAAAAGTAAGGGCAAAAGGGGTTTGCCTAGTTGGTGTACGAATGGAAGTACGGTAGGCCCATAGAGCTTCTACGAGCTTCTCTGGCCAATCCGCAAATTTATTAGCTTCACATATTTTCTTGATAATTTTAATCAAAGTTTTATTTCTTGCCTCTGCCTGACCATTGCCCTGTTGATAATAAGGAGACGAATGATGCAATGCAATGTTATACTTGTTGTAGAGGTCCTGAAGCTCTTGAGAGATGAATTATGGCCCATTGTCGGTGACAATGGTATTTGGAATGACGAATCTTGCAATGATATTCCTCATGATGAATTTGTAAATGGTTGACGCTTTGATCTCCACGTATGCTTCTGCTTCCGCCCACTTGGTGAAGTACTCTGTGGCCGTGAGTATAAATGATTTCAATTTTGTGAGGAGGTTTGAATCACCAAGAGGTCCAATAATATCGAAAGCCCACATGGAGAAAGGACATGGGGAAGACATATGATAGAGTGAAGAAGCAGGAGAATGAAGTTTATCGGTGTGCAGTTGGCACTTGACACACCTTCGAACATAGATATAGCAATCCTCTTCTAGAGTGGGCCAATAGAAGCCTAATCTAAGAATCTTCTTAGCTAACATCTGGCTATTGACGTGACCCCCACAAACTCCTGAATGTGCCTCTTCCACGACCTTCCAAGATTCATCATCATCAAGGCACCTAAGTAAAACACCCGTGAGACCTCTTCTATAGAGCTCGCCTCCAACAAGAGTGTATCTTTGGGCAACTATTTTAATAGCCTTTTTCTCTTCTGCCGTGGCCTCTTCAGGATACGACTGATCTTGACAGTATTTAGCAATCTCGTAATACCATGGTTTTTCCTCGTCGTCAATTTCTTCTTCTAAATCCAATAGCATAACTTCCTCGTTTTCAATGATTTCACCATCCTTAAGCTTTCTGAGCACCACCTCCTTAATGCTAAGAAATGCATGATCCTTAATAGTAGGAGTGAGACACTTCTGAACAATGATAGAATGAAAGTCCCTTTCAGGAAGAAAAACCAAGGAGGAAGTGAGTGAAGCAAGGGCATCAGCTAAGATGTTCTGATTGCGAGGAACATGGACAAAGATCAATTTAGTGAAAAGCTTGGCCTAAGCAGAAGCAAGTTCCTGATAGGGTTTGAGTTTAGGATCAAGCGTTCGACATTTGGTGACACTACAAGAAATTTGACTAATAACAACCAAAAAAATTACAAGGAATAAATATTTGTTGTAATAAATGAGATATAAAAATGAAGTTTAAATATTGTTGTTATTAAATAAAAGAGGTTATCATTAGTAACAAAATTTATAATTTGGTTGTTATTTCTTAGTAAATAATAACAAATAGATGAGATATAAAAATGAACATCGATATTATTATTAATAAATAAAAGTTATTAGTATTAATAACAACTTAAATCGTTGTTAAACACCCCCAAACCATTTCTCCGGCCGTCCCGCTCTCCCTCACCCGCACGACCTCTCCCACATCCCGTTCTCTCTCCATCTGATTCCCTCCACATCCTCATCGATCTCTCTCCCCCTCAACCGGCCTGGGATTCATCGACATCTCCTTGGACTCCATGCGCTTTTGGCCTCCTTCGCACATCCTCAACCCAACTGCACGCCGTTACCCGTGGGATCGCGCCATCTACCCCGTCTGCCCTCTCAAGAACGATGTCACCACCGGCCAGCTGATCACCTTGAGCTCTGGCCTCCCAAAATATTGCTACCCAGGTTTGCCGTTGAGGATCCTGTTGGCTACCCAAGATCGCCGCCCAGCTCGCCCTACACTCTAGCCTCAAGATCGCCACCTCCGGTGTTGGCCGACTCATCAAAAATGGCGTCGTCGCCGTACTTGCCCTACCCTCTCGTCGTCCAGGATCGCGTTGGCTGCCCTGTCACAGCATCGCCGCCCAACTCGTCCTGCCGTCTGGCTGCCCAGGATCATCGCCATCCCTACGATTGAAGGAGTCCGACCTTCAACATCCGACTACAGGTTTGTTCTTTGTGACTCTACAAACCTTGCAACTCCCTTTTCCCCTTCCAGAACCATGGTATATAGTCCTTTCTGTCCAATTTACTTCACATAGTTCGCATAGCATGTGTATTCTTGTCTTAAATAAGAGCCTCTGTTCTGCCCCCCGGGGAAATTTATTTGATACTACCTTATTTTGTATTTTTAGTTGAATATTTCTTATTAGGCATCTATGAAACTCTGTGTACTCTTTTTATGTTTTAGTTTATTTTTACTGTCATTCTAAACCACCTCATAGCTTATCTCTCACACCACCAAGTATAACACGGTAAGGTTCATTTGGTGGGATTTGTTTCCAAAACTCTGCACATAAGCAAAGAAGGATCATCAATTCAATGTTTAACATGATTCTCCATATAGGAAAAGGAAGATCATCGGCTCAATGTTTTACCACAAGACTTTCGTTTAGGCAAAGGAAGGTCATTAATTAAATGTTTTAATACATGACTTGCATTTCGGAGATTTCCACTTCTAAATCCATATTGTGAGGGAATAAAATTCCTGAGTTTCATATTGGTGATTCCAGGTCAAGCTTCTATTGTTTATCCATTATCAGAGATGTTAACATTAGCTGTACGAAACACTCCAAGAGGATGCGACATCATGGCTTTGAATAACAATCCATGTTATTTATCTAAACAGAATACTACTACTAATAATAAACTGCAATAGATTCACACTGTCAAATACCTATATAATGCTTTGCATCCCTTTTTGAAGAGCGATGACGTTCATTTGCTCGATCTCTAAGTTCATCACTGCATCGCCACATAGACAACTGCATGGAAGTACACAAGTCATCAAAACTATACAAGTAAGCTAATAAGCATACTCTTTTAGTGTGACTAAAGTCCTAGATATATCAATTGTTGATACCTCAAACATTAGATCTTCTATCTGTGAGAAATACAAGTTTGCAGCCATCATCCGAGCTAACAAGCATACATCCCTAGTAACCTCAGGAGCTCCTCTTGGATTTAGGGATATCATATAGAACATGAAATCAGGGTTAATCATCACATCGGTAAACGAAGGATTGCGGAAGTTATACGTCTTCCTTGAACAATGTATTGCTTTCACAAAATAATGATCTAAGCTGTCCTCTAGCACTTCGTATATGCAAACTGCTGAAGATCAACTAACAGTGCAGGTTTGTAGCAATAAGGACAATAGCTTTCCCATGATAGTTTTCAGCTAGGACACTGATGGAAAAATATGACATAATGGTGTTGACACCCGTTTGATACCGATAATTTGAGTCGTTTCTCTTACTCCCATTAGTTGATGCCTCGAGTTGTCCATCATTCATTGGGCCATTTTTTGTGGCACGTCTTGGGCTCATTTTATGGGTCGTCTCCCTCCTTGGTGAAGTCCGTGGCGATTCAGAGCTTAATGGGCCTTGGCTTTGGTCAATTGAACGTTTCATGGCATAAACGGCCCAACCTCAACCGTTGAGAAGATGAGCGGTTGAATATGGGCCGTTCATACATTTTGTTAATTTCTGAGGTCTTTTCTGAATATTCACCGACAGGCTGTGGTACGGCCCTATTAGGACCGTTCAAACCAATGGACGGGCTTATTACAACCGCCTATACCTCAGAGTCCTACGCACGCCCATTTTCTCAGATAATTATCCAATTATCCGAATTATCACCGAGAGGGTGAAACGGTTGGCTATTGGCCGCTCTACACTAGAACGGTCTCACTAGAACCGTTCACCTTTGAGGGTCCAACGGCGGGCGTTTCGGCCAGTTAGAGAGATAATTGGGTTGATTTTCTGATTATCTGAATTTCCACCGACAGCTTGGACGGTCTGAACCAGACCGCCCAAATGTTACGCGGTCTATCGTAAGACCGCTCATCCCGTCGGATGAGGCTTTTTAACAGACTTTTATCTCTTTTATTCATGGCTTTATCCCCAGTTTGTTTTGATGATTTCTCTGTGGATAATTAACCATTTTTTATGCCGTTTCGACTGGATAAGAGATTATGATAATATCTATGATTTATCTTTTATAATCTTGACATGAAAATACCTAAAAACCCTAATTTTGAGGCTGGCTTTCTAGGCTCTATAAATAGACCCTAGTGGCCGGACGTCGAAAGGGGGGGGGGGAGATTTTTGGTCGACGGTGAAGCCCTGCCGCATTCCTGAGCGGCATAGCACCAAGGAGGGAGGCTCTCTACGTCCTTACGAGCCTCCGGTTCAGGGAGTAGTCCGCGTGTTGAGTCATAGTGTCGTCTTTCGATTTCTTCATCGTCTGTTTGCTTTTCCCCCACGTCTTCCCTCGTTTTCGTTTCCATGCACACATCCACCCATGCTTTTGTCACCCTAGGGGTTTAAAATCCCCCAAGTATTCCCCTTTTCATTAATTTATGCTTAATCCTCCTTATGTGAACTTGTACTACGTCTTTTAGTTCTAATTTGGGTGTTTCTCTTGTGTCTTTACACTGTTTTGCAGGTCAGCACTTCATCAGCACGAGGCCCATCCCCTCTGGCAGGCCGGAGAGGGTGGAGGTCGAACCCTTGTCAGCTTGCTGAGTGAAGGGATTGAGCGGCTTCACTTTGGCCGTTCAACGTGTGGTGCAGTTCATTGACGACCGTTCTTCCTTGGAGTGCGGTCTACCTTCCACCGTTCGTCCCACGGCAGCAGCTCCTCCCGCCTCCTTTGCAGCGTACAAGGACGGTCTGTCGTAAGACCGCGTCAAGTCAAGCGGTTCCTAAAGAACCGTTCATCTCTCCAGCGCTGCAACTCCCTCCTTTCCAAGGTACGGCGTGCCGGTCACGTGCGGCGCCTTGGTGGCGATCACGGTCCTTTCTTTTGTTCTCTACTTTCCTCTCGTTTTCGTTATTTGCCCATTACGCATTGGTCCACGCACTTGATGCGCCCTGATTCTTAGAGAGAGGAGAGGAAAAATATATATCTACAAATGGCAGAGGTTCTGGACATGTTTTACACCTTGGGTGAAACAAATATCCATTGGGCCAGATTATATTTAAATGTCTTTTAGTACTTGGCAGGGAGTAAATACAAAGAACCTTGCTATAGCATTTATTTTATTTGAATGGGTGTCCAAATCAGAAACATGTGACAAGGGTCAAATACTCTAGTCTTGCCACCCAATGCACATCCTCATAAGGTTCAAGGGGTGCTGTCCTAGCATAAAATTGATGTGGATACCATGGGTGTAACATCCAAAACCTTATCACCCGCAAAAGTTGTCAAAGGTCCTGTCTCTAAATGACAATCAATCACATGAACCAAACAGACCAAAAGTGAAACACCCTTGGTATGCAACAAATTTGAAATGATGGGACTTTTAAAAGAAGCAGAGCAGTAATTGCTACTCATACTAATCATAAACTACCACTATTAGTGGAACTTCATACCATCACGATCCCCGCCCATCCAAGAGGAGAATTGGATAAGTGGCGCATTGTGTGGAACACGCTAATTAAGTCCAATGTTCTTCCAAGCTGTATCAACCCTGCGTAAGAATTTTGGAACACCCTTCCAAATTGTGTGGAACACGCGCATTAATTACAATGTTCTTACAAGTGCTCATCAATACTCTTCCTCATTTTGTTTTCTTACTCTAGTTTGTTATACACATTGTTATCAAACTTTTGCAATTATATACATCGTGATTATATCTCAACTAATTGCAGCATATTGGAGACATCAAATCTACATCCAACACCATATTTATTCTCAGATTAACAATCTAGGCCCCATTTTCATCCAGGTGAAGATTTTCTCTACCTATTTTTTGGTGCTGTCATTATTCATGATGGTGCATGCCTGGATTGACACATTCAGAAGCTGTGATTTTATTTCTTTACAATTAATTTTACATTTAATGTCATTGAATGTTAAATAGGGAATGGACAGAAGCATGATACAACTTCGAAATCGATTTTACCCCAAATATAAAGCAGGGATAAATAATTTTATGGCTCATGCACGATCTAGTGTTGATGGTTTGAATAGAATCCGATGTCCCTATGTCAAATGTATGAATGTATACTTGAAAGATTTGAACGAGGTTGAAGATCACTTGTATATCAATGGGATGTTACGGAGTTATACTCGTTGGGTACATCATGGGGAACAGTTTGACAGAGTTAGAATTCAAAGTGAAGATCATCATCACAATGATAAAGGACCGAAAAATGAGACCAATTATAGTGATGATGTTCAGAACATTATACACGATGTTCACATTGCAGCAACCATTATCGATGATGCTCATGAGACATTTAATAGTGAGACGACATCTAGTAGTCAACCCTTAACTCGTGGGAGTACGAGTGGCGGTGCAAATTTACTAGATTACTAAGTGATGGTCAATCTGAATTGTATCCAGGGTGCCGAGAGTTCTCAAAGTTATCCTTCCTTATTAATCTCCTTCATGTGAAGATAATGTGTAATTGGAGTAATAAGTCACTTGATTTGTTGCTTCCATTACTGAAACGAGCACTACCACCTGGAGGGACACTATCTGAAAGCTTTTATGAGACCAAAAGCATTATGCGTGATTTGGGTTTAGACTATGTCAAGATTGATTCATGTAAATGGGATTGCATTCTATTTTGGAAGGAATATGAGAATGAAGAAAAATGCCTAAAGTGTGGTGAATCAAGGTATAAATACAACCAAGGTAAACAAAAGAAAGTACCTCAAAAGGTCTTATGCTATTTTCCATTGAAACCAAGACTCCAGAGGTTATTTGTTTCAATGCAAGTCATTGAAGACATGAGGTGGCATTCAAATAACCATGTAAATGGTGAGGAAGTACTAAAACATCCTGTAGACTCTGAAGTTTGGCGTGAGTTTGATAGAGAACATGAATAGTTTGCTCGTGATCCTCGAAATGTACGGTTAGGTCTTGCAAGTGATGGTTTTAACCCATTTGGAAGTATGAGCAATTCTTATAGTATGTGGCCAGTGATATTGATGCCATATAATTTGCCGCCTTGGAAATGTATGAAGGACCCATTTTTTATGTTGAGTTTACTTATCCCTGGTCCAAAGTCGCATGGTAATGATATTGATGTTTACTTAAGGCCATTAATTGATGAATTAAAAGAGTTGTGGGAAAATGGTATTGAGACATATGATGCATTCACAGGTGAAGTATTTGTACTTCATGCTGCAATTTTGTGGACAATAAATGATTTTCCTGCTTATGCAAACTTGTCTGGATGGAGTACTAAAGGTAAGTTAGCATGTCCTACTTGTAATATTGAAACATGTTCCCAAACATTTAAAAATAGAAGAAAACAATGCTACATGGGCCATCGACGTTTTTTACCGATGGATCATCACTGGCGAAAAAGTTACAAGTTTGATGGTAAACAAGAGCGTCGTGGTCCACACACTGAGTTGTCAGGTGATGATATATTTAAACAAATACAAGAACTTCCTGACATGAGTTTTGGGAAAACAACAAGCACTAGAAAAAGAAAGCGTTCTACAATTGAACTCAATTGGAAGAAAAATAGCATATTTTTTGAGTTTCCATATTGGAAAAAGTTGAAACTAAGACACAATTTGGATGTAATGCATATTGAAAAGAATATATTTGAAAGTATTTTTGGCATGCCCATGAATATCGAAGGTAAAACAAAAGATTCCGTGAAGGCTCGACTAGATATGCAGGAAATGAATATAAGACAAGAGTTGCACTTGAGAAAAGATGGTGATTCAATTATTATGGACCCAGGATTATATACAATGTCAGAGAAGGAGCAAAAATGTTTTTGTGAATGGATAAAGAATGTTAAATTTCCTGATGGATATGCATCTAACATTTCTTGATGTGTGAATGTTGAAAATCATAAGATATCAGGAATGAAAAGTCATGATTTTCATGTTATGATGCAACGACTACTGCCAGTTGCATTACGTGGCATTGAGTTGGGTTTATTCTTTAAAGATTTATGTTCGAAGTCCCTAAAGATTGAAGTACTTAAATGGCTTGAGAAAGACATTGTGATGATTTTGTGTAAGTTGGAGATGATATTTCCACCTGCATTTTTTGATATAATGGTCCACCTTGCAATTCACTTACCACGCGAAGCAATGTTATGTGGTCCAGTTCACTACCGTTGGATGTATCCAATAGAGAGTTAATTATATAACTTTTTATCATCATATACATGTTCATTTATATATAGACTAATATTTGAACTGTTAATTGGTTCTTACGTAAGCTTAAAAGCTTTGTTCGGAATAAAGCTCGTCTAGAAGGTTCTATTGCAGAAGCATACATCAATAATGAGTGTCTCACATTTTGTTCTATGTACTTGAATCAAATTGAAACAAGATTTAATCAACCAGAGCGAAACTATGATGGAAATCAAGAGCAATACAAAGATAAGTTGTCAGTTTTTGCACAAGATGTCCGTCCACTAGGTGGTAAGCACATGGATACTCTCAATCTTGTTGACTACAATAAGATCCGTTGGTATGTTTTGAATAATTACGATGAGATCAATGATTACCTAATGTAAGTTCAATTAATTGTCTTTCAAAAACATTATTATTTTTTATGAAAAAATGTTTGCCCCATGATTTAACATTTATTATTACATCTATTAAACAGTGAACATAGAGAACTACTTGAGATGTAAGGTGCGGTTAATGTTCAACAATGGCATGAACATAATTTTTCTAAATGGTTTGAACAAAAGGTTAGTAATAAATGCTTGAAAATTACTACTTGTTAGATTAATTTATTATTTGATTGATATTATAATTTCAAATGATAGGTGAAGGGGCTAGTTAACCAAAAACGTCTCGAAGTGGCAGATGATCTTTACTCACTTGCATGTGGACCCCATCAGAATATCATCTATTATTCATGATGCTTTATAAATGGAATGCGATTTCACACAGAATGATTACAAAGAAATCGTGCAACTCAAAATAGTGGTATTTTTGTCAAAGGGGAACATGAAGGTGTTGACATTGACTACCATGGTGTGTTAACAGATATAATTGAATTGAAGTATTTAAGAGGTAACCATGTGTATCTTTTTAAGTGCAAATGGTGGGATGTTAGCAATAAAAAGCATGGGATTAAGACGGATGAGTGGTTTACAAGTGTAAACACTTCAAGCACATGATACACTAGTGATCCTTTTGTTTTGGCATCTCAAGTTGAACAAGTGTTCTATGTTGATGACACAAAGCTTGGTACTGGCTGGCGTGTAGTGCAAAAGATAGTTAATCGGAATGTGTTTGACATTTCAGAAGATGTTAGTGAAGATGACAACTCAAGTGATGCTAATGTTTATGAATTTGAAGCATACCAACAATTGGAATCCGCTGAAGCATTTCGTAATGTACAAGTTGATGAGAGTGAAGTTGGGCCTTTGACTAGAGATGATATTGCTCCCTACCATGTACCTCCTAAGGAACTCTCTAGGGTATCTCTTGAAGGGTGTGACGAAGATGTTGATTTTATTTGTGTTGACCCTAAAGAAGATGAAGATGTTGATGAAACACTAAATGAATATTTTTCTGAGGAGGAAGAAGCAATCTTTTTTGAATCTACTAGTGATTAGATTTCATATTTTTACAACTAAGTGACAAGTGTTTCAACAACATGTAAATTGTATTTCAACATGAAAAGTTTTCTGTCTTTTTAGTTATATTTATGGGAGTCTTTATCATGTACTTTCTACTCTATTTGTATATACAATATCTACTTGATGTGATTCAATTGTTTGAGGTTTGCATGCCTGATAAATTAGGTTTATAACCATCAGGCGTGTAGAATTTTATAATTAGCCAATGTTGCTGAAGGTCTATGATATGATCTTATTCTCTAAACTATATTGATGTTCTTTATTTGTTTATACATATAAATTCAAAAATTAGTCATTTCCATTTATACACAAAGGGCTTCTACTCAATCTGAAGGATCTCAAGAAGGCAAGGTTTTACAGATCCAAACAGACACCTTTGTCAGAATCTGGTAAGTTTAGGTGTTGGAGGCTGGATCTTTTAGAATTCCTGTAGTTTGTGATTTTTTTAAATGCATATAGATGCTTTCAATCCTATTTTTGCTTTTTTCATTGTATTTTTACATGAAGAAGAAGGCTCTTAGAAATCAGAAAATAGAAAAAAAAATCTGAATAAACATTGCATGCACGCACATATATATGCATATTGGGTGTGTGATCAGCTTGGAACCCATTGGGGCTGGGCTGCCTTCAAAGGATTGCTGGAAATGAGGGTGAATTGATGGACTGAGAGCAAAAGAAATGCAATGATACTTTAGGTTCAGAAAACTTTCAAAGAAGGGGGAAGAATGTAGAGCTCAATATGAACTCAAAAAAAAAATTGCTGAGATGATGGAAAATGATGGAATGAAGTATAGGGAATGAGATCCTCTTGACCAATCCAACAATGTACAGGGGGTCAGTCCCCCTCACTGCAGAGGTCGACCCCTCCCCATGAAACCAGCAAGCCAAACAATGATTGGGTGGGACGATGATTGTCCCTGGTCAGAATTTGCTTTGTGCTTCAGGAGCCTTGCTTCCATCTTCCAGATCAGCAGAATTTGCTGCTCTATTTTTTTTCACAAAAAATTTGTTGTCTAAGGCTATCAGATTCTCCAAGAGAGGCTGGGCTTCATACCCCCATCCATGTCCTGATATTATCATCTCTTATTCAAAGATTACTATTAAATTTTCTCAGGGGGCATGTTGCTTTTGATAATTTAGTCCATGTTTAAACCATATTTTAATTGATCGAACTAATGTCAGCTGATTGACTATTTACTGTTACATCTGTGTCTACTTATCCCTGGAATAAGAAATAAGTTCAAACCATCTGTGTGGTAGAAAGAAATGGTTACTTCACTGTAGTTGCTAGAGTTTCCCAATAGATTGGACTCCCAGGAGGATCCTGGTCTCTTGATAGATTATATACTCATAGCAGACAACAATTTTCAGAACCTGATTGTTGTGAGGCTTGAACAAGTTTCTATTAACGTTTTCAATATTTCTAGACTTTCATTTACTATCTTATTTTTGTTAACTACATTGTGTAAGATAAAACATTAGTTCATGTGAGTTTACTCAGTTGATTTGTGTGTGTGACCCCACCGTAAGGGGGTCAAAGCACCTGACTAAATAGTCCCTGCTCTAGGCATGGGGGAATTTCTATAGTTATGTGCGCCACTAAGTCCGCAAGTGGCTTTAGGACACTCTGATCTCTATTCTTTGGCCAAGTGTGCATAGAAGTAATGAGAAACTCAATCTCCTACCACAGGAACCATTTTGTCTTTCCCACAAAATTTTTGTGCACTATTGTTATCATTGATATCAGACCATAAATCATTCGAGGAGTTAGTTCAGTATCATATCACAACTCATGCAGTAGATCGTAAGGACATTTTTGGACATTTTTTAAAGTAATGAGATATTCAGTTAGGATTATCTTGGGGATTGCATGAAAGAATCTTGGATTGTTTACGCATTATGACTTGTCAATTGTACATCACAAATCTTATCTCAGAAGATGTTGAGAACAATATTTATATATGGCATGGTTTACAGAATCCTCTTGTAGAAAGTGAATGGTAAGGTTCTTTTTCGGAGGAAAAAAGTGAATGGTAAATGAGTTACAATTATTAATTGATGAAAGAAGAAGGAAACTATAGAAAAACAGAACCACAATCAGCTGAAAAATGAGAAAAAGAACTTCAGAGGTTGCTATAGTTAATGAATAATAAGTCATTGGCAACCTTGGTATAATATTTGCCTTGAGTCTGGAAAGTCATTGATGCAGTGTCAGACAGAGGTGTGGGAGAGGGAAAGGAAGCTGAGAAGAGTTGATCTTCATATTGTGGGATTTGATGGCTTAGATCGTAGTGATGATACATTGTGGGATTTTTGAGTTGCAATTGAAGATCTGCTGCCTTCGTTACACGTCAAGAAGCTGGTAGTTCCTGCAACACCCGAGTTGCTGGGGACGTGAACGACTTCCTTTTCCTTCAAACCCCTGCACCAGCCCCTGTATGCTTTTAGATGCTTCTATCCGTGTGTAAAGAACAAAATAAAAAGAGGCAAACAAGGAATGGATGACAAAACCACAAGTGAAGGCAAAACTGGATCTGTAGAACTGTGATAATCTTCTTCGACCACTTGAAGATATCAGAATAAACCTGGTCACCCCCTATATATGTCTTCACATGTGGCGTGATCATATTCTCTGATGTATGTTTTGATACCAGCATGATTAAATCTTGTCTTTCCACACCAACCTTTGGCACACATGAAGTCTGCACTTAAAACATAAGACCTTTCAGTAGGTATTCTGACCCCATACATAGAATAAATCTCCATATTTGGAGCATTTGGCAATTTTGTCTCCAAGGGGTTTGACCAATATTTGTAATGCTGATACTTTGGATCATCCAAATGCTCTGCAATTCCATTCTATCAACTAAGTGCTCCCTGCCATTGGATAACATGACTCTTGTTTCTCGGTCCTTTTTGTCAATTTTTTCATCTACTTTATTTACAACAGAATCCCTTCCCTCAGCCTTCAGAACCCTTGACCGCTTTTCCTTTCTTGACTCACTTTTACTAATCTCTTCCTTGACAATAGGCCTGTCCTATGCAAGCAGACCGCTTCCAACTACAGTATCCAGATGGACATGACTGTCTTGCCGCTCCTTAACTTTCCTCTTCTTTACAGCAAACTCCTTATCAAAATTTTCATCATCAAAAGTGTTGTAACCATTTGACGTAGCATGCGCATGTGGTTTTCATTTCTTTCTTGACCCAGATAAACTATCCTCTGAATTAGATTTGGATTTTTTCAAATGAAGAATTCCCATTACCCTTCACTGAACTCTTATTGCTCATCTTAGGTGGCAGACCATTGTTATTGATTGACACTAACCTTCCAGATATACCATGGTCAGAGTGCCAATCCTCATCAGCACCAAGTATCCCTTCTGCCTTGACCTTTTTTGAAATTCTAAATCTATCTTGATCAAAGTCTCACTTATTCTTATATTTTGAAGGTTTACCATTTTGCTCGAGAAATCCACCTGCAGTGTAATTTGCAGGGCATGTTAGTACAATTACAATGATTATTCTGCATGCAGATGAGACTTCTCAGAAATTAATTGGAGTTTAAACACCGTAAAAAGTAAAATTAAAATTAAAGAAAACCTCCATCTAAGTATAGGTCCTCCATCTTGTGCTTCTCCTTCTTTCTATCATTATCTTTTGTCGCTGGTAACTCAGTTGACTTGCCCACATGCTGAAAAGAGGATTTGCTTGATGAGTGTGGTGCTACTTGATTCACATCATCCAAGCTCCTACTCTTTACAGAAGCCTGGTGGCTTTTCTTAACAGAGTCTGAAAGAAGTCTTGAAAGGATAGGAACATGAGATGCATCTTTTTCTGTATGTCTTTCTTTCCATAACTAGAAGACATGTCCAAGCCAAGTTCATGATTTTGATGTATGTGTTGTGGGTCATTGAAAACTGCTAATGAAATATTGGGAACATTTGCAGCATGATTCTCAGGGGAGGGGGTGCTTGATATAAAGCATGGATGTTGGTGTACATTGCCGTTGTTGTCATTGGTTCTACTTTTAATATTGTTTAAAACAATGGCAAACACTAAACAGTGCAGACCACAAATCAAATTAATATAATTTCACAATATAAATTTGGAGAAATACATACAACCCAATATAAATTTAGAGAAATACATACAGCCGATTTAGCATCATGCACAGCCATTTCTTGGGAAGATGGTCAGGGTCGGTGCCGTAAGGCAACAAGCACCACTTCTTGCATTTGTCATAGCAAACCCAATGCTCCTCTATAAGAACATGAGCTGCAGGTGCTGGAGCTACGTCGGAAGTTGATCCATTAGCCATCAACGATGTGATTTCTGTACTCCTTCCAAATGCTTCAGCCACTGGAGGATTCTGAACATGAGCTGCATATGTCATAGGTGGCATGATTATGAATAAAATTTTCATGCCAATTGTTGACCGATACTTAAGGTACAAATTTAAGATGTTTACATTTGATTTAATGGCTTGTTGAGCTGGCTATTCCCAGAAATAGGGGTTCTTGTGGAAACTAGTTGGACTTGCCCACTTGATAGCATGCTTTAAAATTTTTAGAACCTGATCGCTGTGAGGCTTGAACAAGTATCTATTAACGTTTTCAATATTTCTAGACTTTCATTTACTATCTTATTTTTTTTGGTAAGTAAAGTGCTTAGTATAAAAGAAGAAGTTGTACATCATTATTCTGCTAGGAAAGCTAGCAGATGAGAAAAAAAGACCTCCGGACCACTCCTTCCTTTGAAAAATCTCCCAAAGTAACATACACATACATGCTCGGTTCCACTCTCTCAGATTTTAGAACAAAATAAAAAGAGGGAAACAAGGAATGGATGACAAAACCCCAAGTGAAGGCAAAACTTAATCTACAGAACTGTGATAATCTAAAAATCTAAAATTGTGCATGCAAGTATATGAATGCAGGTTTTGGATGTTGGATATTGTAAGGTGTAGTGCTCTATGGCCCCAGGTCATCGCTTATGTGCTCCTTTGATAGAGTCAGTGGTTGATCCTCCAATTGTACATGCTACAAATCATACTTTAGGTATTGTTACATTGCTATGTATTTATTTTTTTTAGGTGCTTTTGTTCAATAAATGCTTCTACTACAATATTGCTTTTTCATTATGTATTAGTGTGTCTATTTGGCTACGACAGGTTCTTCCGACTCTACTCCTTTTGTTGAGGCCCAAAGAAAACAAGGGCGAGGCCCTACTCGAGACATTAAGCTTGAGAAAAAGATCCAAGCAAATGGAGGGCGGCCATTGCCCAATACCGTCCCAGTAGGAAAGCGTAAGGCAATTGGACCAAATGCAAAAGATTTTAGTACTCTTTTGGGATATATAATAAGACATTATGGTCCCGTGCGAGTGAAGGGATTCTCAGATATTAAAAATGAGGATTTAGAGCACTTATACCCATATGTAGAGGTAATCCATTGCCAGCCATTTATCTAGATTACTTACACTTAATTCGTTTAGTCACTTATACCTTTACTTAATTATCTCTACATTATTCTGATAGCAAATATTTTTGTTTCTTGTATAATGTGTCTCATTGTAGGATAAATTTGATGTCAATATCATGGAGAATGAAACGATTAAAAATTGTGTCCATTCTATATGGGGAGCATAATTTCGCAGTCATAGAAATGCCATGCATAAACATTTTAAATCCTCTGCTACGTTTGTGGTAGCACGGGCATATCCTTATAGATAGATTTCCCAAGATGATTAGGAATGATTATGTGTTAACATATTTACTAATGGGAAATGGAAGGTATTTAATTTTACCATAAATATACTATCCTTCATAATAATTTATTCATTTTATTATGCATATATGCCAATTACTATGTCACTTTGTATAATATAGGAACGTTCTAAAACAAATACTGAGAATATCTCTAAGCAAACTATTCGACACACTACTAGGCAAAAGTCATTTCTTCGAGCCCGTGAGGAAATGGTAAAAATTATTACTCCTTTATTCATTGATTTTTCCTTGGTGAGAAAAAATTGATGTGAAATTTTTATATAGAAAGAATTATATTAGATTCAATTATTTCGAAGCACTCATTATCGTGAAGGACATGGATGGGCCACTCATGAGGCACAAGAAGTATATGTGAGTATTTTTTTAGATAAAGTGGTAGAAGGTCAGTTAATTAATGTTGTGACATTTCTTTGAATTCGCTGAGATTTGTTGATTGATCTGTTTATCTTTGGTTTATGATATTATTTGTTGTCACGTAATTTTACATCTCTACCATTATATTTCTATCTGTCATTGTAAAAATATATGTAAAACCATCAGAAACTGGATTTGTTTAGCTTTCCTCACCCCTGAATGTACACCTTTATTTTTTTAATTACAAGTGAAAATGATAGGTGCCATTTTATTGGCAACAGAAGCAGATTTTGACAGTACGATGTAATTTACTTGGGAAGAAGAGAAAATCAAGAACTTCTGGCTTGACATGTGTTTTTTTTCTTTTTCTTTTTGCATCGGGACGTAGAAGATTGATGAGATGTTTTCTATTCTTTCTTATTTGCTTTTATATCAAGTGTACGCAATTTTTGATTTTACTTCTTCCATGTAATATTCATGAATTTTGAAATATTTTACACAATCAATTATTTCTTAAACAAAACTTAGTATATCATCTATTTTCTTTCAGGAAAAAATGATCGCGTTAATGACTGAAGCTGAGACTACAAGAACCCCTCTTGATCATTCTGCAGTTGTCTCACAAGTGTTAGATACAAGATCTGGATATATAAAAGGCATGGGTCTTGGGGAGCCTCCAATATCATCAAGCAAGCACGACAGATGTCTTAATTGCTCTTCGTCACAACAATTTGTGGATGCAATTCATGAACTTGAGGATACAAAGCACGAGCTTTCAAAAACAAAAGAAGAATTAGCAAATATCAAGGATCAATATATATCTCTTTCATCAGAGCTACAACAAATACGAGTATTATTAGTTGGTTCAGGGAGTCGTCCATCAATTTCTCATTCTCCACCATTACCTTCCACCTAATATTTGTTTGATCTTATTTCTTAGATTTTTCATGTCATGTGTCTTTGTATATACTTGAACAAGTACATTTGTTATTTATTTATTTGATTGTGTTTTACTTTAAAATCAATGTAGTCTTATGTGAGTTATGATGATTAACTAATTCCACTCTCTTGACTTGTGTATATTCTATCAATATGTTACAAAATTAGTCTTTTTTGTTTAGAAATATAATTTGATCTTTCAATGACGACTTGATGACATGGTGGTTGTAATATTTTTTAATAATATAAATTTTTTCATGAATACAAATTATTTACAACAAAACATATTGTTATAAATGTGATTAAAATATATAATAATTACTCTTAATTTTTAGTCTATAAATGTTTTAACAACAAAGATATTTGTTGCGATAATTTATAATCATAAAATGATTCATTGTAAACGATTCTATTAACGACAAAAGAAATTGTTATTAAAAATTTGGTCAAACATAGAACATGATTTTTACAACAATTTTTATTGTTGTTATATGCATATATAACAATGATATTTTTTGTTGTTTTATGTTACATATAATGATAATTTTTTATTATTGTTATTACTTATTTTATAACAACAAAATAATAATTTCATTATTAAAACATATAGTGATGAGATTTTTATAACAATTTTTAACAATGAAATTATTTGCTGTGAAAAATATTTAACAACAAAATTTTAACCTTTTACAACATATTTTTTTGTTGTTAAAAAGTTTATTTCTTGTAGTGTGAGCACTTGGCAAAGAATGAGCTGGCTATCACCCACAATTCGTAATTGGGTAACACCAAATCGATGAGCGGCCTCAAGTCTGGCCAGAAAAGTCTCGTATTCAGCTATATTATTGGTGACAGGGAAGGCGAGCTGAGAGGCGAGTGGAATGGTGATGCCCTCGGGTGTTAACAGAACTATGCCGATTCCCCTACCATGAGTTTAGAGCTCCATCAAAATGTAATGTCCACATGAGATTTGAAGGTTGGTTAATGGACATTAGTTCCTCATCTGGAAACTCTGAGTTGATAAGGTCAAATTGAGGAAGAGGATGATGAGCGAGATGTTCTGCGATGGCATAGCCTTTAATCGCCTTTTGCGGAATGTAGATGATGTCAAACTGAGAAAGAAAGCTCTGCCATCGTGCTAATCGGTCGGTCAGAACAGATTTTTCGAGAAGAAACTTGGTGGGATTCATGCGAGCAATAAGATGAACCTCGTGAGCTAAGAAATAATGCTTCAACTTATTAACTACCCAGACTAAAGCTGCAAAGGTCTTCTCCATAGCTATATACCTCTGCTCACAGGGGTTGGGAAGTTTTGACAAATAGGATGCTGCCCTCTCCTTACCTTCTTCATCAACTTGCACAAGGACATCACCTACTGAGTCATCTAGGACAGAAACATAAAGAACATGTGGTTGTCCTGGAATTAGCGGCCTCAGGACAAGAGGATTGGATAGATAGTCCTTCAATCCGTCAAAAGTTGCCTGACACTTGTCATCCCAATTAAATTTAACTCTCGGCTTAGTAAGCTCGTAGAACGGCTTACACCTTTGTGAGTGCTGGGAGACAAGCCGGCGAATAAATTGCAACCTCCCGATTAATCCTCGAACTTCCTTCAAATTCCAGGGAGGAGGCATATCTCTTATTGCCCTCGCCTTGTTGGTATCAATCTCAATACCCCTCTTGCCACAATGAACCCGAGCAACTTCCATGACGAAACACCAAACACACATTTCTTAGGGTTCATTTTTAGTTGATATTCTCGGGCTCTCTGCAAAACCTTAGCTAAAACCCCAGGATGCTCAATCCTCGTTCTAGACTTCACTACCAGGTCATCGACATACACCTCAATATAAATATGGATAATATCATAAAAAATAGCCATCATGGCCCTTTGATAGGTGGCTCCGGCGTTTTTAAGTCCAAATGGCATGACAACATAATAATAAGTACCCCATGGTGTAGTGAATGAAGTCTTCTCTTGGTCCTCCTCAGCTAGGTGGATTTGATTATATCCGGAGAAGCCATCCATAAAAGAGAGGGTCTCGTACCCTGCCGTATTGTTGATTAGAACATCTATGTGAGAGAGGGGGAAATCATCTTTAGGACACGCATGGTTAAGGTCCTGGAAGTATATGCAAGTTCTGACTTTTTCATCTTTCTTCATAACCGGGACGATGTTAGCCACCCAATTGGGATAGAGGACAACTCTAACAAATCTAGCTTTATGGAGCTTATCAACCTCTTCTTTTATTTTTAATGCCATGTTTTGGTGGAAACGCCTTAACCGTTGCTTAACTGGGACAGACCCTGACTTAAGTGTTAGGCGATGTTCAATAAGCGCAGGATCCAGACCCGGCATATCTTCATAACTCCATGCAAACATGTCCTTAAATTCTTGGAGAACCTGGATAAGTGCCTCTTCTTTAGATGGAGGTAATTTTTTGCTTATGAGGACAATCCTAGGGTCTTCCTCGGCACCCAGATTGATTTATTTGGTAGATTCTTCTAGTGAGGCTGATGCTTCATCAAATCTCCTCATGCCACTGGCAAAAGCATCGATGTCATCCTCATATTCGTCATACTCTTCATCCCCCTCTTCAACAGGGTCTTCATCGTTCATAATCTGATAAACGCCAAACCCCTCGTCTAGAGAACACATGCCCTCACATTCCAAATCTAGCAGAGAAATCGAATCATCTATAAATTGGGGAATTTCTAAACACGCCCGGCATCTCCTGGCTAACTCTCTTAAAAACCTACGGGGAATATGCTTACCCTTGGCTTTCTTAGTGGCAACTACCCCCAGACTCTTATCACTAGAGGAAGAAGAAGAACAACTAGCCTGATCATGAGATTCTAAAAAAGAGGAGGAAGAAGAAGTGGATACAGGAGAGGGTACAGAAGAGGAGCCCTCATCGGAGGGGTAAAGAAAGTCAATTAGCGGACCTTGAATGAGCGGCCCTTGGGTCGGGGCACACTCATAATCAAAATAGGATGTCTCTTCAATAGAGATGGAGAATTGGGAAGTTTGAATTTTGGCATTTTTTTGTTTTCAAGAATAGCGATGGAATGTGAGGGAGGAGTAGATGATGGTGTTGAAATGGAAAGATTTGAAAAAGATTGAATCAAAGAATGCCAACGCGAGGGCGTGATGGAGAGCCGAGAAAATTGTTGGAAAAGTAAAGGAGGAATTGATGGAATTTGTAGAAACTCAGGAGATAAGGAGATCAAGACCGCGGGTGATCTTGGGATATTGGAGGTAAACAGTTTGGAGCACCAAAGGGTAATGAGTGATGGGTGTAAAGAATCAACAATGAAAAGCCCGGCCTTGTTGGCGGGTGAGATGTGGGTCCATCTTTTTTGTTGATTGTGTTTATTTGGTATTATATTCGAACTAGACCGTTCGTTTTGTTATTCGCGTAGGGCGTGCTAGTAACTAGGTGACGAGTTTGTTGTGCGCTCAATCTGACCCGGGTCGGGTGATAGTGATGTTCATGTCGGGACCGAAAGTCTGCCATACCATAAAGGCTATGGCATTAATTACATCCTCCAATAAGAAGGAAAACCTCTGATTAGTTGTCGAGATAACGAGCCATTCGAGGCTGAAATAGAATGCAGGGAAATGCATGTGATGATGATGCCTTTGAGGCCGCATGGAATGATTCATTGATCATTTTCTTAATCATGCAGAGCAAGCATGGTTCATTGAGTTTGAGCCCTCGGTACGGGGCGGAGAACATAGGTCCGAAGAACACCATCTCGCATGGTCAAGACTTCCGGTCGGGCATGACCCGTCCTTCCATCTATGCCATTTGATTTACCGAGGTCTCATTCAGGCAAGCATGCACCAACAAAGTTCATAAGAATGCATATCTATGTCTAATGCATGAACTAGCAAGTACATGATGATAGATGATTTTAACTTGAAAAGCTTCTTTTTATTTGATTTATGGTTGAATACGTTGGCCGACACAAGTCATGGAATGTGAGGGTTGGCTCGAGAATGAGAGAGGAGTTAAAACGGCGCGACAAGCGCACTTTTATTCAAAACTGGCGCGAGGTAGCGTAGGTATAAGGGTTAAACAGCGCGGGGTAGCGTCGGAAAAGGAGTTGAAACAGCGCGGCCAAGGATAGGGCCTTAACCGACTCGCCCCATCCAGGGTGCACCAGATTAGGGCGCGCCGGATGTCACCCAAGTGAAAAATGTTGAGTTTGAGTGTGAAGTTATTCCGACGTGGGGGGGTATCGCGCCGTATTAGGGCGCGCCGGATTAGGACCGTGCCGGATTAGCTGATTTTTGAGATATTTTTAAGTGTTTTGAGTTTATTTAACCCATGAACAAATGTTGAGTTGTTTGATGGATGAATTGAGGTCCATGATGCCCTTGAAGCACGATTGAGACTCGTGCGAGGTTCATACTCGAGCACGGAAGTTCATTGGTTCAAAATCATATCTTATTAAACCCCTAACTATGAGGGCAAATGGTCAATAAATTGTAGAGAAATTTTGGCAGCACCTCCCCCGGTCCAGAGGATTGCAAGGGGAAAGCGGAGGCATACCCACGGATGGGGTAAACTCTTTGATGCCGGGTGGCACAACGGCGGCCGGCAGACCCAAACGGATAGGAAACACCGAGGACCAGCCTACCATGGGGACCATCATTCCGTGGGTTGAACACAATTGGATAAGGTGACCAATGAGGGAGATGAGGACCCCGAGGGCTAGCCTACAAGGGGCACACGACCCTTAGTCAACTCATAATCCACAAAAGGGATGACTAATAAGGAAGGAAATCCCGAGGGCTAGCCTACGGGGGGCACACGACCCATAGTCACCACAACATCCCTAAGGATGGTAGATTTGATATCGGGTTAAAATCCCTGTTGATGTTCACCTTCTGACGGTGCATAGGGGTATATGCCATGCGTGGGCAGAACCCTTTGAACCTTATAGTGATTCATAGACATTGATGGGGAATGTTCCCCCTCCCCGGCCACTGGGCTGCTATCCTAAACAAAACAAAAGGAAACTGCAGAGTAATTTATGCACAAAGTAATAGAATCATTCAGGCATTGCAATCAGTCATCCGTGAAAGGGATCAGTTGGTTAGCGGGTTAGCCAGTTAGCATATTAGCTGTAGACATTTAAAGGGGCCAACATTCAAACGGTCGGCAGGCATCATGGACGAGAAATGATCGTGGTGGAGGACCTACGCCCAGTCTATAGGGACAACCCTATTATCCCCAATTCATGACTGTGAACGGGGGGTAGTGAGGATCCGATCCCAGAGCTAAAGGGAGATGCACATACATGTGCGTCTTTGGCAAGGAAAAATACGGCAAGCACACGAAGTATAGACCCCGGGGAGGGGGATTATCACTGTAGCCCTTTGAGAGACGGCCCAGGGCATATTCGACGCACGAGAGGGAAAAACCCGATGACGATAGTAGATCAGATAGACTCAGAGAAGGAAGAAGAAGTGCAGACCTATGTTATTATTCGCCTCAGAAACCATCCCATATATTAACAATCACATAGAATATCACATACATATGTGGCTCGACGTTGTCGCACGAGGCCGCTTCCTAGCTCGTGGAACAAGGGAATAGCAGGGAGGATAGAGCACATCGGTTGAAAGGAAAACCTACGGGCTCATATCATTGCCCAATCTATTACAGCATTCGCAAAGGAAAGGATGCTGAAAGAAGAGAAGAAGGGGGTACGGGGAAATCACCGGAACCCACCTAGAACCTTCACTGTGGAAAACAGAGTATCGGATTGGCGCTTCTTCTCCAGCTCCGGAGCCATTCAGGCGAGCAGACAGGGGAGGACAGCGGCAGGATCACTCTCAGTAGAAGCCCTACTTCTCCCCCAAGACTCCCCTCTCTCTTTCTCTTCTTGCCGACTTCTATCTTCTCTTTTTTTCTCTCTATCGACTTGTTCTCTTCTTTTACTTGGTCGAACAAAGTGTATATATAGATTGGCTATCACGGCGTGGAGAATGCGCATCGGGAGAGGTCATTTAGCTCTTGGCGCGCAAGGTAGGAGGGCGCCGGGAAGAGGGGTGCGCCGGTGAAAGGGTGTGCTGGATAGGCCCAATCATTTGACATGAGTCATACAACGGGTCCCAGACTGGCTCCGGGGGCCACTGTGACCATTCATCTTGCCGCGATCTTGCAAAACCTTGGTGAGAAGTCCTGACGAAGCTCTCGGGTCGACGTACAACCTTCTTCGGAACCTCGTGTATCTTTAGCTTGAACATGTGGGTTTTCCGCTGACACGGCCCTCGACACTGTGGTTCGTGTTGCTGGCTCGGCCTGACTTGTGCTCGAAGCTCTCTTGAGGGGTGGAATGCCACCTAGGATGCCTTCGCCCTGACTAGGCGATCATTTGGTCACTAACGGACCCATTATGATGAGAAGCCGTACCCATGCCGGGTAATCGGGGTCTTCCACTAATAGAGCCTTCGGTCCCTTGTTCTGAAGGGCCAAGTGCATTCTTTCACCTTGGGAGGATCTTTCATTTAGGTGGTGGGCCACCAGGTATAGCCCTATCCTTGGTCGGATGATGGATACACACTCGTCCTTGGTCGGACGACGGATACATGCTCGTCCTTGGCCGGACGACGGATACATTCTCATCCTTGGTCGGAAGATAGGTACGTCCTTGTCCTTGGTCGGACGATGGATGCATGCTCGTCCTTGGTCGGATGACGGATATTGTCTATGCGGTACGACCGAGTCGATATCGGTTCATTGGGTAGGCTTGATGACACTGCCGGCTTGTGGTGTATTCTTCTCGATCCTCCTGAGGTGAAGTTCCCCGGTGCTCATACTGGGTGACATGAGGCTCTGGCAGCTTGAGAAGGCTTCAGTGTATTGATATTCTTCGGCTTCTCTGCTTCAGTGGGCCACATCATTTGTCTTTGAGGCTTGATCGCCATTGGATATATTTTGAGTGCCAAAAAATGCCCCCCAACCGCGGGTGTTGCGAGCAAGGCACAAGCGAAGTAGGACCAGCGGATGAGCTCCATCTGGGTAGATTTTCGTCTGGACGACCGAAGCTTGGAATGGGCCCTTAAATCGGCACGGAGGCTAATCCGGCGCTATCATAGGGTTGATAATACGGCGCGCCCTTATTCAGCGCGCCATTTGACAGAGGGGGCGTTAATTCGGCGCGCCATTTAGCGCGCCGGATTAACCGAAGGTGGAACCCCCTATATATGCCTTCTTTTGGCCTTTTTCCCTCTCATCCTCCTCATTTTCACGTACCCAAACTTTCTCTCTCCTCTCTTTCTTATCCCCACGGCACCGAGAGAGCAAGGTCGATCGACCTTCTTGTGCTGGTGAGGGAGAGTCTTTTCCGTTCTATTTTGGGATTTGAAATCCTTCTTTCGGACCCCGGGAGGCTCCTAGTAGGGCTTGACCTCGGAGCTATTCCCCTGGGTGTTTCGTTTCAGCAGCGGTGCGATACCCACGGCCTGTTTTAGGGACCGTCTCTTGATGGATGTGTCCCGCTTCTTTCTGGCAATCTCCCAGGCTGGGGAGACTCTGCCAAAATTTTGTCAAAAATCTTGCTTGTCATTAATTGTTTCTGACTTTGTTTATTCTTCTCTGTCATGATTTTTGTAGATAAGATGGCATCTGGTTCTTCTTCTTCTGCTTGCCGTGCCGTGGTGACATGGGAGAATGTGAACTCCCTGGACCGGCGCCATGAACAGCTTACTGTGGTCGCAGAATCCTCGGACTCCGAGATCGACACAGTGGACACTAGCCGCCTTCTCATCATCGGGGGTGATTCCTTTAATTATGACCACGGTGATGCTGTCAGAAGAGGTCACCTCAAGGATAAGCACTTGATGTCCTTTCTCGGGCGGTTTAATGTTCAAGGAAAGAGGGACCTGTTCCTTGTTCAGAAAGCCGAGCAGGCGTTGCTTGTTGAAAGAGACAGCCTGACTGAATTTGTGGTGCGGGGAAGGCCTATTTATTTGCTTGGTGAGCCCCGGCGATGGAGTGCCGTGCTTGGACTATAGGACCTAGTTCCAGTGGACAGGCTGCTGACTAGGGCACCAGAGTTTGTACCTTCTCGCTGGAATGAGTCTGCGGGTCGTGTCGACCGAGAGAAGCCCATATTCGGCTTATTTCTTGCCCCATTGAAATGGAGATATAGAGAAGAATCTTTCTTGTTGGACTGTCTGGCGGTCTGTTTCAAGCATCAAATTTCTATGGGCTGGTTCGCTGAGCTGAAGGTGAACGATGCCCATGCATTCAGACCCGGAGCAGTGGAGTTCACATACTACGTCCTTCAATACTATGATCCTATCTTGGCCAAGACCGGTATATACCATAGTGTGTATGCCTCAAGGTATCACTACCCTATCTATAGGGGTTTATGCTGTGGTATGATCGAGGTATTCTGCCCGGAGTATAACACCTTCTACACTTCGGAGGGAGAGACCTCTTTGGACCTTTGGAGTCTTACACAGCTCAGTGGCTTGCCGATTGACGGTGAGCCATATGAAGAAGTATGCTGGCCTGACTGGCTGAAAGATCAGACTGACGGTGAGGGCAGATACCTAGCGGGCTTCGCTTATCGGTATCTGATGAAGGTGTACCGCATGCTTTGATGCTCATCATATGATGCAAGGGAGGCACGCAATCCTGGGGAAAAAGGTGCGTGTGAATGGGCACTTGGCTTCAGTATTTCTTCAGCGGGGAGCACAAATATGAAGACTTTCCCACAGTAGCCCCGACTGCCTTGAAGCGGAAGAAGAGAGTTCGGTGACAAGCCGCTTTCCCGCCTGTCTTGAGAGAAGGGCACCAAGGAGGCCCAAACCCCGCTGGTGTTGATGCAGTCACGCACTGTGCTGCATATTTGACTTATTAGATTTGTTCATTCGCTCTCCCGCAAGGCAACGAGAGCGTGATCAGGGCAGAAGCCATCTACCCTGCTTGTCTGATGGCTTGGGGCACGAAGCTGTCACTCTGCCTAGTGGCTTTGTGCCTTATTTACAAAATGTTGGGGGACTTGCATCGGAACCGTCTCCCCAAGAATTTGCGGACAGTTGGTCCTATTCACTTCTTCAATGCATGGTCTGCACCCTGTTCCTAGAAGCTGCTCCTCGAGGGCTACAATTTGCATGCCTTGTTCTGAGGACGGTTGAGTTTGCTAGCGCTGAACCGTCATTGATAGCGAAACAACTCTTTACCATTCGAGGGAAGTTGACTAATATCCCCACGGATGCCCACTGGGTCCTGCACTTTTCGAGCATGGTTGTGCATTCTAGTCCACTGGTGAACATGACGCGGAAGTGCAGTCTCTTCGAGGCGGAGGAGTTCATCCATCCAATCTCTTGCGCCAAGTGTACACGGTCAATCCTGGAGCCGGAATTGGTTGACTGGGCATTGGCTATCAGACCAAGCGTCCTTGTCTTTCGGAAGAGTGGCATTCTGTGGCTGGAGCCATATTACCCATTCTGGTTTAGTCGGAACTTTGGCTACGATCAGCAAATTCATCCTTCTTCTTCGCAGTTTACGTTGCCGAACAGGCAAAGGGCCAGCCAGGTGACAAATGATGATGCTTGAATATGGTGGGACTACTTCCACCATCGAGAAGAGGTTTCATTCAGAGTTTCGGCCCCTACTCGTTTCCCACGCGTCACCTCAGAATATATCAAATGGTGGAACGTGCGGACGGGATTTTACAGGAGCTCCCGTCGAGATTGCTGGGCTATTACAGAGCACAGATTTTTAAATGCCCCGCCAGAATCGGTCTTGGACATTGATCCTTCTTATTTAAAGAAGTTGCGGTCATGGACCAACACAGAGGTGATGGCTTATCTAGAAGCCCGGAAGGCTGTGAAGCGCCGCTCGCCTAGGGTTGAGCCGAAGTTGCCCGAGATCCACCGGGATGACTTTGTAAAGACACTTCGGGGGCTATGCCGGGTGAGCAGCGAGCGGGTGGTTCTCCAGGAGATCCCTTTACCAGTGGAGGAACCCATTCTGTCCGTGGCCGACTGGCGGCCGGCACGCGACAGCTTGCACCCTTATCGGACTTTTATTAGAGGATAAGACAGAAGGGACGCATTGTACAGCAACACTCCCTGGCTATTTGCACTGCTCCGCTCCCATCAACTTTTAGTGGGTGGCCCGAGCGAGGCTATTCTGGAGCATCCTCTTTTCATTTCCTTCAAGTATGCTGACGGGTGGGGGTTGGACCACCTGGGCTTGTATTATAACTTATCTTCTCGTGGCCATGCGGACTTGGCTTCGCTGGCCGAGCAGAGTGAGAAGATAAGGGATGTATGTTGGCTTGTTCGCGAGGCGGCCTCAAGAGACAAAGTGCTCTCGCTGTTCTATTGGCCCCTCTCTCACTTCTATACGGGACCAGCAGGTATCTTTCATTTCTTCATTTCAGCCTTTCGGCTTGTTTCTTTTCTTTGCTGCAGCATGTGTCATTCTCACCCTTGTACTTGTGTAGTCTGACTCACTTCGGAGGAAACCCGGCACTTCAGGGAGTTGCTGATAAAAGCTCAAAAGCTGACATACTTCGAAACTCCTGAAGCGGCCCCGAGCACGATGCCACTGCCCCCTGGTGATTCGCGGAAGTGAAGAAGGTCCCAGGTTGGGGAGGCTATTGGTAAGGCCAAGGTGGCAGTCATGTGGATGACACGGGCTCACCGAAGGCAGGCTGCAGGGCAGGAACCAGTAATCGTTCCTCTATCGGTAGTATCATTTGAAGAATTCGAAGCCTCTTATGTGCAGAGGCCCGAAACTGAAGGTATACCCCTCACTTCTTGTATTTTATCTTCTATTTGGCCGCATTGGCTGATCTCTTCTTTGCAGTTGCCACTACTCCTGTCACGTCTCGAACCGATAGCAGCGGGAAGCGATGCTCGGAACGTGGCAGTTAACAGTCATGATAACAAGAGCGGAAGATAAATACCCACAATTAAACACAAGGAGGCCATACACACATATTGAATATACGAGCTCTTATTAATTTTAAAAAGGTATAATTTTGACCCACTCTTACAATATTAGATTCAAATTAAAGGAGGAAAGAACAAAAAGATATAACCAGACTCACGACACTAGCTAGACTCCAGAAGAAAAAGACAGACTCCAATCTCTAGGTTCCAGGTTCACTCGATCACACTGATCTGATTCCCATTTGCAACGTACCGTTGACCGCATTACCTGAAAAGGATTGGAAGTAGGGGTGAGCAAGAAGCTTAGTAGGAATTATACTCTATCATCATGCATAGTTTAAGTGATTAACCAATTAATAAATATGCATGATTAACGCGATAAAATAAGCAGAACTAAATAATCACTAAGATAGAAAGAGTAACGATAATTAAAATGGAAGAAATAGTTGCATGTCGAGATATCAAGCAAGATTAACAAGATTTTCTAGTGAAAGGCCATTTGCAGTCAATTTCAAGTCATGTCAAGTAAGCAAGCAAGCAAGTACTTCATACTTTAAGCATGAATAATAATAAGTTTCACGGGAATGCAGAATGTCGTAGACCCAACACGCTAGATAGTATCGGTGCCAAATGCCACACCTAATCATTCACCTCCCCGGGGATCAAGTACTTTTCGGGTGCTCCTCCCAAGACCAGACTGGGCCCTTCATTTGTTTGCCTTGGCATTGATTTCTTTTTGGATCGTAGATCCCACGAGACTAGACATCCACAATATTTAATGGCCAAGGGTTCCAAGGTCAAGTTCATGTAGTCAAGGTAAAGAACACAAGGATAATGATTCTTTAAGAGTCCAAACAATAAGCTCCATAACCGAAAGGAATAATTGTCCCAAAGAACTATAATTAATGATCAATAGATCTAACAATAGGTAAATTCACAAAATACCATAGCCTACATTGGCTTGGTTAACTCACATGATTCGAAATTCATGAAATAACCACTTTTCAGAAAACTGTCATATAAACGGTCAGACAAGGGCCGCTCAAGGGTATATACGGTTAATACTGAGCCGCGCATGTCCGGAGAACATTAAGATCCATGAACATGATATACGATCCATACAGGGCCGTATTAAAGATATGCGGTCGTTATAGGGCCGCCTATAAGGATATACGGTCCACTACTGGCCGCACATGCCTGTTCAGCCCTATTCGATCCAAGACTTAAAAACGAGCAGTGCAATCATGTAAATCGATGTTCTGGTGGTTCATTAGGTTCATAAAAAGGGTATAAAGAAATCTCGAGATGATGGTAAGTTCGCCGGATGGAGTTTCCGGTGATAAGTTCAAAGTTAACACAACTTAAAGGGGCTTAATGACTTACTAGAAGTCCGTAATTTGGTCAACGTTCTACTGGAATAGAATTGTTATCCAGCAACTAAAAGTTAATGATAAACCTAATTTCCATGTTCAATCATCAAGGATTAAGTTTTACATTTAATTTATTTTTCAAAAAGATGAATCAAGATGATAAGTTAATGAACAAGATCGTGTACGAATGAACAACATGCAATTAACAGAAATTTAGTTACATAATTAACCACTAATCATGTGGGTTTCTAATTAACCATTGTGTGAGTTGAAGAGGAAATAGTAATCGGAATGGTTTATACACTTTGATTGAGTGCAGGGACCATTGTTCTTCAATTTTGGATTGATGAACACCGGGCTTAATTTGAGATCATAGGGTTGCATGCATGGGTCATTGGTTCCTCAAATATGGTTTTCAATTAGACTAGGTTGAACGGGTCGATCCCCTCACGGTCCGGATTGATCCTCGGGCCAAAAACACGTTTATCGGGTCTGACAGCATATGGGTCGACCCGTCGACCCATGAAAAATCCAGGGATCTGCCTGCGTGTGGGTCGACCCCTGGGGTCGACCCCAGCAAGACAGACTGCTGTCTGTTGAATGGGTCGACCCCATGGGTCGACCCCCACAAATTCTGCCTTTTGGGTCGACCCCATGGGTCGACCCCCACCTGGCCGTTGTATGGGTCGACCCTCGGGCAGACAGGTTCTGCTTGAGGATGGGTCGACCCCATGGGTCGACCCCTGCGTTCACAGAACCGAACGTGACTTCCGTAAACCATTGAATCTCACCCAATTGGGGTCTAATTGGGCTGGGATCTTTACCCCATGCTCCTGGATTCTTGATAGACATACTAGGGTCATAATACAAGAGTTTGGAACATGAAATTCACCAGAAAATCAATCGAAATCATAATCTATCTAGGAAGAACACTTGAAAACCTAGTTTTAGCATGCTTCTAATCAAACACGAAATTATCTAAGCATGGTCTATGAAAATTGGAATTTATATATCAAAAGAAAGAGGACTGGATGCTGAACATTTTTATATATTACTTCGTTTTCAGCCCGAGAGAACCTACCTTAATCAGAGAAGAAAGGAAGAAAAAAGGAGGAAGAACGGACGCCGACACGTCACCACTAAACTCCCGAGATCTCCCTAGATCGATCTCCACTGCAACCGCCGCTGCTACCAAAGGATTCTAGGGTTGCATAGCTTCATTTTTATAGCTCATAGACCTTCTGGAGCCTTCGGTGCTGGGAGAATTCGTCGAAACAAGTTGATTGTTTGAAAACGGCGCCGCCATGGTTGACCTCCCAAAGCTCGGCCGACACCACGTTTTAGGGCTGGGGTTTCGATCAATTAACAGAGGGGAAATGATCCTTAGATCGTGGCCTTCCATTTTCCACCGATTTGGGGTCATTTGGTTGAGTATTAAGCTCTAATTCGACGGTTTAAGCTAAGGTTAGGTAAGTGTGCACTTTAGGGCTTAATCCTCTAATTAGCCCTGGTTACGAATTTTTGCTGGGTCGACCACAGAAGATAAAGTTGTTAAATAAATGGTCCTTAACCCAATTACCATTTTTCTAGATTTTTATAAGGTAGTCAAAATTTCACTAGTTCTATTTACCAAGGAATTAAATATTAAATTCTGAAATTCATTTATTTCAATTAAATTTTAGATATTTAAAACCGGGGTATTACACCCTCCCCCACTTTAAGGAATTTGGTCCCCAAATTCACCGGGTATTACCAATTATGTGAATGTTTGAACTAAGATGATCTTATTTATCAAAATAACATGTTAATTATACAATTAATGCCAAAAGAAATTAGCTATAGCTAGGGATAAAGAGATCGATACCATATATAATTCTTCATTCGATACAAGTTGGTTCCGATTCTTCTTGTAGTTTTACTTGTGGAAGTAACTTAGGACAGTTAGCCATTGTATGATCCTGATTTCCGCAACGCAGACACGCTCCGCTCCTTCGCCAGCACTCCTTTACGAGATGACCACGTTTGTGACAGTATAAACATTTCATTTGCGTAATATTGCTCTTCTTCTTCTTATTACGTCGGGTTTCCTTACAGCGGACACGCCAGCCTCTAGCGGAACCGAATCTTAGCTTACCCATGGACCCACTCGCTTTCATTTTAAGAATGGCTTAGAGACCTGCAAGATAGTTATATGGTTAACTTTTTCATTACCCTTACGCGTAACACAACACAATCTTGCATATATTTTATTACTTAACCCACGATACTACTCAATCTCACCAGGTGACAAGGGATGACACGGGTCTTAAGACTTAGGGAAACCTATACTCTTGGACAAAATCCAAGGACTCAGGCAAGGAGGCTCTGATACCACCTCTGTCACGCCCCGAACCGATAGCAGCGGGAAGCGATGCTCGGAACGTGACAGTTAACAGTCATGATAACAAGAGTGGAAGATAAATAACCACAATTAAACACAAGGAGGCCATACACGCATATTGAATATACGAGCTCTTATTAATATTAAAAAGGTATAATTTTGACCCACTCTTACAATATTAGATTCAAATTAAATGAGGAAAGAACAAAAAGAAATAACCAGACTCATGACACTAGCTAGACTCAAGAAGAAAAAGACAGACTCCAATCTTTAGGTTCCAGGTTCACTCGATCACACTGATCCGATTCCCATTTGCAACGTACCGTTAACTGTGTTACCTGAAAAGAATTGGAAGTAGGGGTGAGCAAGAAGCTCAGTAGGAATTATACTCTATCATCATGCATAGTTTAAGTGATTAACTAATTAATGAATATGCATGATTAACGCGATAAAATAAGTAGAACTAAATAATCACTAAGATAGAAAGAGTAACGATAATTAAAATGGAAGAAATAGTTGCATGTCGAGATATTAAGCAAGATTAACAAGATTTTCTAGTGAATGGCCATTTGCAGTCAATTTCAAGTCATGTCAAGTAAGCAATCAAGCAAGTACTTCATACTTTAAGCATGAATAATAATAAGTTTCACGGGAATGTAGAATGTCGTAGACCCAACACGCTAGATAGTATCGGTGCCAAATGTCACACCTAATCATTCACCTCCCCGGAGATCAAGTACTTTTCGGGTGCTCCTCCCAGGACCAGACTGGGCCCTTCATTTGTTTGCCTTGGCATTGATTTCTTTTTGGATCGTAGATCCCACGAGACTAGACATCCACAATATTTAATGGCCAAGGGTTCCAAGGTCAAGTTCATGTAGTCAAGGTAAAGAACACAAGGATAATGATTCTTTAAGAGTCCAAACAATAATCTCCATAACTGAAAGGAATAATTATCCCAAAGGACTATAATTAATGATCAATAGATCTAACAATAGGTAAATTCAAAAAATACCATAGCCTACATTGGCTTGGTTAGCTCACACGATTCGAAATTCATGAAATAACCACTTTTCGGAAAACTGTCATATAAACGGTCAGACAAGGGCCGCTCAAGGGTATATACGGTTAATACTGAGCCGCGCATGTCCGGAAGACATTAAGATCCATGAACATGATATACGGTCCATACAGGGCCATATTAAAGATATGCGGTCGTTATAGGGCCGCCTATAAGGATATACGGTCCACTACTGGCCGCACATGCCTGTTCAGCCCTATTCGATCCAAGACTTAAAAACCAGTAGTTCAATCACGTAAATCGATGTTCTGGTGGTTCATTAGGTTCATAACAAGGGTATAAAGAAATCTCGAGATGATGGTAAGTTCGCCAGATGGAGTTTCCGGTGAAAAGTTCAAAGTTAACGCAACTTAAAGGGGCTTAATGACTTACTAGAAGTCCGTAATTTGGTCAACGTTCTACTGGAAAAGAATTGTTATCCAGCAACTAAAAGTTCATGATAAACCTAATTTCATGTTAAATCATCAAGGATTAAGTTTTACATTTAATGTATTTGCAAAACAGATGAATGAAGATGATAAGATAATGAACAAGATCGTGTAGGAATGAACAACATGCAATTAACAGAAATTTAGTTACATAATTAACCACTAATCATGTGGGTTTCTAATTAACCATTGTGTGAGTTGAAGAGGAAAGAGTAATCGGAATGGTTTATACACTTTGATTGAGTGCAGGGACCATTGTTCTTCAATTTTGGATTGAGGAACACTGGGCTTAATTTGAGATCATAGGGTTGCATGCATGGGTCATTGGTTCCTCAAAATATGGTTTTCAATTGGACTAGGTTGAACGGGTCGATCCCCTCACGGTCCGGATCGATCCTCGGGCCAAAAACACGTTTACCGGGTCTGACAGCATATGGGTCGACCCCTTGGGTCGACCCCTGAAAAATCCAGGGATCTACCTGCGTGTGGGTCGACCCCTAGGGTCGACCCCAGCAAGACAAACTGCTGTCTGTTGAATGGGTCGACCCCCACAAATTCTACCTTTTGGGTCGACCCCATGGGTCGTCCCCCACCTGCCCGCTGTATGGGTCGACCCCATGGGTCGACCCCCCGCGCGCTGATGCATGGGTCGACCCTTGAGGATGGGTCGACCCCATGGGTCGACCCCTGCGTTCACAGAACCGAACTTGACTTCCGTAAACCATTGAATCTCCCCCAATTGGGGTCTAATTAGGCTAGGATCTTTACCCCATGCTCCTGGGTTCTTGATAGACATACTAGGGTCATAATACAAGAGTTTGGAACACAAAATTCACCGAAAAATCAATCGAAATCACAATCTATCTAGGAAGAACACTTGAAACCTAGTTTTAGCATGCTTCTAATCAAACACGAAATTCTCTAAGCATGGTCTATGAAAATTGGGGCTTTATATATCAAAAGAAAGAGGACTGGATGCTGAACATTTTGATATATTACTTGCGGTTTGAGCCCGAGAGAACCTTCCTCAATCAAAGAAGAAAGGAAGAAGAAAGGAGGAAGAACGGACGCCGACACGTCACCACTAAACTCCCGAGATCTCCCTAGATCGGTCTCCACTGCAACCGCCGCTGCTACCAAAGGATTCTAGGGTTGCATAGCTTCATTTTTTATAGCTCATACACCTTCTGGAGCCTTCGGTGCTGGGAGAATTCGTCGAAACAAGTTGATTGTTTGAAAACGGCACCGCCATGGTTGACCTCCCAAAGCTCGGCCGACACCACGTTTTAAGGCTGGGGTTTCGATCAATTAACAGAGGGAAAATGATCCTTAGATCGTGGCCTTCCATTTGCCACCGATTTTGGGTCATTTGGTTGAGTATTAAGCTCTAATTCGACGGTTTAAGGTAAGGTTAGGTAAATGTTAGGTAAGTGTGCACTTTAGGGCTTAATCCTCTAATTAGCCCTGGTTACGGATTTTTACTAGGTCGACCACAGAAGACAAAGTTTTTAAATAAATGGTCCTTAACCCAATTACTATTTTTCTAGATTTTTATAAGGTAGTCGTAATTTCACTAGTTCTATTTACCAAGGAATTAAATATTAAATTCCAAAATTCATTTATTTCAATTAAATTTCAGATATTTAAAACCGGGGTATTACAACTCCCGCTGCCACGGTTGAGCAAGAAGCCGTGACTACTGCCGCAGTCAGAGACGTAGAAGGGGATGTGCCCATGGCTCCCGTGGAGGGGGACCTGCCTTCTCCAACACCCAGCCATGAGATGGAAGGTAATTTGTAGTTTATTCATAGGACCTTACGATCCATTATGTCTTTAGTCTGCTTGATAGTTCCTCATTTAAATTTCGGTTGAGATGCAACTGCCCTTGCTTCCTGTTGTCGGGATTACTGAGGAGGCTTTGGCTGGGGAGAAAGCCATTCTAGGAGTGAGTCTACTCCCCAAATTCATTTGACCAGTGCTCCGGCCGCAGAATCGGCAGAGCAAGCCTTTGTTAAGAGAGATGCTCCCCCTGTGGATCTCGAAGCTAGAAAGGCGCCCCTCCTGGTGGAGGAACGTCGGGAGCCGGCAGAGAGCTCATCTTCTTTTGAGCAAGTCGACTATGGCGGCAATTCCAGTGACGGGGAGTTCCCGCCTGTGGAAACAGAAACTGAAGATGCCGGTGCATCTTTGGCTTATGAAAGTGATTACACGACCTTCAGTCCACCTCGGTTGGCATGGAGCGGCCTTGGGCCATCTGGTCCACTCGTAAGCGAGGGAGCTGGGCCTATGGAGGCCATGATTTCTACTGTTGTAGGCTTGAGCTTAGTGTCGGTTGAGGTAAGGGACCCTCTGCCACTTTCACTTTACAGCTCTTCCCATTATCTTTGCATTAGATGTCTAACGCATGTTATATCCACGGTGCAGGCTGATGTGGTATTGCCAGCTATTACTGTGCAAATACCTCTCCCGACTATAGGCGCGGGTCAGTCGACATTCCCACCAGTCTTGCGGCCCATCTCTTTACGATATCCCAAGGATTACGCTACGACTGTAGGCTTGGAGACTTCAGGGGCATTTATGGGTGCTGCTGGTTCGACCGGAGCTGTGGAATCCCAGTCACCCATTGCCAACAGAGGACTGCTCCCGGGGGAGAAGAGTCTTCTCGAAATAGAAGCGGGAGAAATCATTGAAGAGGAAGCCGAAGCTCCCCTGGGTCTAGCACTTGTTACAGAATCGGCCCTGGTGGAGGCCGGTCAGGCTGGGCGTGAAGAACACACATCCTCAGCTATTGAAATTCTTGATGTCGCTGCGTCGCAAGAGGCTGGTAGAGAGGTTGCTGTTATCGAGGCTTCCTCGACTATGATAGTTGCGGGAGTCGACTCCGGTGCGGGCGCCTTACAAGCTTTATCGTCGTCATCTTCTGAACCAAGCTACGACATCTAGGCTGTTGTTGAAAATAGAGTCGATTTTCAGCTTCCCGATACGTCACCCCTTGGCCTACAATCGTCAGATGACCTGGTGTGGCAGTTCTTGGGAACTCTGCAGCAGATTGTAACAGCCAGCCCAGATTTGACCTATGTGTAGCTAAGGAGCCTGGTAGAGCACCTTTCCCGTTCAGTACTGGCTTTTGGTTGCCCCATGGACGATTGGATGCCACGGGTGATCTTGCTGTTAAAATATGTGAACAGAAGGGAATTCCTTGGCCGAAAAGTAGCTGACCAGCTGACGGCCCTGAAGCTTGAGCGGACAGAATATCGGGCCGCTTTCGCATCCTTGAGGGAGACAGCGTAGTCAATGCGAAATATGGCCGACACCTCTTCACAGCGTCGGACTTCTTTAGCAGCCAGGATAGCTGAACTTCGTGCTAAACGTTCCAGGGCTGAGGCTGAGCTACAAGAAGCCGAACAGCAAGAAGTGCAGAGTGTGGAGGAAGCGGCATTGGCTGAAGGGCGGGCCGCCTCGCTTGAAGAAAAGCTAGTGCAGTTGAGAGCTGCCAAGTCTCGCCTGCAGGAACTAACCCGTTATCCCACTCTGGGGATCTTGGAGCTTGAAGACATCTTCCGACCCCTGTTGCAGTAACTCCTTTTCTGTTTTCTCCTTTTCTTCTTCTTTGGGTGAATCTGTATGTATCTCGGGGGATGCCCCGAGTAATCATGTATTTTGTCACCTCATAGAAATGAAATGTCTCCATTCGCCGTTTGAGTCACGACTTCATTTCCCTTCTTTCTTTCTTCTCAGCCAATTGTCTCAGCCCGGATATGTGGGTTACATGGGCAGGAGAGCGCTCACACCTTCAGTGAAGGGGCGAGGGGTTCACTCCACCACAGCATAACCACTCCCAGGGCCAAATTTTGGCTAACATAGGCGGAATGCTCGAGGGTGAAGGCATAACGACCACTTGGATCAAAGGGTAAGGTCAGAAGGCCCACTGGTAGGCTTCACTGATGGTGACGAAGCAATCAGGAGGTCAAAAGTGTACTCATTCCTCGGCAATGGTGAAGAACCTGAGTGAGGGGTAGGTTTGCTAGTTTCCCCGAATAACGAAGAAGGTCAAGAATAGGTTTACTTATTGACGCGGATGGAAAGTCCGAACCAATAGCTTGCTTGTCGATTCCGCTGATGGTGACGAAACATAGAGGTAGGGTTTATTCATCGACATGGGTTAAATGTCGAAGCAAAGGAGGTTTATTTATTAACGAGGACAAAATGTCCACGTTAAAGGAAACGTCGACCGATCTTGCCGATGATGACAAGGGTCGATCACGGGTTTGTTCATTGACATCGGTTAGATGCCGAAGCAAAGGGGGTTTATTCATTAACGAGGATGAAAGGTCCACATTAAGGGAAACGTTGACCGATCTTGCTGATGATGTCAAGGGTCGAACGCGGGTTTGTTCATCGACATTAGTTAGATGCCAAAGCAAAGGAGGTTTACTCATTAACGAGGATGAAAGATCCAAGTTAAGGGATACGTCGACCGATCTTGTCGATGATGACAAGGGTCGAATGCGTGTTTGTTCATCGACATCAGTTAGATGCCGAAGCAAAGGGAGTTTATTCATTAATGAGGATGAAAGGTCCAAGTTAAGGGAAACGTCGACCGATCTTGTTGATGATGACAAGGGTCGAACGTGGGTTTATTCATCGACATCAGTTAGATGCCGAAGCAAAAAGGGATTATTCATTAACGAGGACGAAAGGTCCAAGTTAAGGGAAACGTTGATCGATCTTGTCGATGATGACAAGGGTCGAACACGGGTTTATAAATCTGTGGGACTTGGAAGGATATTCGGCCTTGTCCCTGGGGAGAGTGCATCATAATCATTGATCATTCTTTTTTCTTTCTTTCTTTTATATATATATATATATATCACATTATCGGTACAAGTGCCCTTTCGGGTTTTCGTCGGAACCAGCCCCCTCTTGCTTTTGCCCACGCGCCCTTGCAGGTTTTCACGTGGCGGGGTACCCGATTTTGCCTGCTATGCTCTTTCGGGTTTTCACCGCAGCCGGGTTATAGCCATTTTTGCCCTTGCCCTGGTGTAGGAACAAGACCGGCGAGGCATCTGTATTTTAAGCCTCATTTTTGTTTCTTTCCTTTTTTTTAGAGTGAGAAAATGAGGATGGGTCAATCATGTGATGTTTGACCCTATGTAGTAGCATATGGCAGTTGCCTAGGGCACACAGCCTTGCGCCGAGAAAAAAAGGGGTTTATTCATTGGCAAGGACAAATGCCAACATAAGGGCTGTGTTTATGCACCGATTCGGACGTAAGGTCCGTAATGGCGATAGTGTGCAGAAGTCGGATAGGGAAAGCAGCCTTGAGTCGAAAGGGTTTATTCGTTGGTAAGGATAAATACCAACGCAAGGGGTGAGTTTATGCGTCGATTCAGACGTAAGGTCCGTAATGGTGATAGTGTGTAGAAGTCAGCTAGGGCACGCAGCCTTGCGCCGAAAGGGGTTTATTCGTTGGTAAGGGTAAATACCAACGCGAGGGGAGAACGTTTGCCGATCAAGACGTAAGGTCTGTGATAGCAGTATCGTAGGAAAGATGGCTAGGACACGAAGTCTTTTGCCAGAAATAGGTTTATTCATTAGCAAGAGGGTGATACTAACACAAAGAAGGAGTTTTATGCCGACTCGGGCGTAAGGCTCGGAGTCGCAATATTGTATGCAGGTGGTGTTCCTGATGGATGTATGCTGGCCTCCAAAGGATCCCAGGTTTAATGCTTGTTGGGGATGTTCCCAGAATTGCAGACCAGTGGTCTTGTAATCAGTCTGAGCTGGCCGAATTTTTAAAGAGTTCGACCAGGGCGGAGTGCCACTAGGCCAAACTAGGTTTCGGTCATTCTGGGAATGCCGGTGGGACTGTGTGGTATAGTTTCATATGCTTTCCATTAAGAGGGGAGAACTGAACTACTCCCTTGTGATCTACAAGAACGTAGGCACCTCCCTCATATACTCGGCGGACAACATATGGCCCGACCCAGTTTTCAACCAATTTCCCTTTGGGATTGGAGGCCATCACTTCTCTTCTTTTGACCATCACTAGGTCACCTTTCTTGAATTCTCATCCTTTGACCAGCTTATCAAAAGCACGGGCCATGCGAGCTTGGTAGAGTTGGATATTTTGTTGCGCTTGGAGACGCTTTCCTTCGAGCACGGAGAGCTCTTCCAATCTTCTTTCTATATTGGTTTGTTCACTACTAGCCAACCCGTGCTGGATGGAGACTCGAAGCGATGGGACTTGAAGCTCAATTGGCACTACCGCCTCTGACCCATACACAAGGGAGAATGGCGAGCAGCCAGTTGGGGTTTTATAGACTGTACGATAGGCCCAAAGTGCCTCGTACATCCTTTCCTCCCAATCCTTTTTGTTGGAATTGACAGTCTTCGCCAGCAAAGCGCACATCATTTTGTTGAAGGCTTCTGCAAGCCCATTGGCTTGAGGGTTGTAGGGGGACGACGTTCTCCAATCAATCTTGTATTTATCAGCCAGTCGATAAACCTTCTGGTTTCTGAAGTGGCTGCCATTGTCAAAGATATTTCGATTGGGGACTCCAAACCGAAATATTATATTCTGGCGGAAGAATCTGGCGACCAATTCTCCCGTCACTTCTCTTAGCGCTATTGCTTCTGCCCATCTGGAGAAGTAATCTGTGGCGGCTAAGATGTATTTGCATCCTGACGACGATGTCGACAAAGGTCCTACCACGTCCGTGCCCCATTGAGCAAACGACCAACCTGGTACGGTAGGGTGTAGTGGCACCGGCGGTCTTCTTGACGCGTTGGCATGCTCTTGACATCTTTGGCAAGCCTTAGCGAACTTGCAACAATCGTTGAAGATAGAGAGTCAGTAATAGCCCGCTTCTTTATTTCGGTCTTCATTTTCGAACCGGCCTGATGCGCTCTGGCTGACCCGGCATGGACTTCTTGCATTACTCGTTGGGCCTCCTCTAGGGACAAGCAGCGGAGTAAAATCTTCTTTTGGGCATCCTCCATTATCTGGAACAAAGTTTCGTTCCTCATTTCATAAGAGTCTTTGACTCTCAGGAGCTTCATTCTTTGTTCTTTCTCTTTCGGGAGCTGTTGGTGTCGGAACCAACACAGTAGGTGTTCCCGCCAATCGTGCTGTTGGATTTCTTCCACATCTGCCGCTTCATTTTCTTGTTCATCAACCAAGACCTCGGTCATGCTGGGGACCTATCGTTGGTTAATCACTGTTATATTCGGGCTTGTATCTGGCGGGACCGCCAAACAGCTAGCCAGCTTTGCGAGGCATCTGCCTGGGCATTTTGTCCTCGGGTGACGTGCTTGACTTTGATGAAATAGAACTTCACCTTCAAGCGGATTGCCAGTTAATGATAGGGGAGGAGTTTTTGCTTCCGCACTTCGAACTCTCCTTCTAGCTATTTTACCACTAGCATAGAGTCCCCGAATGCCTCAAGCATCTGAATCTCCATACACAAGGCAATTTGTAACCCAATGATTAGGGCTTCATATTCTGCTTCATTATTTGTGCAGGGTTTATTTATTGAACATGATGTATATATGACTTCTCCTTCTAGAGATTTCAGGACTATGCCCGCCCCTGCCCGGACTTTGGCCGATCTAGTTACTGGGTTGTCAATTCTGGATGCGTCGTCAAAGTACAATTGCCACACTGAGGACTATATTTGGCTGACTTCCTGGGTTTCATCTTCAGGAAGCTCTGGCTCTAGCGGGCAATCTTATGGCACGGGGTGCTCGGCGAAGAAATCTGCGATGGCTTGACTTTTAACGGCCCTTTGCGACACGTAGGAGATATCATACTTCATAAGGATCACCGCCCATTTGTCTAGGCAGCCTTTGAGTGCCGGTTGAGACATTATATATTTAAGCGGACCCTCCTTGGAAATCAGCTTAACTTCATGCGATAGCATATAGTGTTGAAGCTTCTTGACCGTAAAGACCAGTGCCAGGCAGATCTTCTCGATATAGGTGTACCTCTCCTCAGTTCTGACCAATCTTTGATTGAGGCAGTAGAGGGCTTGTTGATGGGGACATTGAGGCAAGACCGTCCGTATTTTGTTTGCATTTATGTCCTTTCATATTTGTATGTATACCATTATGTTATATGGGTACGCAATTGTAGGTCTTAGTGGGTTTCTATGTAAAATTCCAGTAGGACCAAGCAAGGGGGCCCTCAGCCCTTTCCCATTGGTCCATGTCACTCATGTGGGGCTAGTCAACCATCCTAGGTGGCCATCTAGAAGGGTTGAATGTCAAAATGCCACATGGGTAGACAAGTGGTTAGATTAGTCCAAGGTAGGCTACCTACCTTCACCTACCAAGTCTCTTGGTCAAGGGGGCGCCCCTCTCCTCTTATTATTTTATTATTTTTGGTGTGTTAATCACACTTAATCCCAGCCATCCATTCCCCATCCCTAGATCCAGGAGTGTAGAATGGGTTCGATACATGGCATATAAAAGGTTGTATTTTCCATTTGTTAGCATTAATGAAGAGAAAATTGTTGGAAAATCCAAGGAGCTTCTTGCGCCCCCAGCCTCTCCCCCCTGGTTTCATCTCCTCCAACCCCCAATTCTAGAGTGGTTTCATCTCTATCCCCTCCCCTCAATCTCTAGTTGTGATCTGTGCCGCCGCCGCCGCCGTTCGTGCCGCCATCGGACCGCCATCGAGCCACCGTCGAAGTTCTATCTTCAGCCCACAGCAGCCCTTTCCACGAAATTCTACAGTCTGCCCCGAGTTCTTCTTGATCTGAAATTTTTATGGTGTGTTCCTATCTTCAATCCCCACCACCAAAAAAAAAATCTCGTCCAAATTCCATCATTTACTATTTTCAAATTTCGTGTGTTTCTGTTTCCCAGTTCTGTCCAGTTTCAGATCTATGTGACAGCACCCCTTTAATCCCCCCCTCCGACCATCTTGTTGATTTTTCCAAACCCTTCCAATTTTACTGGGAGTTGTGTCCACCGTCCCCTCACTCCATTAATTTTCCTGATTTTTGATCAGCCATCCATCCATTTTTAAAAATTCATTTTCAGAGCCATCTACAGTGCTGTCAGCCAGTTTCCAGATCCGACTCACTGCTAGTATACAAATCATAACAATTCGTAGCAACCTCCAAACCTGTCATAAAAAATATTTCCATCTTCCCTGTTCAATTGCCTACAACTTGGATGAAGAACACAACTTCTGAATCGGAGGTCTACCTATCAGTCAATGCCAGTTCTCAGACAAGTTCCCTGTTGATCTAAGAATTCGGGCACTGTATAACAGCAGCTATCAAAATTCGCCAACGAGAAGTACATAGCTGTTTATTTTTTTGTAATCCCAGAAGGTTGAAGCCCTTCGAAGCAGCTTTCTAACGGCACCAGTTTCGTGTCGATCCGACATCGGGGCTGATCGCAGCGTCCGTTCTCGCTGGAGTGCGCGCTTGAAAACAGAACCGACAGATCCGTGGTCGGTTATTCCGACCGGTGCCGATCGGAGCCGCCCGGCCTCCAGCCGGTGAACCAGCGTGCCGCCATCCCGAGGAGCGCTTCCCCAAGTGTTTCCACTACAGCGGTGCCACCGGGTCCCACACAGCCCCTTCGGACAGCACGTGGGCCCCACGGTTGCGAGTACGGGTGCGGCCGAAGCTACGCGTGAAGCCGCCCGTCAACCCGAGTTCGGTCCTCCCGGGTCCATTTGTGTAGCCCTTTACCTCCCTGCGTGGAGTGGGCAGTAACTCATTGCTGTAATCTTCATGTATTAACTGTTCCGGGAGCACAGTTTTCGGTCTGGTCCATCTTCCCCACGTCGAGCGCGTGGAGGTATCGTATTCACTCCTTGCTTGGCATTTCGCTTATTTCCATATATGCTTTATATGCCGCTGCTAGAGAGCATGTTTTAGGACCTAGCTTGCTATATATTTTCATATCACCGCTGCTGCGAGAGAGAGCGAGGCCGTCCCGTGACCCGATCCGGGGACGAAAGTGCGAATTGACCACCCTAGCTCTTGCCGGTTTCTCAACCGTGCACGTCCGACGCTTCCCTCGTTAAAGGACAACCACGAGCTCACCTAGAGTCCGAGGGCTGCATTCCTCATTCGAGTCGTGTCCGTGGTCTCGTCCCGCATCAGTTTGGTATCAGAGCATGGTTGAGTCTAGGGTGTCAAAAAAAAAGTGTCTCTTTGGGTCGCATACATTCCTTTACTTGGTATATCAAAAGGTGTTGTCCGAACATTCGGCTACGCCTATAGAGAAGGCCGCACACTTGCGCGAGTGATCTTCGGATCGCTTATCTCCGCCACGTATCGAGTCTTGGTTGTGTCTAGGTTGGTAGTCGAGTCAGCATTCCAACTTGCATTGTCATTTAGAGTCATGTTTAGTCCATTGTCTAGTTGGTTTGTCTTGTCTCCACGTGTTTGCATGTCCATCTTATAGTTCCCCGGTGTCCAATGGACTCCAAGTCGCCTATGCCATACCACTGGCGGTATGACACCCGTGGGCTTGGCAACCTTCCCATCCACTTCCATCGGCCCGAAGCCTCGGACTTTCATGGCTCCAAGGTCCCGAGCGATTACCTCAAGTGGGAAGCCGCCATGGACGCGTATTTTGAGTGCTACACTATGTCTGATGCCATGCAAGCCAGATTTGCCCAAAAGAGGCTTGTCCACGAAGCCGCCTAGGAAATGGGAGAGTATAGAACGCACGAGGGAGGTTAGGATGCAACTGCCCATCGAGTCGTGGCATGAGATGAAGGGCGAGCTTAGAAAGGTCTACCTACCCGGCCCGGTCACCTTCAACCAACCCCGCCCCTTCACCTCCACCCAAGCCCACCAAAGCACTCCCAATCAAGTGGGCCACACCTCCAACCAACCCCATCCATTCACCGCCAACCAATCCTACGCAAGCGCTTCAAAGCAAATGGGTCCTAGCCGGAAGCAAGAGGTCCCGCCTATAGCCAAACCTAGGTCCACACTCAGGCCTAGAGACGATGAGCAAGTCCACCACGAGGCCCTTACTCCAACCCGCACCTTTTCCGAAATCTTAAAAATGTTTATGGACCCGTTGGATAGGATGGATCGGACACGTGCTCATATGGGCGGACTCCTACCCAAACCCAAGGAGGTCATAGCCGGTAGTCTTAATCCGGCCCCACCTCTGGCATCCCCAAGCCCTCTCCCCATCATGGAGGTCCCTCCTTCATCCCCCATGAGAGATCCAATGCTGCCACCCTCTCCTTCCGAGCTCTATTCGGAACCTTCTTCTTTGGAGCTACCAAAGTCCGATCCACCCATGTTTCTTACGGGAATGCTATACATTGTCGAGCCGCTTCTTCGTTGGCTCAAGGATGGCTTGGTCCCACCTCCCTTCCCATCTATAGACCCCACACTACCTCTAGTGTCAAGCAACTCATTTCACACCACCTTCCGGTCTCATCACTATGTGGACACATTGGATGACCTTCTTAAAGGGTTAGACCGGCAGTTGACCTTTACGCATTTATTGGCCCTAGGCTTTGACCAATTCACTAGTCGTAGCTTCACTCATCCGGCCTTAGGATCCATTACCTCCGTGTGCACCGTGGGGTGTGTCACCACGGAGATTCTTTTACTCCTCCCGATGCCGGCCGAGTCCGACTTCGTTCCCTTTTGCCCAAGGGAGGAATCCTATTTTCTACACATGTCCGTCGTCCCACCGATTATAATGTATGGCGGTGATTATGAATTTCAAACTTGGGACCATGTCATGTTGGAACCCATCTCACGGGGTCATACCTTCTTCGACGCTTTTGATCCCCTTACTAGTGAATCTCCCGAGTCTCCATCTTCACTCCACTTCCTCTGCGGAGTTCACTATCAAGCCTTTTCCACTCGGGCCAAGCAAACTCCACATAGCCATAGGTCCGAACCTTCATTTGGGGGTAATGAAAACTTTGGTTTCCCCGATCCATCTAGTCCACCCGCACCTCCCGGACTTCCCATACCCAAGCCCAATGTCCATGATTGGTGCATCATAGGGTGTCTAGGAGTTCCCCATGACGTCAACCTTTGGTTACGTCAAATGCATGCATGGCATACATTCGGGTGTCCTGGTCCGCCGTCACCCATGAACGGGTCGGACTAACCATAGATTTGTCTAGAGTCATGCATGAGTCTGTTTCTTATTTGTATGGTTTGCATGGTGAGTCTGCATGTGTCTTGTGTACGCTCGTTGTCTATCTCTTATGAGTAAGAGGCGAGTGGACTCGCTCGATGAGTATGGGATCGGTTCTATATCTACACCCGGATCTAGTCACCTACAGGGACTCAGCGATGATTCCTAGTGAGTCTTCGAGCCGCCACCTCCCCTTTTGAGAGTGTCCCATCCGGAGTGTCCACCTTTAGCCCATCGCAGTTCGTGCATATCGAGTATATATGGAATGAGCAGGTGATGGTCACTTGGAGTGGAGCATACCCACGTTACTTGGCACGGTGACGGATCCGCCGGAGTATTCGAGCATCCATACCCCTACTCGACGGGGTCGAGTTCCTCCCACCCGGGGAGAATTGATGGGGACATCGAGGTAAGACCGTCCGCATTTTTTTTGCATTTATGTCCTTTCATATTTGTATGTATACCCTTGTGTTATATGGGTACGCAATTGTAGGTCTTAGTGGGTTTATATGTAAAATTCCAGTAGGACCAAGCAAGGGGGCCCTCAGCCCTTTCCCATTAGTCCGTGTCACTCATGTGGGGCTGGTCAACCATCCTAAGTGGCCATCTAGAAGGGTTGAATGTTAAAATGCCACATGGGTAGACAAGTGGTTAGATTAGTCCAAGGTAGGTTACCTACCTTCACCTACCAAGTCTCTTGGTCAAGGGGGCGCCCCTCTCCTCTTATTATTTTATTATTTTTGGTGTGTTAATCACACTTAATCCCAGCCATCCATTCCCCATCCCTAGATCCAAGGGTGCAGAATGGGTTTGATACATGGCATATAAAAGGTTGTATTTTCCATTTGTTAGCATTAATGAAGAGAAAATTGTTGGAAAATCCAAGGAGCTTCTTGCGCCCCCAGCCTCTCCCCCCTGGTTTCATCTCCTCCAACCCCCAATTCTAGAGTGGTTTCATCTCTATCCCCTCCCCTCAATCTCTGGTTGTGATCTGTGCCGCCGCCGCCGCCGTTCGTGCTGCCATCGGACCGCCATCGAGCCACCGTCGAAGTTCTATCTTCAGCCCACAGTAGCCCCTTCCACGAAATTCTGCAGTCTGCCCCGAGTTCTTCTTGATCTAAAAATTTTATGGTGTGTTCCTATCTTCAATCCCCACCACCAAAAAAACAAATCCCATCCAAATTCCATCATTTACTATTTTTCAAATTTCGTGTGTTTCTGTTTCCCAGTTCTCTCCAGTTTCAGATCTGTGTGACAGCACCCCTATAATCCCCCCCTCCAACAATCTTGTTGATTTTTCCAAACCCTCCCAATTTTAGTGGAAGTTCTATCCACCGTCCCCTCACTCCATGAATTTTTCTGATTTTTGATCAGCCATCCATCTATTTTTCAAAATTTGTTTTCAGAGCCATCTATAGTGCTGTCATCCAGTTTCTAGATCCAACTCACTACTAGTATACAAATCATAACAATTCTCAGCCACCTCAAAACCTGTCACAAAAAATATTTCCATCTTCCTTGTTCAATTTCCTACAACTTTGATGAAGAACACAACTTCTGAATCAGTGGTCTACCTATCAGTCAATGCCAGTTCTCAGACAAGTTCCTTGTTGATCTGAGAATTCAGGCACTATACAACAGCAGCTATCAAAATTCGCTAACAAAAAGTATAGAGCTGTTTAATTTTTTGTAATCCCATAGGGTTGAAGCCCTTTGAAGAAGCTTTCTAACGGCACCAGTTTCGTGTCGATCCGACATCGGGGCTGATCGCAGCGTCCGTTCTCGCCAGAGTGCGCGCCTGAAAATAGAACCGGCAGATCCGTGGCCGGTTATTCCGACTGGTGCCGATCGGAGCCGCCCGGCCTCCAGCCGATGAACCAGCGTGCCGCCATACCGGGGAGCGCTTCCCCAAGTGTCTCCACTACAGCGGTGCCACCGGGTCCCACACGGCGTCTCCGGACAGCACGTAGCCCCACGGTTGCGAGTAGGGGTGCGGCCGAAGCTACGCGTGAGCCGCCCGTCAACCCGAATTCGGTCCTCCCGGGTCCATTTGTGTAGCCCTTTACCTCCCTACGTGGAGTGGGCAGTAACTCATTGCTGTAATCTTCATGTATTAAGTGTTCCGGGAGCACGGTTTTCGGCCGGGTCCGTCTTCCCCACGCCGAGCGCGTGGAGGTATCGTATTCGCTCCTTGCTTGGCATTTCACTTATTTCCATATATGCTTTATATGCCGCTACTAGAGAGCATGTTTTAGGACCTAGCTTGCTATATATTTTCATATCACCGCTGCTGCGAGAGAGAGCGAAGCCGTCCCGTGACCCGATCCGGGCACGAAAGTGCGAATTGACCACCCTAGCTCTTGCCGGTTTCTCAACCATGCACATCCGACGCTTCCCTCGTTAAGGGACAACCACGAGCTCACCTAGAGTCCGAGGACTGCATTCCTCATTCGAGTCGTGTCCGTGGTCTCGTCTTGCATCACTTGTTCCTTTCCTTCTTCATTATTCGGGGCCAGCATTGCCCCAGGAATTGTGCGTGGCAGCTATGTAGAGGACTAGCGACCTTCCTTTCACCGGCGCACCCAGCACTGGAGGAGTCTTTAGATAATCCTTCAGCTTGTCAAAGGCTGTCTGGCATTCTTCGTCCCAATAGAAAAGAACATCTTTCATCATCAACTTATGAAAGGGGTGGCATCGCCCCGACAAGTTGGATATAAACTGTCGGATGTATGCCAGGTAGCCTTGCAAGGATCTCAGCTCAGAGAGGTTCCACAGTGGAGGTAGCTCCTGGATCACCTTGATCTTTCCGGGGTCTATTTTAATTCCCCGATATCTGACGATGAAAGCTAGGAATTTCTTGCTCGACACCCCGAACGCACATTTCATAGGGTTTATTTTCAGTTCATACTGCCTGAGCCTCTAAAACACAATTCTGAGGTCTTGCAGATTGTCTTCTTTTCCTCTTGTTTTGATCACCAGGTCATCTATGTAGCACTCGACCTTGTGGGGCGTCGGACGTGCATGGTTGAGAAACCGGCAAGAGCTAGGGTGGTCAATTCGCACTTTCGTGCCCGGATCGGGTCACGGGACGGCTTCGCTCTCTCTCGCAGTGGCGGTGATATGAAAATATATAGCAAGCTAGGTCCTAAAACATGCTCTCTAGCAGCGGCATATAAAGCATATATGGAAATAAGTGAAATGCCAAGCAAGGAGCGAATACGATACCTCCACGCGCTCAGCGTGGGGAAGACGGACCCGGCCGAAAATCGTGCTCCCGGAACACTTAATACATGAAGATTACAGCAATAAGTTGCACCAGCGTTCTTTAGTCCAAACGGCATCCTTTTGTAGTGATAGATACCTTTGGGAGTTCGGAAGGCAGTGTGGACCCAGTCATGCTCCGTGATTCATATCTGGTTATAGCTAGAGGACCCGTCCATAAATGACAGCGTCTCGTGGCCGGTTGTGGCATCAACCATGACTTCTGTAATTGGCACCAGAAAGTCATCCTTGGGACATGCTTTATTCAAATCTCAGAAATCAACACATATCCGGATCTACCCATTCTTATTTTTCACGAGCACAATATTAGCCAGCCACGTGGTGTATTGTTTTTCTTCGACAAAATCCACATCAATGAGTTTGTCCACTTCTTTGCATATCTGGGTGATGAGCTCTGGCCTCATGCGCCGTGATGGCTGCTTCACCGGCTTGACCTCAGGGCTTATAGGTAGCTCATGCTGTGAGACTGCGGGGCTGAGTCCTGGCATTTCTTTGTAGGTCCAGGTGAAACAATCCCAGTATTCTTGTAGCAGCTGAACATACAGCTTTTGTTCTTCAGAAGACAACTTAGCATTGAGAAAGGTTGGCCTAGGGTCATCCTCATCTCCCAGGTTGACATCTATCAGTTCGTCGACTGTGGCTTGGCCTCCATATTCTATTTCCGGGGGTGCAAGCTGAAGATCGACAAAATTTGGAATATCATCTTCAAGCTCGAGTACCTCGGCCTCTTCATTTTGTTGCACCTAGGCTTCACCGGCGAATCCTGATTCAGCTACTAGCGACTGCATGAGCTGTTCTGTTGGTAGGCGGATAGCCACCATGGTCTTGAGAGATGAGCTTACAACCCTGCCCCTTGCAGATGTGTTTGCAGCCATGAAGGGCTGGTGGTTGTTTCTCGCCGTGCTAGAGCAGCATCGCGGCTTCATAGCAGAAGGCAAGAGTGCCCTGCGTCCCAGGATTGACATATCTATAGTGGAGGTGCCCTTTTCTTTTCTAGCAGGATGTATCTCCTGATCAGTTTCGGCAAAAGCTTCCTTGGTCGGCACGGGTGGCACCGTCATCATTATCAGAGGAGGGTCACTGGAGGGAGGCAACCCCGCTTCTTTAGTATTTTCAACTTCGGTACTGCTAGCTATGTCGAATTTGGCCTGAAGAGTCGCTTCTTCATGGTATACTTGCTCCCAGCATCGGCAAGGCGTTATAGCCTATGGTTCTGAGTCTCTTGGTTAAGCAGGCTCAGTATGTTCGACCTCCACCGGGTACTCATCGAAGGTTGCCCCCAGTGGGCTGTCTTCAACAGGGCAGAAGGCAGAAATGGTATCCACCTCATATCGCCCACTATAGTAATATTCTTCAAGGGTGAAGCCCAACCCTGGATGTTGAGAGACACGCTTTAGTTCTTTGTCCAGGTTTGCGGGATACCAAAGCTTCCGGAATGCTTCTTTCTCCTTGCAGGGCTGGCCAGCAGGGATGTGCTGTTTCTGGAACATCTTGGCCATTCGGCCTGTTGTAAATGCCAGCCCTTGAATGGGGACTAATGAGCTCTCCATATCTTCACCAAGATGGCAATTTGTGTCTTCCCGTGTGGGGTGCTCCTCAGCTGTGTAGAACAAACTGTTGGGACCATCAGACAGTGCCACCTCCCAGGCTTTGAAAGGCTCGACAGTGCTATTGTCGGGGCCGAGAATTGGCTTGGTGAGCCCTTCTGGGACCCTGATGTGGTCGTGCTGTTGGTCGACCTTGGCTTCATTGACTTGAGGATAGGTGGCAGGGAGTGGTGTTCTGCCCACATCCCCAGTGACAGCAATATGTGAGACCGTCTTGGGATTGACGTACCCAGGCGACGGTGGTGGGAACCAGTCGTCGCCGGAAGTGCTTCTTGTTGCCCTAACAGGGGTCTTGGCTTTAGAGGTCTTCTGAGACCGTTCTGCATATAGAGGAGCGTCCCGCAGGTGACACTCGAATACTCCAAATGGGTGGAGGTCGGCAAATATCCTCCCCTCCCCTTCCTTGGTGTATTTGAGGCACTTGTGTAGCATGGAGGGCACCACCATGTTCTCATGTAGCCAGGGAAGGCCGAGCAGCACCTTGTACGAGGTGTGGGAGTCGATGATATGGAACCGCACCCTCGTAGTAAGATCTACCAGAGTGAGCGTAAATTCCGCTACTCCCAGCGACACTTCACATTTTTAGTTGAAGCCGACGATACACATATCTCCAACTTTATCGAGGCGCACGTTGAAGTGGTACCTCTAATACATTCTATAGGGCAGGATGTTGACAGCCGCTCTGGGATCTATCAGGATTCTGCTCAGCTCCCGATCATTCAGTTGTCCCCTCATAGACAGCGGCCGGTTGTGGCTGGTAGTGGGGAGTAGCATGTCCTCCTGAGTAAAGGTTACGTTGGATTCTGGCAGTGCTTCAGCCAAACATGCTTCATATTGGGTAGGCGTTTGTAAAGCAGTGATGATCGCCTGTCGGGTCTCTTCACTCAGAGAGAGGATTTCCCAAATAGTGAATCTCGCTGAGAGCTTTTTCAACAATTTAACTACCCGGCTTCTTGCTCGGACATTGGACAACTTCATTTCTTCCACCCACCTGGGCTTGGGAGAATCTTGAACCACGGCCCCTGATGAGCCAGCTTCATCGAAATGTGATGCCACACTCTTCTGCTTGATGTCGCCCTCCTGTTGTCCCTCATCAGCTGCCGTTGGGCAAACTTCATCTTCATCTGGAATCCCAGAAGGCTGTTGAAGCCGTGGGAGAGTGTCCCCGACTGCAGTGTTGGCACCATGACAAGGCTGCTTTCCCTTTGACATTTTTAGGAATTCCAGAAAGGAAGGAGTAGTAGTACTGCCCCCATTCTGACTGTATAAACCTGAAGGAGGAGGGATTTGGACTCCCCTGATCTTCGGAGGGGGTATCTTTTAGGGTTACTCCCCCCTGAAGATGATATTATGGTTGACGGGCGGCTGACGCCCCCATCTTCGGCCCGACCGGGTTGCATGTGTAGTAGTCACTGCTTCAGCGTGGCTTGCCCCGACGGCAGGTGTAAAGCATATTTCCTCCTCATCTTCCTCATCGACAGATTGAAAAGGGCAGACAGGGTATTGCAAGAAAGGACTGTGTCCTTTGTGGCCTTGCTGGCTTTTCTTTTCTTTCTTCGTTTCTTCTTCTTTTCTTTGGCAAGCGCTTGCCCCCAGAATAGGCTGCCATCCTTGTCTGATGCTTTGTCAGCTTCCTACTCCTGTTTTATTGAAAGCTGTTCTAATTCCTGCCACAGGACATGATCCCGCATCAGTAAAGGTTTCAGTTCGGGCTGTACGTATTCATCTAGCCCGTTTATATAGTCTTGCAGCCGCCGGGCTTCTGGACTAATCTCCTTGACCAGCAGCAGTGAGTCTGTCTTCTCCGATTGTGTGTAGGTATTCTGATAACTGTAGGTGGATTGGTCCACACAAGTACTACCTCTGGTAGAGTGGGTCGTGGTGTGACACCATGAATCTGCACCCCCACTTTCAGACGAGGTGTGCCTTTCTTCCTTGTTTTTTTAGGGACTTGCTGCCATCCCTCTTGTTCTTTTATTGGTGCCAGGAAATAGGCTTCATAAGCACGTTGAGTGCTGGCTTCTGCGATCTCTTCAGGCAACGCCTGATACATGGAGACCGTATCTGCTGCGACTCTTCTCAGAGGCGCTTCATGAGGCTGTGGAGGGTCAACCTTGTACTCTCCCAAGTCAATTTCTTCTTTCTTGACCATGCCTTCAATGATGTCCTTGAAGACAGAGCAATCTTCAATCGGGTGCCCCACATCTGGTGATAGGGGCAGAACCTTGGGCTGTCTTTTCTTTTTAGGTCTTCTGGCCTTTTCGGTTTGGGCAAGGTAACCTTATCATATTGGGTCACCCAGTTGAACAAGACTTTGGTCTTTTCTTTTGGGAAGGAGTAGGCCTTCTTCATTTTATCCCGGAGTGAGGGACCCTCTCGGTCATCTCCGGCTTTGGTAGGATGAGGGGCTGCTGCCTTCTTGCCTTTGTCCGTTTGTTGTTCAAACGACTTTATGTCAAGAGTGTTTGCTTCTTTAGGCGTTGAACACCGTTCTGCTATTTTTACTTTTTGTGCAGTGGCAGCAGTTGATGTAGGGGCAGGTCTTTCCAGAAAAGCTTCCACCTCAGCCACAACATTGTTCAGACGGTCGAATGACCGGATTTCCATTCCAATCACCTTTTCCAGTACCTCTCTCCTGAGGTTCTGTTTGCATATTTGCACATCGTCCTCCTGATGCAGGGGCCGCTTGCATCTCATTCCGAGGTTCCTCCACCTCTTGATGTATTCAAGGGCTATTTCATCTGCCCTTTGTCTTGTTGAGTAGAGCTCGGCCACTGTGACCTCCCTCTCTGTGACATGGAATCTTTCTCTGAATTTCTTTTGCATATCCGGCCAGTCGCTAATCGACCCGGCCAGGAGGCTGGAATACCATTCAAATGTGAGCCCTGTTAGCGAGGACCCTAAAATCTTTAGTAGGTCTGACTCATCGGTAGCTAGATCACCCATCACGGTCATATAGTAGGCGACATGTTCCTTCTGGGATCCCTTCCCGTTGAACTTGTCGAACTTGGGTGGCTTGTTGACCCCGGGAGGGAGTTGCTTAGCAGCATGGTGTGGTGGGTATGGCACCCAGTATGCATCAAATGCAACGTAGTCGCCTTCACTTCGCTCAACAAGCTTTAGCTCGATCATCCTTTCCACCATCAGCTTGTTCACGGAGGTTGGATCGACCGGTTCAGGGTAGAAGTGCACCGGCTGGAGATAGGGGGTGAGCAAGGCGGTCACCTGCGGAGGAGGATGTAGCAGCGGAGGTGCCTGTGTTGAGTGGTGATAGGTAGATCTAGAGGGGAGGGGTGAATAGATCAGCCCCTTTTTGCCCGTCTTTGTGGAAATAAAAAGGAATCTAACACAAATGATGATAAGATAGATATTTAGTTAATAGCTAAGAAGCTAGACACACAAATGATATCCATGAATGGTCCTACCAAGCTTCTACCGCTAGAACATAAAGGAAACCAAACCACAAGCCACAATCTTTAAGGTGGTTCGGTCTCAATCTAGAGACCTACGTTCACACCTCACACAACACGGTGAGGCTTCACTAGTGCAAAAGCACATCAGCTGGTTCACAACTTCGATCAGAGAGATACACTCTCACAACTCCGCTGCCACGCAGCTTGAGGGGTCACAACCAAAACACTCCACTGCCAAACAGCTTGAGGGATAACAACCCAAAACACACAGACCGGTTACCACACCGTCTGTCTTCCTACTCACAGGTAGGGAACGAATGATATGAAGTGTGTTTTGAAGAAAAACAAACTGAAAATGAAACAACCAGACATAGTATAGTAATGAAGCACTATGAGAAAGAAGTCTCCTATCTGGGAAAGAGCTTGAGGGCTCCTTGGCTCTCTTCTTGTTCTTCAGTTCTTCACCACAACCCTTGTGATAGGATGATGATCTAGCTTTCAGCTTTCAAGGGTTCTGGACGGAGCTTCATAAGACCTTCCTGCTTGCAAGGAGTGCTCTCATCGTGAGGAAGAGGATCATCTTCTTTTTGTTGCACTCACGCAGGCAGCATCAAGAAGAAGTGTAGCTTCATCAGCAAGTCTTCAAGCTTTTCATTTTTCTCTTGCTTGCTTGGATGCTCTTCCTTTCGAACTGGAGCCATGCTCCTCATATATTGGTGTACTGGGGCGACACCAACATTGTCCACTTATCAAGCAACACCCGTAATGTCATATCCACATTATTTGATTTGCTTCCATTTGCATAGTTGACTCCTTTTCTGTCAAGTCTGCAGATATGTGGGTAGGTAGGAGACCATAGCAGCAAAGGTACGATCTTCTTCAGAGGATATCTCTGCCAAGACATAGTCCTCTAACGAGGTAGTACTTTGACAGCTCTTTCCAGAGCAAACGGATCCTCTGGGTTAAGTTCCGGATTTTGAAGACAGCTTCCGTCGGATTTAGATCCGTTCCGGTCGAACCAAATGTGTCGACACTTTCCTCTCAGTGTGTCGAGACATCCCATTGAAAACCTTGAGGACAGCTTCTGTCGATTTCAAAATCATTCTGGTTGAACGTTGATGTGTCGACACTTTACACCCAGTGTGTCGGGACATCCAGTGAATGTCTTGAAGACACATGCTAGATGTGTCGAGACATCCATAGTGCTGTGCCGGGACATATGTGCTTGGCTCCACGATGACACCATGACTGTGTCGAGACAACACCAAACGGGTTCGAGACATGTGAGCCATGTGCAGAATTGTCGCATGAAGGTGTCGACACAGGAGCGCCGTGTCCAGAGATTATCACATGAATGTGTCGACACTTTTCACTCAGTGTGTCGAGACATCGGGGAGTCCAGAGGCCAGACAGAACAGCTTCAGCTTGATTTCTTCTGGAGGTGTCGAGACATGGGTCAGATGTGTCAACACATTCTTTTTATGCCGGAGCTCAAACGTTGGAGATTCAACACATTTTCTTCTAGATGTATCGGAACATCATTAGGCCGTGTCGAGACATCACTTAGAGAAGTTTTCCTTGACTAGTTTAGTCAATTCATCAAGCCAAAATATGTTAGATATTCTTCAATTATCTATTAATGATTTATGATATGTTATCATCAAAACCAGGGGACACAACAGCCTGGTGCATCTGTGGTAGTACTGGCAGCATCAGAGGCGGTGGTGGGCGCTGCTGAGTGGTCGCCAAGCTGGGCTCTGCCGGCTGGGGCAAGGTATAAAGTGGTGGGAAGTCGCCTGGGTTGAAGACTCCCCGTGATGATTCGGCCTGCATCTCAGGCTACTTAGAGGCCGAGGTTTGTTCTATCTTTTCCATCAGCTGCTTCTTCAAAAGCTCTATCTCCTGCTGATATCTTTGGAGTATCATCAACATCGACGGATCCATGGCCGCCGTGGTGGGAATAGCTTCTGTTGCTTCCCCTGATGCGCCTTCAGGCGAGGTATCTATCAGCACTTCCTCTTCTTCCATGGTCACCACATTTGCAGTTAAAATGGTGGACTCACCAGTTAGGACTTGCTTTTCTTCTGCAGCAACCAGCATCTCTCTTGCGGCTTCATTTCTTTGGGTGCTCGGCCTGGGCCTTTCGGCCAATCGAGCCAGCTCCAGAGGTTCCTCCGGCAGTCTTCCATATCAGCCGAACACTCCAGCCATATTACAAGTGAAGACCTACATTCCATTCCTTCGGCGATGGACCCTCCTCTTCGGATGTTGAGGGAAGGTCAGTCTCTCGAAGACGGAGACTTTTCTGTCATCCTGCTGATGAGGAGTGGCTTTATCGGCTCCAATTTCGAAGCCGTCTCCATATCCACTGTCGTCAACTGACGACGTCATTCCTCTTTCCTCATCTTTTTCTTCGACTGCCATTGGTGAGCAATCGTGATCTCCTATGATGGCTGCTTGCAACAGCCGTTGTTGGCCCAGTGAGGGGTTGCTCATACCCCCGACGTAGTTTCTGACCACACTAGTCATCTCTTCCTGCCCTAGCCCCTGATGCAGGACTGGGGTGGTTGTCGACCTCTGATTGGAGGGATGTAAGCCAGCCGAGTTCTTTTGGCAGGTTGTTAAAATCTTCTCCCTGCTGCAGGGATATCAGCTTGTCGGGCGCATGCCCTGAAGCTTGCGCGGTGAGGAGGCTCCGCGATAGTCTCTTCTCTTCTTGGGGCCAGCACCCTCTCATTGTTTTCCTTCGCCTAGATGGGCTTGGAGTAGTAGTAGGCAGGCACCTCTCGGTGAGCAGGTTGGACCTTCTTAGGGATCCAGACTTGTTTAAACTTCTTGGGCCTTGGGGCCAGCTCTCTACGGCCTTGGCGACCTTCTTCTTCTTTCTCAGCCTTCCTCCTGGAAAGAGCCTGGAAGGAGTTGCGGGTTGGCACAACAACAACCACCCGGTCAGGAATTGCTTGGGTCTCACGTCCATCTAGGAAGATCCGGACGCCCCCAATCAAGACAGATTTTCCAGACACTGACAATCGTCTGGTCATAGGAACATCAGATCCTCAGTGAGAATTCCCCTATAGGAAATTCCGAGGCTTGTAGTGGTATGTGGGGCGAGCCCCTTGGGCCACATGATGTACCATGCAACTAATCAGCTGAGTCTGCCCGGTCGCCAGACTCTTGCAGCTCCGGGCGTTGTGGGCCCCTGTCTTCATGGCAGCTTCTTGTTCAGTCGGCTCCGAAAGCTCAACCTCCAGTATGTCAGTGAAGGCCACCCCCAGGAAGTTGGGGAAGCCGACCGACGGTGGCAAGGAACCAAAGATCATCGACACCGCCAGGTACCCATCAGCAGCATGGTTGGCCACGATCTCGGGGCCGAAAGCTAGCACAGTGAGTCCACCAGCCATTGTTACTTTCCCTACAAACAGGATAAGCAAACGATCAGCATTCTTTGGGAGGGCCTCGGGCCCGTGTGTGTCGGCAAAGAGATGAGAGGAGAACTCGTTCCCATCGGGCGTGCCAAGCTGTGTTGTCGGGTGAGATGTGGGTCCATCTTTTTTGTTGATTGTGTTTATTTGGTATTATATTTGAACTAGACCGTTCGTTTTGTTATTCACGTAGGGCGTGCCAGTCACTAGGTGACGAGTTTGTTGTGCGCTCAATCTGACCCCGGTCGGGCGATAGTGAAGTTCATGTCGGGACCGAAAGTCCGCCATACCATAAAGGCTATGGCATTAATTACATCCTCCAATATGAAGGAAAACCTCTGATTAGTTGCCGAGATAACGAGCCATTCAAGGCTGAAATAGAATGCAGGGAAATGCATGTGATGATGAAGCCTTTGAGGCCGCATGGAATGATTCATTGATCATTTTCTTAATCATGCAGAGCAGGCATGGTTCATTGAGTTCGAGCCCTCGGTACGGGGCGGAGGACGTAGGTCCGAAGACCACCATCTCGCATGGTCAAGACTTCCGGTCGGGCGTGACCCGACCTTCCATCGATGCCATTTGATATACCGAGGTCTCATTCAGGCAAGCATGCACCAACAAAGTTCATAAGAATGCATGTCTATGTCTAATGCATGAACTAGCAAGTACATGATGATAGATGGTTTTAACTTGAAAGCTTCTTTTTATTTGATTTATGGTTGATTACGTTGGCCGACACAAGTCATGGAAGGCGTGGGTTGGCTCGAGAATGAGAGAGGAGTTAAAACGGCGCGACAAGCGCACTTTTATTCAAAATCGGCTCAAGGTAGTGTAGGTATAGGGGTTAAATGGCACGGGGTAGCGTAGGAAAAGGGGTTGAAACGGCGCGGCCAAGGATAGGGCCTTAACCGGCGCGCCCCATCTAGGGCGTGCCAGAATAGGGCGCGCCGGATGTCGGCCAAGTGAAAAAATGTTGAGTTTGAGTGTGAAGTTATTCTGGCGCGGGGGGGGTATCACGCTGTATTAGGGCGTGTCGGATTAGGACCGCATCGGATTAGCTGATTTTTGAGTATTTTGAGTTTATTTAACCCATGAACAAATGTTGAGTTGTTTGATGGATGAATTGAGGTCTAGGATGCCCTTGAAGTAGGGTTGAGACTCGTGCAAGGTTTATACTCGAGCATAGAAGTTCATTGGTTTGAAATCATATCTTATTAAACCCCAAACTGTGAGGGCAAATGTTCAATAAGTTCTAGAGAAATTTTGGAAGCACCTCCCCCAGTCCAGAGAATTGCGGGGGGAAAGCGGAGGCATATCCACGGATGGGGTAAACTTCTTAATGCTGGGTGGCACAACAGCGGCCGACAGACCAAAACGGATAGGAAACCCCGAGGACCAGCCTACCAGGGGCACCATAATTCCATGGGTTGAACACAATTGGATAAGGTGACCAATGAGGGAGATGAGGACCCCGAGGGCTAGCCTACGAGGGGCACACGACCCATAGTCAACTCATAATCCAGAAAAGGGACGACTAATAGGGAAGGAAACCTAGAGGGCTAGCCTACGAGGGACACACGACCCATAGTCACCATAACATCCCTAAGGATGGTGGATTTTATATCGAGTTAAAATCCCTGTTGATGTTCACCTTCTGAGGGTGCATAGGGGTATATGCCATGAGTGGGCAGAACCCTTTGGACCTTATAGTGATTCAGAGACATTGATGGGGAATGTTCCCCCTCCCCGGCCACTGGGCTGCCATCCTCGACAAAACAAAAGGAAACATCAGAGTAATCTGTGCACATAGTAATAGAATCAGTCAGGCATTGCAATCAGTCATCCGTGAAAGGGATCAGCTGGTTAGCGGGTTAGCCAGTTAGCACATTAGCTGTAGACATTTAAAGGGTCCAACATTCAAACGGCTGGCAGGCATCATGGATGAGAAACGATCGTGGTGGAGGACCTACGCCCAGCCTATAGGGACAGCCCTGTTATCCCCAGTTCATGATTGTGAACGGGGGGTAGTGAGGATCCGATCCAAGAGCTAAAGGGAGATGCACATACATGTGCGTCTTTGGCAAGAAAAATATGGCAAGCACACGAAGTATAGACCCCGGGGAGGGGGATTATCACTGTAGCCCTTTAAGAGACGGCCCAGGGCATATTCGGCGCACGAGAGGGAAAAACCCGATGACGATAGTAGATCAGATAGACTCAGAGAAGGAAGAAGAAGTGCAGACCTATGTTATTATTCACCTCAGAAACCATCCCATATATTAACAATCACATAGAATATCACATACATATGTGGCTCGACGTTGTCGCACGAGGCCGCTTTCTAGCTCGTGGAATAAGGGAATAGCAGGGAGGATAGAGCACAGCGGTTGAAAGGAAAACCTACGGGCTCATATCATTGCCCAATCTATTACAACATTCGCAAAGGAAAGGATGCCCGAATAATAGAAGATGGGGGGACCGAGAAATCACCGGAACCCACCTAGAACCTTCACTGCGAAAAATAGAGTATCGGAACGGCGCTTCTTCTCCGGCTCCGGAGCTATTCAGGCGAGCAGACAGGGGAGGACGGCGGCGGGATCACTCTCAGTAGAAGCCCTACTTCTCCCCCAAGACTCCCCTCTCTCTTTCTCTTCTTGCCGACTTCTATCTTCTCTTTTTTTCTCTTTATCGACTTGTTCTCTTCTTTTACTTGGTCGAACCAAGTGTATATATAGATGGGTTATCACGGCGTGGAGAATGCGCGCCGGGAGAGGCCATTTAGCTCTTGGCGTGCCAGGTAGGAGGGCGCCGGGAAGAGGGGCGCGCCGGTGAAAGGGCACGCTGGATAGGCCCATTCATTTGACATGAGTCATACAGCGGGTGCCAGAATGGCTTCGGGGGCCACTGTGACCATTCATCTTGCCGCGGTCTTGCAAAACCTTGGTGAGAAGTCATGGCGAAGCTCTCGGGTCGATGTACAACCTTCTTCGGAACCTCGTGTATCTTCAGCTTGAACACGCGGGTTTTTCGCTGACACGGCCCTCGACACTGTGGTTCGTGTTGCTGGCTCGGCCTGACTTGTGCTCGAAGCTCTCTTGAGGGGTGGAATGCCACCTAGGATGCCTTCGCCCTGACTGGGCGATCATTTGCTCACTAACAGACCCAATATGATGAGAAGCCGTACCCATGCCGGGTAATCGGGGTCTTCCACTAACAGAGCCTTCGGTCCCTTGTTCTGAAGGGCCAAGGGCATTCTTTCACCTAGGGAGGATCTTTCATTCAGGTGGCGGGCCACCAGGTATACCCCTGTCCCTGATCAGACAACAGATGCATTCTCATCCTTGGTCAGACGATGGATACACACTCATCCTTGGTCGGACGACGGATACATTCTCATCCTTGGTCGATCGATGGGTACATCCTTGTCCTTGGTCGGACGACGGGTGCATGCTCATCCTTGGTCGGACGATGGATATTGTCTACGCGGTACGACCGAGTCGATACCGGTTCATTGGGCAGGCTTGATGACACTGTCGGCTTGTGGTGTATTCTTCTCGATCCTCCTGAGGTGAAGTCCCCCGGCGCTCATACTGGGTGAACTGAGGCTCTGACAGCTTGAGAAGGCTTCAGTGTATTGATCTTCTTCGGCTTCTCTGCTTCAGTGGGCCGCATCATTTGTCTTTGAGGCTTGATCGCCATTGGATATATTTTCAGTGCCAACAGGCCCACAGCTTGTCCACAGTGAAACCTAGTTCAAATGGTACGTCCGGCTCCCCTGTATCAGTGTAATTGCTCAACATCTGCCTCTTATCAATGATGACAGCTGATTTCTCTATCAAATCATGAATAAGTGGTGGCCATTCAGAATCAGTTGGCATAAATAGTCGGCTTAGAGCAATTGTGATGTCATTCATGTCCAACCATTTGTACCAATCACACTCTGGGTCATCCATCTTTCTTCTCTTATCCGACCTCAAGGACTCCAAAGCTTTGTATGTAACTAGTGGGGCTATGTGACGAGCAAACTGGCGTGCATGTACATCTTGGCTGTCGAGAATAGAAGTGATCATGGTAGTCTGCTCTCCTACCTGCTCAGTGGGCCCCCTCACAAAATGTGTATAAAGAGTCAATGTATGTGATGTGTTGGCACTGTGCGAGATGGTTTTTCTCTCGTCAGGATGTGAAGGAGTGCTTTTCTTTTGTTATGGTGTTTGTCTCGATTATGCTGTACTTGGCAGATTTTCGCCGACAGGCGTGAACCTGTTGTGCGGTGTTCAAGATTTATTCGTAATTTGTTTAGGTGGCTGGTGACTTTCTCGTTGGTGTGATGGCCGTGCAGATTTCTATGTTGCTTTGGTCATCCCAGTTTGAGATTTGTTCAGCCCCTGAGGTGTTAAGCTTGTGTCGTGATGGTCGATTAGATGCCTTAATTGGAAGAATGCTCGGGTGAACCTAGGATTTTCCTTCCTGGTGAGCTATTATTGATCGAGCTTGATCCTTCTCACCCTGTTTGGTGGCGTCTTTTTAAGGTAAGCCTTGGAAGTGCTGTCTTGGTGAAGCCTTTGTCCTATGTCTGCTTAAGGGTGGACAATGTTAATTCTGAACCTGATTTGGACTTGTTCGACGGTTGCTTGGCTTTGGACCCAGATTTTGTGTTTGGGGGCCATTGTGCACCGTGTTCGATATGTCATTTTTGGCGACTGTTGTGTTGTGAAGGTTCAGTAATAGTTTCGGGACATGAAGATAAGCTGAGATTAGTGTTCCTTTGTGCTTTGTGCTGAAGCTGGTGCTCTTCATGGTTTGCACTTTAGCGACTTGGGATCGGCTGTTAGCAAGATCGGTACTCGAGACGTGGTATATTGTAGTTTGTGTATTGCGATGGCGTCGAGTGTGTGCTGAGATGCGGATGCCGAGTTGTCCTTAATGCCTGTGTGCATGTGTTGAGCGTGCAACGAAGCGTGTGGGCTGATAACCCATGGTTCAAGATCGTGAAGTTGGCAGATTCTGGTTGGCCGAGAAGTTTATTTCCTTGGCATGTCTGTCATCTTGGCTATGTGTGCCTTGATATTGTTGGTTGCCGTACCGTTGCTGGAGGCATGGTGGTTGTTGGCACTGACATGTGTGAGGATTGGGGGAATTTGTCGGCATATTTACTGGTCGAGTACCCTTTCCTTCTCTGTATTTTTCCTTGGATGATGTGCTCTCGGGACGTGATCGTGGTCCTTGAGATGCGTTCTCTAAGATTATTATTACTGTCGTTGTGGGTCCTTGTTAGTGAGCTGTTCGTAGCATGGCTTGTGCATGTTAGACGTGTGTTTAGCTGTAATTGTGCCTTGATGTGATCCAGCTTGCAGTTGTATCCCGTGGTTCTGTGTTGAGAATGGAGTCAAGATTCTACAGGTGCTGTTGTTGTTGTTGTAGTTCATTGGTAGTCATGTTCAGCTTTGGAGGATTTCCATGTGAGTCTGATTTGGCATTGTGTGGACCGAGGTCTTGTCAGTTGGTTTTGTTGTACTCTTCTATCATGGTGGAGTTGGCATGTAACTCGAATCAGATGTAATGTCTGAGTGAGGACTGACTTGATTATGCTCATGGTCCAGTGCTATCGTTGGCGTTCTGTGTGCCAGTCTTATTGTTCTTGGCGTGGAAGTTGATGTTGTTGAGTTGTCAGCTGAGGACTTTGCTTCCTTATTTAAGATGGTGCTTGTTGTGTTTGTCAAATGTTTTGTCGGTAACTTCTTTCGTGGCATGAGTCGTCTCTCCTTTCCCTATGAGACGAAAGCGATGTTGCCTTATTTCGGAGCTGTCGGACTTATGTTCACTTCGGTACTGTGCTCATTCTGTGGATCGACTTGTCTTGAGATCCAGAGCTTGTGCGTGTGATTGTGGTCTGGCAGTGTCCCTCTGAATTATGTTTTCGAGATTTGTGTCGTCGTGTTCTAGGTATTGGTGTTGGCTGGAGCTTGGAGAGCGTAGCCAGCCTTTGGGTTGTTCTTCCTTGCTTCTTTCTTGTTAGCTCCTTAATTTCAAGGATGAAATTCTTGTAAGAGGGGGAGGGCTATAAGACCCTGAGTCTTTTGGATCTTTATCGGAGAGTTTGATATGATCGGTGCGCTGGATTCAGAGGGGGGGGGTGAATGAATCCCACCCTTAAAAACTTTTCGCTCAATGAAAACTAGAACACTAACTAGAACAAGATACACAAACTGGATAACTAATCAGAATTTCTTTTGAACCGAAGAACAAACATCTATCTCGCGCCTAAACAATCAACTAGCGGAAGCAGAAGAAGGTAAACAACCTACTGCACAGATAGCAATATGAAAGCTCAGACAACCTGTGAATGGTGGTAGAAGATATGGAGCTAACGCACAAGGCAAACCACTACACATATAATTTTTTAGGTGGTTCGGTCACCAAGACCTACATCCACCCCTCACTCCAAACCGGAGTGAGGCTTCACTAGCTAATGCTAGAACCAGCAGACTCAGTCTGCGAACACTTGCTGCCAAATAGCTTGACTAGGGGAACAACCACCCCTCTTCCTCCAAACCGGAGGGACACTCCAAGTGACTCCCAGCCACTTGGAACCAGAAACTAGGTCTCTCTTCCTCCAGACCAGGAGGGAACACCTGGACTTGTAACCCACAAGACCAGAGCCGGAGACAAGTCTCCCTTCCTCCAACCCGGAGGGAACCCAACAAGTGACTCCCAGCCACTTGCAACCGGAGACACAATGTCTCCCTTCTCCTGAGTCCACAGGAGGAACCCGACCTCAATCCAGAGAGTCGGAAGAATAATGATGAACAGATAACAAAAGAAAGGAAAAATAAGAAAGGCAAAATACAAAGCGATCTGAAAGCTGTAAAGAAAGATAACATAGATATGGCTCCCATGGAGCTGACTGGCCTGGATTTGATCCACGGTCCAGTAGACAGATCTTCAGTCGAGACTTCTTTCTTCTTCTCCACAAACTCTCACTCTCTCTCTTCTCCTTCTCTTTTTCTCTTTCTTTTTCTGACACTCGATTGTGCAGGCTCTCTCTAGCTCTTCTTTTCTCTTCTTCTTCTTTTTCTTCTTCTGCTGCTCTCTGCCTCATTTCTTCTTCACTCACAGTCTTGATCAGCCCTCTTATGTTCTTCTTATTAGTCTTCTTCTGAGGAAGACATCTTCTATATATATATAACAGCAGCTTAGGGCGTGTGCTTTCCACTTCTCCCGCCCAAGTGATGCTACCACGTGTCAGCATCTCAGCTTCTTGGATCACGTGCCAGGTGCCCACCTCGAGTCACGTGCCCAGACACATTAACCTCGTCCAACAATCCTGTCAGTTAATCAGTCGAAGACAGTATTAGCTTAAGGTAATGTTTACACTTCATTCAGCAAGTAAGGCAAGCATGGATGGCTGTACAGAGTTGATCGTGTGAGGCAAGACGAGTGTACAGACTTCTTACCACATGCTGTAATATGCATATATGATGCAGTGTATAGACTTGCTGACACTTGCTGCATTATGCATATGATGCAGTGTATAGACTTGAAGAAAGCAATTCATACACAATGATGCAATGTTCAGACTTTGATCATATATGAAGAGCATATGTTGTACAGACTTGCTAATGAGTAACGTAGAATGCATTAAGCAAGATAAAACATGAAGACCATTGTGCATACATGCTGGCAAATGGATGTACAGACTTCATTCAAGCAAGCGAGACAATGTCTAGACTTCAATGAATAGACTTCGATGAGAACAATGCATGAACGTAGTGTATAGACTTGCTGAATGCCTAGCTATCGTGCGGATGTATAGACTTGTGTTATGCGGCCTAAGTATGTACATACTTGATGAGGTGCTAAGTGACAGAGCTGGCTGTACAGACTCTGAGGAAACACAAGCAGCGTTGTATAGACTTGAAAGATGCTAGATGCACGATGTATAGACCTTAACTCAATGTATAGACTTCACGACTGATGAATGCACTGCACTGAACAATGTATGGACTTAATGATGTGCAGACTTGCCAAGACAAATGAGAGATGTACATACTTGTGCAAGCAAAGTCTGTATAGACTTACTCAGTAGACTAGCTCGATGTACATACTTGCTCGTTGTTCAGACATCATGGACGATGTACAGACATGCAAAGAGAAAGGATGTACGGACTTGATGAGCGATGTAAGGCAAAGGAATGTATATACTTCCAATGTATAGACTTGCCAACTGAGCGATGTACAGTCTTGAACAATGAAGCTCTGTACAGACTTGATCAAGGCAAGGCAATCGAGTGTATAGACTTTCAATGTATAGACTTGCCAAATGGTCGATGTACAGACTTGAACAAGGCAAAGTCTATACAGACTTTAAGGTTCACAATGTATGGACTTTGGCAACACAACGGCTATACAGACTTCCACTCAACTGCGATGTATAGACATGCCAAGGGAAACGACGGTAAAGCTATCAGTGTATAGACTTTGAGTGCAACGTCGGTAAAGCTACCGATGTATAGACTTGCAAGTCGAACTGGTGGCTATACAGACTTTACCTCGAGCTTCTACAGTGCAGTGTATAGGCTTAGAATCATATGAACATGGCGCTATACAGACTTTGAGTGAGAGTCCATTGTGCAGACTTGCCACCGACCAATGTATTGACTTGATGGTTGTGAGACGATGGCCAAGACAATGCACAGACGGATGTATAGACTTAAGATGAGTGCATGAACAGTCGGATGTAAAGACTTCACTTGAAATAGTCCGATGTACAGACTTGGGTTGAATGCATGAACAGGCCATTGTATATACTTGTAAAGCTTGATGGCCAATGTAATGTATAGACTTACATGAGACGCTCAATGAGACGCTCAGTGTTTAGACTTATGCTGTGCAAACTTTGACTCAAATGTGCATATGAGACGCTGAACAAGACGATGCACAATGTATAGACATTAAGTGCAATGCAGAGGGCTGTACAAACTTGGATGAATGAACAAGCATGAATGTATAGACTTTGAAAGACACTGCATGAACAATCCAATGTACAGACTTCCAAATGAAGTGATGAACGACACAATGTATAGACTTGGCCCCTTGACGAATGTACAGACTTGGCTTCGTGCTTGCTACAGGACAATGTCTAGACTTGATGCAACTTCAAAGCACAATGTGCAGACTTTAGCAATGTAACGCAATGTACACACTTCATGAGACGATGGATGTACACACTTCAGCTAAGCAAGCTACAGTGAATGTATGGACTTTATGAAGACGATGCATGAGACGCGAACTCTGTACAGACTTGGTGTTGCGACACTAGGCAATGTACAGACTTAGAATGCCTGTAGTCTATGCAATGTATAGACTTTGTGACTCGCGTGCTATGCATTGTGCAGACTTGAAGTCTAGCAAGCTGTGCGATGTTTAGACTTGAAGTTGCTGCAGCTATGCAATGTGTAGACTTCCACAAGCAGAGAGATGCAGCAGATGAAATGACTAAACATGCTTTATGCAACAGATAAAATGACTGAGCATCTGAAAGACTGAACATATGAATGACTGCTAAACTGAATCAACAAGGTCTTTCATGCACACATGCATATGGTGACTTATAGTGTTTGCTATCATCAAAACCAATCATCAAGACCATATGGGCACAACAATCTCCCCCTTTTTGATGATGGCAACACTATGAGTCACTCTGACTCAAGTCAAAACATTAGCAAGAAATGTAATACCTCCCCCTAAGAATATGAATGCAGGGTCACAATTGATATTAGCATGATTCAATATGAGAAGGAAGCTCCCCTTGAATAGATACCAATTGATATGCATCTGTTGCATTTCTCCCAATTGATGTGGTTGAGATGGAGACCACAGTGGCATTCAAGGGTAAGTTCAGGTCAATGAACCAAGGACAGTGAGGAGAAGAGTTTCAAACACAAGAAGTTCAAAGCTAGATTTTCAAGGAGATATCAATCTCATAAATCCAAAGCATAATTTTTCAAAGTCTTCCATTATAAGGGCTTATGAATGAATTTTATTGATCAGCATGGTTTAAACATGATGTATGCAAGGTTTATCAATAAAATTCTGTATTGATATCTAAAATCAAGGTTTAATAAAAAATGAACCAAGCCCTCATAATTCTATCTTGATTATCCTCCCTTTCTCTTACACAATCAAATCTATTGACTTCTTTCAGAAATACATGCACTAGTATTGGGATCAAGAAATTATGAAGTCATGAGATTTTGTCTAGGGTTATAACAATTTGATTTTTGCATCATATTTAAATATTGCAATTTGTTCAACAAATTTTCATACTACAAATTTTACGAGCACTCTAGTTCAGTATACACTTTGTAACTAGAGGATATACCTTGATCAGAGGCCAATATCCCTAAGCACTTAGTGTGACTAACAGTCATACTTTATATGAACAGAGGTAGCATTTACACATCATGACACACTGCAAATCATTTCTTTGATGAGTGAGTTGTATTTTTCAGTGTGCATGCCATTGCTCTGCTTGATTAACAATCATTCTTAAGCAGAGTTAACTATGACACCTCATGACACAGTCCTTTGGACATGTGTTTCTCAGTGACCAAAGTCATTGCTCTGACAGAAATTAACCCTTTAGACAATTCAGACAAATTCACTTGCTTTAAGTCAATAATAATTTCATGTACTTAACCAATTAAAGCCATGTATTCAATAGTGCAGATTTCAGAATGTTTTACAAGGCACATCATGAAAAAGTTGGTTAAGATTTATTAAACATGATTCAGATATTTTTAAGAGAATTACAGACAAACTCCATGAATACATTAAACTTAAACCACATAAGTTATTCAGACATTCATAAAATCGTATAATAGAAGATTCCTAGTTCAAGTGTTTTCAGACTTATGATCGAAATAGTCCCATTGAAATCTTCATGAAAGACTGATAGAATTCTGATACCAAATGATAGAAGTGATTTTGAAGCTCAATGTTTTCAGAATATGATCAAGGTTTGTCAACAAAATCAATAAGAAAGGATATGCAATGAATTCTGACAAGTGTATGCATTTGACAACCTACATGCAATGCATTGACTCCCCCTCATAATATGCATTCAGTCAATCTTTTTGGCTTTTTCAAAGTAGTGGAATGCAATGCTATTAACTACATGTATGCAAAGACATGCAAGGACTCAACATTGATTGCCATACAAAGACATGCAATTAACTACCCCTGAAAACATGCAATGTTTGCCATGAAAGCTGAACATATGGATTTGTGATTCATGCTCATTCAGACTGCCCTATCAAGCACTATGACCCATGGTACTAGGCGGAGACCCTGGTCTAAAAGACCATCTCACACATAGTAAAAGCCTCTAGACAGATTTCCCTGCCTTTTAGTGGCTTACTATTTAATATACCATAGAGATCAATCATGATAATTCAACATGCAGTCCTATATGCAATCCAGATTTTCAGTGAGCTATGCAACAGACAGATTTCAAACAACATTCATATGCAGTTCAGATTTTCAGAAGTTACAATTTATTTTCAGAGATTATGCATAACAACAATTATCAAACAATTGCAATTGGCATATGTATGCATCAGATGCAGACAACCCTTTAAACTCATATATGCACAGAACGCTCAGCAAGTGCATGATCAGAAACTAATGCAAATGGCAGATGATGAATGAATATGTAAAAATAGATTTAATGTGCTATGCAGTAAAACTAAAAACAAGAAATGCAAGAAATTTACCTGAAAGGTTCAGGAAGGGGTTTTCATTCTTGAGTGCCTTGGATTAATCCCCTCTTTATTAATCAGCTTCCAAGGCACACCTGCAAGTTAGCAAACTATTTTGCACACATAGGCACCCAAGAAGTCTTGGGTCCTGAATTGACAGTGACATTTCTAGCAGGTTTTCTCAGCACATTTTTAACTTGATGATCATTAAATTTCATCAGAGGATAACCATCCATCAAATGTCCAGATTTACCATAATGATGGCAAGAAACAGCAGATTTCTGATTTGATTTATGCACATACTTATTAGCATGAACTCTATGTGCATATGCATGAACTTTTTTGTTAACAGAATAAAGATTCTGTTTACCAAAACCAGTTTGGTTTTGATATCCTGCCAGCCAACAGGTTGCAGCCCTGTGACCTGACTTTCCACAGTTATAGCATGAAAAACTCAGATTTTTTGGCATAGAATTTGATAACATAGGGGTTAACATAGTTCTTCTGAGCATGCCAACAATCTCTAGTTCTGTGGCCTAACTTACCACACTCAAGACATGCAAGAGTTTTCCTTTCAAAAATATTTTTGTTGTCATGGAAATTAATGAACTCAGAATGAAATTTCTTCCCCTTAACATGCCAGCAATGAGCTGCATTGTGGCCCATCTTGCCACAATTGGAGCAATGAATTTTCTTATTTTGAAAAACATGATTTCTAGCATGAAATTCTTTAACATTCAGATTATCCTTTTTCTGACCAGACACATGTTTTCTAGCATGCTTTTTGTCATCTTGTTTCATCACAAAACAGTTACTCATAAAGTGTCCATGCTTACCACAATAATGACAGGAGCCATTTGATTTCTTTAAAACATGGCATTTTTCTGATGAGTTCTTATCATGCAGATTGTTCCTTTGAATTTTTGATGTTTTATGATTTTTATTTTGTTTTTCTATTTTGTTAGCCTTGTTCTGAGGTGGAGATGTGGTAGAAGGCTTTTCTTGTTCTGAAGATTTAACAAAAATAGTTTTCAGGTTGGATCCATCAACCTTCCTCATAACTGGATTGTAACCCAGTCCCTCTTTCTTAAAATTAACCTTCGTTCCCAGTATTTTCTGAACAATGGGCTGTTTGTCTTTAGAGCTTGTGGCTACATTTGAAGCATTTACAAATGATGTTATCAACTTGCTCTGAAGCTCTTTCTTGTTGATCTTATTGTAGCCCAGCCCTTCCTTCCTAGAGTTGATTTTTATACCTAGTAGCTTGTCTAGGTTTTTCTGCCCATCAACAAACTTTGACAGAGAGGTCCTCAAGTCTTGGATTTCATCTTCTAAAGAGGTAATGTGTAACTCGTAACTGGCAATCTCTTGCTCACTGCAATTCATAGCTTCATTCAAAACTTTGTTAGCAGTTTTATATTTCTCAACTTCCTGTTCTAGATTGCTCAGTTTATCAGAATCTTCAATGCAAACAGTTTTTCCTCTTTCTAAGGCTAGAAGTCTCTCAGACATAGTGGAGTTCAGCACTTTTAACTTCTCATTTTCTTTAACCAAAGTATCATTTTGAATTAACTCATCAAGAAGAATCTGGTCATCTTGAGATACTTTTGGATTATTTGGAGTTTCATACTCCCTTTGCAAGTTTTCAATGTTTTTCTGCAACTCCATGTTTACAGATTCTATGGCATCAGATTTTTCAATCAGCAATGTGTTCTCCTTTTCAAGTTTCTCTAATTTTTCTTCATTTTCTTTAACAGATTTTCTAAGAGAGTCATTTTCAGATTTTAGCTTGTTTAAATCTGAGTTCACACTTTCGAAATTTTTCAGCAATTTTTCATACTGGTCATGATAGTTAACAAGAGTCTGATTATCATTATTTGAACTGAGTTTCTCTTTGAGTTCAGATATCTCATAGACATAATCTTGATTCTCAATTTTTAGCAACGAAATTTGTTTTTTCAGCATTTGAAAATCAGACATACAAACATCATGACCATTTTTCAATTCAGTACAATTTTTACATGGAGAACTTGAACTATCTAGCCCAGTACCATTCTTCAATTTTTTATACTGTTTTCTTAACCTCTCATGTGACTCTAATAATTCAGCATATGCATTCTCCCAATCATCTAGACAAAAATTCTCGAAGAGATTTACCTCCTCATCATCCTGTTCTTCTTCTTGATTGCTGCTTTGTCCACTTCCTCGAGCCATCATGCAGCTTGTTTGATTTCTTTTCTCGGCTCTCTTCATCATCTCCAATATATCACTTGCAGATCTGTAATCAAGGAAACATGAATGAATGGCTTTGTCAGTAGCTACCTTCATCAGATTCCAAGCCTTCTGATTTTCTGCACACATAGATCGATGCTTATTAGTCCATTTGGACTGATCTTTTGGTAGTCTATGTGGACCATGTGAAATTAGTTTCCACATATCTGGATCAGTAGTCGTAACAAACATATGCAAGCTTTTAAACCAGACATTAAAGTCCGTACCACTGAAAATCGGTGGATGAGCCATGAAGACAAATCAACAGGCAAATTTGTGAAACAATATGTAGAAGACAATGATGCACCAAAATGCTAGCAGGATCCTCTGTAGATCGTTGGATCTGTAAGTCAGAAACCTGCTCTGATACCAATTGATATGATCGGTGCGCTAGATTCAGAGGGGGGGTGAATGAATCCCACCCTTAAAAACTTTTCGCTCAATAAAAACTAGAACACTAACTAGAACAAGATACACAAACTAGATAACTAATCAAAATTTCTTTTGAACCGAAGAACAAACATCTATCTCGCGCCTAAACAATCAACTAGCGGAAGCAGAAGAAGGTAAACAACATACTGCACAGATAGCAATATGAAAGCTCAGACAACCTGTGAAGGGTGGTAGAAGATATGGAGCTAACGCACAAGGCAAACCACTACACATATAATTTTTTAGGTGGTTTGGTCACCAAGACCTACATCCACCCCTCACTCCAAACCGGAGTGAGGCTTCACTAGCTAATGCTAGAACCAGCAGACTCAGTCTGCGAACACTTGCTGCCAAACAGCTTGACCAGGGGAACAACCTCCCCTCTTCCTCCAAACCGGAGGGACACTCCAAGTGACTCCCAGCCACTTGGAACCAGAGACTAGGTCTCTCTTCCTCCAGACCAGGAGGGAACACCTGGACTTGCAACCCACAAGACTAGAATCGGAGACAAGTCTCCCTTCCTCCAACCTGGAGGGAACCCAACAAGTGACTCCCAGCCACTTGCAACCGGAGACACAATGTCTCCCTTCTCCTGAGTCCACAGGAGGAACCGACCTCAATCTAGAGAGTTGGAATAACAATGATGAACAATTAACAAAAGAAAGGAAAAATAAGAAAGGAAAAATACACAGTGATCAGAAAGCTGTAAAGAAAGATAACATAGATATGGCTCCCATGGAGCTGACTGGCCTGGATTTGATCCACGGTCCAGTAGACAGATCTTCAGTCGAGACTTCTTTCTTCTTCTCCACAAACTCTCACCCTTTCTCTTCTCCTTCTCTTTTTCTCTTTCTTTTTCTGACACTCGATCGTGCAGGCTCTCTCTAGCTCTTCTTTTCTCTTCTTCTTCTTTTTCTTCTTCTGCTGCTCTCTGCCTCACTTCTTCTTCACTCACAGTCTCGATCAGCCCTCTTCTGTTCTTCTTATTAGTCTTCTTCTGAGGAAGACATCTTCTATATATATATAGCGGCAGCTTAGGGCGTGTGCTTTCCACTTCTCCCGCCCAAGTGATGCTACCACGTGTCAGCATCTCAGCTTCTTGGATCACGTGCCAGGTGCCCACCTCGAGTCACGTGCCCAGACACATTAACCTCGTCCAAGAATCCGGTCAGTTAATCAGTCGAAGACAGTATTAGCTTAAGGCAATGTTTAGACTTCATTCAGCAAGCAAGGCAAGCATGGATGGCTGTACAGAGTTGATCGTGTGAGGCAAGACGAGTGTACAGACTTCTTACCACATGCTGTAATATGCATATATGATGCAGTGTATAGACTTGCTGACACTTGCTGCAGTTTGCATATGATGCAGTGTATAGACGTGAAGAAAGCAATTCATACACAATGATGCAATGTTCAGACTTTGATCATATATGAAGAGCATATGCTGTACAGACTTGCTAATGAGTAACGTAGAATGCATCAAGCAAGATAATGCATGCAGACCATTGTGCATACATGCTGGCAAATGGATGTACAGACTTCATTCAAGCAAGCGAGACAATGTCTAGACTTCAATGAATAGACTTCGATGAGAACAATGCATGAACGTAGTGTATAGACTTGCTGAATGCCTAGCAATCGTGCGGATGTATAGACTTGTGTTATGCAGCCTAAGTATGTACAGACATGATGAGGTGCTAAGTGACAGAGCTGGCTATACAGACTCTGAGGAAACACAAGCAGCGTTGTATAGACTTGAAAGACGCTATATGCACGATGTATAGACCTTAACTCAATGTATAGACTTCACGACTGATGAATGCACTGCACTGAACAATGTATGGACTTAACGATGTGCAGACTTGCCAAGACAAATGAGCGATGTACATACTTGTGCGAGCAAAGTCTGTATAGACTTAGTCAGCAGACTATCTCGATGTACATACTTGCTCGTTGTTTAGACATCATGAACGATGTACAGACATGCAAAGAGAAAGGCTGTACAGACTTGATGAGCGATGCAAGGCAAGGAATGTATATACTTCCAATGTATAGACTTGCCAACTGAGCGATGTACAGTCTTGAACAATGAAGCTCTGTACAGACTTGATCAAGGCAAGGCAATCGAGTGTATAGACTTTCAATGTATAGACTTGCCAAAGGGTCGATGTATAGACTTGAACAAGGCAAAGTCTGTACAGACTTTGAGGTTCACAATGTATGGACTTTGGCAACACAATGGCTGTACAGACTTCCACTCAACTGTGATGTATAGACACTCAACTGTGATGTATAGACTTGCCAAGGGAAACGACGGTAAAGCTATCAGTGTATAGACTTTGAGTGCAACGTCGGTAAAGCTACCGATGTATAGACTTGCAAGTCGAACTGGTGGCTGTACAGACTTTACCTCGAGCTTCTATAGTGCAGTGTATAGGCTTAGAATCCTATGAACATGGCGCTGTACAGACTTTGAGTGAGAGTCCAATGTGCAGACTTGCCACCGACCAATGTATTGACTTGATGGTTGTGAGACGATGGCGAAGACAATGCACAGACGGATGTATAGACTTAAGATGAGTGCATGAACAGTCGGATGTACAGACTTCACTTGAAATTGTCCGATGTACAGACTTGGGCTGAATGCATGAACAGGCTGTTGTATAGACTTGTAAAGCTTGAAGGCCAATGTAATCTATAGACTTACATGAGACGCTCAATGAGACGCTCAGTGTTTAGACTTATGCTGTGCAAACTTTGACTCAAATGTGCATATGAGACGCTGAACAAGACGATGCACAATGTATAGACATTAAGTGCAATGCAGAGGGCTGTACAAACTTGGATGAATGAACAAGCATGGATGTATAGACTTTGAAAGACACTGCATGAACAATCCAATGTACAGACTTCCAAATGAAGTGATGAACGACACAATGTATAGACTTGGCCCCTTGACTAATGTACAGACTTGGCTTCGTGCTTGCTACAGGACAATGTCTAGACTTGATGCAACTTCAAAGCACAATGTGCAGACTTTAGCAATGTAACGCAATGTACACACTTCATGAGACGATGGATGTACACACTTCAGCTAAGCAAGCTACAGTGAATGTATGGACTTTATGAAGATGATGCATGAGACGCGAACTCTGTACAGACTTGGTGTTGCGACACTAGGCAATGTACAGACTTAGAATGCCTGTAGTCTATGCAATGTATAGACTTGGTGACTCGCGTGCTGTGCATTGTGCAGACTTGAAGACTTGCAAGCTGTGCGGTGTTTAGACTTGAAGTTTCTGCAGCTATGCAATCTGTAGACTTCCACAAGCAGAGAGATGCAGCAGATAAAATGACTAAACATGCTTTATGCAGCAGATAAAATGACTGAGCATCTAAAAGACTGAACATATGAATGACTGCTAAACTGAATCAACAATGTCTTTCATGCACACATGCATATGGTGACTTATAGTGTTTGCTATCATCAAAACCAATCATCAAGACCACATGGGCACAACAGAGTTTTGGATCGCTTTTGTGGGTCCTGAGTTGTGTTTTATGATCCGCGTCAGTTTTTCTCACGTACAAGTTACGAAACCCAGTGGTGAGTTTATTGTTGAATTCATCGACTCGAGGACGCTACAGTTGCGTTGCATTCTTTTCGAGGATCGTTTAGACTATTTTTTCGTATTTTTCTGAATTAATGTATTTTCGGGCTGAAAATCAAATTTTACGAAAATTGCAAAATTTCCTAATTTCCTTTTCTATTTCTTCTTTCTTTCTACTTCCTCTCTCCTCACGGCCGATCACTTCCTCTCTATCATTCTCTCTCCTATCTTCTCCTCTCTCTACGGGGCGCGCGACCGTGGCGAGGTGGACGAGGCAGGGACGTCGTGGAGCTGACCTGGAGCGTGATGGTGTGACGGATGGAGTGTGGCATTGGCGCGATCCCTCGGTGGATTCAAAGCCGACGTGACGAGTTCGTTTGATCGATTTCGGCGTGGTTTAGTCGCTTCGGCGTGCTAGAACTTCAATGGCGGTAGGGAGATGGATGCCCTACTCTTATATTATGTTCCCCCGTGATTTTGAGCTATACGGTGCGAGAACGAGCGTGTTTCGCTTCGGTTTGGGTGAAGCATGCCTTAGGGGGTGTGAGACATGTTCGCCTTTCTCGACGACGGTTTCTAGTCTAATTAGTTTTGTTTCAATCCCTGGCATGTCAGCATTCCATTTTCGCTGGTTTCATTGCGATTGGTTGTCATTTGGGACTGGTATGAGCCCGGGAACCCATGTGACTCATTTTGGGTCGAATAGGTAAAATCGCCCGTTTCAAGTGTTTTTGGTGTCGTTTGGACCCCTTCTGGTCTGTGGAAGGCTTGTATGACGATTAGGGTTGTTTCCCCTTTGTTTAGAAGAGAACGGGGCGTGGAACGGTCGAGATCGGCCAATCCCCTATTTTTTGAACCATAACGATTTAGCGGTCTTGCCAGAGACCGTTTTTTGGGCTTTAGCGGTCCTTGGGCGGATGTTTCTGCTTTTGAACAGTAGGTTGGTTCAGGTCTTCGCGGTCGTGCGATAGACCGTTTCTTACGTCTCGCGGTCGAGTGGATGACCGCTACTCTCTGTCAACGGTCGTACAATAGACCGCTATGGGGGTTGTGTATGTCGGTTTGGCTGCACGGTCGTGCGATAGACTGCTAAGCTGGGATTGGCGGTCTGAGAGATGACCGCTAATCATTGTTTATGTCGGTTTAATGGTTTTAAGTCGGTTGGGCTAGCAGTCCTAGCCTTGACCGCGAGGCATTCTTAGCGGCCTTATGGGAGACCGCTAGGCTCTTTGACTATTTTAAGTCAGTTCGGGGGTTGACCGGGTCTAGCGGTCATATGGACGACCGCTACCATCTCCATACGGCCCTGCGATAGGCCGTATGCCCCCTATGCTTTCATAGTCTGATCGTTGAGTCTCTAAGTGAAGCGGCCATGTCCTAGACCGCTTAGCTTAGTGTGACGGCTTGTTTATAGACCGTTTATGTGTTGGTGCGGCTTCTTCTTGACCGTCTAGTGTCTGTATTCTCTGTGTGAGGGTAGCGGTTCATTAGCTGACTGCTTGGCTTACCTAGCGGCCTGGTATATGACCGTTTACTTCCCAGAGCTTTATTTTCTAGATATTTGGCCTCCATTCGTCTTGGCCTTACCTTGTGATTTGCCCGTAGTCCTGTGGATATCTTGGATGTCCTATGAGGGAGATAGCCATGTTGTGAGGTGGCCGAGGAGTGCCATTATATCGAGTGGTGTTCTGTACTGTTTCAGAGTCATTATTGGTGTCGGGTCAACTCGGTGCGATCCAGTGGTTGACATATGACCTTGTGGTTATCTCGATGGTCCTATATGGATCGAGAGATGATGTTGGACGTCTTGAGGTGTTGTCTTACCTCGATTTGTGTGTCCACGTGCTTTGAGGGTCTTAGTGATTCCTTAGGTCTCCGTGGTTTGTATTATGCGGAAGTGTGGATCAGGTGATCCTATGTCGTTTCCTTTATTGGTGTTTTACCATGTTGTGGCTTAGGGATTAGAGTGATTGGCGGCTTGTTACCGCTATGCGCGACGATCTTGACCTCGAGTCTTGTGACTCAAGGATCGTTATGTTAGCAGGTCTAGTTATCTGTCTTGAGTCTGGTGGCAGTCTGGTATGCTACCTTGTGTTTTATGCTTGGTGCTTCGTAGTACGTGCGATAGTGCATGCTTAGCCTGTCTATACTTCAGCACTAGTATTTTGGAGTCTCTGTGTCTAGTGAGCCTCCACTAGTCGTTGTCTGACGATACTTTCCGGTGTGTCGGCCCACCTAGGAGTGGTGGCGAGGCGTGTTACCGATATACGGTTTGTAATCTAGTTTCCGTGGGCCCCCTTGCCTTTCGGTAGCGTCCTACTGGGGGGGAAAGCTAGCTAGAGGCCTAGCTCAAGGTATTGAGCTTGTGTGTGCACACGTGGTAAGGGGCATTTGGACGAGCGCTGACGGGCGTGACCCTGACTAGTCACTCATTACTGTGGTACCGTTGTTCCTGGTGTTGTGGTACCGTTGCTCCTTGTACTTGGTAATGTTGTTCCTCGTGCTTGGTTTTGTGAGTGTCTCAGTTACCACCGTTCCCGGTGTGTGGGAGATACTTATGGCGCAGTGTTAGACGTCAGTGGATGCATCTTGATGTTCTTCTAGTGAAGAGGTGCTCCTGTCACTTGACGTACAATCTCGTGATTCTCGTGACTTGTGTTTGTGACCGTTTCCCGTCATGATTGACATGACTTGTCGGGTAGTCTGTTCTTGGCTTCACCCGCGGTCTAGTCTTGTGTAACGTACACGCTGATCTAGTTGTGTATGTTTGTGCCTTTGCTGTGTAGGTATTTTATAGGGCCTTTTGCCTGTTTTGATAGGCTTTAGTTTTGGAGCTTGTGTTTGGTCGACGGATCGGTAACGCCTGACTTTGTGAGTTCAGGGTTCACCTTTCTATTGCCGTTTGGAGTAGCTTAGAGAGCCGTGATTCGATCGGCGGCCGTGTTTCTAGTTAGTACGGCTTTACTCTTTCCTCTAGTTTTTCTTACTCCTACTTTCACAGCTTTACTGTTGTAGTTACTACTACTGTTATTTCTGTCTTTCTTGCTTTACTGTTTAGCGTGTTACTGCGTTGTTTCCAATGGAGATCTGCGTGACCCCTACTGAGCCAGTGACACGAGGCTCACCCCTGCATTTTAGGTGTGAACTTCTTCTTTTTCGTGGTTCGTGACGCGGTGTGTTAGTTCGTTGTTGCCAGCGTTGCCAGCGTTACATGCATCGGGCTTCCCCCGACTTCAGTGTATGTTTTCCTTTCTGTTGGGTTGTACTTGTCTTTATTTGGACTGGACTCTATTAATTTAAACTATTAATTGAAAAAGTAATTTTATTTCTGCTACTTTAGCAAACCTAATCAATGAAATATTAATTGCTTACTGTTATCTGGGACTTCAATATACTCCACACACACTCCTTTTATCCCTCCGGAGCTTTACCGCTCTTGTGAGGCTTCTCAGAATCCAAGTGTTATCGGGTTTACCCGGTATTCGGAGTCTGGGTCGTCACACATTGAAGCTGCCGTAGAGGCTGAAACATGTGGCCTTAACAAGTCGTGCCGCAGTTCGGCAAGATCCAAAACAGATAGCGAAGGCTTATTAGTCGCCCATATAGAGGGCAAAAATGTGGCAGAGTGAATATCTTTCGATGACAATATGGGCATGCTAGTAACGTTGATGACGCGCCCTTTGTGTGGGAACTTTAAACATTGATGGTTTGTAGAGGGTACGGCATCGAGCTCTTGGATATACGGACGGCCCAAAATACCATTAAAGGTTGGATCCATGTCTAAAATGTGAAAATCTACTGTAACTTTTACCAGACCCAGCCCAACTCTCAGGGTGATCATGCCCATGGGTGGCTTCTTTGTGTTGTCGTATGCAGTGACTGTGATAGTAGATGGCCGGATCTGACTATTCGGAATGCCACACATTTTTAGAGTGCTGGGAGGCAGCACGTTGATGGATGCTCCGGTATCTACTAAACATTGTTTAAATGCCACCTTATTAATATCAATTGTGATGCACAAAGCGTACTTCCTGGCCGGGTTTGGAACTAACTCATGCTCATGAAAGACAATCGCCGGTTGGTCACCTGTTGGGGTTAAGACTGAAGTGATCTGTTCTGCCGGATGTCTTCATTGACCATCACCTTATGTAGATATTCCTTTAAAGCTTGTTGATGAATTGTGGATCTTTTAATCAGTTCCAAAATAGAAATCTGGGCTAGGTTTTGTTCAGATGCTTTAACAGATCATATTGAGTGCCTGGCACAGATTCTTGTTCTTGCTCTTCTTGCCCCTATATGGGCTCTTGCTCCCATTGTGGAAACACACGGTGGAATATTCGTCCACTACAGAGCACCATTATTTGTAAAGATCTTGCTTCTATCGAGTTATGGGTAGGTGAAGGATTGGTGGAGGTAGAAGGTATATTAGTGTTGGGTGTTTGAAGTGGAGTGATGGTTTGAGGAACCGTAAGGAGTGACCTCGCCGGCTGAAGGTTAGTGGGAGCTGGAGGGATAGGAATGGGAGCAAGGTTAGAAGGGGCAGATGATGTCCGGGTGGCTGGAGGCAGCATAGATCAGACAAGGAGAGGCCTAGGTGGAGGTGCGGGATTTATGGGAGGTGGAGCGGAGGTCGGTGTACGTTGGAGTAAAAGGGGCCTTGCCGGCAAAGAGTTGGAGGTAGCGTGAGGAGGAACGGGTGCAGGCAAGGGGAGGATGAGGAGTGGCCTAGTTGGAAAAGGATTTGTGGAGGGAGAAGGAGTTTGTAGTGATGTGGAAGAAGGTGGATGGGGAATAAGGAGAGGCCTAGCCGGTGAGGGATTGGTGGAGGGAGAAGGAACTCGGTTGGTGGTGCGTAGAAGAGGACGGGAAGGATGAGGGAAATGTGCTGGTTGGGGGTTTGTTCTTAATAAGCGAGGTGATTGGTTTTGGTTTAAAGCCCTGACAGAGGCGTTTTCTTCATGCCACCCTTGTTCTCTCTCCACTTCGTGGAAGGAGGTGACAAGGTTCACTTGTTGATTTGGTGGGCGCTCCGGTAGCGGATTGTGGGCAATCCCCATATCCGGTTGGGGTGCTGGAGCTTGCTGCTGCTGTGGGGGTTGCTGAACTTGCTGCTGCGGAGGCTGCTGAGCTTGCTGTTGCCGAGGAGGTCTTCTAGTCTTCAAGGTTGCAATAAACAGCCTCATTTCATCCCAATTGATACCACCATGATCATTCAAATCATAGATATAATCCTGGAAATGAAAGTAATGATCTATGTTGTGACTGGGCTGCTGGTGAAAGACATAGTACTGAGAGGTATCAACATTAGGGGGCCAGGCCATCCTTTCTATTGGGAGAGTGAGTAGGTTGGCGGCCATGAGGGCGTTAAATATATCGGGGAGGCTCTCAGGTAGGGGAGGATATTGGGCTCTTCTGGGGCATACAGGTCTTCTCGGCTACTGAGGGTCATAATTGGTCGGTGGAGGCACATTGTGGTATTGCTGAGGGATTGGAGGATTTTGTGGTAGATTCTGGTTCTGTGGAAGAGGATGAAAAGGTCGAGGAGGAATGTTTGCTTGGGGAGCGGGATTGAAGAAGGGAGACTGTTGTGGAGGCTGTGGGGGTCGTGGGATGGAAGGATTACGAAAAGGTGCGGGATTGCCAACCACGCCTACCTGCTCATTAGTGACGGTGCCCTCAGTTGTGCCACCATTAGTATTGACATTTGTGCTCTTCTTCATCATTCTTGGCCTTTGTTCAAACATGCCCATGATGGGCGAATCTTTCATTTGAGTTTGGATATACCTTGCCCTTTCATACCGTTCTTCCATGGTATTCAGTCTATTCATAGCCAAAATATGATGAAATTGTGGAGTAGCATTGGATACTATCATTTTAACTTGCTCCGATTCTGATAGTGTATCTTTTAACTTTTCAGCCATCGCCCTCCATCTATCAGCAAATTGCACAAAGTCATCCTCGGTCTTCATCTTTTCAGCCACCAGATCAGTTACAGGAAAGGAAGGGCCGACACGGTCTCTATATTTCTATAAGAATTTTCTTTGCACCATGTCAAAGTTACTGGCTTCAGTTGGCTCAAGAGAATAAAACCATTCAAGGGCAGGGCCATCAAGGGACCTTCTAAACAAATAGGCCAAAGATGCCTTGTTATCTTGCCAGAATGACGCCTCATACATAAAGTCTTTCAAATGAATGAATGGGTTGCCCGTTCTATTATAGCTCCTGAAGTTAGGCATCTCTGACGGAGGTAAATGGAAAATCGGTAGAGTAGGGATAGTAATCTCTAGAGCATTTTTAGGATCCGTGACCTTCTTGAGTTGTTCCTCCATGCTAGCAAGCTTTTGGCGGAGGAGAGTGTTGGCATCAGATGCGGCCAGAGCCAGGTTGGCAGAAAATGGGTTTGGCATAGACCGTCTCAAAAGTTGAGAAGGTGGTGGGTGTTGCACCCTAATAGCTGAATGGCTTGCTGGTTGGGTTGGTGCAACAATAATGGGAGTCCGTGGATGGGACTGAACCTGTTGTGTGACTGCTTGGTCATTAGGGATGTTGGTTTAAAGGCCACCTGCGGCCTGAGGGAGATTTGAGGAAGACAAAAGGACATACTTCCCTTTAAGAGTGGCTTGAATCGCTTGACGTTGAGCATCATCTAATTGGGATAAAGCAGTGATAAGATCATTTAGACTAAACGACGGGGAAGCTTCCCCGGAAGTGGATTGAGTGACGGGTTGAGTTTGGGAGGAGGGCTAAACCCCTTGAGTGGTGGTGTCCACCACATAAACTTGAGGGTGAGAATGAGGGTAGTTCCTCTCATATTGAATGAAGCCCTAAGGAGGGACCTCATATTGGATAAATCCTTGAGGGGGAACCTCATACGATTGGTCAAATTGACCATCCTCACTACCATCATATACATACTCTTGATTGGCCATGCTAACAATTCTACCTGAATGAAGTTGCATAACTTAAGATAGAGGATTGTTTCAAATCAACAACTATGGAGAGCAAGCAACCAAATTCAAAGAAAATTGTTCACACAAGTTGTAATGAACGTGAGATTTTAAGAGTTGTTAAGATTAAAATGGATTTTAAAGGAACAATCAATTCTCTCTCTTCAATGTGGACCTTAGTTTCAATTTAAGTGTAATCTCTGGGTCAACTAGGTTCTTTCTCTCGTCTCACCAACGAATGGGTTAACTAAGCTCCGGGGTGCTTCAAAGGTACAATCGGCCTAGCTTCCGTGAGGGAATCCACGGGTGCGAGGACTTACGGTGGCCTTAGTCAAGGAATTTCCAATCCAAAGAGACGGAATGCTCAATGGAGGGTCCTTCCTTTCCCAAGAGAGTGTAAGGGATCCTAAAAGTGTAGAGAGGAGGTCTCTCAACCAAAATGTCCTAATGCAAGCTAATGCAAGTAGGATCAACATCAATGTGAATGTAAGTAATAATCCAATCAAACAAGTCAAGACAACAGCAGATATAGCAATTCTATGGAAACAGATGAAAATAGCGACCAGACAGTGGTCGCTGTCTCAGTGAATAGCGAATGTATGACAGCTGCTGATTAAGTAACTGGCGCCTCTGTGCAGGGGTGCTAATAATAGCAAATAGTAAATGATTGTAAAGGAAGCCATCAGTGACTCAAGAATTGGCGCCTTGGAGTGAGGCGCTGAATGTGTGAATGACGCCTCTGTGAAGAGGTGCAAATTATAAAAATAACAAATAATATAAAAATAACGCAAAGAGTGGCTCTGTGAGAGGCCGTTGATTCTGAGAATAGCGGCTGCTGAGCGGTCACTGATTAGTTTCAGTGACGCATAGAGTAATATAAAGCTACCAGAAATCAAATTTTCTCCTTAAAAATGGTATAGACAATTCAAAAATTGGCTAATCAAGTGGGAGGTGTGCACGTAGTGCACAAAGGGAGTGTGCTACGTGGAGCACAAAGGTGGGGCACACGTGGGTGCCAAAAGAAGGGGCACGCGAGGATGCCAAAGGGAGGGGCACACGTGGATGCTAAAGGAGGGGTAATCAAAATAAAAAGAGAAAGAGTCCCACCGTGATCGCCAATTTGTGAACGTGTCACATAGACATTTGAAAAAGGAAGAAAAATTAACATATAAGTGTGATAATAAGAATAATGAGAATAATAATAAGGGAGAGAGAGCATGTAATGCTACTAAGGAGTGTGATCTCCAGAGGGGTTAACTAAAAATAAAGAAATGATCGCATGTACCTTGTGAAGAAGCAGGTGAGATTGTGAGTCCTTTTCTTCCTCCTCCTACTGGCCGACCGATGAAGGGGGTTTTTATCTTGATTACCCTTATAAAGCAAGCAAAGACAATAAAGAGAGATGGATTAGCCAAAGATGAGTGCAGTATCAATGCTCTAAAAGAATTATTCTATGCAAAGTGGGCATGAACACACCTTGTGTGTTTGTTTTAAAACCCCTAAGAGGAGTGCAAAAGGTGGTGAGAATATGAATGCAAGGGAGCTAATAGATAATATGCCAAAATAATCTGAACTATGTGATGGAGGTGATGCTAATACACAAACCAGAAAGAAAAATAAGGGAGAATAGAGTTGGGCCCTTCTGCGCCTATGAGCAATAGAAGAAGTGGGGATGCCTAAGTTGCTGCTATTGTTGGCAACGGTAGGAAGAGACCACAGCGACAGCAACAGAGGCAAAAGCATAGCAGAGGCGGAAGAGGCTCTCAAAAATCAAGATGCATAAGTCTTCTCTCGTGGGAAACGGTGGGTATTTATAGAGGTGAAAATCCTCATCCTAATAGGATTAAAACAAGCAAGCTGATCTCTAAACAGAGATATCCTTTCTATGATCAGTCATGGAGTTAAAACGAGGAAGGACACCCTCTGGGAAGGTTGTAGGCAAAGCGGAAACGGAATTGAAATGGCGACCTAGAGACGGTCGCTTTTCTAAACAGCGCCCCTGGGACTGCCGCTATTTCTTGAAAATTCTGGACTTTCCATAAATAAAGAAATTCATAATCAGCGACCATGCATGGAGGCGTTCATTAAATAGCACGGCTCACAAAGGCGTTAATTCATAGAAATTAATTCCGAGTGGAAATTGGAAAGAATTAAAAACAACGACCACGCGTGCGGTCGTTTACTCGAGGAAATAGCGACACCTCCAATGACGTTATTTAAAAGGCAACCTAGTGACGGTCGCGGCATCTAACAAAAATGGAAAAATCACTTATTAAACTAGTAATGAAGTTCACTTTGGGGCATCACATTGTGACATGAAATTTACTCAACATAGCATTGATTTTGGCGTGTCTACACTAGGTCTGAGATATCATCTCCGAGGTAGGGAGAGATCGAGAATGGCGTAGGCCAGCTTGAGCAAGAGAATGTGAATATGAACCAGGATGATGATATTGGGCATAATAAGAAGATCTGGGCTGAGAAGAGTAAGGGCCTATTCCGAGAATAGAGGGATATGTGGGCCTGGAAGAAGCATGAGCATAAGGACCCATTGGGCCGGCAGCAACATGGGTAGAAGGAGGAGAAGAGTAAGGCCCATTAGAAAAATAAGGCCCCTTAGGAGAATGGGGCCTGTTAAGATGACGAGGCCCATTAATGAGAGAAGAAGGCCCATTAAGAGAAGGAGGCCCATGAAGATAAGATGCAATGAGACGTTGGGCCTGGGTCAGGCCCATTTGGCGAACAAGACTTGATAAGTGGGCCATGAGATTAGCATGTTCCTCGGATGGATCGGAAGGGCCACGGGAAGATGGGCCCGTGTGGGAAGAGGATTCTATGCGAGAATAGGAAGATGATTGGGAAGAAAAATGATACAAGGGGTTGAAATGATGCTCCATGAGGGCAAGTGGAGACTTAATACAAAAATATCAAGGAGAATACATGTGGGGAAGCAAATGGCTTAATGGGCTTGAGAACAAGAGGGGGCTGACCCACTAATGAAATGACCAATGGACAACGAACCAAGGGACAATAAACTAGATGATGGACACATAAAATGGACTGACCTAAGTGGGCCTATCAACAACAAAACATGTGGATGATGATGGAAATGCAACACAAACACCACTAATGGGCTTGGACAGGCCCAAACAACAGAAATAATGCAATGTGAGAGTTTTCACCCAAGTCAAACAAGTAATGGGAGAATGGGGAAAATACTACCTAAACATGAACATGCACACACCCAACTTACAAAAGAGCATGAAAACAAATGTGATGGGCATTGTTGTCCCACGGTGATTGTTAAAAAATTTAGGGGTGTTGATAGTTTGTCCTTATGTGAGAGTGTGATGGTGTGAATGATGAGAGTGTGTGAGCAAGCGGTGCACTAACTCAAGCAATCAACATGCAATCAAAGCAGGTGGGCATGTCATCTTAAACATTGCAAGAATAAAAAGAAGGAGAAACAAAAAACACATGCCGTAGGCGTGGAGCAAAGAAATAAAAGGAAACACACACCGTGGGTGTGGAGCAACTAAAATAAAGAGCAAACAACCAAGATGATGAACAATGCCCAAATAGGAATGATGTGATCGCCACCAGGGTGAATAACACAGCAAAGCCATAATATGTACCTTGGAAAGAGCCAAGTGAAGTCACCCGCCCATGGGAGAGAGAAAAACCAAGTGCTGCGGATCGAAAACGGTCTTCCAGACGACCGCTAGACGACGGCAAACGGTCCTACGATAGACTGCCTGAGATCTACAAATGGTTCTATGGCACCCAGAACAGCAACGTGGAACGTTGAATCTCCACCCCTCCTGGCCGGCCAGAAGAGCTAGGCTCGTGCAATGAACCCTGTAAACTTGCAAAACAATGTAGACACAATGAAAAATGACCCAATAAGCCCTTAGACTAGTGTAGTATGTATAATGCAATCAAGCTAAAGTGCATAAAAGGAAGGGTGAATACCTGGGGGTTGGTGGTTTTTTAACCCCTGTGGGGCTTGAAAAAGATAGGAGGATGTTTTAAAAACATGGTGCAAGTGCAAAGAACGTGGAAGAGGAAGAGGGAAGTTGCTATGACAATGCAAAAAAAAAAAGACCAAAACTAAGAGAGAAAGACTCAAAAACAACTATTGGAACTCAATACTCCCTAGACCAGAAGCCTTATGGACGTAGAAATGACTACTCCCTAGTTGGTACTCGCTCCAGAATACAGCAGCACTTCGTGGCAAGCTCCATAAATTTCCTCCTCAAGCCATGAAGTCAAGGGTTCTATTTATAGACCCCCAAACCCTAGGTTCGAGTTGGAGGGATAATGACACAAAAATAGGCCTGAGACTAGATAAATCTTTAACGATAATACTCTCAAGAGTCCATAGAAATAAACAAAAGCTTCGGAGAGCCTCTATCTGGAGAGAAATCAACAAACCAAGGACTCTAGCTCTACCACGACGAAGCAGAGGAAGAACAGACAGAGCAGGACTCTCTGTCTCCCCAAACGGTCTTGCGATAGACCGCAAGGCACAAGAAAATGGTCTAGTGATAGACCGCATGGCTCATTCGTCCAGAAAAGAGATAAGATCAAAGAAACCCAATAGGACTCTCTGTCTCCTAGCGGTCTAGCAAAAGACCGCCAACGTCCACCAAACGGTCGTGTGATAGACCACTAGGATAGTAGACGTGGCAAAAAAGATAAAGATCGATAAATCTTCAAGTTAATCCACAATAAAATCCTTATTAGCCCTCATCCAGGCCCAATAAGATGAAATGACGAGAAATCAAAAGAGCTAGACCCAACTAGAGAGAATAACCCATAAAATAAGCCCTAAAACTGACAAAAATGACCCAATAATCGGTGAACAACTTGGGACATCATAAAATAGATAAGGAGATGACCCAACTCATTGGTCATAAAACAGGTGTCAACAATGGTCATACAATGAAATCTTATTTTCAAAAGAAAAATGACAACAGTCATGCCATGAAGAAGAAGAATTTCCAAGCTTAGAGTAAAAACACTTTTGGGAAATCACAGAGATCTAATGCTTATGCATATAAGAAAACTGTGAACTCTTTTGGTCATTGTCATTATTGTGGTTAATATAGGCATACGATGGATGATTGCTCTTGGCTGAAATTTGATGAATTGAATGCCTTCAAGAAATTGAATGCTCATGTTAATTATCCAGGACCCAAGAAGGTTTGAGTATCCAAAACTGTCAAATTAGAATTTTATTGTAGGGATTCCTTGAGGCCAAGTGGAAGGCTTGGAAAATAATGGATGCTCAAGGCACATGTTTTGAAAATAAATTTCTGAATTCTCTTTAAAAAATTGAAACTTGCTTGAATTGAAAATCCATCTAGAGAGGGGGATTTCTGTAGCCCATTCAAAGAGCAACCCGACTAGGCCTGACAGGACCCAACGAGGCCAAGCTCGCCTAAGTGACAGCCCACAGGGCCCACTCAGGGAAGAAAGCCCAATAAAAAATCGCTCGAGGACACAACCTTCCTAGGCGGCCTCTAGGCTCGGAGGGCCCGAGTGTCGGTCAGGTCACAGGGAAGGTCCGGCCCAAGCCATATCTCCGCCCGGGAGAAGAAGGCGTACGCCTACCCATCCGACCCAACCTCTTCCGAGCTAAGCCTATCACCTGATAGGGCTGGCCTCTCTGAGCTCGGAACGGTCGACGATTGCTTATCATTTGCAGCCGTTAAGAGTCCACAGTAGGCAGGAATTCAGGAAGGCAAGGGACTTCTTCTTCCCCAAGGAGATAACGCTCCCATGATAAGGCAATAAAAGCCCACGATGAGGACGTAACCCCCACCTGAAACTCCTCAGCTTACATGACTCCAGGAGACGGTGCACTATTTAAACCAGGGGGACCCTCCGATGAAGGTAAGGGCAATCATACGCTCAAAGCTCCTGAGCAAGAACCACTTCACCCCTTTTGGTGGAGAGGGATCTCGCGCACAAGCTCTCCCCTCCCTTTATTGCTCCCGCCATAGCTCCACTGACTTAAGCATCGGAGGGTTTTCCCCAGGGACTCTCCCTGGGCCCCCTGATCCATTTCCCTATCTTGCAGTTCACTACCCGGTGATCCTCCATCCGCTCAGGACCAGCGCGATATCACGCCTCTTCATCTGGCGCCGTCTGTGGGAAATGTACATAGAGCCAGTATGGTGCGAAGGAGCTCAGGGAGGAGGTCCACCAGCATGGGGGGAAAGGCCATGGTAGCGGTAGGGGATGGACCCTCTCGGGCCTCACAGAACCCTCCCTCCAACGCCAGCGCCCCCGCCGACGATCACCACCCCCTCCTGTGGCGGTAGGGCTACCACCCAACGGTGGCGCCGAAGCCTTCCAGGCCCTCAACGCGAAACTGGATGTCCTCGTGGAGCTCATGAGGGCCCAGGCGGCTAGGGATGGAAGGTCCCGCGCTCCGTCAGGGAGCCCTTTCCATGGGAATATGTCCTAGCACACCGTCGGAGGCCGCTTCACCCTCCGCGGCCAGCAGATCATCCGCAACCGGATGGGAGGTCCCTCGCATGCTCCGCCTCCGAGTAAGAGGCTTCCTCCACGCCGGGGAGAGGAAAACTGGGGGCGCGCCGTCCGAACCCGGAGACTGACGTTCCCGGAGATCGCCAAGACGCTCCCCCCATCCCCACGATGCGGCAGCAGCCGGAGTTATCCCTCTGACTACGAGAGTTCGAGAGGCGATTCACAGAACAGGAGCGCACCCTCAACGCCCTGCAGAAGACCTCTTTTCCGAAGGATGAGGAGAAATCCCCATTCTCCGAGTACATCTTGAAGGCAGAGGTATCTCCCAGAACCTCCATCCCTACCTTCAAGCCTTACGACGGCCAGGGCGACCCGGCCGATCATTACGACAGCTTCGACGCTCTGATGACCCTGCACGGAGCGTCCGACAACATCAAGTGCCGAGCCTTTGTGACCACCCTGGTCCAAGGCGCTCAAGCATGGTTCCGGGCCCTCGCCCCCGGATCCATCCGAGACTTCAAGCAATTTGGGTGAGTCTTCAAAGAGAGTTTCACCGGAAGTGCCCCCCCAAGGTCGGTAGTGGGGCTCCTGGCCCTCAAATAGGCGCAAGGGGAAAGACTCCGGGCCTATATTCACCGATTTAAATCGGAAGCCCTGAGAATCCCCCGCCTGGACGTGACCTCGGCCATAACCGCACTGACTGGGGGCACCGGGGACGAGAATCTCCACTGCGAACTTGTCCTCCACCCTCCCTCGACCCTTGCCGAGCTAGTGACTCAAGCATTGCGCCACGCCGAGTGCGAAGAGGTGCTCAACGCTTGCCGAGACGCAATCGACCCGGGTCGGGAGGGGGACTAGAAGCGGGCTTCCGAGCCAAACTCATGCCCGGGGAAGAAGAGAGACCGTGATGGGGAGCGCAAGCGGAAGTACGAGCCGTACACTCCACTAGCCGCCCCGGTCTATGAGATATATGAAGACATCAAAGACTCGGGACTCCTCCGCCAGCCCGAGCCGATGAGGTCGAAGAACCGTAATCGCGACAAGAATTGCTTATTCCACGGCGATCACGGGCACCACACTGGTGACTGCCACCAGCTCCAGGATGAGATCGAGCGCCTCATCCGTCTGGGTCACCTAGCTCGGTTCGCTACCGAGCGTAAAGAAGATCGAGGCGCCGCAGAGGAGATTGACAATGCCCCCCGAGGGGTCCACATCAACGTCATCTCCGGAAGGACGGCATCAGGAGGCGACAGCACCCGAGGAAGGAAGCATCATGCAGAGCGGGCGAGCCGAGCCATAGAGCCTCCCAAGGCCCCGCCAAGTGAGCCCCAGGTCATAGTCTTCTCCGACCGAGACCTGGAAGGGCTGAGCACCCCACATGACGACGCCCTCGTGATCTCTGCTACGATAAACCATTGTAACGTAGATAGAATCCTAGTTGACAATGGGAGTGCCCCTGATGTATTGTCTTATGACTGTTTCCTTAAGATGGGGGAGGATCCATCCAAACTCCGCCCGGTCTGAACCCCCCCTGCGGGTTTAATGGCCTGGCCACCTATCCCGAGGGAGCCCTAAGCCTGCCGGTTACCCTCGGCACCCCACCTAAAACCGTTACGGTCATGGTGGACTTCATTATGATTAAGGGTATGATAGCGTACAACGCCATCTTCGGCCAGGGAATCCTCAGCCGAATAAAGGCAGTACCGTCTACCTATCACCAGAAAATGAAGTTCCCCACCAAAAATGGGTTGGGGGAAGTCCGAGGTAACCAAGCTACGGCCAGAAGGTGCTACAATATCTCGGTAGAGGCCACAAGGCCGGACGGGAAGGACTAGGGCCCCCGGGGAGTCGAGGATAAAACCGCAACCACCGAACCTGGTGGCGAATTACTGACGGTTTTCCTAAACGATGACCCGACCCTAGGAGTAAGGATCGGAGCCGACCTACCGCCCAAGGTTCAGTAGCAATATAAGAAATTCCTTTCTGAGTACATCCGAGTTTTTGCTTGGTCCGATGATCAACTCCCTGGGATACCAGAGGAGACTATAATGCACAAGCTCAACCTTGACTCCGCCGTGAAGCCCGTTCAGCAACGCAGAAGGACGCATGCACCTGAAAAGCAGGTGATCATTAAGGCGCAGGTCACCAAGGGACAAGAGACTAGCCTCTTTAGACCAGTCCTATACCCGACGTGGCTAGCCAATGTCGTCCTGGTGCCTAAAGCTTCGGGCAAATGGCGGATGTGCGTGGACTTCACCGATCTGAATAAGGCCACTCCTAAGGACTGTTATCCGTTACCGAGCATCGACCAATTAGTTGACTCAACCTCAGGCAATGAGATACTCAGCTTCCTAGACGCCTATTCAGGTTACCATCAGATCAGAATGGATCCAGAAGACATTGAGTAGACCGCCTTCATCACCAACTACGGCATATACTGCTACACCCGGATGCCTTTCGGGTTGAAGAACACTGGAGTTACGTATCAAAGGTTGGTCAATCACATGTTCGAGGAGCAACTAGGTCGGAACGTCGAAGCCTACATTGACGACATGCTCGTCAAGACCCCCAAGGTCCAAGACCACTTCACCGACCTCGCTGAAACCTTCGGCACCCTCCTGAAGTACAACATGAAGCTCAATCCTGCCAAGTGCACCTTCGGAGTGAGATCTGGGAAGTTCCTGGGTTTCTTGGTCACTCAGCGTGGGATCGAAGCCAACCCCGACAAGGTCCAGGCCATCCTGGACATGCGTCCACCCACCAGCATCAAGGACGTCCAACGCCTAACTGGGCGTGTCGCCGCTCTCAGCCGCTTCCTGTCCCGTGCGGCCGAACGATGCCTGCCCTTCTTCAAGCTATTGAGGGGGCCCAAGTTGGCATCTGCTACGTTCGCATGGGATGAGGAATGCCAGAGAGCGTTCGCCGAGCTCAAGGAGTTTCTGGCCTCGCCCCCGGTGCTCTCCAAGCCCGTTCTGGGCGAAGCCTTGCTGCTCTATCTCTCGACAACACCATCCACAGTCAGCTCGGTCCTAGTCAGAAATGACTCAGGAATCGAGATGCCGGTCTACTACACTAGCAAGGTGCTCAACGAGGCTGAAAGGAGGTACCCCGCAACCGAGAAGCTCGTGCTAGCGTTGGTTACCTCCGCCAAGCGCCTCCGACCCTATTTCTAGGGGCACCCCATCACCGTGCTGACCGGCGAACCATTGAAGAAGATTCTGGCCCATCCCGAAGCTTCGGGGCGACTCGTCAAGTGGGCCATCATGCTCGGGGCCTACGACATCTCCTATCGGCCGCGCTCAGCTATGAAAGGCCAAGCGCTCGCCGACTTCATCGCCGAGAGTACCATCCTGACTGAAGAAAGATCCCCGTCTGCGCCCGGGCCAACCTGGGAACTGTTCGTTGACGGATCTTCCAACTCGGTCGGTAGTGGTGCCGGAATCCTCCTGAGGTCCCCCGAAGGAATAGAACTACATTATGCCTTGAAATTCAGCTTTCAGGCATCCAACAATGCTTCCGAGTACAAGGCCCTTATCTCGGGAGCACGCATGGCCCGACGGTTGGGGGCTGAGTGAGTCAAAATCCACACCGACTCCTAGCTGGTCGCTAGCCAAGTCAACGGTGAATACGAAGCTCGAGAGGCACCAATGATCAAATACCTCCAGCTGGTCAGAGATCTGGCCCAACAATTCAAGGGATTCGAGGTAGTCCGAGTAGCTCGGGAGGAAAACTCCCAAGCGGACGCCCTCTCTCGGTTGGCCTCATCCCTCGACCCGGAAGGTACCCGATCGGTCCTCCTTGAAGAGCTAGAGCGCCTGAGCATTGACTCAGAGCTCCTCGCTGTTGACACGGCCATTCTCAGCGACTGGCGTACCCCCTACCTGTCGTGGCTCCGGGACTCCCAAGAGCCTTCCAACCCTCGAGAAGCCCACAGATTGAAGTACCAAGCTCAGCGCTTCGTCCTCTTGGACGACACTCTCTACCGGAGGTCCTTCTCCCGTCCCCTCCTGAAGTGCCTCGCCCCCGACGAAGCCATCCAAGCTGTCCGAGATATCCATGAAGGCCTATGCGGAGTGCTTGCAGGAGGAAGGTCGCTCGCCAGGATCCTGCTACGGCAAGGTTACTGGTGGCCCCCTCTGCAACGTGACTGCACAGCCCACGTGCAATAGTGCGACCGATGCCAGCGATGCGACCACTTAGTCCATCAGCCGGCTACGGAGCTCGTCACCCTGACCGAGTCATATCCCTTCGCTCGGTGGGGGATCGACATCCTTGGGACGTTCTCCATGGCTTAGTTTCAAAAGAAGTTAATCATCGTCGCCATCGACTAGTTCACCAAGTGGATCGAGGCCGAAGCCACGGCAAGGATCACCGAGACAGTCGTCTGGAGTTTCATCTGGAAGTCGATCATCTGTCGTTACGGCATCCCCCAGGTGATAGTGAGCGACAACGGTCGGCAATTTGATTCTTGCTATTTCTGAGATCGATGGGCCGACCTAGGTATTCGCAACCACTTCACTTCGGTCGCCCACCCTCAGGCCAACGGGCTGGTCAAAAATGCCAATAAGACTATCTTAAAAGGCATAAAGACCATACTCGGCAAGGCCAAGGGTAGCTGGCTCGAGGAACTGCCTAGCGTACTTTGGTCACATAGAACGACTCCCAGAATGACAACCGGTGAGAGTACTTTCCAGTTGGTGTATGGCACTAAGACCATTATTCCGTTAGAGGTCACCAACCCTTCTCTCCGAGTCATCTGCTTCCTGCCCGAGGTAAACGAGCAAAAGCTACTCGAGAATCTCGACCTAGCGATGAACTCCGAGAGATCGCCAGCGTCCGAGCAATGGAATACAAGTGCCGCCTCACTCGATACTACAACGCCAAAGTCTGAGACAGGCACTTCCAACCAGGAGACTTCATCCTCAGGAAAGCCGAAGCCTCTCGACCACTAGAGGCGGCGGGCAAGCTGTCCCCTAACTTGGAAGGCCCCTACCGAGTGGTCGAGATGCTCGGGAAAGGTTCGTACAGGCTAGCTACAATGGAAGGGGAGTCCATCCCTCGGACGTGGAACGTAGCCACACTACGCAAATTCTACTTTTGAAGTTGTGCAAACAAGTTGGATGAAATAAAACTCTCTTCTTTTCATTCAAACAATTGTTGGAACATCAGAAAGGCAAAAGCCAGTACATCGCATAGCAAAAAGCAAAAAATCCATCTAGCACCACCGCAAGAGGCCATCGCTCGGCCGACTCGGTCTTGATCTCCTTGCGTCCAGCCACTGACTCTGCCTCGCGCAGAAACTGGCTCGGTCAAAGGGTGGTCAACCCAATTGGCTCGGGTGACCCGTGACAAAGGTGACAGAGGGATTAAAAAGAAGGAAGGCTACCTTCCAAGTTGAACTTGGAAGAGGAAGAGGGAAGGAACGCCTATGAAGGCCTCCTCCTTCCTAACCTGCCAATTCTTTGGAACGTACAGAGAGCAAGCAGCCTCCGCAGAGTGAAAGAAATGACAGGTGAGGGCCCAGAAAGGAGGGAGCTTAATTTGCTTCCTCCCCACCCCTGGAGCGAGCAGAGAGAGAGTGGCGGCGGGTGTCCCGGATGCCCCCATCCATCCTCCATCTCGGCGACCCCAGCGAAGCCTCGTGGGAAATGGTAAAGGGTAAACGGCGTGCCCCGCACGTCGGACCCTCTCCAGATCCGCGCGACGACCATCGGACCCATCTCAACCCCGCGCGATGATCGTCGGACCTGCTCAACAACCCAAAGCAGCAAGAACTCTCTGCTCCTCCATCACCGGCAGCGTCGTCTTCCGAAGGATCCTCCATACTCTGAATGCAACGGCACAGCGCAACATGAAGAAGGGGCGAGGAAAGACTGGTAGTGAAAATCCTAAGCGTTGGAGAGGAAGGGACGCCCTTCGGTCTTTTTATAGGCTAAGGGAGGCTACTTGCCTTAAATGACTCCCCCCTCGAAAACACGCCAAAGGAATTTTCCCCTCTGAACGGTCACCTCAAACCCCTCGTTTCCCGCCTCAGTGGGATACACGAAGCGGCCAGGCATTCAAAGCGTGAGGAAACGGAAAGACACCATGTCAGGAATCCATCCAACCAGCATGCGAAAACCACGCAGGACGTATCGGCAATTTCCAACTACTGCAGATACGCTAATCGAATCACGGCAAGGAAGGCAAGAAGCAAGTAAGTCATTTATTGCCTTGCAAAAAGGAAAATCTTTCTTTTTTCAGAAAAGGAAAAGAGACAAACAAAGGAAGAAGGCAAAATAGAGCGATACATTAGGCCTCGGGCCCACTTTGATGCTTGAGAACGGAAGGCACGGGTGTTTTACCCCCGGCACCCTCGATGACGGCCGGCCTTGGCACTGACCCCGCCTGCGCAGGAACTGCCTTTGCCGCGAGCCCTCCCGAGGCAGCCGGAGTTGGTGACCCCACCGGAGAAGAGCTCTCTGGATCTTCCCCGCCCGACGTAGAGGATCTAGAAGATGACTCTTCCGAGTCATAGCACTGGCCAGAGGGGAAGTCGATCCCGGAATCTTGTGCCTCGGCATAGGCAACGGCCCGACGGTAACCCTGCTCGAACCCTTTGCGGATGCCTCGGCGAAGTGTTGCCTCGTAGTGTGGAAGGGAAGCTTCCTGCAGGTCGGCTAGGTAGGCCTCCGAGCCCCTGTATTGCTCGATCACCTCCGCCCCGACCAGCCCCATTCTCTCGGCAAGCTCGGCTGACTTCCGCTCCGCCTTGACCGCACGCTCCTCGGCCTCCGCCGATCGCCTCTCTGCTGACTTCAGCTCAGCCTCGGCCGCCCGCCCCTCGGCCTCCGCCGATCGCCTCTCTACCGACTTCAGCTTAGCCTCGGCTGCCCACCCCTCGGCCTCCACCGATCGCCTCTCTGCCTCAGCCGACTTCAGCTCAGCCTCGGCCGCCCGCTCCTTGGCCTCCGCTGATCGCTCCTCTGCCTCAGTTCGGTCGGCCTCGGCCTCAAAAGGAAGGCGCTCCGATGCCTCCGCTCGGTCCACCAGCTCGGCGCGCTCAGCCTCCCAATGGTCATCCATCTTGAGATGCTAAAGGCGCTCCTCCTCAAGCAGTTTGTTTTTTCTCTCGAGCGACTCCCGGGTCTTGGCTAACTGCTAAGTCAGCACCCCGACCTCCAGCCGGCTCGACCACGACAACTCCCTGATCATGGAGAACTCCCGACGGAGCCCCTCATGTGCCTCGTTGAGTCGAGCCAGCTTCCTCTCACACCCTCTGAGGGTCCAAGCCAAGTTCGACCGCTCTGACTCCGTCCGGGCGTAAGTCTCCGCCATCGTGGCCCCCATCTGGGCTAGGACCAGGCCGCCCTCCATGATGACGTCGAGGACCCCGGCCGGGGAGTGACGCTTGTCTCCGCCTTTTATCCTCGCGGACACCTCACGGCAGAGCTTGTACAGACTGCTCGAGATACCGAGCCTTTCCAGCGCCACCGGCATGGGAACCCCTTCCGCACCCGGTGCCTCGCCAGAAGGTCTGGATCGAGATGCGGGTTCAGCCGCTCTGCGCATTACGGTCGGCTGGGGTTGCAACGCCCCTTCGGGCGAACCCGTGGCCTCGATCGGCGCTGTGAGCTCGGCCGACCCGTGCACCACAGACGTTTGGGGCTGCGACACCTCCGCGGGCAAACCCCCAACCTCAACCGTCTCGGCCCGCACATCGCCGCCCGAGACATCGCCTACCTCGACCGGCCCCCCGGTCTCGGCCACAGCTATTTCTGCTTCGGCCCCCTATGTTCCCACCGAGGGGAGAGCCAACCCATCGTCACCACCCGCCGAGGTGCCCCTAGTCTCCTTGGCCCTCTCTCGCTCGGCAGATGGGGGAGCCGGCCCAGTTGGGTCGGCCCTATCTTGCCCCCGAGAGGGGAGCGCCACCGAGCTAGAGTCGGCCCCGACAGTGAAGAGGAGACCGGCCTTCTTGGCCCGCTTTTTGGCCTTCACGGCCTCCCGCAACCTTCCCTCCATGGGATCCTTGCGCTTCGCACCGCCCGGCCGTGAAGTCCCCTCGGGAGCCACCCCCTTGCTCTTGTCCCGGGCTTGGGAGCGACCCACAGGGACGCCCGGCTCATCCGCCGCCGAGTCGTCGCCAAGGTCAATGACCACAGCGGCCTCCTCCAGAGGTTCCCGCCTGGTGTCTGCAACAAAGAAGAAGGCACAATCAAGAAGAGAAGACGACCTCCACATCCTAAGGAGAATCTAAGTTGTGATACCTGACGGTTTCAGCAATGTGAGAAGACACCGCTTGATGTTCTCCGGCGTCACCAGCTCCTCGGTAGACTGACGATTCTTCAGCAAGCGAGCGGCATACTCCTCCACATCTGAAGGGAACTCCTCCTGTCGGGGAGGGATATTCGGGTGGAAATTGGGCATCACTTGGCATCTCCAAATTTCCTCCACTGAATGTATCTTCACCTAGAAAAATTGGGTCTTCCACCCTTTGTGCGAGGAATCCTTCACCGCCAGCGAAATGCAGCTCCTGTTCCTCCTCGCCTGGATGAAGTAAAAACCTTTCCCCGCCGACGGATGCGCCTTCAACTCAAAGAAATAATGGAAAAGGTCCAGAGAAGGAGGAACCCCGCACTAACGACAGAGAATTTGAAAGGTAGAAAGGAGGAGGTACGAGTGGCAACCAACTGAATGGGCGCCAACTGGAAAAAATTGAGGAGTGTGAGGACGAAGGGCTCGAAGGGGAGGCGAAACCCGCTCTTCCATGCTAGAAGAAAGGTGCATATGTGGCCCGTGCGGTCGTCCAGACTCATCTCATACGGGGCAGCAGCAACAAAGTTGTACCTAAGAGGCAGACGGAACCTGTGCTCCAGCCTCTTCACCTCAGCTTCCCCCAGTTCGATGCGATTCGGGACGGGCACTCTCGCCACCGGTTTGTCGCCCCATCCTTCAGCACACAAACGCTGGTCCGCCATGGATTCCGAGGAAGAGCTGGAAGAAGAATTCTCAAGGGATCTCGAAGATTCCAGGGGAGGAGGAAGCTGCCGGACCGCCTCCGCAGTTATCCTCGCCAACTCCTCAAATGCCGCCGCAAGTCTCTGCTCCTCCGCTGTGTCTTCACGGCGCATCAAGGAGCCCCAAAAGCAAAGAAGCAAGGGAAAGCCAAAACCCTAGAGAGTCTGGAATGACAACCAGCGCCCAACGCCTATAAACCCTCGCGGGAGGCGGCGCGTCGTTCCGACCTCCGAGAAAAAGGGGGCCCCTTCATTTCAAATCCGTCAGGATCACAATTATTACGGGCCCAGGTGACCACGGCACGTGGCTTCATAACACCGCCAGATCTCCATCCATTTGAGCCACGCCGGTCTAAAACCCTCAAATACTACTCGTCCGAGCCTCCTTTGGCTCGGGAGTAGGAGGGGGACAAGTGGAGAGGGGGATTTCTGTAGCCCATTCAAAGAGCAGCCCGACTAGGCCCGACAGGACCCAACGAGGCCAAGCTCGCCTAAGTGACAGCCCACAGGGCCCACTCAGGGAAGAAAGCCCAATAAAAAATTGCTCGAGGACACAACCTTCCTAGGTGGCCTCTAGGCTCGGAGGGCCCGAGTGTCGGTCAGGTCACAGGAAAGGTCCGGCCCAAGCCATATCTCCGCCCGGGAGAAGAAGGCGTACGCCGACCCATCCGACTCATCCTCTTCCGAGCTAAGCCTATCACCCGATAGGGCTGGCCTCTCTGAGCTCGGAACGGCCGACGATTGCTTATCCTTTGCAGCCGTTAAGAGTCCACAGTAGGTAGGAATTCAGGAAGGCAAGGGACTTCTTCTTCCCCAAGGCGATAACGCTCGCACGATAAGGCAATAAAAGCCCACGATGAGGACGTAACCCCCACCAGAAACTCCTCAGCTTATAGGACTCCAGGAGATGATGTACTATTTAAACCAGGGGGACCCTCCGACGAAGGTAAGGGCAATCATATGCTCAAAGCTCCTGAGTAAGAACCACTTCACCCCTTTTGGTGGAGAGGGATCTCGCGCACAAGCTCTCCCCTCCCTTTATTGCTCCCGCCATAGCTCCATTGACTTAAGCATCGGAGGGTTTTCCCCAGGGACTCTCCCTGGGCCCCCTGATCAATTTCCCTATCTTGCAGTTCACTACCCGGTGATCCTCCATCCGCTCAGGACTAGCGCGAGATCACGCCTCTTCACCATCTTTAAAGATCATGAAATATCCATTTTTCTATTGAGTTTGCATTGCATTTATCTGATCATCATTGAATGACTACATGGTATATTAAATGGTGATTTGAGGAAGGGGAGGTCATTCTTGTCTGAAATCTATCACCATGTGTGAGAATGTACCTCCGCCTGGTACCATGAGTCATTTGGTCATATAAGTCATAGGATGCATGATATTCTGTCAAAATGTAAATTGTGTAATTCATGCACATTGTGAGGGGGAGTTGCTAGTTGCTTGATATGTGCTCAAGGCCAAGGCTCATTCTTAGAAAGTACATCTTGTGCTAATGTCTATGTTGAAAACTGCTGGCTCATTTGAAGTTTTTGCTGCACCATTGCTTGGACTATGAAGATTGAGCTTGCTAAAATGTTGACCTTCATGAGATTAGTGATTTTGGTGCTTGAAGGCATGTGGTACTGCCTGCTGAACTAAGGTAACTCAACCTTTTGCTGTGGAAATGAAATTTCATGCATTAATTTATGGCACTAGGTGGTATTATTCTTATGACAGGTATTGATTCCGAAAACTTGAACTGTTATTCATCTATTCTGCTGTGATGAATTTGCCAAATGTTTGAATGGATTGAATATTCATCTATTGGATGTGCATGAGCCTTTGAGATTAACTGAGTTTCTAATATATAAAATGTTGTGATTGTGGAGGAGTGGATTACATTCACTTGGAAGCTCTCATCATGTGTGAGTCGGGTCTTCGGACCTCAAACTCTTCCTTGTACCAAAACTTGGATAAATCATATGGCTATCTTGTGATTGGATTCTTTTTCTTCTTAAAAGTCATTCAAAATCTGTTTAGCTTGTAAATGACTTCTAAACTTTTGAAATGTGATTGAAAATCTATTTTTGAGCATTTTTTAAAAATAATTGGGTTGTATTGCTCATTTCTAATCATTTCTGCACCTTTGTTTATAAAAGTCATGAGATGATAAATGCTTATTGTTCATCATTTAAAACTAAATGCCTTACTGTGGAATCTGTCAAGATGTTCTAAAAATCAAGATTTTGCATCTTACATTGTATTCTCATGTTGTTATAAGTTGCATGCATTAGAAATCATGCATTAGGTGCATTTAGATCATTGAAATGAAATTGAACTTTCACATTGTGCACCCATGTTAAATTCAGAAATATGTTTGGAACATTCAAATAAAATCTGAAATTTTGCATCACATTGTATTTTGCATGTTTTCCTCGTTGTTTGCTTACATGTTATATATGCTATTCACCCCCATCCTTGGAATTTCTAAGACCTCATAATTCTTTGCTAAATAATGTTACAATTGAGTCATCACTAGATTGTTTCATGTCATACACTCAGGGGGAGTCAATATTTGATTAGTGCATCTAGATAGGTGGAGCTGCACTGTTATGTGTTCATATATTTTCGGTATACATGTTGAATCAAATTTATACACTTCTTATATAAAATGTGAAAATGAGTGTTAAAGATAAGGATATAGGATTTTCTTTTCAACACTCAAGAGATATTAAACTTGCTGCATGAATGTTAAAGAGGCAGTTGAGGAAAAAGCTCCCTGCCTATTTTTGTAGAAAGAATCTGAAAAGAAAATGATTGGCAGAGCAATGCTCAGTCTTACTGAGTAAACTAGATACATGTCACTCGAGACGTGATGTGGTTCACTTCTGAAAGGTGTTATATTGTAGTATCTCTGTTCAAAATGAGGTGAAATGGTTCAATATTCTGAGTAACCGGGAGTCTCGCATGTGCTCCATGTGTCTTCTCGCATAAAAAGGAGTTGTTTGAACTTGATCACTCTTGGAAAATTTTGATTGTCAATATGATATTGCTAGAGTTGAAAAATTATGGTGAAAAATTCTTTATGGTAGAGCATAGCCTCCAATACACTATTCTCAAAAATTAAAGTGCACTCTGTAAAATCTCTCATTATGTTAATCTGAAAATCTGAATATCCATATGACAATAATCTATTTTCATGTTATTCACTTACACCTATGTAAATTTGATTTAATATGTATTCAGAAAATTGATTGACTGCATTGATTATTGCATAACTCTTCTGTGTGATTACATAATCTCCTAGGTGTTACACATGAGCATCCTAGTTATTTTGACTCTCATGCATCTTTCTTATATCTATTCCCTCCTTCAATAAGTAAGGGGGAGCTATGTTGTGTGTATATATACGTATCTGTTTAGTTGCATTGCATGCATTTCTGTGTCCTCATTTGTAAGCATCTAGCTTTATGCATTTCAATAGAAAATTAAAAATATGAAAATCTGAAAATCAAAGAAAAGCATTTGGTGTTTCAACTGTTATGTTTTTTTGACAAACATCTTGCCCTTGCTTTGCTATTGCATCTTGAGAAAATCTGAAGTGGGCTCTTATTGATTCATGGGTATGCTTTGGTGAAATTTGAACTTCATTGACTTCCTCTCACTTTTTGATAATGTCAAACGGGGAGAAAGATTTATGTTTGTGTGTGATAGTATGTTTGTGTGTGATAGGGGGAGAAGAATATCTGTGTATTGTTGTTGTATCATAAAGTTTGTCATCATCAAAAAGGGGGAGATTATTGTGTGCCTTGCATATGTTTATATTTTTGATGATAATTAAACTTTATGTATACTTGCATATGTTTTGATAATAGTGTGAACTCATGATCTTGGCATGTGTTACATTGAGCATCTGTGCTCTGGATGTTCAAATTTGGTTGAGATGGTAAATGGATCTTGAGGCTCATACATGTTTTGATGCTAGCACATTGCATATACACTTGATAGAAATATGTTGAATGAAATTCACACATTGGTTGAATGGATGGCTACTTGCTCTTGTTGAATGAATGGCTACTTGCTCTTGAACGTTAGTATCTTCTACAAGAGGTCTTCTACAAGAGGTCCTTGAGTTTCATGTATTGAATCATATAACTCTCTTGTTATAAAGTATGAATTTGTTTTTTGGTGTTGGAAATGGGTTCGACAATGTTTGATATCTTGGTTAAATGATGCCCATACTATTTCTCTATGGCTGAGCTTTCATGAATATTAATTGTGAGATTTTGAGCTTGGAAATTGTTTACACCATTCACATATACCTTGGAAGAAAATTATCTTTAATGATGCTCTTACGTGTGGCATGGATGCATTGAAATGTGTTTTAGATCTTACTGAGCATGCTCATTGGAGAATGTTTAAACTGGTCATGTATATTCTATCTCTTGCCTTGATTGAACTTTGAGGAGAATGATCAAATTTGCTCATGCGGTTTGCATGCATTTCTTGCATAGTTTTGTAAAGATAATAAAAGTTCAGATCTTTCATGTATGTATTTCATGCATTTATCATTTAGAGATATTGGGCTTAAGTTCTAATCTTTTCTCTCATGGTTTTATGTTTTCTACAGGTTTAGCTCGACCTAAAGGATGGTTTAGATAGACCTAAATAAGCAGACTTGACTAAACTTTGCAATGGGCACCCAGAAGAGTTCGGTCGACCAAACTGGGCAGTTTGGTCGACCGAACTTGCCAGTGCTTCCTGTAAATTCTTTTGCAAAAGTTTGGTCGACCGACCCCATCTTCCGGTCGACCGAATGCGGCGAAAACCCAAAAATGATGATCTGAAACCCATCTAAACCCAATCCATTTGTGCTTAACTTTTATTCCTTTTTCCCTGGGTTTATGGTAGACCTATTGGGGATCTTTTGGAGGATTCTAGAAGGGTTATAATGGTCTTTTGATATCTTCTATATATGTGTATGTGTGAACTCCGAATTTCAACAAGGAGGAACCCTAATGAGCTTATTCTTTCTATCTTGCAGGTGATGAAAAGGGAAAAGGAGTGGAGCTACAATAAAAAGGGAGATTTCATCTCCTTCAAGTGATTTCTAGCATTCGAGGAAGAAGAAAATGGGGAGCGGAATGAAGAGACGATCAAGAAGATGCTGAAATCGTGTTGATCCGTTCTCTCTCCTACTTGTGCTTCAAGAAATATGTTCAACCGGCTAGTGGAGATCGAGGGGGATTATTTATACATCCTTTCTGTGTTGTTTGTGATATGCTTCATGATCTATATCTTGGGTTAAGCATGTTTTGAATATTTGTGTTTATTTTCTGAACTAGGAAATACACTATGTGTGTGTGACGTCTATGTACGGTCGTGTGTCTATTGTGCTACGTTTGTTGCAGCGTGTGTGTGTGTGTGTTGTTGGACTAACGATCTAGAGCGCTTGGGGTTTGTCCCCGTGTTGTTGTGTCTACAGCGTGAGGAGAGTTTTACTCGTGGGGATTTATCCCCGTGTGTGTGTTTGGAGCTCAGCTCCGTGTTGGGGATTTATCCCCGTGTGAAGCCTTATCAATTTGTTAAGGGGTGGATGTAGGGAGCCCGTCGTGGTCCCAAATCACCTTAAAAATCCCCGTGTCATGTGGTTTGCTTTGTGAATGTGTGCTTAATTATTTAAATTTCTTGAATGTTCGAGTGAGTGCAGCGAGATTGAGAGAACTTGTTTACCCTTGCTTAGTTTATTTTTATCTATCTCGTTTAACTTGTTAATTCCACTACGTAAATTATTAATTTACCATATCACATGGGGGACAATTCAACCCCCCTTCTTGTCCGCTCGCCTACCCCGGTACCAACAATATCTACTTTGCATAGGGTCTAAGGGAGGAGGAGCCCATATGCCCTTAACTTCTTAAAGGAAGTGTTGGTATTCATTCATTTTTTTATTATTTATTATCAAGCTTTAAGCCACCTTCATTTTTATTTTTATTATTTATTTATTTTATCATATTTATTAGCATTGTTCATATGTTGTCATTATTCATTACTATTATATTTTGTTCATTTTCTTTTGTACTTATATATATATATTTTATTTGCAAATTGTCATACAATTCATTTTATTTTTATCATTTATCTATTTTATGATTATTATTATCATTATACATTTTTTTTCTGTATATCTTTTCTTTTCCCTCTTTTTTTAAGCGCACGGGGCTCTCAAAGGGCCACTGCGTCTGTAGCATCCCTGGAATTTTTATTGAATTTCCTGGGAATTTTCTGAATTTAAATAAAATTATTTAAGTCATAAATAGGCTTAATGGGCTATCTAATGAATAAAAGGCTAATGGATAATTATCTAAAGGCCTAAATATTAAAATATATTTGAGCCCACTAAAATAGGCCCAAAAGACCCAAATCCAAGCCTCTTAGGCCCTAGCCCAATTATAGAAATGTAATTGAGGTTATTTTTAGATTTTAAATGGGATATATATACCAATTAGGGGATAAATAGGGAAATCTGAGAAATTCAGAATAAAAGTCAAATAGCAGTCTATCGCCGGACCGCCACTTACAAGAAACGGTCCCAACTGGACCGCTATAAGGTTCCGTAAACGGGAGAAGAAGCGTGGAAAAAAAATGGAATTTTCCCACCATAATCCCCATAGATAGATGTTATCTCCTAAGGAGTCGTGCTTAGCACTCTTAGGGATTGACTGGAGCCTGAAATAGGATTCTATTTCGACTTAATCTAGTAACCCTAACTCAAACCCTATAAATAGACCCAACTTCGACCTGCGCGAACGCTGATGTTGGATCACATTTTTTGAAGGTAAGGAGACACTATCTCAGATAATGCCTTTTGAAAATTTTATTCTTCTTTATGTTGTCTAACATCCCTCCAATTTTCGTGCGAGGAGATCGATTCCTTAAGGATCTAGAAGCCCCAAAAGTTGCTATTTTTCTACAGTTTGCACAGGAAATAGTGCGATCATCTAGGGAAGAAGAGGCAATTAGAAGCCCTAGACGAGGTTAGTTCGAGTTGTATCTTTAGAACTTTTTGCTGTCCTTTGTATCTTCTACCTATCCTCCAAATTTCATGGACTTAGGACGAGAGGTTGAAGAGTTAGAAGGCCAGAAAATAAGCAGTTCCACGCGGGACGCGTAGGAGCCAACAATGACTTCATGTCAAAAATTCAATTTCTAGGAGCACTCCCAGCAGTAGGTTATCTCATCGATGGCTAAATTAACATGTTAGGAAAAAAATCCCTTTGGTTTCTAGTAATTTCATGCACTGTACTTAGAGAATTTGATGTTTTATTTTGACTGCGCATCTAGGTTATCACTGCACGTGTGAACCATGCCTTTAATAAGAATAATATTTTTGGCTTAATTCATGTAAACCATGCATCTCCATTCATTTATTATGATCTATCATGTCTTATCCCTCTATTTAGCATGGTTTCTACTTATCTGTTGCCCTAAAATAGGCCTGCCCACACGGGGTTTTACCTTCTGTCTGAGAGACCGAAGGCGGTCTAAAGAAAGACTGCTATTTCCTGATAGCGGCCGCCCGATAGATCTCTATTTAAATATAGCGGCCATATCCGGACCGCTACTATGTTTCTGTGACCTACACTCTGGTAACTCTAAACAGTGCGTAGATTAGCCTTATTAAATACATGGTAAGCCTAGTTAAATAGGTTTTATTCCTAGTTTTGACTACATATTCGTGATATTGGTTATATTATGCATCATCCTTGATAGATTGCATGTCTTACATATTTTAAATGCTTATTTTGATCTTATGATAATTTCATGCCAAAACTCCTATAGTTTGTATTTAAATTATTTTCTCTATGCTCATAGAACATGGTTTATTGTGATGTGTTGATTGTTGTTTCACGCACTTCACTCTCATCTACTGTCTTTTTGGTTAAGTACATAGCACATATCTCGGTATGTGACTATTAGTAATACTTGCATGTGATAGGAACACATCTTGGACTTGTGAACCTCTTCGTCAGATATTCCTTCAGTCAGACTAGGGGATCATGTTTCAAGGCCTCCGTAAGTCTCCGTGAGCCTGGGATTCCCACTAGGAAGCCTAGCTAGTTGTACCCTCAAAGCCTAATTGTCTAGAAAGCACTCACATGACTGGTGTTTTTCTGAGTCCTGGCTGGTTGCGGCCATCAAGGAGACTGCTATTGTCAGTTAGCGGCCTTCCCATGATCGCTATCTCCCAGAGTTTTCACTGTGTCGACCCTTCTTTCTTTTTGGCGTCGACTCTATCCAATTACGGCCATCCTGTGACCGCCACTTTCGGGTTGCGGCCAGGAGGAGGCCGCTATCTCAAGAAAACGGCCTACGCATGACCGTTTCTGTCTCAAGTGTTCTTAACCCAAGGTTTGACCCATGAGTTGATTTTCCTATGTTCCTAGATGGTCTATGGATTATCTGGAACTTAAAACCTTGTGCAATAAGTTACTAATGGAATATGAAAGGTAACGAATGCACCGTTATGCTGTCAGATTTCTCCCATGGCATGACCTTGTCTTTAATTCATCCTTGAACTCCTATTATCTCGTATTGGCATGTTCTCTATCTTGGTTATATTATCATTAACTATTGTTGAATTGTGCATTATTGGCCGAAACATTTATTTATATCTCATGGAAGTAGGTTGATTTATAACGTGAAGATGTAGATCGGGCACTAATTGTGTCCAAGGGCTCGACGCTAGCCCCTCGGCTGATTGTCAGAAACATACTATAAACCATGGGGTAGGATGAGCACTGGCGTCGCATTGCGTCGGGAGTACTTTTTTTATAAACTAGTGAAATCTATGAGGCAATCTTGTGATAATTTACATGCTTGCTATTACTTTCTTGTTCATGACTTTGTAGTCCGCAGCCTTTATGGTTGTTAAGTACATTCTCGTTAATGAAAGGCCTTGTTACATTCTTGCTTGATCATGCTCATATATCTTCTCAAATCTCTTACCTTAGGCATATCAAGTTGTTGTGTTATGTTGGTTTTATGCGTATGAGTATCGCATTTTCCCTTTATCTTACTTTCTAGAGCTAAAATGTTAATCATGGGCAAGTGCGCTCATACTTACTTTTCCAATCTTTCAAGAAATTCTAGTGGATCGGATTCCAAGTATTCCGATGATTGGACCGAGAGCGATGATTAAAGGCATGACAAAAGACTTAGAGTGTCATGAGTCTTTAAGTAGTCTAGAGTCACATCATGTAATTTTCATTTTTATTGAGTCTAGTTGTCAATATGTCAAAAGGGAGTCAAGCATTCATGTACTTTGATTATTATCAATAAAAGCTAGATTTTTGGTCAATTATTGTGCATTCATCTTATGTGTGAATGATTTGCGTTCTAATTATATTACTAGCTTGAGACGTATTGCCGACTGTCGATGTTTTCCTGAGTTAATTTTGCTATACACTAGGCGAAGGCGCATGATGAGCAGGATAGGAAGGTATGTAATGGACGGCATCCACTTGCTCGGGGTTTGATGTTCCGTTGACTGAGGGTGAAGACAAATGTTGATATACGGAAGGCTAACTGTGAATGGCGGATGGCTGATAGGAGGTGGAAGGATGACTCGTGAAAGGTTGGTGAGAGGTGGAAGGCTTGTTGGATATATGCTGTTTTGATGATGTTTGACTATGACTCATTGATGAGTCTTATCTGCTTTTGATGATGTCAACACTCTTGTATTTCATGTCAAAGTCTGATAAGATAAGACATCATGCAATGATGTCATGTAATATGCTGAAAGAAGCTCAAAATGCAAAGGCATAGGCATGCACAGATATCAAGAAAACATTGGCAGGCACACAAACCAAGAAAGAGCTTGGCAAAAGAAAGAAAAGATTAATCTACCCGAGACAGGTCGACCTCATGTCTTCATGTGCACCGACATCACAGAAGAAAGTCTTCATGTGCACCGACTTTGAATGTTCAGAGTATGTGATGTGCATCGACCTTCATATGCTGCAGACAGGTGTGCATCGACCTTGGTCTTCAGTTGCACCGACCTTCATATGTTGCAGACAGATGTGCATCGATCTAGGTGTTCAGTTGCACCGACCTATATATGTTGTACACAGATGTGCATCGACCTTGGTCTTCAGTTGCACCGACCTTCATATGCCGCAGACAGATGTGCATCGACCTTGGTTTTTTAGCTGCACCGTCTTCTATGCTTCAGATAGGAATGTGCATCGACCTGCATATGAAGAAATATAAAATGTGTATCGACCTTAATGCTTCAGAGAAAATGTGCATTGACCTTTACTGAAGTAATTTCTATGTGCACCGACCATGAGTGAAGGAGTTCCAATCTGCACCGACCCAATGTGCACCGACCTCAATGAACGAATCTCAAATGTGCATCGACCTCAATGTAGAAGCTCTTAATGTACACCGACCTTGACAAGCGTGGACCTTGGAATGAACATCGACAAGTATGTGTTGGAACTGTAATGTGCACTGAACTTGAAACATGCACCGACCTCAATGAAGGAATTTCAAATGTGCACCGACCTTGTGGTATGCATCGACCTGCTTGTAATGTAGCATGAAATGTGCACCGACCTTGAAACGTGCACCAACCTTGACAAGCGTCGACCTTGAAATGTGCACCGCCTTTGAAATATGCACAAACTTGGGTATGCTAAGTTCCAAATCTGCTTCGACCTTGGAAGAGACGGGTCGACCTCATAAGGCATGCCAAGCCCATCTGTACCGACCTCATGGAGAAGAAGCACCTGTTCGACGAAATGCCTCACTGAGCGGCTCCCAAGGCTATGTAGATTCCTTTAAAATCCACTTAAGAAAAATTAAGAATATGAATAAATAAGCATGAAATAGCACGAGGTGCTAAGAGGAGTTTGTGATCGCCAGAGACACGAGGTCTCAAAAGATATAAACAATAATAATCAAGGAGGGATCGCGAAGAATACCTTTAAAAGCGCGGGGATGTGAGTGCTCCTTTCTCTTCTAGATCGGCCGGCCAATGAGGAGAGTTCTTCAATTAATTACCCTTGCAAAAAAAACAAACACCAATAAAGATATGGATTAGAAACATGGTGAGTGTAGCATCAATTCATATAAAAAAAAATATTAGCATGAAAACATGTGCAAGAACACACCTTAAGGGTGGTTGCCCTTAAACCCCTATGTAAAGAGGGTGTGGGAGATATGATGAATGCATGAAAATAAGAATAAAAATAAGAGGAAAGAGTGCAAGAGTGCACTATGGGGGTTACTCAACGTGGTCGAGTTGAAAATTAACATGAGATGATGTGCATGCATGAACTACTAAAAAATGAAAAATAAGAGATAAGGGGGAGATAAGAAGAAAAATCTGCTTGTTGCTTCTTTGACTTTGATACTCGATGGGGAGAAAACTTCAAAAGGATGAAGACTTGATCGTGGGAAGTTCCTCCTTAGCCAAGCAACAGCACCCTGCCTATAAAAAGAGAAGAAGAAAACCCACAGAAAAGAAGAAGAACAACGTTCGAGAGAGGAAGAAGAGGAATCTGAATCCAACCTATTAACAGAGCTCAGAAGCTCTATTAATAAGATAGAAAAAGAGATAAGGAGGGAAGAGTCCAAAGGAGGTAAGATAAGAACGGGTAAGGTATCCAAACGGAGCAGGGACTCTCTGGGGAAAGGCTGCGCTCGTTCGGAACACAAAAATGAAATACGACCTGGACAAAGGTGTCAATTCAAGAATTGACGACCTGCCAGAGGGCGTCTTTTAAAAACACGACTTATATCAGGGCGTTAATTCAAAAATCAAATTTTAGAATTTATTTAAAAATTGTGAAACACGTCTGAGTCAAAGGCGTGTTCAAAAACGCGCCCTACCAAAGGACGTTAATTCAAAAATATTCAAAATAGGGCTATTTTTTATTTCTCAATATTATTTTCTCATTTTTTAGGTGGAGGTGCATCTCATCACCCTGATTCCAACGACTATTTTTATGAATTTTTCTGACACCCGGAAGGCCACCAAATCACCCCTAGAAGGAGGTTAAAAATAATATTAAAATAATCAATTCGAAAAAGTGACGACCGTGTATAGGGCGTGAATTTGATTTTTGATTTTTTTTTATTCTTTTCAAATTCAAAATAACGTCTTCTGTTAAGTCGTTAATTCTTGAAAAATTCCAAAAAATTCTCAGAAAAATCCAAAAAAATGGAAAATGAGTGGAATTGACGCCCTCAATATATGTCGTCAATTTTTTAAGAAACGCCCAAGCCTAAGTCGTTATTTAAAAGACGCCCCACGTCAAGTCGTTATTTCAGAAAAATAGGGGAAAAATACCCAAAAAATCCAGAAAAATAGGGAACAATAGGAAAAGAGAGAAAAAAGGGAGAAATCCAAGAAAAGTGGGGAAAACCACTCAAACAAAGCTAATTTGAGGGTCAAATTGGGACATTACAAGGTAATATGAGATGTACTCACAGTAACGTCAATTTTGGCGTGTCTACAGCTGCCCCGCCTTGGCGTCTGCTTTACAAGGGAGCGTAGCAAACTGAAAAGTAGATGCCAAGGTGTGATGAGACACGCAATCAACATCACTTGATGAGAAATGAAATCAAAAGCTCGAGATGAAGCAAATCTCGAGAAATTCATCGAAATCAACAATGTTTGGATAAAACGGGGAGATGTGCACGCGGTGCACGAAGGAGATAAAAAAAATGATCAACTTCCAGCGCGGTGGAAGTACCCCAGGTCACATACCTGTAGGTTTCACCATTGGGGAGCGGTTACCAGCCAGTGGACGTGCTGCAGCCAAGGTGGATCAAAGGAAAGGAGATAAAAAAGATGATAAAAATCCAAACAAGGAGCTCTCGAGAAAAGACCCAAAATAGCGATAAAACGAACTGAGGATCCAATTCGACAATGAAAATCTCATATCGAGAAAGATTAAGATCAATTTCAACCCTCAAAGTCAGCTCATCAGAATGATTTTCCAATGTTAATTCAAAGTCCTACATGAATGCATGCTGGGTTTAAAGGGAAAATAACAAATAAAGATATAATATAATCAAGGATAATATTGTTAAACTGCCAAGACTGGGTCAAGAAACCAATTTCGCGAGCTGATACTTAGTCGAAGCCCATTTATCCACGCACCAATTCGTAAAAGGGAACCATCGTCTCCAGCCTTGGACGGCTCAACGGCCTATCCGTGTGACTAAGACTTCTCTGGAATCATCATTATTTTTGATGAAGGGGAACTCAAATCCCAAATTTACCAAAGCCACAAGGTCCTTGATAAAATCTAGTAGCGTATGTAACATATAGTAAAAATGCATACAGGGAGAGATGGTGGAGCAATAAGTATGGGGGAACTGGGAGATGAGGTGCAAGCACCGTGGGGCTTGGATGATGATGCCCAGTCGGTGGGACCAAGAGCTTCTTCCTGCGCTCAAAAATTCATTAGCTAAGATATAATGAAGATAACAAGCAATGAATAAGGCATTTAAGCATAACAAGTATAGCATGAATGGAAGCATCAATAAGCAATGACAACATAGACATCAAAGCACTCAAAGCTTAGTGTGAATAGCATTCAAGCATGTATTAGCATGAATAGCATGAGTTAAATTATAGCATTGCAAAGCATCATTGTTTGTTGTTTGTCATAAGGATGACAATCTTGGCATGTGAGATTGAGATTGAATGATTGGAATCAAGTAATGTCCAGTGGCAAAGTGATCAAGTGAAATCAACAGGAGTTGATTGAATGATTTGTAGATGAATAATCAGAATGATATAGTAATCAGAATGATATAGGGAGATGATAATCAAAATACCCTAGTGTGGCATATCACGAGAATATCGGGAGGAATCAAGAGGTTGATAACAATAAGTGAAGATAGGACTCATCCCGTGCTCTTGGTCCTTACAAAGCTGTTCCTGCAAAACACCATCAGACAATACAATGCAATTTTTTTTTATTTTTGGAATATGCAAATTTTTATGAGTTTTGAAAATATTTGAATTTTTATGAATTTTGAAAAATATTTGAATTTTTATTATGAATTTTGAAAGTATTCAATTTTTTGTTTGATTTTGCTCAGGAAATATTCAATTTTTTGTGGATTTTGGTTTAGACATTGTTAATGCAGCATCAAAGGGTTATTTTTGAACCACTGGCTAGGGGTCCTAGTTTCTTCCCTTTTCGCTAAAATTACCCAAAGCTAGGCGTGCATTGAAAGTGGCGTCCTAGAATTGACTGCCCTTGATTAACGGTGCCCCTACCAAGGCCATACCCGAGAAACATTCGGTCTTAGCGGGAGAAGAGAAGAATAATTGTGACAAGTTTTGTGCAGGATGGGAGATATCGGGACTTGAATTCTTTCCAAGGTGTTCCCTTCAAAGAGGTAGTCTGTTGTGCCGGGGCTTTGTGCCTTTGATTTTTAGACCCTTGACATGCATACGACCAGGGTTTTCCCTGCGGGGACTTTGCCACTCTTGTCATGCCATAATTCATACTTTTGCTTTTATCAAAATTCTGACTTGATTTTCATAATAGCCCTTTTGGCTAGATGTATATCATGAAAACTCATATGAAAACTCATATTGATGTTGATTTTGGGTCAAGACTGCCCCTATTTGAGACTCCTCTCGTATTGGGGATTACCTAGGTTGGTCATCTCATCCGTCAACCTCTTGCCCCTGCATTCGGCCGAGTAAAGAAGAGAAAAAGACTTTCAGGAATTCTCATGGCATGGCCAAAGTAGCAACGGTGTTTTAACCAAAGGAGCCGGCTAAGGACGCCGTGAAGTGTGTGCGGAATGCCCAGCTGAGGGTTACTCTTAACAAGCGGGGAGAGAATATTGAATTCCCAGCGCGGGTTTTTATTAACCAGAGGTGCTGCAAAAAAACAAGCCTAAAGGACTCTTTTGAGAATGATTTCAATTAAACAAAAGCTTAAGATAAAGGTTTAAAACACCACTCTTAATCTCGTTAAGAAGCACTTGATTTTGAAAATCATGCGTGAAGTAATGAGAAAATGATATCATTAAAATGCATACTTACGCCAATATGTTACCTTGCAACCTTTGTAGAAGCAGCTGTCAGAGGCGAGGTTGATCATCATGGGATTTGTCCTCTTTAGGAGTCAAAAGGATTGGAAGCAAAGGATTTTGGGAGTGGCTTAACAAGAATGAGTGGTGCTCAAACCAGACTCAGACGAATAAGGAGAAAAGGGAAGAGAGGCGAGGGCTAGAACTCCCTCACTAAGGCGCGGAGACCCTGATCACATGGAACAGTCTACAGAAGAAGTGAAGAATTAGAAGGATGAGTGAGGACTAAAGCCTCGAAAGCAGTGAGAGAATGGGTAGATGCCCAAGGCAGTGGATGTGGAAGAAGTTGGGTCGGACCCAGGATCATGAGGAATCAGAAGAAAAAATTGATAGATGGAAAGAGGCGGATCTGGAGGGTCCGGAGGCAGAGGAGAATCATGAGAGGAAAAATCCGAAGGCTCCGGAGGGATGACAAAAGAAGGGACGCGATGCCCTGAGACTAAATAGGGAAAAAGATGATGGAAAAGGAAGAAAAAAATGAAGGATGTGATGTTCAGGAAGATTAGAAAGATGAATCGGAAGAAAGATGGAGGGTCCGGAGGTTCCGGAGGGAGAAAATGCCGAGGGACGCGATGCCCAGGGAGGAGAGAAAAATCCGGAGGTTCCGGAGGAATGAAATCAGGAAGGAGAAGGTGGAAAGGGGCGTCGTGCCCGAGGGAAAAGTCCGGAGGTTCCGGAGGAAGCAAATAAAGAAGGTGGAGAGGGGCGTCATGCCCAAAGGGAAAGTCCGGAGGTTCCGGAGGAGGAAAATGAAAAAGGTGGAGAGGGGCGTCGTGCCCAAAGGGAAAGTCCGGAGGTTCCGGAGGAATAGAATCAGAAAGGGCGCGATGCCTAAAGAGGAGGAATAAGACTCCTGGAGGTTCCAGGGAAATAGCAGGAAAGGGGACGCGATGCCCCAAGGAGAGTGGACAAAAAGATGAATATGAATAAGATGGGAAATGCGGAATATCCGGCGGTACCGGAAGGCGGGGAAGATACGGGTTTGGAAACCCGTGAAGCAGGAGGTGCAAATGCATGCAATGGGATGGATGCGATGAATGCAATGAATGCGCGAATGCAATGGGATGCAAAGAATATGGAGAATATGAAGGGCGAGAGGACGAGGTCCTCCTCCTAACCCTGGGAATGGCCCATGGAAAAGATGTGATAGAAAAGAAGGTGGATGAAATAGCGGAAGGCCTTTCGGCACCAAGATAACTGCCCCTCCACGGCAGTGAAAGAATACAGCCAATTGGCCCAATAAAAGGAGTTTCAATAAGTGGCAACCCCCTTTGAAGGCAAAGATCAACAATGTGAGGGAGTTGGAGAGTTGGAACGGGAAGCATCGTGTTGCCCATTGAATGTGATATATATGGAAAGTTGAGCAAAATGGGCATTCGCCCCTTGTAAGGAATAATGAATTCGGAATTCGGAAATTGGAACAAGGGGTGCCCTGCCCGGCCCTTACACAGCATCAATGCTCGGCATGGCGGCGACTTGGCTTCTTCGACCGTGCTTGGCACAATAACCCGGATTGTCATCCGGCAAATGAATTCTTGAATCTTGAATGGCACGGCCAAATCCTTGCTGCCCGGCTCTTGATTATCTTCGGCACCTGTGCTTGCAGAAGGCCCCCCATTTCGAGTAGTAAGGGGAGGTGAAGCGGAGGCGGAAGGCTCCATGAATGGTGGAGGCATGATGGAAAGTGTAGGCAAATGGGTGAGCGTAAGCGGAGGTTCAAACACGTCGAGTTTCTCCCTTTGCTCGGAAGCAGTTGGGATTGGCTCGGGTGCAAAAAGGGGCGGATCCTGCTCAGGATTAGCCACGGGTAAGGGTAAAGGGTTAAATGGTGGAATAGGCAAAGTGGGTTTTAAAGGGATAATGGAAGGCCGAGGTGGCGGTAATGGGAGGTTAATTGGGGAAGGTTCAATGGTGGGTTCGATGGAGGCTAATGGTGTGGAGGTAGATGGCTTAACGGGTGGAGGTTTAATAGTGGAAGGCTTGGGGGAGGCCAGTGTTGCGGAGGTTAATGGTGTAACTGGAGGAGGTGTAATGTATGCGGTGTCAAGGATAGGAGGAGACTTACAATATGCCGGTGTGGGTGATTAAAGTATCGACCCATCATCGTAACACCAATTAGTGTCATAAATAGGGGTTGGATCAGGGATGGTTTCATCCTGAGCAGGAGGTTCATCAAATGACAGTGGAGGGAGCGAGAAATTAAGAAAACTCGGAAGGGGTGCCTGCTGAGCTTCATCATCATCGTACACTGCCTTGGATTCTTCAATTGTCGGCTCTTGATTGCTTGAAATGCCAAAGTCATAATCATTTCTCCTATCTTTCCATTCTTTCTCCATCTTGGTGATATCATCCAAAGCGGCATGGAGAGGATTGACCGGAGTAGGAGGAGCCATGACTCTTTTTAATTGTTCCTCCATCAAAGTGATTTTATCGAGGAGAGTTTGCTGGAGGGGTGTGACCTGAACAACAGAGGGTTGGCAGGGCCTTGAAGGAGAAGGGGCCGCATAAAAAGGCCGTGGAGGTGGATTAATGGGCCGACCCGTAGAAGAACCCGGATGGGCCGGATTGCAATGAATAAATGGGCCTTGGGGCCGTGAGGGAGGAGGAATAGAAGGAGGCGGGTGATGGGCCACCCGAGTAGAATGAACAGGAGGAGATGGGTAATGGGCTACCCGATCAGGATTGGAAGGAGGAGGTGGGTGATGGGCCACCCGTGTAGAATTGGAGGGAGATGGGTGATGGGCCACCCGAATAGAATTGGAAGGAGGTGGGTGATGGGCTACCCATATAGAATTGGAAGGAGGGAGAGATGCATGAGATGTACCCTCAACGGCAGCCTTAAGGGCTTGGATCTGTTGAGGGGTAAGATGATCTAACGCATGAATGATCTGGGAGACTTTCTCATCATTGGGACGAGAGGATCCCGAGGGAGTAGTGGCTCGAAATTGAGTTGAAGGACCATTGGATTGGACATTGCCCATGGGTCAGGCATGACCATAAGAATGAGGGCGTGGCCCTTTGAAAGAATGGTGAGAATTTTGATGAACATGTTGAAATTGAGGGGGATAGGATGTGCTAGGTTGATCACCCTCATGAATTGAATTAAACATGTTGTTTTGTTTATGGTAAGCCATTATTCAATTAAAGTAATGTGCAAACAATTTTCAAAGAAACACACAAGTTGGAATGGTTACCTTGATTTTTCTTTGTTTAAACCTTGGTGAATTAATGGATTTTTATCAAAGTTTTGAATGATTCACACAAGGGGAGGAAACCTAGTTTCAATATGGTTAGAACTCCAATGCCAACTAGGAACCCTCTCTCACCACGTATATGGGCAACTAACTCGAGACTTCAAAAGGGTACAACCTGCCCGGCGTCCGTGAGAGAATCCACGGGTGCGGGGACTTACGGAGGCTTGGAAAAGGGATTTCCAGTCCAAAGAGACGGAATGCTCAATGGAGGGTCGTCCCGATTCCAAGAGGGTGTGTGGATCCTAATGAAGAGGAGGGGGCTCCCAAACCAATGCAAATGTGAATGCAGCAGGGTAAACAGGCCAACCACAATAATATGATCAATCAACAAAAATAAGCATGAAATATCATGAAAACTCACCCACGGGAAGGGTTCTGGAAACCCACAGTAAAAACACACCCTGGAAGGGGGCGCTACTAACAAAAGACACGACAGTGTGACTGTCGTGACTCAAAGCGAGGTGCCAGGGGCAGTAAAAACACGCCTTAGGGTGAGGCACTATAAGGGTTGCTGAGGGGCGCTAATCAACAAAGAAACGCCTTGGCTTGAGGCGTTACCAAGTAAAAGACGCCCTGGAGAGGGGCGTGAATTCACAAACAAGCAGGGTCATCACCATAATATAATCAATCAATGAATATGAGCATGGCATGAATCATGATGAAAAATCACGCAAGGAAGGGTTCTGCAAACCCACAATAAAAGACGCCCTGAAAGGGGGCGCTATCCAAAAAAGAAACGACAGTGTCACTGTCATGAATCAACGTGAGGGGCCCAGGGGCAGGGTAAAACGCGCCTTAGGGAAAGGCGCTATCAATAAAAGGACGCCCTTTCCAGCGGGCGTCAAATTCATAAGACACGCCCTGAATGTGCGGCGCTAATCAATAAAGAAACGCCCTGGAGAAGGGCGTGAATTCAAAGGCAGCGTAATAAAACCAAGAGAAATCAGGATATATGCTGGAAAACGCCCTGTCAGAGGGCGTAAAATATGAATAAGACGCCCTTGGTTAGGGCGTTAAATAAAGCACGCCTCTGACAGGGGCGTTAATTCACTCTTTTCCAAAAAATCTTCCCGAAACACTCACAATCACGTGATCATGGCAATCAACAGAATAAGCATGCTCATCAATTTCTTGAATAAGTGGAATTCTAAAGAAAAAAAACAACAAACTGACCAATCACTTAGGGAAGAGTGCAAAGCACAATGGAGGGTGCCCGAGGGGCAAAAAAGGGAGACGCACCGAGGGTGCAAATAAGGGAGATGGCACACGCGGGTGCCTAAGGGGAAAGGGGTAATGAAAGAAGAACACAAAGGGTCCCACCGTGATCGCCAATTTGTAGATTCCTTTAAAATCCACTTAAGGAAAAATTAAGAATATGAATAAATAAGCATGAAATAGCACGAGGTGCTAAGAGGAGTTTGTGATCGCCAGAGACACGAGGTCTCAAAAGATATAAACAATAATAATCAAGGAGGGATCGCGAAGAATACCTTTAAAAGCGCGGGGATGTGAGTGCTCCTTTCTCTTCTAGATCGGCCGGCCGATGAGGAGAGTTCTTCAATTAATTACCCTTGTAAAAAAAACAAACACCAATAAAGATATGGATTAGAAACATGGTGAGTGTAGCATCAATTCATTAAAAAAAAATATTAGCATGAAAACATGTGCAAGAACACACCTTAAGGGTGGTTGCCCTTAAACCCCTATGTAAAGAGGGTGTGGGAGATATGATGAATGCATGAAAATAAGAATAAAAATAAGATGAAAGAGTGCAAGAGTGCACTATGGGGGTTACTCAACGTGGTCGAGTTGAAAATTAACATGAGATGATGTGCATGCATGAACTACTAAAAAATGAAAAATAAGAGATAAGGGGGAGATAAGAAGAAAAATCTGCTTGTTGCTTCTTTGACTTTGATACTCGATGGGGAGAAAACTTCAAAAGGATGAAGACTTGATCGTGGGAAGTTCCTCCTTAGCCAAGCAACAGCACCCTGCCTGTAAAAAGAGAAGAAGAAAACCCACAGAAAAGAAGAAGAACAACGTTCGAGAGAGGAAGAAGAGGAATCCGAATCCAACCTATTAACAGAGCTCAGAAGCTCTATTAATAAGATAGAAAAAGAGATAAGGAGGGAAGAGTCCAAAGGAGGTAAGATAAGAACGAGCAAGGTATCCAAACGGAGCAGGGACTCTCTGGGGAAAGGCTGCGCTCGTTCGGAACACAAAAATGAAACACGACTGGGACAAAGGCGTCAATTCAAGAATTGACGACCTGCCAGAGGGCGTCTTTTAAAAACACGACTTATATCAGGGCGTTAATTCAAAAATCAAATTTTAGAATTTATTTGAAAATTGTGAAACATGTCTGAGTCAAAGGCGTGTTCAAAAACGCGCCCTACCAAAGGACGTTAATTCAAAAATATTCAAAATAGGGCCATTTTTTATTTCTCAATATTATTTTGTCATTTTTTAGGTGGAGGTGCATCTCATCACCCTGATTACAACGACTATTTTTGTGAATTTTTCTGACACCCGGAAGGCCACCAAATCACCCCTAGAAGGGGGTTAAAAATAATATTAAAATAATCAATTTGAAAAAGTGACGACCGTGTATAGGGCGTGAATTTGATTTTTGATTTTTTTTATTCTTTTCAAATTCAAAATAACGTCTTCTGTTAAGTCGTTAATTCCTAAAAAATTCCAAAAAATTCTCAGAAAAATCCAGAAAAATGGAAAATGAGTGGAATTGACGCCCTCAATATATGTCGTCAATTTTTTAAGAAACGCCCAAGCCTAAGTCGTTATTTAAAAGACACCCCACGTCAAGTCGTTATTTCAGAAAAATAGGAGAAAATGCCTAAAAAATTTAGAAAAATAGGGAACAATAGGAAAAGAGAGAAAAAAGGGAGAAATCCAAGAAAAGTGGGGAAAACCACTCAAACAAAGCTAATTTGAGGGTCAAATTGGGGCATTACAAGGTAATATGAGATGTACTCACAGTAACGTCAATTTTGGCGTGTCTACAGGCTATTCTTAGTAAACCTGTAGCATTTTCTATCTTGGGTCCAGAGAGCATAAATAGGAACCGTAAATGTCAAAATTCACATCTTTTGAGGTCTAGAAAGGCATCTTTGCTCAGTCAACCTCCCTGTCATCATTGGATTACTATATCAGCTCTTTTGGTCCATGAAAAAGCAAGCTACCATTTCTGAGAATAGTCACCTATCTGGTACCCACCTTTCTGCCTCCAACCAATCAAATGCTCTGTCAGTAAGATTCCTCAGGACAAAAGGGCATCCTTGACAGTCCTGCCTGCAAAAGAAGAAATAAATGTTGTAGATCCTACAGATCTTACTTGGGAGCTCCTACTCATATACTTTCTGACCAATCAAGTAATGAAGACTCTAAGCCAATGGGGAAGCATCCACAGATGTACCCAATACTACAGGACTGTCTCCAAGCTGGCAGTTCACCATTTCTCACTCAACCTCCATCTTGGGAAGAGAAGTTCGAAGTCCAAGATTGAAGCCAAGGTCCACTAGACGAGAGTCTAATTCCTAGGTCTCTAAAGTGATCCAAAGGACCGAACAACCAAGTTTTCTTCTTATGAGCTCAAGGTGAAGATTCAATTGTTAAGGTCAAAAATGCATACCGTCAACCTGGGTTCTCTATATATATGCTAACCCTTCCACCTGGGAAGAGTTGGCTGAGCATGCTTCAAGGTTACATCTTTTAGCTCATCCCCAAGAGGAAAAGAAGAAGAAGAGAGAGCAGTTCAGTGCCTGGATCTGCCCAATCCAGTGCCGTGGGAGTAAAGAGAAGAGAAAGAAGAAAGAGAGAAAAGATAGTGAGAAGTCCCTCCACCCTGTTCGACCTAGTCCAACGGTGAAGAGAGAAGTGAGCTAAGAAGGAGAAGCCCAACCTTGAAGAAATGCTTCGTGACTTAGTCAGAAGCTACGTTTGGTTTCTTAGCTCCGATCTACGGTCTTCATTTCCTGCTTTAAACTCCATATCCTTGTGTGTGAGACCAGAAGAACCTTTTACTGCACTTGCAGCATTTTCCTTTTATATTTTTCGCTTGATATTGAACCGTCCCTGCCAGTTTGTGTGCAGGAAGACAGATGGAGTGTGCTCCGTTCTGTGAGAACCATCCCTACCAATTTGTGTGTAGGAAGACAGACAGAGGGTATTCTCTAGCCTGTGGTTTGGGGCGTCGTCCCCGTGTGGTGCTGCATTCGCAGCATGTGGAGAAGCCTCACCGGTTCAGTGAGGGGTGGATGTAGGTCTGCGGGTTTGTAGACTGAACCACCTTAAAAATCCATCGTGCAATGATATGTTCTTGTGTGATTGCCTCCATTTCCTCTACCTTCTTCTCACAGGAACTTATAGTTTTCATTTCAACATTTCTGCTTCAACCAAACACTGCACATAGTGTGAAGCCTTTACGATTTGGCAACACTCTTGTTGTTTGAACAAAGGCTCACACACTCACCTAAGAAAGCACTCTGATGATTTGTATATACACATGTAAATCTTAGGTGTTTGACATTTCTCTGGCTCATAAGCTATTTGTGATCCTGCAAATCTCAGATATGTACATAGTTTCTATGGCACATTACTTGTATGTTTGATAGTTGTCCTATGAGTAGTCTGTAAGCTTCGATTTGCACTTCCCTTTGAGCCTTCGTATACTCATTACTGGGAGAACATTCCTCTCCTAGCGTCGTTCAGCAAACCAGTGCTTGTGATGCAGCAGACTTGTCTGACTGTCGGTTGTTCATAATGCATTTCCTTTGGCGATCCGCTCTCATTCTTGAGTAGCTTAATGCCTTGTGGATATCTAACAAGCACTCACATGTCCAAACATCAATACTATATCTACTGTGTTCAAACCAGAAGATTGTCTAGTGAAAAGATTTTTTAGAGGGCATTTTTATAAGGGGATCTATTCACCCCCCCCCCCCTTCTAGATCCGGTTGCACCCCTTGGACCCAACAATTGGTATCAGAGACTAACTCTGTGTACCTAAGATCCAACGATCTTCAGAGGTGATCCTAGTGCAACCAGTTTTGATTCTTGGTGTTGAACCATTTTCAATGATTCTCTTTATCTATTTTAAGCATGTCTTTTGGTTTGGCATTTTATGTAAAGTGTTAATATCCTTTGAGCTACTCAAGGCACTGTATGATAATGACATTATTTTTGTGTTGTGATTTGTGGCTCTCTCATGGGCTAATCTTTTCAGTTGTGCCTTCTTTTCTGCCATGCTTTAGAACTCTATTGGTCATAGCTTATCTTGGTTAAACTAAGATTCACACTTTACTTCAAATTGAAAATTCAATTGATGGACTATGACTTGAAAAGGATCTCAGCAAGATTAAATGTCTGGCTCATGACGGAAATAACTTTATCTTGAGATTTGAAAATGTGCTTATTGCCAATCAATCTGTAACTCTGATGTTGGTAAACCCTCAATATATATTTATTGATATATCTGTTTATATGATGAAGCCAGGGTTGTTTTTAACCTCTTCTATATCTCAACTTCTTCATTCTTCATGATATTTTTCATGTCATACTTGTTTAATCAATCATCATGCAGTATCCTCCCTACCTTTTATATGGGAGAGAGTACAATTTCTTGTAAAACTCAATTGATGAGTAAATTCATGACATACATTGCCTGAATGTGAATATGAGAATATACTACTTTTGATTGAAGCTCATGCTCAAGGATGAGTATTTTGCTAAGAATATGCTTGTGGGCTGATTCTTGTTTCATAACTCACCTCCTGCTCGGTTCTAAAATCTATGACTCACTTTGTTAAAGAAGGAGGTTGTAGTATGCGTGTACAATTGTGCATATGGTTCAGCCCGGTTCATGGATTTAATTCACAAAGCTTGTTTTAATAAAGTGCTTTGTCTCCCATTTGTATTTTGCCCATTCACCCATTGGGGGAGATTGCAACAAAACCCCTGTACCGTGCATGTGGGTAATATCTTTCATAACGACTGGATTTCATGTACAGATTGTGATTTGCATTTGAACATTAGCATGCTCAGCATATTAATGAATGAAGAACATGACAAGCCAAGAATGAAATCTGCATGTTTCACTCATATTTGCTAGATTCATAGTGATTCTTGAGTGTGCATTTCTTTTGTATGCCTTGCATATTCCATCCTCAAGTATGCTTGCATGCCATGACTCAGTGGTATATTAAATGGTGACAAGAAGGAGGGTAGGTTAACTTGTCTAAATGCTATAACCATGTGAGAGAGTGTGACTCCGCCTAGTACCATGAGTCATGTTGAGTCCCAAACGGTGACAATCAAGAGGGGAGCGGTGAATTGATTGGCCAATTAAAATTTCTTCCAAGGAAAACAATGATAAGTAAACATATAAGCACTAGACCTTACTCGATCATGATCTCACTTGAATGCTTGTAGATAAAGGTGGGTGTTTGATAAATGAAATGGTGTACGCTCAACTCACCGTGAAGCCCACTCGATAATGAATCTGGAAAAATAAACCACAAGTAACACACGGAGTTTTTAGGTGGTTTGGGTACACTGTCGTGTCCCCTACGTCCACCCCTCACACGTGAGGATTAAGACTCCACTATGAAGTGAGCCACACACACACGCTGTGTAGAACAGCAAATACACACACACACGGCACCCGATCTGGGCTACCAAACATACATACACACACACACGTTCGTGTTTCCGATCACGAACACCACACACAAGAATCTGATTTAAGATATACAACAAATGCACAAGCTCAAGCAAAGGATTCAGAAAATGGAGAGTGAAGAATTGTTTATCGTGGTTGAGGCTCCCCCTTTCACTTCTTTGAAGGTAATTGAATGCTTCTGCAGGAGGAAGATCGATCCTTAAGGAAGAATGAAGCTATCTCACACAAGCAAGGTTGTAGCTTTGATATCCCACGCAGCTTGCTGTTGGGGATGATGTAGAGGCTTGATTCAAGCTTCCTCTCTTCACTTTCAGGGTCAGAACAAGGTGGAAGAAGCCCCTGGAGCTGCTGCTGCAAACCTGCACTCACAAGGGTTAGAAAAATAACACACTCTAGATGCCTCTTGCTTCTTAGGGTTTCATACCCCAATAGGATGTATATATATAAAGTTTGGAACATTCAAAGACACCATAGAGACCAGATCCACAAAACCTGGAACGATTGAGGGAGGTTATGTTTGATTGGTATGACTTTTGGTGCATGTGCACGCAAGTCAAAAATCATGGCTCGGGTTCGAGACTGAAAGGGTCGACCCTCGTGAAAGTTTTAAGGTTCATGGGCCAATGGGTCGACCCTCGGGGGTTGTCCGTGAGGGTTTGGAAAAGAGTTTTCAGGGGTCGACCCTTGGGGTCGACCCTCGAGTGAATGGGTCAACCCTTGGGGTCGACCCTTGCAGGTATGGTGAAGGATCCCGCCGGGTTATAAAAAGAATCACCAGGGGTCGACCCTTGGGGTCGACCCTTGCGGTTGGGGGTCGACCCTTTCAGCTGGAGATCAAAAACCCACGTTAACAGAATCAGGGGACCTAGGGGTCGAACCAATGGGTCGACCCTTGTTCCAGAACTTCCAAGAGGTTGATTGAAAGACCCACTAAGTCCAAGAACAAGTCTAGGGGTTTCAAGATGGTTTTTAAAGCACGAGAGGGAATGAAACTCAACCCATTTAAACTTAGATAAGTTCTAAACCAATTTAATCCTTGAGATCAAAATAATGAACTTCAAACCACACAGTCAAAAGTCAATATGTTGAAGTCGATCTCACCAACCGTCCTCGAGTTCCTTAAGCACGTTCCTTGCCCTGTAAAGACATACATTCTGAATTAGATTTAGCTTTGTAATTTACGTTCAAAAGCCTTACCAGATGAAGTTACTCTTGTACCTCCAAAAGCTCCAAGTCTACATCAAGGATGTGCATTTCCAAAGTTTTTCATGTTGGAACAACTCAATTTCAATTCACACATAAATATAGTGTTTGGTCATCATCAAAATATATTTAGTAATACCCACAAGGAGGGGGTTCAACAAGTCACTATCCATGTTCTGCTAAAGCTTCCTCGAGCACTCAAATGCCCATGGATAGAGATAGGGATAATCATACTCATATTTCCTTTTAGAATCAACTGCATCACATCAGCATCTAAGAACCCAAAAAGAATATTTGAAATTCATGCATACATTTAGGGGGAGTTAAAAAGCATAAATTTCTACATTTAAGTTGCATGTTTTGATGTTGTTGATGGATTGCATTCGTGTTGATCCTGAATGCAAGAAAAATGAGAACCTTGTAGGTGTGCCTTGAAGATAAGAAGCATGGAGCAATTCTCCATCAAGAAGTCAAGGTACACGGACCATGCGAGAAGTGATGGATGTCTTCAAAATCAAAATGAAAAACTTCCATGCGAAGACATTAGGTGATACCCTTCTTACTTCCTCTAGAACAAATTCTATTTTTGATAATAATAGCATATGAGGCTCCCTTCTAAAAAAATAAATTCAGATTGTTGAACAGTGTTGTTTGAATGAACGTGTTTGGGATCTGCATGCCTGTAAATAAATTTACAGTGCATTTCATGTGCCATATTGCATGTAGGTTCAAACTAAGGAGTCCTCATTATAGATATTCCTTGTCCCTTCAGTGCATCATCATGTCATGACCTTGTGGTATATTATATGGTCATGTGTGGAAGGACATATTATGTCTATCTGAAAGCCATCACTATGTGTGGGGAAGATCCTCCGCCGAGTACCAAAGGTTAGAATCAAATTCATCCCAGACCTACATCACTTAGAACCTCATGTGCTCATTGGTTAAGCTCTGCATTGACAATGTATCCCCAGTACATCCGGACATGAGCATGTTAGTTGGAGTGCTAAAGGCCTTATTATGAAATAAATGACCTGTTTGTGGAGGAGCCGAACTAGTTCACTCCAACTATGCTTTGCCTTATGTAAATGAATTCCTTTGCTAAGAAGAGTTTAATGTATTTGATACATGATTCAAGTATAAATTGATTCATCTGAAAACTGACCTTGTCTTATACAAAAATCTGTGTTGTTGATGTGCAAATATAGATTCAATTGTCATGATTCATATTTGAAATCGTGTGACATGATTATTGATCAGATTTAATTTGATTGAAATTCTTCTCTAAAATCCATTCCAGTTGAAAAACAGGTCAACTTTGTTTGATGCATGCTCTCCTCAGATTCTATCTAGTAGCTTGTCATTAGTGCAGGCCTTTTCACATTGCATCTTTTGTTTTCTAACTGCTTTGCACAACACCCACTCTCATATCCTTCAGTGATTTTGTATGTCTCTAGTGTTTCTCAAGTGCATAATAACAGTAACTCTCCTGTGCAATTCTAAATGAGTTCATACATTCAGGGAGAGCTTAAAATCATGTTTTCCTTCTAAAGAGCTTCCTGCTAGTCGTTTAGACTGAGCTTATTTTTAATGGTTTGGAGTGTATAAACCTTAAATCTGGATTTGAGGGTCTTGAGAATGACCATCTTAATGTATGGAATAGACTTAAAACAGACATAAAGAATTGTGCCTTAATCTCTTTTTATGATCTGAAAATTGAAAGTAGTGAGGCCACCCTTGTTAAAGAACTGTGCACTGTGTATTGTTTTTAAACATTGAAAATGGTCTGATTCTTTTAAAGGGAACATGCTTATCTTTGAAAACTGCACATGCAAAGCAATGACTTCAACCAACTGAGAAACATGGACCTCTTCACCAAAGAAGTGATAGGTATTATGTCATGAAGTAAAGGTCCAGTTACCTCTATTTAAAGATTATGAGCAAAATCAAAACTAAGGCAGAGCAATGGCTAAAGCTCATTGAGAAACCATGTCCATTCACCAAACAAGTAATGTGGACTGTGTCATGATATGACAAGCCACCTCTGTTCAAATTGAGATAAGATGGTTAGTGAAATTCTGAGTAACCGAGGAGTCTGGTATCTAATCAATGTGTCTCCTCGTGTCAAAGGAACAAACTAAACCTGATTGTTCCTTGTAAAATGAGCAAATGAGAAAGCAATTGGTTTCAAAAAAAAACTTTTTTATGTAAAAAGAAAATGATTCTTATCGGGCTGACCCTAAAGAGAATTTTGCACCTCAAGATGTTTATCTTCAATACTTGTTAAAATTCTTTCTAAAGGGTGTCTCATAAAATCCTTAAGTAAAGAAGAAATGGAATGGGGGAGAGGCTCTTGATCATAAAAGAATCAATTTTAGTTCTACTTAATATGCTAGAACATATCTTCAGGGTTCTTACGTTCAAATTTCAGGCTTATACACTTTGAACCATAGTTGTTGTCATGGTCTTGAACTATGTTGCTCTAAAAGGAGAATTTTGGTTCCTCAAAGGAAAACCCCTGATGTGTGAGCCTACTTAATGAGTTATTCAATCCCACTCCATTGATATTCATTGCCTTAGCTCCTGTTCTTAGCATGCATGAGTTTCACTGCAGCTCATCTCCTTCTTGCATAAACTCTCATGTGGATCCCTTGGTGCCCCCATGTGGATCCCTTGGTGCTACCATGTCTTTCTGTATATTGGCATAAGCCTTTATCATGCATACAGTTTAATTACTTTTATTAATTCCATGCACTACATAGAAAAACACTAAAAAAATCTAAAAATTTGAAAAATCAGAAATCTCCTCAGTGGTTGCCAATTTTTTATTCTTAAACTGAATGTTATGCTTTGGACTATGCTGCATTGACCATTGCTCCATTTTATAGTCTCTTCTTATGTCTGAGACATTCATCAAATTGCCACCGTCTTTTGGTCTCAGTCCCCTTACCTGTTGCACTAGAATTTATGGCTATCTGCTTGCATGCTTGCTTTAATTTGAACTTATTTTTCTAACTTTGTTATTGGCCTTAATTTAAGCCTTCTTTGCTGATGGCATAGGGGGAGAAGTTTTTTAATGAGTCTTTGAGTCTTTGCCTAATTCTTTATTATACTTCTTTAAGAGATGACTCATGACGAACTCTTAATGTCTCATAGTTGCCATCATCAATAAGGGGGAGAATGTTGGATATATGCTGTTTTGATGATGTCTGACTATGACTCATTGATGAGTCTTATCTGCCTTTGATGATGTCAACACTCTTGTATTTTAGGTCAAAGTCTGATAAGATAAGACATCATGTAATGATGTCATGTAATATGCTGAAAGAAGCTCAAAATGCAAAGGCATATGCATGCATAGATATCAAGAAAACATTCGTAGGCACACAAACCAAGAAAGAGCTTGGCAAAAGAAATAAAGATTAATCTACCCAATACAAGTCGACCTCACGTATTCATGTGCACCGACCTCACTGAAGAAAGTCTTCATGTGCACCGACTTTGAATGTTCAGAGTATGTGATGTGCATCGACCTTAATATGCTGCAGACAGGTGTGCATCGACCTTGGTCTTTAGTTGCACTGACCTTCATATGTTGCAGACAGATGTGCATCGACTTTGGTCTTCAGTTGCACCGACCTTCATATGTTGCAGACAGATGTGCATCGACCTTGGTTTTTCAACTGCACCGACTTCCATGCTTCAGATAGGAATGTGCATCGACCTGCATATGAAGAAATATAAAATGTGCATCGACCTTAATGCTTCAGAGAAAATGTGCATCGACCTTTACTAAAGTAATTTCTATGTGCACCGACCTTGAGTGAAGGAGTTGCAATGTGTACCGACCCAATGTGCACCGACCTCAATGTAGAAGCTCTTAATGTACACCGACCTCAATGTAGAAGCTCTTAATGTACACCGACCTTGATACGCATGGACCTTGGAATGAACATCAACCAGTATGTGTTGGAACAGTAATGTGCACCGACCTTGTGGTATGCATCGACCTGCTTGTAATGTAGCATGAAATGTGCACTGACCTTGAAACGTGCACCAACCTTGACAAGCGTCGACCTTGAAATGTGCACCGACTTTAAAATATGCACAAACTTGGGTATGCTAAGTTCTAAATCTGCTTCGACCTTGGAAGAGATAGGTCGACCTCATAAGACATGCCAAGCCCATCTGCACTGACCTCATGGAGAAGAAGCACATGTTCGATGAAATGCCTCACTGAGTAGCTCCCAAGGCTATTCTTAGTAAACCTACAGCGTTTTTTGTCTTGGATCCAGAGAGCATAAATAGGAAGCACAAATGCCAAAATTCACATCTTTTGAGGTCTAGAAAGGCATCTTTACTCAGTCAACCTCCCTGTCATCATGGGATTACTATATCAACTCTTTTGGTTCATGAAAAGGCAAGCTACCATTTCTGGGAATAGTCACCTATCTTGGTACCCACCTTTCTGCCTCCAACCAATCAAATGCTCTATCAGTAAGATCCCTCAGGACAAAAGGGCGTCCTTGACAGTCCTACATACAGAAGAAGAAATAGATGCTGCAGATCCTGCAGATCTTACTTGGGAGCTCCTACTCACATACTTTCTGACTAATCATGTAACACCCAAGAAATTTCTAAGAATTTAAAAGAATTAAACGGGCTATTAAATGAATTTATCTTAATTAGTATATCCTTACTCTAATTCAAGAGGACTAGGCCCATTTAAAGAAACCCTTTTGGCCCAAAATATGGTTTTAGACCTTGGCCCATATTCTAGAAGCTAGAAATTGGTATAATCATGGAATTTAGAGATAAATAGGATAAATAGATGGATACTGGAGGGAAGAGTTTGAAGTAATTTCAAATTTGGCGCCTAGATAGAATGTGGTCTATCGCGAGACCGCATGACAGAAGAAGGCAGTCACCCTAAAGACCGCTAAGCGAAGACAAATTCCGTGAGTGGAAGAAAGTGTAAAAAGATTGGATTTTAGGCATCCAAACTCCTAGAGATCGAAGTCTACAGACTTGTAAACATGCTTATGACTCTCAAGGAACGAATTAACACCTAATTAGGACTCTAAGTCATCCAAATCCTTGAAACCCAAACTAAACCCTATAAATAGATCCCAAGTTTGACCTGTACGACCCCTACTTTTGGCTCACGTGGAACTAAGGTAAGGAGGCAGAATTACAGGTAAGTTCTTTAGTGATTTTTGTTGCTAATACTAAGGTCTAACTACCTTCCAAATTTTGTTCTAGGAGATCAAGTCTACAAAAAGTTAGAAGCTTTCAAAGTCACGGATCCTACACCAATAACCCAGGAATCTGTGCAACGGTCCAGTGAAGATCAGAAAATTAGAAGCCTTAAACCAGGTATTTAGTGATTGTGTCTTTAGAACTTTATGTTACCCTTTATATCTTCTATCTACCCTCCGATTTTCACGTCCATAGGTCAAGGGAATCAGGAGATACAAGAGTGTGAACTCGCTGGTTTAGTACAGAACGTGTAGAACTATGGCTTACTTCCAGTCAGAAATTTGCAGTCTAGGAGAGCTATTTGAGGTAGGTTATCTCATGAATGGCTTAAACATGACATTAGGGATAAAAGCCTTCTGTTTTCAGTCGATTTCATGTATTATATACAGAGAATTTAATGTTTTCATTAGGACTATGCATCTAGTATCATCTTCATGCATGAACTAGCCCTAATTGAATAAAAAGGAAATTCTCTTGATAGTACATAAACCCACGCATATTGGCTGACCTATCCTTGTTCTATCATGCTATAGAGTTTATATATGTTGATTTCCAGACATGATATGTCTTAGATTAGTATTGTATTTTTCGATATTCAAGTTTTCTGTTAACACAGGAAGAAACGGTGTTCCTGTAGATCGCCAGAAATCCTAGCGGTCGTACGATAGACCGTTAGTAACAAGAGACGGTCACCTATTAGACCGTTTAAGTTTTTGAATTGTGTATCTAAGTTAACCCGAGGCTTAATGTAGAATGGTCCAAATTATTATATGTTAAGCCTAGTTAAGTAAGTTTTATACATGTTTTAAATAATATTTTCATATACCCAATTATGTTAACAGCTCGTTCTAATAGATTTCATGATTCTCTATGCGTTAAAGTTAATTAAACTTATGATATTTTCAAGACCAAATCATATATACTTTTATAGTTAACTTGATTTTATGAGATTCATGGACTAGTTATGATTTGATCGCTGGTTATCACTTTCTTATCTAAGAGTCATTTTCTTAATTACATGGCATATACTCCGATATGTGACCACTAGATGCACTTTTTGCACTTATAGGCACACAATCTTGGACTTGAAAGCCTCTCCATTAGATATTCCTTCTACCAGACTAGGTGATCTTGTTTCAAGGTCTCCGTAAGTCTCTGCAAGCCTAGGATTCTCACTAGGACGCCGAGCTGGTTGTACCATTAAAGCCCAATTTGTCTAGAAAACACTATCATGGATTTTGGAGTTTTAATTCCTAAACGGTACTACATTAGATCGCTAAGGCCCAGTTAACGGTCTGGCACATGACCGGTTATATCTCTGAGTCCAGCCATCCAGTCTGGATTCAACCCAATCTACACGGTCCATGACTAGACCGCTTGACTTGTTAAACGGTCCAGTAAATGACCGCTTGATTCCTGATTGTGTCTAACCCGAGGTTTGACCTTTGGGGTTCGTTTTCTTGAGTTCCTAGATGATCTTAGGATTATCTGGAGCATAAATTATGTTTAACAAAGTTAAGGTTGAATTATGGAACCTAATGAATATACCGTTATGCTGTCTGATCGCCACCGTAGCATAATATACCTTAAATCTTTCTTTGATATCTTATGTCAACTTTGGTACGTTTTATGCCTTGGTTACTTGATCATCAAACTTATTATTTGGAATTGATTTCTTAGCGGAAATTATTATCTCGTGGAGGTAGCTGGATTTATAACTTGAAGATGCAAGATCGGGCACAGATTGTATCTAAGAGATCCACGCTAGTCCTCTCGACAGATTGTTGGAAACGTGCTATAAACTATGGGGTACGATGATACTGACGTCGCATTGCGCTGGGCGTGCTTTCTCTTATGAATGGGTGAAACATCACAAAACCCGTTATGAAAATTACATGCTTGATAATGACTTTCTAGTACATAGCCTTTACAAGATTGTGTAAAGTACTTTCTAGATACTTGCTCGTACATTCTTGTTCATGAAAGGCCAAATTTACGTCTACATGCTTAGTCTTACTTGTTCATGCTATCTTATCTACTTGCTCAATTTCATGTCCTTGGTTACTTAGTTATACCGCTTGTTTACCGTATTTTCTTATGTTTCTCTTCCAATTTAGAGCTAAAACATTAATCACTTAAATATTATCTTCATGTTGATACGAAGATACCTACTGGGCAAGTGTGCTCATTATCTTACTATTCCAATCTTTTTCAAGAAGTACAGATGAATCAGATTTGGAGTATACAAGCAACGGGTCCGAGAGTGATTGAAGGACAAATGAATCGAGAGAAGCCATAGTGTCAAATGTCTAGTCGAGTCTTATTGTAATTTTCTATTTTTCTTAAGTCTATGATGTAAGAGTGTTAAGAGTCAAGGATCTTGTGTACTTTGCTATTATGATTATGGAATAAAGTGAAGTTTGAAAAGGTTTACTTGTGCAATTACTTTAGTGTGATTATCTTACGCTCTGATTTCTTACTTTCGAGAGGCTTATCATGCCGGCTATTCACGTTCTCGAAATTCCTTTCGCTGTATTAAAAGCTTGGGATGTGACAGTTAGAGTGATATCAGAGCATAGGACTAGAAGTCCTAGGGAAAAGTCATGTCATAGGTTAAGTCTAAGGTTTAAGGACCCACACCTATGAAACTAGGAAAGAAACTTCCTACCTATGAGAGGAAAAAGGGATAGAACCTGGGATGAGATAGTAATTAGAATTATTTCTAAGGTTAATTTCACTCATTCCATTAGAATTGACAAACTTTGTCATCCTTCTCAGGTACCTTACTCTCATCATGGCTCATCGTGTTGACTGGGGAGGTATGCAACAAACCGTTGCCGGTCTCACCCAAGCATTACAGAATAAAGCCGGTGCTGGGGCAAGAGCTGGAGACCTACACTGTAATTTTCAGGGTTTAAATCCTCCACGATTTTCAGGTTCTTCTAATCCCGATGAGGCAGAAAACTGGATCGATGAAATGAACCATATATTCGAGGTCATGTAGTGTGCCGACCAAGAAAAGGTTCATCTTGCTGCGTTCCAGTTAAACAAAGATGCCCGCACTTGGTGGAAGGTAATTCCAGCACTGCCTGCAGACGCCCCACACACATGGGATGGTTTTCTGACTCTTTTTCAAGCCAAGTACTTCTCCGAGCATGTCAAGGAGAGGAAGGCATCCTAATTCACGTCACTTCGTCAGGGCATGATGTCCGTAGCAGAATATGAGTTACAGTTTTCTCATCTTGCACCCTATGCTTAGCACCTAGTGAGCACAGATCTCTTAAAGGCAAATCGCTTTGTGGACGGGTTACGTCCTATTTTTATCCAGCAACTTGGCTCACAGAACATTCGGACATATGCGGAGATGGTCCAACGGGCACACCTATGTGAACGGACCTTGGAGAAGGTCGATAAACTCAAGAGTAAAGTGGAGGAGCCGAGCCGAAGGTCTGATCGGCGAGGTAAGAAGCCAAAAAAATTCAGCATTACCTATAATTCTCAGGATAGTAGGAAGAGATCCTGGAGTGGGAACGACAATGATGAACGTCATAAAAAAATACGAGGAACATCTAAAAGTTACTTTGCAAACTCTATGAGAACATCAAGTCTATGCTAAATTGAACAAATGTGAATTTTGGCTTAAGGAAGTCTTTTTCCTTGGCCATGTAATTTCTAAAGAAGGCATTGCAATAGATCCTTCTAAGGTTGAAGCTGTGAAAAGCTAGAGACGACAAAATATCGTATGTAAAGATCAAAGTTTCATTGCTCTGGCTGGTTATTATAGGCGATTCATCAAAGATTTCTCCAAAATCGCCGCACCTTTAACAAGACTTACTAGGAAGGAAAATCCTTTCAAGTGGACAAAGGAATGTGAAGAAAACTTCTTAGCTCTTAAAGAACATCTCACCACGGCACCCGTACTAGCATTGCCCATAGAAGGTGGCGGATTTGAAGTTTATACCGATGCATCTGGCATTGGCTTGGGCTATGTACTTATGCAGAATGGCAAGGTGATCTGTTATGCTTCTAGACAATTGAAGCGACATGAAGAAAATTATCCTGTTCATGATCTGGAACTGGCAGCTGTCATATTTGTCTTGAAGATTTGGCGTCACTACCTTTATGGAGAGAAATTGACGGTCTATTCGGATCACAAAAGCTTGAAATATCTATTCTCTCAGAAGGAGCTGAATATGAGACAAAGGAGATGGTTGGAGTACCTTAAAGACTTCGATTTGACTATCCAATATCATCCTGGCAAGGTGAATGCTGTAGCCGATGCACTCAGCAGGAAACCGATGGGAAAGCTATCAAGTCTTATGAAAGGTATGACCAATCTCATTTCTAAATTAGCTCAATTGAATTTAGATATTAATATGCAGAAGAAAGTGGATTACTTTATAGCCAATATCTGGACTCAACCCACCTTAATAGAAGAACTGGTTAAGCTGCAAGACAATGACCCTGTGTTATTAGCGATTAAGGCCAATATAGAGCAACGGCCAGATTTCTCTATTAAAAATGATGGAAGATTGATATTCCAAGATTGAGTTTGTATACCATATCATGCTGATACTAAGAAATTGATCTTAGAAGAAGCTCATAAATCTAAATACACCATTCATCCTAGTGCTACCAAGATGTATCAAGACCTTAAAATAAGCTATTGGTGGCCCAATAAGAAAAGAGAGATAGCAGATTATGTGTCATGCTGCCTTACTTGTCAACAGATTAAGGTAAAATATCAAAGGCCCGCTGGAAAATTACATCCCTTGAAAATTTCGGAATGGAAATGGGATAGTATAGGGATGAATTTTATCATGGGACTGCCTAAATCGAGAGGTGGACATGATGGAATATGGGTAATCATAGACCGTTTAACCAAATCAGCTCATTTCCTACCTATTAAAAGCTGATGGTCTGTGGATATCCTAGCAGCATTATACATGAAGGAGATTGTTAAGTTACATGGTGTCCCTGTCACTATTATTTCTGATCGAGACCCTCGATTCACTTCACAATTCTGGAAAGGTCTATAGAATTCTTTGGGGACCCGATTAAGTTTCAACACAGCATTTCATCCACAAACTGATGGACAAACTGAAAGAACTAATCAAGTAGTGGAGGATATGCTAAGAGCGTGTGTTATGGACTTCGGTAGAAGATGGCATGACCATTTACCTCTAGTGGAATTTTCCTATAACAATAGCTATCAGGCTAGCATTCATATGGCACCATTTGAGGCACTTTATGGGAGAAGTTGTCGCTCACCGATCTGCTGGAATGACGTAGAAGAAAAACAACTGCTAGGTCCTGAATTGATAAGGGATACTACTGAGAGAGTAAAGCTAATTCGAGAAAGACTCAAGATAGCTCAAGATAGACAGAAATCGTATCCTGATAATCGAAGGCATGACCTGGAATTTCAAATAGGTGACCATGTATTTCTCAAGGTCTCTCCAGGTCGAGGTATTCGAAGGTTCGGCATCAAAGGAAAGCTTACTCCAAGATTTATCGGCCCTTTTGAAATCCTTGAGAGAGTTGGCGAAGTAGCTTATCGATTGGCTTTACCTCCTTAATTGGCTGGAGTTCATGACGTATTCCATGCCTCAATGCTCAAAAGGTACGTTCCAGATCCGTTTCATGTTATAAGTTATGATAACTTGGAAATTCAAAAGGATTTAACGTACAAGCAAAAACCTATCAAAATACTTGAGCAAGAAGTGCGTCAACTTCGGAACAAAGCTATCCCTATGGTCAAAGTTCAATGGAGCAAATCTTGACCACATGAAGTAACATGGGAAACCGAAGAGGCCATGCGCAAAAGATTTCCAAAGATATTTGAATATAAGTACACTCTCCATAAATCCGTGTATTGAATTTGGGGATAAATTATTTTTAAGTGGGGGAGGATGAACACCCAAGAGATTTCTAAGAATTTAAAAGTATTAAATGGGCTATTAAATGAATTTATCTTAATTAGTATAGCCTTACTCTAATCCAAGAGGATTAGGCCCATTTAAAGGAACCCTTTTGGCCCAAATTATGGTTTTGGACCTTGGCCCATATTCTAGAAGCTAAAAATTGGTAGAATCACAAAATTTAGAGATAAATAGGACAAATAGATGGATAATAGAGGGAAGAGTTTGAAGTAATTTCAAATTCGACGCCTTGATAGAATGCGGTCTATCGCGAGACCGCATGGCAGAAGAAGGCGGTAACCCAAAAGATCGCTAAGCGAAGACAGATTCTGTGAGTGGAAGAAAGTGTAAAAAGATTGGATTTTAGGCATTCAAACTCCTTGATACCGAAGTATATAGACTTGAAAACATTCCTTGGACTCTGAAGGATAGAATTAACACCTAATTAGGACTCTAAGTCGTCCAAATCCTTGAAACCCTAACAAAACCCTATAAATAGATCCCAAGTTTGACCTGTGCGACCCTTACTTTTGGCTCGCGTGGAACTAAGGTAAGGAGGTAGAATTAGAGGTAAGTTCTTTAGTGGTTTTTGTTGCTAATACCAAAGTCTAACTACCTTCCAAATTTTGTTCTAGGAGATCAAGTCTACAAGGAGTTAGAAGCTTTCAAAGTCACGGATCCTACACCAATAACCCAGGAATCTGTGCAGCGGTCCAGTGAAGATCAAGAAATTAGAAGCCTTAAACTAGGTATTTAGTGATTGTGTCTTTAGAACTTTATGTTACTCTTTATATCTTATATCTACCCTCTGATTTTCACGTCCATAGGTTAAGGGAATTAGGACATACAAGAGTGTGAAGTCGCTGGTTTAGTATAGAACGAGCAGAACTAGGGCTTACTTCCAGTCAGAAATTTGTAGTCTAGGAGGGTTATTTGAGGTACATTATCTCATGAATGGCTTAAACATGACATTAGAGATAAAAGCCCTCTATTTTCAGTCTATTTCATAAATTATATACTGAGAATTTTATGTTTTCAATAGGACTATGCATCTAGTATCATCTTCATGCATGAACTGGCTGTAATTGAATCAAAAGGAAATTCTCTTGATAGTGCATAAACCCATGCATATTGGCTGACCTATCCTTGTTCTATCATACTATAGAGTTTATATATGTTGATTTCCAGGCATGATTTGTCTTAGATTAGTATTGTATTTTTCTATATTCAAGTTTTCTGTTAACAAAGGATGAAACGGTCTTCCTGTAGACCGCCAAAAATCCAAGTGGTCATACGATAGACCGTTAGCAACAAGAGACAGTCACCTATTAGATCGTTTACGGTTTTGCATTCTATATCAAAGTTAACTCGAGGCTTAATGAAGAATGGTCCAAATTATTATATGTTAAGCCTAGTTAAGTAGGTTTTATACCTGTTTTAAACAATATTATCATATACCCAGTTATGTTAACAGCTCGTTCAAGTAGATTTCGTGATTCTCTATGCGTTAAAGTTATTTTAACATATGATATTTTCATGACCAAATCATATATACTTTTATAGTTAACTTGATTTTATGAGATTCATGGACTCGTTATGATTTGATCGTTGGTTATCACTTTCTTATCTAAGAGTCATTTTCTTAAGTACATGGCATATACTCCGGGATGTGACCACTAGATACACTTTGTGCACTTATAGGCACTCAATCTTGGACTTGAAAGCCTCTCCGTTAGATATTCCTTCTACCGGACTAGGTGATCTTGTTTCAAGGCCTCTGTAAGTCTCTGCGAGCCTGGGATTCCCACTAGGACGCCGAGCTGGTTGTACTATTACAGCCCAATTTGTCTAGAAAGCACTATCATGGATTTTGGAGTTTTAATTCCTAAACGGTCATACATTAGACCGCTAAGGCCCAGTTAACGGTCTGTCACATGACCGCTTATATCTCTGAGTCCAGCCGTCCAGTCTGGATTCAACCCAATCTAAACGGTCCATGACTAGACCACTTGACTTGTTAAACGGTCCAGTAAATGACCGCTTGGTTCCTGATTGTGTCTAACCCGAGGTTTGACCTTTGGGGTTCATTTTCTTGAGTTCCTAGATGATCTTAGGATTACGTGGAGCATAAATTATGTTTAACAAAGTTAAAGTTGAACTTTGGAACCTAATGAATATACCGTTATGCTGCCGGATCGCCGCCGTAGCATAATATACCTTAAATCTTTCTTTGATATCTTATGTCAACTTTGGTACGTTCTATGCCTTGGTTACTTGATCATCAAACTTATTATTTGGAATTGATTTCTTGGCCGAAATTACTATCTCATGGAAGTAACTGGATTTGTAACATGAAGATGCAAGATCGGGCACGGATTGTGTCCAAGGGCTCCATGCTAGTCCTCTCGATAGATTGTCGAAACATACTATAAACCATGGGGTACGATGATACTGGCGTCGCATTACGTTGGGAGTACTTTCTCTTATAAATGGGTGAAACATCACAAGACTCGTTATGAAAATTACATGCTTGATAATGACTTTCTAGTACATAGCCTTTACAAGGTTGTGTAAAGTACTTTCTACATACTTGCTCATACATTCTTGTTCATGAAAGGCCAAATTTACGTCTACATGCTTAGTCTTACTTGTTCATGCTATCTGATCTACTTGCTCAATTTCATGTCCTTAGTTACTTAGTTATACGGTTTGTTTACCACATTTTCTTATGTTTCTCTTCCAGTTTAAAGCTAAGACATTAATCACTTAAATATTACCTTCATGTTGATACGAAGATACCTACTGGGCAAGTGTGCTCATTATCCTACTATTCCAATCTTTTTCAGGAAGTACAGATGAATCGGATTCGGAGTTTACAAGCAACGGGTCAGAGAGTGATTGAAGGACAAACGAATCGAGAGAAGCCATTGTGTCAAATGTCTAGTCGAGTCTTATTGTAATTTTCTATTTTTCTTAAGTCTATGATGTTAGAGTGTTAAGAGTCAAGGATCTTGTGTACTTTGCTATTATGATTATGGAATAAAGTGAAGTTTAGAAAAGCTTACTTGTGCAATTACTTTAGTGTGATTATGTTGCGCTCTGATTTCTTGCTTGTAAGAGACTTACCATACCAGCTGTTCGCGTTCCCGAATTTCCTTCTACTGTATTAAAAGTTCGGGCCGTGACAAATCAAGTAATGAAGACTCCAGGCTAATGGGGAAGCATCCACAGATGTACCCAATTCTGCAGGACTGTCTCCAAGCTGGCACTTCGCCATTTCTCACTCAACCTCCATCTCGGGAAGAGAAGTTCGAAGTCCAAGATTCAAGCCAAGTTCCACTAGACCAGAGTCTAATTCCTAGGTCTCTGAAGTGATCCAAAGGACCGAACAACCCAGTTTTCTTCTTATGAGCTCAAGTTGAAGATTTAAATGTTAAGGTCAAAAATGCATACCGTGAACTTGGGTTCTCTATATATATGCTAACCCTTCCGCCTGGGAAGAGTGGGCCGAGCATGCTTCAAGGTTACATCTTTAGCTCGTCCCCAAGAGGAAAATAAGAAGAAGAGAGAGTAGTTCAACGCCTGGATCTGCCCAATCCAGTGCCGTGGGAGTAAAGAGAAGAGACAGAAGAAAGAGAGAAAAGAGACTGAGAAGCCCCTCCACCCTGTTCGACCTAGTCCAGTGGTAAAGAGAGAAGTGAGCTAAGAAGGAGAAGCCCAACCTTAAAGAAATGCTTCGTGACTTAGTCAGAAGCTACATTTGGTTTCTCAGCTCCGATCTACGGTCTTCATTTCCTACTTTAAACTCCATATCCTTGTGTGTGAGACTGGAAGAACCTTTTGCTGCACTTGCAGTATTTTCCTTTTATGTTTTTCACTATATCTTGAACCGTCCCTGCCAGTTTGTGTGCAGGAAGACAGACGGAGTGTGCTCTGGTCTGTGAGAACCATCCCTACCGGTTTGTGTGTAGGAAGACAGACATAGGGTGTTCTCTGGTCTGTGGTTTGGGGCGTCGTCCCCGTGTGGTGCTGCATTCGCAGCGTGTAGAGAAGCCTCACCGATTCGGTGAGGGGTGGATGTAGGTCTGCGGGTTTGCAAACTGAACCACCTTAAAAATCCATCGTGCAGTGGTATGTTCTTGTGTGATTGCCTCCACTTCCTCTACCTTCTTCTCACAGAAATTTATAGTTTTTATTTCAGCATTTCTGCTTCAACCAAACACTGCACATAGTGTGACGCCTTCACCATTTGACAACACTCTTGCTGTTTGAACAAAGGCTCACACACTCACCTAAGAAGCACTCTGATGATTTGTATCCACACATGTAAATCTTAGGTGTTTGACATTTCTCTGGCTCATAAGCTATTTGTGATCCTGCAAATCTCATATATGTACATAGTTTCTATGGCACATTACTTGTATGTTTGATAGTTGTCCTATGAGTAGTCTATAAGCTTCAGTTTGCACTTCCCTTTGAGCCTCCGTATACTCATTCCAGGGAGAACATTCCACTCCTAGCATCATTCAACAAACCAATGCTTGTGATGCAGCAGACTTGTCTGACTGTCAGTTGTTCATAATGCATTTCCTCCGGCGATCCGCTCTTATTCTTGAGTAGCTTAATGCCTTGTGGATCTCTAACAAGCACTCACATGTCCAAACATCAATGCTATATCTGCTGTGTTCAAACCAGAAGTTTGTCTGGTGAAAAGATTTTTTAGAGGGCATTTTTATAAGGGGATCTATTCAACCCCCCCTTCTAGATCCAGTTGCACCCCTCGGACCCAACAAGGCTGACCTATGGGGGATTGGTAAGAGGTATATGTGGATGTAGGGGGATGAGGGGGCTCGGAGTCTAGGGAACTTTGAAGTTGATGGCGAACGAAGCGGGCTCGACTGTAGAGTTGTTGCCAGGAGATGATATCATTCAGATCTAAGATAAGACGATACTCGGGCGTTGCATTAGAAATAAGCATCCTAATTTGCTCTTTCTCCAGAATATGCCCCGGGACTTGCGCGATCATATGACGCTAGTGGTCAGCAAATGTAGAGAATTCCTCATCGGGTCTCATCTTCTCTTGGGCCAAATCCACAACAGTGTACCTAGGCCTAACTTGGTCTTGATATTGTTGGATGAATTTTTCCAGAAGAATCTAAAAGTTCACAACCTCATCTTACGATAGAGAGAAAAACCAATCTCGAGTCAGGCCTTCTAAGGGTAGACAGAACAAATAAGCCATTAAACAACCGTTGTGCTGAAACTGAGCCGACTCATAAATGAACTCCTTCAAGTGCACATAGGGTTCACCGGTTCCACCATAACGGCGATATGTAAGAATTTGCGAAGGTGGTGGAAGACAGAGATTTTGAAATTCAAACGGGACACTCAAAGAAGGTTTGGGATCGATCCGCCATTGAACCTCATCAAGCTGGCGTTGGGCTTGAGAAATGACCTCCTCGGTGGGGAGAGATCGAGAATAATGAGGGCCAGCTTGGGAAAAGGGTTGTGGATTTAGACCAACAAGAGAATAATGGGCCGGATAGGAGGATCCAAACTGAGAAGAAGAAGGGCCCATTCTGGGAGTGGAAGGATACATGGTGTGACGACCCGGATCCCGGATACCAGATATACCCGATAGGACTACCGGATACACCTGATACCACTTGGAACTCGCGAGGCCTCCCAAGAGCGGTAAAGCTCCGAAGGGATAAAAGGATTGTCATGTAGTACATTAAAGCCACAGAGATATAACAGTAAGCAATTAAATTTCATTAGATCGGTTTGCTAAAGTAGATGAAATAAAATTACTTTTTAATTAACAATTTCAATTTAACAGTTATACCAAAGTCCAGTCCAAGAAATTAAAGACAAGTACATGCCACAGGGAAAGAACGTACACTGAGGTCGGGGGATACCCGACGCAGGTACCGCTGGCAGCTACAGACGCGCCACACCAGGAACCACGGACAGAGACGACGCCACCCACCTGAAAAGCAGGGGTGAGTCTCCAAGAAGAGGTTCAGTAGGGGTCACACGGATCCCCACTGAACATCACGCAGCACACGGAACAGAAAGCAACAGTGGTAGCAAAGTAGAAAAGCTACAGTACAAAGCTGTAAAAAGAACAGGAACAACAGGAGTAGGGAATAGGCTAAGAGCAAGGGAAGCTAAAAGAAAAGGGAAAAGCGAGGTCGTAAATCTCGGAACACGGCCACCGAGAGGAACTCGGCTCCCTAAGCTACTCCAAGCAGCGACAGAAGGGCGACTCTGATCTAACAAAGTCAGGAGTTACCGATCTGTCAACACGACGCCAGGCCTAAGATGAAGACCTGCAAGGACAGACAAAAGTCTAGAAAAGATCTAGACAGACGACAGACAGACTCAACGACACACACGACTAGAACGTCGTGCACGTAACACAACATTGACCTCGAGTAGGGCCACAGGAGGGCTAACTCAAAAAGGTCACGATGCACAAGAAACGTGAAGAGTCACGTATCACGTGACGGAAACACCTCCTCACTAGAAGAACAGCCAGCTACGTCCATTGACGTCTTACACTGTGCCACGAGTGTCTCGCCTACGGTACAACTGAAGCCATGGCAGAGTCGTAGACACGCGCTGAACCAAACAGGAACTACAACAATAACAAGTAACTATTCAGGGTCACGCCCTTCGACGTAAGTCCTCAGCCCCTGACCACGTGTGCACACACTGGCTCTTGCCTAAGCTAGGCCCTCTAGCTAGTTTTCTCCCTTGGTAGGACGTCACCGCTGGCCGGGAGCCCACGAAACTAGCTTACAAACCGCATCTCGGGAACTGCCCTTTCCACCCCTCCGAGGTGGGTCAGCACATTGGATCGCATGCGTCGACAGGCTACGACTAATGGAGGTTCACAAGACACAAGACTCAGAAACACAAGCGCTAGAGTACAGACAAGCTAGAACGCACTATCGCACGTACTACTAGGCACCACTGGCAGTACGACTACTGCCAACAGACTCAGGACTAGGCAACTAGACCTACAACATAATGATCCTTGAGTCGGATGACTCAAACATAAGATCGTCACTGACGGCAGAACAAGCCGCCAATCGGTCTAATCCTAAGCCACGGGAAACGACGCTCCGCAGAAAAGGACTCACGGAGAGCTGAGGGTGTTGTGCCCCTGTGTGGTTTTGATGATGGCTGACACACCATGAGTCACACTGAGGTGTGCTAATTAATTTAGATGACTATTTGACTGCTTAAATATCTCATTGTTTGCTTGAATAGCTAATTCATGAATATGGCTAAATTGGGTTAACGTAGTGGCTAATTGTTCATGCATCGTTGACACTTCAAGGACACTGCGTTGACGCAGTAGTTGCTGGTTTACTTGCTGCGTTGACGCAGTGGAACAGCTGGGTTGACGCCATGCTGCCTTGTCTACCTTTTGTGTGGATGTCTATACATTGTCTTTGTTTCAAAGTCTACATTGGCTCTTGGTCTTCAAATCGATACAGAGTCTTCATCTTCTGAAGTCTGTACAGCCAGTGACTTGACAAAGTCTGTACAGTGTCTCATATTGGCCAAGTCTATACAGCCTCATCCTTACCTTCGTTCCAAGCCAAAGTCTACACATTGGTTTTCATTTGAAGTTTGTACACTCACCAGTGAATGACAAGTCCACACATTGGACTGTAGCTGTTCGTTCTTCATGTCTATACACTGGATTGTCTAACTTCAACTCTATACATCCGATTACTGTTGCAGTGTTCACCAAGTCTTTACACTGCTTCAGATCTAAGTCACAATGACATATGAATGGCGTGTTTGTGATTAAGTCTTGATTCATTAATCTCTTCGTTTGAATTAATTCCTGATGCAAGACAGGAACAGGGTCGACGCTAGAGCTTAAGGCGTCCACGCACCAGTGAAGATGCATCCACGGATACTCTTCACAGCGTTAACTCCATGCAAAGGCTGCGTCAACTCAGCCACTCAAGAAGCAGAGGCCTTGTCTGAAATACTCCAATGCGTCAACGCCATCAACAAGCAGCGTCGACGCAGCGGCTTAGGAGACGAATATACAAAGCAAGAAAGGCCTTAATGTACATGTCCGTGCGTCAACGCCGCCCACTGGCAGCGTGGACGCATCAGTTCAAGTATCTCCTTGCAACCTTTGGAGTACCTTGGCAGCGTCGACGCTGTAGCTCGTTGGGTCGATGCAGCAGCTTGATGGAACGATAAGGTGACCAGAGGGTGGACGCAGCTGCACAATGCGTCAACGCACTCCTTGACGCAAGAAGGCTGAAGCCATCCAATTTCAGCTGCTGGAACACACCAATGCGTCAACGCAGCATGATGAGAGCGTCGACGCAACATGTCTATCTTCTGAAGACCTGATCACTGGATCACCGATGCATCAACGCAGCAGGATGATGGAGTCAACGCAGCAGACTTGAGTCTTGCTGGTAGAATGCTCTTGAAGGGTGCGTCAACCCTATGAAGCAAGGCACGTGATCCTAGGTGGCTGGCTCGTAGTCCCAGGATGGATGAGGTACCAGGATGCTGACACGTTGAAGCTGGGGCCTGCTACTTCACCACGTGGACCAATCAATTGAAGCTCTCTAGGGCATCTCTGCCCTATCCTCCGGAGCCCCTGTTATTGGTATATAAATCCCTCTTCATCTTCAGAAAAAGGGAGCTCACTCCAAGGAAGAAGAAAAGAAAAAGAGGCCATCTGAGAGCAAAAGAGAGCCATCGAGAAAAGCTGAAGAGCAGAGAGTGCCTTCACAATATAGAGAATAGAGAAGAAAGAAAGAAAGAAGAAGAAGAAGAAAAGAGAGTTCGTGCTGGGAGAAAGAGAGAAACAGAAGAAGAAGAAGCTCCTGCTGGACCGTGGATCAAATCCAGGCCAGCCAGCTCCTGCAAGAGCCACATTTGATTTTATCTTTTCAGCTTTCTGTTGCTGCGTTTTTGTTTTTCCTTTGAACTATTCACTTGCCGTTCTTCGATCCTCTAGTGTGAGGTCGGGTTCCCTCCGGTGTGGAGGAAGAGAGACTTGCATCTCTGGTTGCCTTTGACTGGGTGTCATTGGTTGTTTACCTCCGGTTGAGAGGAAGAGAGGTCCGAGACCTCTAGTTTGCAGGTGACTTGGGGTCACCTGTGCTGCCCTCTGGGTTTCAGAGGAAGAGAGACTTGGGTCTCTAGGTTCCCCTCCGGTTTGGAGGAAGGGAGGTTTGGTCCTCCGGTTCTGGGCTTATGGATAGCAAGTCCAGGGGTTCCCTCCGGGTCTGGAGGAAGAGAGACCGTGTGTCTCTGGTTTCCAAGTGGCTGGGAGTCACTTGGGGTGTCCCTCCAGTTGGGAGGAAGAGGGGAGGGTGTTCCCCTAGTCAAGCTGTTTGGTAGCATTTGTTGCAGACTGAGTCTGCTGTGCTAGTGTTACTAGTGGAAGCCTCACTCCGGTTGGGAGTGAGGGGTGGACGTAGGTCTTTGGACTGAACCACCTAAAAATCATTGTGCAGTGGTTTGGTTGATTGCCTACTTCCGCTAGATGCATCCTAGGACCGTGATTTAATTGATTATCTATCCCTAGAGTTTAATTGAGTTTGCATATCTTATGTTTGATCAATTGTCCACAGATCTAGTTGTTATCATCTAATGCGAATTTTAAATTGGGTAGAATTCTTTGAAAGATCCATTCACCCCCCCTCTGGATCTGTGTTTATCAATCGCACCATACTAACAATTGGTATCAGAGCGGTTCTCTGATTGATCAGATCCAACGATCTGCAGAGGATCCTGTTGTCCTTGGTGCTTTTTCTGGTTCTACCCTTTGCTGCATTAATCTAGTTGCCGATTTATTCAATGGGTTCTCCACCGGTTTTCAATGGCTCTAACTTTAACTCATGGATTAGCAGTCTTCACAATTATGTGAAAATGATTAATCCGGATCTGTGGAAGTTAATTTCACAAGGTCCCCACAGATTGCCAAAAGAAAAGTCCAAATGGACTAAAAGTCACAAGTCAAATTATGGAGAAAATCAGAAAGCCTTTAACCTGATGAGGGCAGCTACTGACAAGGCTCTCCATTCTTGTTTTTATGACTGCAGGTCCGCTAAGGACATTCTGGATCAGCTGAAGCTAGCTCAGAGGATGAATGAGAACAACTCCATGATGGCTGACGAGAGCAACCATAGCAGTGATCAAGAGGAATTCCAAGATGCTGAAGAGGTAATCATCCCCTTCTCTAGCTTCACTTTAGATGACTGGGTAGATGCCTATGCTGATATGTTTCACTCCCATGAAAAAATGAGCAAGAGGTATAGAAGACTGAAAAAGAAGCTGGAAAAACTAGGAGGTGAAAATCTTGAAACTTTGAAAACTGAAAATGAAATATTTAGAAGACAGATAACAGAGTTTGATTCTATTAGTTCAGACTTAGATCATTTCAAATCTGAAAAACAATCTCTTATGATACAAGCTGGTCTACACAAAAAGGAGAGTCAAGAGCTTGTTTGTGAAATTGCTGAACTAAAGGAAAGGCTTAGCTTAGTTGATCAGGCTCACAACAATGATATTGTTCAAAATGAAAAATTTGTGAGAGAATTAGAATGTGTCAACTCTGAATTGGAAAAAATGAAATCTGCAAATGAAATACTCAATAATCAGCTCAAGGAATTTGAACTCAAATCAATAAATTTTACAAAAGAAAATAGATTGATTTCTGAAAAACTAGAGGCTGATAGAGTAACAAATTCAGAGATTCACAAAAATCTTGACAAACTTCAATCTGAAAAATAACAGGAAATGTTTCATGAATGTCAGTCTCTCTCAGATGAATGGGTGCTTGATGCTGATCTCCTAGAGCAGAACAGTAAACTGGAAGAGGAAATCAATGAGTTGAAACATCTAAACACCCAGCTGACAGATAGGCTAATGATAATGGAAAAAGGCAAGTGTGTGAGTGTGGATAATTCTGATAGGTTGATGAATGCTGAACAAGAAATTGAGAGTCTGAAAACCATCAACTTAATATTAAATGGAAATGTCAGTTGTAGTGAACGGAAAATAGCTGGATATGAGCTTACTATCATATCCCTTCAACAAGAAGTTGATGATCTTTATAAGTCCCTATCTGAAGCTGACAAGGAAATAGAATTAAAACAGGAAGTAGAAAAACTCAAAAGTCTGAATGATGCCTTGCATCAACAAGTAATTTCCTGTGAAACAGATTTGTCCAAATATGAAGCTAAAATTGCTGATTTGAATTCTGAGATTAAAGATTTGAAAAATTCTCTATCAAAATTTGTCAAGGGAAAGGACAATCTGAATAAGCTTCTGGGAAAGACTGATAACTCTCAGAGAGAAGGGCTGGGTTACAGTTCAACAAACAAAAGGATCAATAGCAATAAAACTTCAACTGTGTTTGTAAAAGCTTCTGATCAAAACACAACTGCTGGTCCTTCTGTTTTCCAATTCACTGCACAAAAATCCACTGAAAAACCCAAAACTGTGGAACAAAATCAAAAACTGAAAAAGGGTGAAACTTCACAGAAGAAGGATAAAGACACCCCTGTTGCTATAAAGAAGGCTACACACAACTCACATGATCTCTCACACACTCATATTAAAAAGGGGTCATGTTATTATTGTGGGAAAGGAGGTCACATAATGGAAGATTGCTGATTGATGTTAAAGGATGAGCATACTAGTGGAACCTTACATTCAAGAAATCTTTCTGATAGAAATCATGCTGCTAGGAAGCCTGATGCTTCATGTTATTATTATGGGAAGCATGGTCATCACATGAATGAATATTTTATCATGAAAGAATACGATAAACTACATGCCAGGTCTTCCATGCACTTTCATGATCCATATGGATCTAAACACAAATCTAATCAGCACAATGTGTGCTTCAACTGCAATAAGCCTGGGCACAAGGCTGCTAAGTGCTGGTTTAGATCTACTTGGGGTAAAAATGGTTTTCATAAAAGAAATTCTTTTGCTTGCTCTCACTGTGGGAAGAATGGCCATACAGTCAAGAACTGTTGGCATGTTCAGAAGAACAATGTTAACCCCTATGGTGTCAAATTCCCTGCAAAACCATTAGCAAGATTTTCATGCTATAACTGTGGGAAGCAAGGTCACAAATCTTCTGAATGTTGGCTGGTTAGGAATAAGAATCAAACTATTCATGCATATAACAGAAAATCTTATAATCATGTTTATAAACCTCATGCTACTGTTACTATGCATCCTAAGAATCAGAAACCAGTCACATCATGTAGATACTGTGGAAAGTATGGTCACTCTATGAAAACTTGCTATCTGATGGATCATGATGACCATGCTGCTATGAATTTGCTTAGAACACCTGTTAGGGGTAAGGCAGGACCCAAAGCTGCTTGGGTCCCTACAAGTTCAAAATGATCAATATTTTGCAGGTGTGCCTTGGGTGCTGAAGAACAAAAAGGAGGAAATAAACCAAGGCACCCAAGTTGATAAAGCCCCATTAAGGTAAATTCTCTGCACTTCTTGCTCTTAGAATAACTGCATAGCATGTTAAATCCGTCTTTGCATATCAACTCACCATCTACATTGTTAGATTTAATTTTCTAAACTCTCTTCCTACATGATTTGCATATTTAATGATAGACTGAATTTGCATATGCTGCCATTGAAAAATCTGATGCACTATCATGCACCCTGTAAGGGGGAGTTTGTCTAGTCTCATGCATTGTTTTCATGTCATATAGGTTGATTCTGTGTTTTTAGATAGGGGGAGTAAATGCATAGCATATCACTCATTTTGAAAAATAAAAAAAAGGGGGTGATACATTGCATATAGACAGGGGGAGCCTGCTTAATCTCTTCAGCTGTCTTTATCTGAACTCTACCTGTCCACCTATCTGATTCATCCTGTCATATCTGTGTTACCAGTGATTTCAACATCAAATGATCTCTCCTGACTGTTTTTGAAGTATTCATAATCTGAATTTATACCTTATTGATATATGTCTGCCTCTCCTAAATCTGCTGAAGGAGAGCTTCACTTCAATTCAGTCAAGTCTGAACTTCCTTGCTCAAGGGCAGATTCTTTGCTGAAATTTTTTCAGAATCCATGTTGTTTGTTGAAATATCAGTCAGCTCTCTTGAGTTACTAAGCTGAGATATGAAGTAAACCTTCAGTCTGAATACTACTTCATAAATGCTAAAACATCTTTAATGAGGAACCTTCCATTATACATGCTTAAGAACATTTGTTAACTGGAACTGGTTTAAGTCTTATGTACTCCTGTTTAGACACAAGGAACTTGGAAATATCTGATTCAATCTCTTAATAAACTTTAACTGTCTGCTTCATGTAAATTCATGTAAGAGCTTCTGACATCTGAAAAGTTGATATCCTTGTCTATGTTGTCTGAGATATATAGTGTACTTGTTCTGAATCATGGACAGAGCAATAACTGTGGTTACTGAGAAACCTGTCCAAAGGATTGTGTCATGAAGTACCATGGTTAACTCTGCTTAAAGAGATGATTGAAAATACTGTGAAATTTGGCAGAGCAATGGCATTGTTGTATTGAGTAACTGGGGATTCTGGCCTCTAATCAAGGTGTCTCCTCATGCCAAAGATACTTCCAATGCTACCTCTGTTCTCCAAAATGGGAGAAGCAATACGGTTGTCACACTGAGTAACTGGGGATTCGGGCCTCTGATCAAGGTGTTTCCCCATGTCAAAAGGTGTTGATAAACCAAAATTGTTCATTTAAAAAGAAAATTATGAACAAGTGTAAATCAAATTCTGAAAGAACAATGTAAAATTTTGTTGCACTCTCTTATGTATCTCTTAAAACTGTCATGGAAAGTAAAGTAAGTAAGATGGAAGTTGGTTGAACTAAAATGTTATATGAGCTTGTAGTTCCTTTTTTATTAAGAGCTGGTTCAGATATGAGCACAATTCTTTTTGAAAAACTTGTTTACATCATTCTTAAATCATATCTGAAAATCAAGGTTTCATAAGCTTTTATAATGGAGGACTCTAAAACTTAAAGATTCTATTCTATGAAGTTAGTATCTTGCTGAAAAGTTCAATATCTCAATTTTCACTAACTGTTGAATCTGCTCATCCTATGGCTCTTTATCACTGTGTTTTGATTCAGTGGTATTAGACTGGTTGTCACTTTTGAGAAGCACTTCTCTCAGTTTATCATGTGTACTTGCAGTTTTTGGATAACCAGAGTTCATCCTTGTGGATTTCTCTTGCATCATAGATCATAAGGGCAAGATTCTCTGGTCTGTTTGAGAGACTATTTGCATAAGGGGACAATGTGCTAGAATGTCTGATCATGTTGTGTGTCTGCATTAGCTCTATACCTTCTGCCATGTCAAAGGGGGAAGTATTGTTTATACCAAATGAGGGAGTTTGTTTGCCAAAAAGGGCGAAATTTTCATTCAATCATTGCATGTTGGCTTCTTTTAATCATCTCTAACTAATGACCTTTGCTGAAACTCTTAAAGGGGGAGAATTCTGATGTCCTGTTATACATGCTTTAATTTCTCCCTATTTCTTTTTTTTTTGATGAAGGCAAAGGGGGAGAAGAATCTAATCTGAGTCATTGTAACTCATAGGGTTGCCATCATCAAAAAGGGGAGATTGTTGTGCCCCTGTGTGGTTTTGATGATGGCTGACACACCATGAGTCACACTGAGGTGTGCTAATTAATTTAGATGACTGTTTGACTGCTTAAATATCTGATTGTTTGCTTGAATAGCTAATTCATGAATATGGCTAAATTGGGTTAACGTAGTGGCTAATTGTTCATGCAGCATTGACGCTTCAAGGACATTGCGTTGACGCAGTAGTTGCTGGTTTACTTGCTGCGTTGACGCAGTGGAACAGCTGGGTTGACGCCATGCTGCCTTGTCTACCTTTTGTGTGGATGTCTATACATTGTCTTTGTTTCAAAGTCTACATTGGCTCTTGGTCTTCAAGTCGATACAGAGTCTTCATCTTCTGAAGTCTGTACAGCCAGTGACTTGACAAAGTCTGTACAGTGTCTCATATTGGCCAAGTCTATACAGCCTCATCCTTACCTTCGTTCCAAGCCAAAGTCTACACATTGGTTTTCATTTGAAGTTTGTACACTCACCAGTGAACGACAAGTCCACACATTGGACTGTAGTTGTTCGTTCTTCATGTCTATACACTGGATTGTCTAACTTCAACTCTATACATCCGATTACTGTTGCAGTGTTCACCAAGTCTTTACACTACTTCAGATCTAAGTCACAATGACATATGAATGGCGTGTTTGTGATTAAGTCTTGATTCATTAATCTCTTCGTTTGAATTAATTCCTGATGCAAGACAGGAACAGGGTCGACGCTAGAGCTTAAGGCGTCCACGCACCAGTGAAGATGCATCCACGGATACTCTTCACAGCATTAACTCTATGCAAAGGCTGCGTCAACTCAGCCACTCAAGAAGCAGAGGCCTTGTCTGAAATACTCCAATGCGTCAACGGCATCAACAAGCAGCATCGACGCAGCGGCTTAAGAGACGAATATACAAAGCAAGAAAGGCCTTAATGTACATGTCCGTGCGTCAACGCCACCCACTGGCAGCGTGGACGCATCAGTTCAAGTATCTCCTTGCAACCTCTGGAGTACCTTGGCAACGTCGACGCTGCAGCTTGTTGGGTCGACGCAGCAGCTTGATGGAACGACAAGGTGACCAGAGGGTGGACGCAGCTGCACAATGCGTCAACGCACTCCTTGACGCAAGAAGGCTGAAGCCATCCAATTTCAACTGCTGGAACACACCAATGCGTCAACGCAGCATGATGAGATCGTCGATGCAACACCTCTATCTGCTGAAGACCTGATCACTGGATCACCGATGCGTCAACACAGCAGGATGATGGAGTCAACGCAGCAGACTTGAGTCTTGCTGGTAGAATGCTCTTGAAGGGTGCGTCAACCCTATGAAGCAAGGCACGTGATCCTAGGTGGCTGGCTGGTAGTCCCAGGATGGACGAGGTACCAGGATGCTGACACGTTGAAGCTGGGGCCTGCTACTTCACCACGTGGACCAATCAATTGAAGCTCTCTAGGGCATCTCTGCCCTATCCTCCGGAGCCCCTGTTATTGGTATATAAATCCCTCTTCATCTTCAGAAAAAGGGAGCTCACTCCAAGGAAGAAGAAAAGAAAAAGAGGCCATCTGAGAGTAAAAGAGAGCCATCGAGAAAAGCTGAAGAGCAGAGAGTGCCTTCACAATATAGAGAATAGAGAAGAAAGAAAGAAAGAAGAAGAAGAAGAAAAGAGAGTTCGTGCTGGGAGAAAGAGAGAAACAGAAGAAGAAGAAGCTCCTGCTGGACCGTGGATCAAATCCAGGCCAGCCAGCTCCTGCGAGAGCCACATTTGATTTTATCTTTTCAACTTTCTATTGCTGCGTTTTTGTTTTTCCTTTGAACTATTCACTTGCTGTTCTTCCGATCCTCTAGTGTGAGGTCGGGTTCCCTCCGGTGTGGAGGAAGAGAGACTTGCGTCTCTGGTTGCCTTTGACTGGGTGTCATTGGTTGTTTACCTCCGGTTGAGAGGAAGAGAGGTCCGAGACCTCTAGTTTGCAGGTGACTTGGGGTCACCTGTGCTGCCCTCTGGGTTTCAGAGGAAGAGAGACTTGGGTCTCTAGGTTCCCCTCCGGTTTGGAGGAAGGGAGGTTTGGTCCTCCGGTTCTGGGCTTGTGGGTAGCAAGTCCAGGGGTTCCCTCCGGGTCTGGAGGAAGAGAGACCGTGTGTCTCTGGTTTCCAAGTGGCTGGGAGTCACTTGGGGTGTCCCTCCGGTTGGGAGGAAGAGGGGAGGGTGTTCCCATGGTCAAGCTATTTGGCAGCATTTGTTGCAGACTGAGTCTGCTGTGCTAGTGTTACTAGTGGAAGTCTCACTCCGGTTCGGAGTGAGGGGTGGACGTAGGTCTTTGGACCGAACCACCTAAAAATCATTGTGCAGTGGTTTGGTTGATTGCCTGCTTCCGCTAGATGCATCCTAGGACCGTGATTTAATTGATTATCTATCCCTAGAGTTTAATTGAATTTGCATATCTTATGTTTGATCAATTGTCCACAGATCTAGTTGTTATCATCTCATGCGAATTTTAAATTGGGTAGAATTCTTTGAAAGATCCATTCACCCCCCCTCTGGATCTGTGTTTATCAATCGCACCATACTAACAGAGGGAACACCGAGAACCCTCAGCACGCTTGGACACACGGACCAAGGTAAGATGACACCTTGAGGCATCCGGAACCAAAGTCTCGGACTGGACAGAACTACCGAGACACACACGCAAGGTCACCCGTCAACCACGGGGTCACCCCGGGTTGACCGGAACCCAACAAAGACACGCAAGCACAAACCCTCTTGGCCACCTCGGAACACGGTTACCGCCCTCATAGGACATCGGGTGATGTCCATGTGACAATGGGCGAACCACAAGGTCAAGCCAAGATACTGGAAACCAAACCACAGGTAAACCACTCTCTGGGCATAGGCTATCCATCACTCGGCCGCTAGGTCAACCAAGCAGTCAAGGAGGACTCGCCACGCAACCAGAGGCAAAGACACAGGTGGTCCTAGATTAAGTCGCTCGGAGAAACTATAGCAGTCAAGGAATAGACCGCACACAATTCACCCGAACCGACCGATCCAGGGAACCACCGGACAGACAAACCAACACTAGCAGTCCAAGGTAGGATCACTAGAAACACTGCCCTAACTCACGTAGATGACCGACGCGAAACAGACAGGACAGACGGAGACTTAGGGGAAACTCCGACACCCTCAAGGCTCTTGGACACACAAACTGAGGACAAATCGTACCTCTAGGTGTCCAGAACCACGTCTCGAGCTGGACAAATCCATCGAGACACAGGCAAGGTCGCATGTCGACCATTGGATCACACCGGGTAGACCAGACCAGAGCAATGACTCTAACATGACACCGTGAGAAGCCATCACGGCCAACCGATAAAACATCAGGGATGAGCGGTTCAGAATGGACCACTCAACAGGATGGACGGTCCGAAATTGACCTCACAAAGGGGTTGAACGGCCCGGAACTAACCACACAACTCCAAGGGATGGACGGTCATAAAGGGACCACACAACTAGATAAACGGTCCGAACTGGACCGCACAACAGGATGAACGGTCTGAACCTAACCGCACAACTCCCAGGGGATATGTGGTCTAGCAGACAACCATACAAGGGGATATGTGGTCTAGCAGATGACCACACAACCCAAACCGACATAAGATGGACAGTCCAAGACCAACCACCCAAGGGGGATGTGTGGTCTATCGTAAGACCACACAACCACAACCGACATAGGATAAACGGTCCAGGGATGGCCGCCCTTATACATGAACGGTCCGGAATTGACCGTTCAAGCGTCACGGCGAGCAAACAGTGGCTTCGGCCCAACGGAGGCCTTTCCACACCCCGTTCATCCCGAGACGAAGGGGATACAACCATGGACCTACTGGCAATCACATAGACTCCGTCTGGAGTCAAAACGGCGCACGGATCGCAAGAAACGGGCGATTCTAACGAACACCCAAAAAGGGTTTCCGGACTTCCCGGAGCCCTAGCGGTCAAACGGGACCACCAAACGAAACGAAATCAGTGACTATGGAACGCTGACGTCCCAGGGAGTCCATTGACAGTAACTGATCTAAAAATGGTTGCCATTTTTCGGTGAACCCTACAAAACCGAAAAATCACGGTTTAGGCTAAACAAGCCCAAACTCGACCGTTTCCACTCCGAACGACGTGCAATGGCAGGGAAAATGGGCAGGGAGAAGTGGTGATCCGTCACCCTACCTCCACCGAAGAAATCGTGCCCCGAAGGGACTAAACTGCGCCAAAAACCGCACCGCGAGTTCAAACGCCGGCTTTGAATCAACCGTTCGGGATCACGCCAAAATCGCTCCATCCTCGCCCCGTCGCGCACCCAGCCAGCTCCATAGCATCCCCAGCACTCGCCCCTAGGTCCTCCGTCTGTAGCCGGAGTCGAGAAGGCGAAACGGGAGAGAAACGGGAGAGAGAGAGGGCGGCGGCGTGAAATGAGAAGGAGGAGAGAGGAAAGGAAAAGAAATAGAAAATAAATTAGGAATTTTCCTAATTTTTGAAAAATCTGATTTTTGGCCCTATCTCAGAAAAATACGAAAAAATAGTCAAAACGACCAGCTCGGAGAGTACATCGTCGCTGTAGCATCCTCGAGTCGATGAACTGACAAATAAACTCACCGTAGGGTTCCGTAACTAGTACGAGAGAAAAACCCACACGGATCGTAAAACTCAACTCAGGAGCCACAAAAGCGAACCGAAACTCACCGAAACAGATCCAAAAGATCCAATAAAGATCCAACAAGACCTATTAAGGATCCAGCAAAGATCCGGGACATTACATCGTCCCCTCCTTTAAGAAATTTCACCCTCGAAATTTAGGGTTTACCAATGGAGAAGCAAGGGAAGAACAACCCAACATGGCTATGCACACTACGCATCAGCCAACAACAAAGCCGAGAACACGACAACACAAATCTCGAGAAGCACGGCTCAAAGGAACATTATCAGACCATAATTACAGGTACACGCTCTAGATCGAGCACGATCCAAGTGGACACAAGTCTGACACCTCCGAAACAAGGCAACGTCGCTTACGTCTCACTAGAAATGCAGACACGACTGCCACAACAACAGACAACCGATACCAAGGAACACAACGACGACACGGCAAGCAGCAGCTTACACAAGGAGAGACAGTCCTCTCAGCTGACAGCTCGACCACATCATCGGTTCCAGTGCCGAAGGTGACAGAGAACACTTGGCACACAGGACGCCAACGACAACAGCACCGGACCACAAACACGATCAAGTCAGTCCTCTCTCAGATATTACCTCTGATCGAGTCGCATGCCAACTCTTACCGGAAAAAGGGAGTACAGCACCACTAACTGACAAGACCATGGTCCAGGACAGAGACACAAAATCATAGAGAAACAACGATAAAATGACAACAACAGCACTTGCAGGGTTCTGGCTCCGTATAGAACACAGAACCATGGAACACAACTGCAAGCAGGGTCACATCAAGGTGCAAGAACAGCTGAACACACGACCACAAGGGACGGGTCACGCATCAGACTGCTCACCAAGAAAAGACCCACAACAACGAGAAATGACAATCTCGGGGAACGCACCTCAAGGACCATGATTACGCCTCGAGAGCACAACACCCAAGAGAAGGAATGCAGAACAGAGGGTACTCAATCAGCAAGGAATGCCGATAGATTCCCCAACACTTGCAAATGCCAATGCCAACACCAGAATAACTCCAGCAATAGCATGGCAACAGGCAACATCAAGGCATAGGAAGCAAAGATGAAGTCCCATCGAGAAAGAACAAACCTCTCGACCCGTGGGTAATCAGCCCACATGCTTCAGCTGCACACTCATAAAACGCACACAGGCATCAGGGAATATCTCGGTATCCGCATCTCAGCACACACTCGGCACCATTGCAACTCATGAAAATCACAATATAACACGCGACAAGTACTGATCCAGCGAACAACCGATCACAAGAAGCCTAAGTGCAAAGAAGAGGAGTACCAGCTTCAGCACAAGGCCCAAGGAAAAGGCTAATCTCAGCTTACCTTCATGTCCTGAAAATGGTAAATGAGCCTTCCTAATACATCGGCCGCTGGACACGGCACGACAACGACGGTACACGATAGCTCTTAACACCATGATGGAGTCCAAAGCCAAGCAACCGTATAACAAAGAGCAGATCAGGCTCAGAACAAAGCTATCCACACTTAAGCAGACACAGGACAAAGGCATCACTAAGACAGTAATTCCAAGGCAAACCTCGAAAAGATTCCACCAGAAGGGACGAGAAGTAATAAGCTCAACCACGAAAGCTCACCAGGAAGGGAAAATCCTAGCTTGCCTGAGCAACTTGTCAAACACAGAATCTAATCGAGCACTTCAATAGAAGCGAGACACATCAGGAGCTGAACAGACTCAAGCCGAGATGACCAAAACAACGTGACAATGTGTACGGTCATACGACCAAGGCCATAGGTCAACAACAACCTGAACAACACACGGAGAAAACATCAAACCACGTACTACAGATTCAAGCCTTCCGGCGTACACTGCCACGTACGACAAGATCGAGACAAACACCACGATAGAAAGAAGCGTCTCATCACATCTTGACGAGAACAAAAATCACCTTGCGCAGTGCCAGAACAGCACGCACAAGACCACATACGAAGAAAACAACGCGACAAATCATCGCAACACCTAAGCCAGCAAATACATGTACTGGACTTTAAGGACTCTGGATACTGCAATATCTCGGATTCCCATGTACTTCATACAACAATGCTCTGATACCTACTGTGATGATGCGGATCCCGGATACCAGATATACCCGATAGGACTACCGGATACACCTGATACCACTTGGAACCCGCGAGGCCTCCCAAGAGAGAAGGAATAAAAGGATTACCGTGTAGTATATTGAAGCCACAAAGATATAACAATAAGTAATTAAATTTCATTAGATCGGTTTGCTAAAGTAGCTGAAATAAAATTACTTTTTAATTAACAATTTCAATTTAATAGTTATACCAGAGTCCAGTCCAAGAAATTAAAGACAAGTACAGGCCACAGGGAAAGAACGTACATTGAGGTCGGGGGATACCCGACGCAGGTACCGCTGGCAGCTACAGACGCGCCACACCAGGAACCACGGACAGAGATGATGCCACCCACCTGAAAAGTAGGGGTGAGTCTCCAAGCAGAGACTTAGTAGGGGTCACGCGGATCCCCACTGAACAACACGCAGCACACGGAACAGAAAGCAACAGTGGTAGCAAAGCAGGAAAAGCTACACTACGAAGCTGTAAAAAGAACAGGAACAGCAGGAGTAGGGAACAGTCTAAGAGCAAGGGAAGCTAAAAGAAAAGGGAAAAGCGAGGCCGTAAAACTCAGAACACGGCCACCGAGAGGAACTCGACTCCCTAAGCTACTCCAAGCAGCGACAGAAGGGCGACTCTGATCTGACAAAGTCAGGAGTTACCAATCTGTCGACACGACACCAGGCCTAAGACGAAGACCTGCAAGGATAGACAAAAGTCTAGAAAAGATCTAGACAGACGACAGATAGACTCGACGACACACACGACTAGAACGTCGTGCACGTAACACAACACTGACCTCGAGTAGGGCCAGGGGAGGGCTAACTCAGAAAAGGTCACGAAGCACAAGAAACGCGAAGAGTCACGTATCACGTGACGGAAACACCTCCTCACTAGAAGAACAGCCAGCTGCGTCCACTGACGTCTTACACTGCGCCACGAGTGTCTCCCCTACGGTACCGCTGAAGCCACGGCAGAGTCGCAGACACGCGCTGAACCAAACAGGAACTACAACAATAACAAGTAACTAGTCAGGGTTACGCCCGTCGACGTAAGTCCTCAGCCCCTGACCACGTGTGCACACACTGGCTCTTGCCTAAGCCAGGCCCTCTAGCTAGTTTTCTCCCTCGGTAGGACGTCACCGCTGGCCGGGAGCCCACGGAACTAGCTTACAAACCGCATCGGGGGAACTACCCTTTCCACCCCTCCGAGGTGGGTCAACACATTGGATCACGTGCATCGACAGGCTATGACTAATGGAGGTTCACAAGACACAGGACTCAAACACAAGCGCTAGAGTACAGACAAGCTAGAACGCACTGTCGCACGTACTACTAGGCACCACTGGCAGTACGACTACTGCCAACAGACATAGAACTAGGCAACTAGACCTACAACGTAACGATCCTTGAGTCGGATGACTCAAACGCAAGATCGTCACTGACAGCGGAACAAGCCGCCAATCGGTCTAATCCTAAGCCATGGGAAACGACGCTTCGCAGAAAATGACTCACGGAGACCTGAGGGAACACCGAGAACCCTCAGCACGCCTGGACACATAGACCGAGGTAAGATGACACCTCGAGGCATCCGGAACCAAAGTCTCGGACTGGACAGAACTGCTGAGACACACACACAAGGTCACCCGTCAACCACTAGGTCACCCCGGGTTGACCGTGTTAGTGGTGGTGTGCTACAGGCCAATTTCGGGTCGGGTAGGCCCAATAGTTGTACGATCTTGTTCATTAATAAAGTGGTGTTTGAGCGTAAATATGCGATTGTGTTACTTTATGTTGTCCCTAGGATATGTGGTTGTAAAGTCAGCTCGAGATGAGATCTCGAACATGAGATTGACTTTACATGTACACATACCTTAAACTGTTCCTGGTTGGAGGGTAATCACTCGGGGACTTTGATTACCTATTAAACTAGTACATATGATGTGTCAGTGACCAGTCTCATGGTCATTGGTGCGGGGCACCAACACATATGTGTAGGTGTATGTCCTTGGAGGATGTGCACTGAACTGATCCGCTATTGGATCTTCAGATGGTTGATTATACCTAATGTCAACTGAAGATCCAACGGTCACAGTAGCATCGTTGGTCCTTTGACCTGAGACATTGATCGGATCTTACACGAGGACTGGAATGGTTTAATTACTTAGCTAAGTGACTTTAACCATAAGTCATGAGTTGCCGAGTCATTAACCACTCCAGGAGACGTGTGAAGATCATCAATGGTCAAGAGGGGATCGCTCACTGTCGGGTATATATCAGATAGTTAATGGGTCATGACATTGACGCTCCGTTAAATCCCTGGCCAGGGTCATATGAGTTCGTTTAGGACGGACGTCATACACTTTAAGGAGGTCATAGTCAAATGGCACGATCATGGGGTTTGACAGAAACCGTACCCTCGATCGTACCAGACTCATAGAATGAGCGAGGGATTATATCGATGCGGTAACTGTGGACTTACAGGTACCAGACAGGCTGGTTTAAACCCGGCGTCCTCTAGGATCACGCGGATTTGCTTGACCCAACGTGATCAAAGGTTCGGAATAAATTAAACTATTGTTCAGCTCTAGTAGAAGCGAAGAATACGTTTAATTTACTTCTAATTGAGAATTAGAAGTTAATGGACCTTAAACTAGAGTGACTGTGGGCCCAGAGGATCACACACAATGGATTCTTGGGTGACGGATTATTATTATACAAGTGTATGTATTAATTCCTTTTAATTCCTTTTGGAAAGGAGTGTAAATGGAGCTTAATACATATGTATAATAGTGGATAGGACATATATACAGTTTCGGTCTTTTAGAACCCTTTTCTAATAAACCTAAACTCTATATATAGCCATCTACGTGAGTTCATTCGAACTCTGGGCTTCTCCCTTCCAACCCCCCTTAATGCTAATCAAGCATTAAGCATTAAGGAGAGGTTAAGCCTCCCCCTTTCTCCCCCTTGCTCTCTCTCTCTCCAGAAGGTGTTAGAGCCGGGGAAAGTTGTGCCGGGGAGGTACCGTCGCTGCGCAAGGATCCGTGTGGATCATCTCTAGAGGCCGTACAGTTGTGCGGCTCGGTTTTTCTGCATCGGACTTAGCGGACAGCGTCGTTCCGCGTAAGGTGAAACACGCAACCCGTAATTAGGGTATTAGAAACACCGATTAGAGCACAGGTTAAGCTTTCCATAACACCAGAATCGGGCAAATTAATTTTGTGTTATCCGCTGCATCGCCCGTAGGTGCTGTGCGAAACCTTACAGTGGTATCAGAGCCAGGTTCGCGCTCTGGTCGGTGTTTTTATCGCCGTTTAGAACCATATTTTAGGGGCATTGAAAATCTTCAATTATAATTTGTAGAAAGAGATTTAGATATCTCTTTTCTTCCTGGATGCTGGACATCTAAACAGCTAATTTTTTTTTTAAAAAAAAAATTTTAAAAAATTTTTTTGGGCTTCCCGCTGGGCGCACTGCGCCTCTGGACGCAGTGCGCCGGCGGGCGCACCCGCGTGGGCGGGCACCGCCACGCGGGCGCCGCCCACGCGGGGCGTCCGCGTGGCGGGCGCCCGCAGGCGGCGCCGGCCCGCGGGCGCCAGCAACGCGGGTCGCTGGCGTTGCGGGCGCCCGCAGCGCGGGTCAACGCCCGCGCGCGCGGGCGCCGCCCGCGCGCGCGGGGTTGACCCGGCGCTATTAAAAAAAAAGTTTTTTTAATTTTTTTTTTAAAAAATTGTTTTAACCTGTTTAATTTACTGTGCTCCAGTAAAATTATATATATATTAGATATATATATATTAAAATGCTCAGTAAATTAAATAGAATTTTATTTAGTAGGTTAATTGTGTTATCTCGATGGTAAATGTCAAAAGTTAAATGTTATTTAACCGTGTTGAATTTACTGAGGTGAGATAATTACGATTTACCTTAGGATAAAATGGTAATAATTGAAGTTACTTCGATAAATTCTAATTTTTAAATTTTTAATTATTAGATAATTAGAAAATTCAAATTTTAAATTTTATTGAAGTTAAATGTGAAATTTTAATTATTTGAATTTTTAATTATTAGATAATTATTAAATTCCAAAATTCTAATTTTAGAAAATTACTAATTGAGGATGTAGCAACCCTGATAAAATATTAATAATAATAAAGATTTTAAAATAAATCAAATAAATAGATAAATAAAACAAAATAAAATAACGCCTCGGATAAAGGCGCTATTCAAATTAGAAACGCCTCTGGATAAGGCGTTATTCAAGAAGTGACGCCCTGACCACACGGCGTCAAATTCTAAACGCCAAAAACGGTAAGGCAAAGTAACGCCCCTATCTTAGGCGTGTTTTAAAACAAGGAACGCCCTTACACAAGGCGCTTCTTAAGAAACGACCTGCACCAGGTCGTCAATTTAAGAATCGACGCCCTGACCTAGGTCGTTAATTACATTCCAGAACCGTTCGAACCCAGAACTTATCCAGGGTAATGGATAAGTATTAGAAAGAGTTAAAACGTGGTAAGGACTCTATATTGGAAGCATTACTTCCACTAGAACTCTAACCCTAATAGGACCCCCAAAATCCTATAAATAGTCTTGATCGAACAAACCCTAAACCTATTTGATTCAAGCCTCTGCGACGGTAAGTGAAGAACAGAACTGTTCTTCTTATTCTTTTTTTTTTCTGTTTCGAGTGTATGAAGAACTAACGTTCTTCATCTCCTTCTCTTCTTACAGGTCGAAGAGAGCACACGTAGTGAAGAACAAGGTAACGTTCTTCTACTATCTCCTCTGTTCCGATAAGTGAAGAAATTAATATATGTTTCTTCTTCTCTTCTTATAGGAACTGCAGCATCTTCTTCTAGTTAAAAATCCCTCACGTTCATCTTCGATCAAACTATCAAGGTAGGTTTTCTCAAGTCACTGTAGCCCAAATAAAATAACGCAAGATATATGTATAAGCATGGCATGCATACAGTTTTATTATGTTCTGCAATATTTTGAAAGAGACGCCCCTGTCAAGGGCGCTAATTTACAAGACACGACCATGCCCAGGTCGTCAATTTCATATTTGACGCCCTGTACACAGGCGTTAATTTCATGTAAATGTTAATCACCTACCTTAAGAACTGATTATCCATGAAATTACATGAAATCAATAATGGTTAACGGTTAAAAGTCAATAAACATGAAACATCAAATCTAATATACTGCATCTGAATTCCTGCCAATTTTCCTATCATGACTATATGATTGTTATCCTTGATTATCGTGCAAATCTTGCTGATCCTGTAAATTCCTGGTATTTCTTGAATTCACGACCTAGACTAGGTCATTTTCCATGTGTTAACGCCCCATCACAGGGCGTGAATTGGAAAAGTAACGCCCCTTCATAGGGCGCGTTTCTGTTAAAATCCCGAACAATATATTCTGTAAAAATAAGAATTTAATGATTAACGCCCCTGCCAAGGGCGCATTTTTGATAATTTCTGAAAATAAATATGTTCTGTAAAATATTGTAAATAACAAGACGCCTGCTACTGTAGTCGTCTCATTGCAAAGAAACGCCCCTGTCCAGGGCGCATTTTAGATAAATTACTGAATTATTGAAAATTCTGTAAAATGGAAACATATGTAAACGCCCTTCTGTTAGGCGTTATTTACTTGAGAAACGACTTAGCGTAAGTCGTTATTTTCTGTAAAAATGATTTTTATCCTGATTCTGTTAACCGATGGTTTCATATTATATAATATATATATCGGCATTATTCTCCACTCCGTGAGTATAGTCCCACTTTTCACGTTGTTTCATCGATCACACTCAACTCTCATTGACATACAAGCTCTCCATTGGACATTCCGTTCCTTTGGACTAGCGAGTTAGTCATAGATACCTCCGTAAGACTCCTCGTAGCCTTGGATTCCCTCAAGGCCGACTGAGCTGGTTGTACCCTAAAAACCCATTACACCATTGATGCCATGTCACTCTAAAGAAACATGGTATACCGGCCCTTATGATGATACAAAGAGTATATCATAAGAAATTCTTAATGGAATGATGATATCATGCCATATCATGTCATTCTTGTAAACCTCAATTCTATGATAAGAATGAGGGTGTCTTACCTTTGATATACTGTTCTTGTGAACCTCAATTCTATATAAAGAATGTCCATATTGATTTGTCATGGTACCCAAGTTAAAGGAACCATATTCTACCTAGTTTTATCGATATCGTGATTATACCGTTATTATCGCCATTCTATGTCCTTTGTCATATTTTGGACTCTATTCTATCAAAGTTGTCATACGTGTCAACCAGCTTGACTATTGAAATTCTATGTTGGCTATAAACAAGAGTGGATGTCAAAACACATGATAAATGCCTGCGCATATAGGGCCCGATCTGGTCCTGGGAGGAGCACCCGAAAGTACTTGTGCCCATGGGAGTTAAAATGATAAGGTATCTGGCATTATACCGAGTACTTGACTTGCTTGATTGGACATTCCACACACATCTTGTACTTGAAATCGTACTTGACTTGACATGAAATGCGTGGCCCGAAAAAGGGTAATTTACTTGCTTGATACATGATAGTCAAAGTTCTTGACATGACTTGTTAAACGTACTTGCTGGAATATCTTGAATAAACTTGTTATCTTGTTGAAAGTTCATGATTAGTCCATCTTATTTCCTTCATATTACATTCTCTCTATCTTGTCATTTTATGCCAGCATGCACAGCCTTATTGCATTCATGAAAATGTAATTACTTAAACCCCTTGCTAGTACTTGAGATATAATTTCCTACTGAGCGTTCGCTCATCCCGTTTATCCCTTTTTACTTTTCAGGTAAGTCCGACGACGATGGAAGTCAATCGGATGGAAATGGTCAAGAGTGAAAGTGATAGAGCTGCTCAAGTGTCATCTAGTCTTTTCTATAGTTTCTTGAGTCAACTATGTATTTTTCTTTTTATTAAACAGAGTATTGGATTTGTAATAGTCTATTATAAAGGAATAAAGGATTGGGTTATCTTGCTATTTTGCGCATCTCTGTCTTTGTGTCGCATACACGACCACTCTGATTGACATGATTGATATAGACACGTCGCGCACCTCCGGGTATCTTCCGCGCTCGGGGCGTGACAGTCTTTGTGTTATCAGAGCCTAAGGTATTCAATTCCTAGGAAAAACCCAAGTCCAAGGATAAGTTTGAACCTTTAAACCAGTGAGATTGGGTAGAACCAAGGGTTAAGAGTCAATGAGTCTTTTTATAAGATCACAGTGATATAATACTAATGTAGCTATTATAATTGTAGGATAATGGCTGCCGAACGTGCTCAATGGCGCAACATGCAGCGTACCCTCCAAGGGATGACTCAAGTGCTACAACAGGTAGCACAAGGTGGTGCTCCACGAGCTGGAAGCTTACACCAAGCATTTAAGAACATGAATCCCCCGAAGTTCATGGGATCGACCGATCCGGACGATGCCGAGCATTGGGTTCGGGAAACCGAACGCATATTCCGTGTCATGCAATGCACGGATCAGGACAAAGTTCTATTAGCTACATTCCAGTTAGAGAAAGATGCTAGATGCTGGTGGGAGTCTATTGAAGCAACCATCGATCCTACTCAAGTAACATGGGAAGAATTTGTGGAATACTTCAATGTTAAATATTTCTCGGACCGAGTCCAAGAAAAGAAGGCTGCAGAATTCGCTGCATTGAAGCAACGATCTTTATCATTAGCAGATTATGAAGCTCAGTTCTCCAGGTTGTCCAGATATGCTAAGCATCTTATTAGCACGGAGAAGATGAAAGCCCGTAGATTTCTTAATGGGCTTAGGCCCCACTACATTACTCAACTGGCGCCTATGGACATCCAAGTTTATTCCGAAATAGTGCGCCGAGCTCAATTACTTGAAGATGCCACGGAACTATCTGATAGGATCCGTGGGAAAGATAAGAAGGAGCAAGTCACAAGTTCGGGTTCTTTCAAACCCAACTTTAAGAAGAGGCCCAATAATGGAGGTTCATCCTCTCAAGATTTCAAGTTCAAAAAGACCAAGCCTTTATCTATCACAACTACCCCTTCTAATACAATATGCAAGCATTGTGACAAGGCTGGTCACAAGACCGAAGAATGCTGGAGGAAATTAGGAGCTTGTCTCCGTTGTGGGAGTCGCGAACATCGGATTCCCGATTGTCCATTAATGAATGACCAAGCCGGTGACGGTAAACGCCCGGTGACGAAGAATGCTCGTCTTCATGCAATCCAGGAGACCGAACCTGAAGAAGAAGGCGGATTAGTGGAAGGTACATTGAAAATTTGTTCCAAAAGTGCTTATGTCTTATTTGATACGGGTGCATCGCATTCCTTTATTTCTAAGAAGTTTGCCGACCCGTTACCGTTAGAACCAGAATGGATAAAAATAGTTCTAACTACTCCTCTGGGAAGTGAAAATGATATTACTCATCACTATCAAAACTGTGAGGTAATGGTTCAAGGTAGGAATTTACCTATAGATCTCATATGCCTCGATCTAAAGGAGTATGATGTTATACTGGGAGCGGACTGGTTATCCAAATACCATGCAACGGTTGATTGCCGCAATAGCCAAATTGCTTTCAAAGATTTTCCAGAATTAGTCTTTACTCGCCCCAAGAGTCGGAGCAAATCCCCTCTTATTTCGGCTCTTCGAGCAAGCAAGCTCGTCAGGAAAGGATGTGTATCCTTCCTTGCATTTGTCACAGTTAAGGAAACAAAGGACACTAAGATAGAAGACATTCAGGTAGTGCAAGAATTTCCAGACATATTTCCGGAAGATTTACCGGGATTACCCCCTCAAAGAGAAGTGGCCTTCACCATTGACTTAGTCCCTGGTGCTGGTCTAGTTTCAAAGGCACCCTATAGAATGTCCCCTGCGGAGCTCAAAGAATTGAAGGAGCAGTTGATGGAACTGATTCGAAAAGGGTTTATTAGACCAAGTACTTCCCCGTGGGGAGCACCAGTCTTATTTGTAAAGAAGAAGGATGGATCCATGAGATTGTGCATCGACTATCGACAGTTGAATCATCTTACTATCAAAAACAAGTATCCACTGCCGAGAATCGATGAGTTATTTGATCAAATTTTCGGATCCAAATATTTTTCCAAGATTGATCTCAGGTCGGGATATCATCAGTTAAGAATCAAGGATGATGACATTCATGAGACTGCGTTCAGAAGCAGGTATGGCCACTATGAATTTGTTGTTATGCCTTTTGGACTAACTAATGCCCCTGCTGCCTTCATGCAGTTAATGAATAGCATATTCAGGCCTTACTTGGATCAATTCATAGTAGTCTTCATTGATGATATATTGATATATTCCAAGACTAAGGAAGAACATGAAGAGCATTTAAGGATCGCATTGCAAGTATTGAGGAAAAATTAATTATATGCAAAGCTCAGCAAATGTGAATTCTGGCTTGAAGAAGTGACTTTCCTCGGACATGTGATATCCAAGGATGGTCTATCTGTTGATCCATCAAAGGTAGAAGCTGTAAGAAACTGGGAAAAACCAACTAATGCAAGTGAGATCAGAAGTTTCTTAGGTCTTGCAGGCTAGTATTGGCGATTCATCAAAGATTTTTCTAAGATCGCCGTACCACTTACAAGATTAACTCGCAAGGAGATCCGATATGAATGGAGTGAGGAATGTGAAAGAAGTTTCCAAACTCTCAAGGATCATCTCACTACAGCTCCGGTGTTAGCTCTACCAATAGAAGGAGAGAAATTCGAGGTTTACACAGATGCTTCTGGCATTAGCCTCGGATGTGTCCTAATGCAACAAGGAAAGGTCATAGCATACTCTTCACGTCAACTGAAGAAGCATGAGGAGAATTACCCCGTCCATGACTTAGAACTGGCCGCGGTGGTATTTGCCCTAAAGATATGGAGACATTACTTATATGGAGTGCAGTTTACTGTATACTCCGATCACAAGAGTCTCAAATATCTATTCTCACAAAAGGAGCTAAACATGAGACAAAGACGCTGGCTAGAATATCTCAAGGACTTCGACTTCAATATACAATACCATCTCGGAAAGGGTAATTATGTTGCTGATGCCCTTAGTCGAAAGTCGAGAGCAATGATAGCCAATTATATGATACAAGAATGGAGGTTGCTAGAACAATTCTCCGAGCTCAATATAAGCTTGGACAAGGAAGCCAAACTTATCACATTATCTCATGTAAGCATACAGTCGGATTTATTATCTGAGATACAAGCACTTCAGGATGATGATCCTATATTAGTGGAAATCAAAGGCAGATTAGAAGGACAATCTGATTTTCAACTAACTTCTGATGGAAGATTACTACTCAAAGGTAGAACTTGTATACCCGACTGTCCAGAATTAAAGAAGAAGATCTTAGATGAAGCTCACCGATCAAAGTACACTATTCATCCAGGATCAACCAAAATGTATCAAGATGTAAAGAGGATCTTTTGGTGGCCCAACATGAAAAGAGAAATAGCGGACTATGTATCACGCTGTCTCACATGCCAACAGGTCAAGGCGGAACACCAAAAGCCTGCTGGAAAACTACATCCTCTAGATATTCCTAAGTGGAAGTGGGAGGATATTGGTATGAACTTCATCATGGGTTTATCTAAATCAAAAGGAGGACACGATGGAATCTGGGTTATCATTGACCGATTAACTAAATCAGCGCATTTCTTGCCAATAAAAAGCCGATGGTCAATTGATGTACGAGCTGCACTATAAATCAAGGAAATAGTCAGGATACATGGAATCCCTGCCTCAATCGTGTCTGATAGAGATCCCCGTTTCACTTCTCATTTTTGGAAAGGATTACAACATTCGTTGGGGATAAGACTAAATTTTAGTACAGCTTTTCACCCTCAAACGGATGGTCAGACCGAGAGAACTAATCAAGTTGTTGAGGATATGCTTAGAGCATGCATCATTGACTTTGGAGGAAACTGGCATGGCCACTTGCCTCTAGTTGAATTTGCATATAATAATAGCTACCAAGCTAGTATCCAAATGGCACCTTTCGAAGCTTTATATGGAAGGAGTTGCCGATCACCTTTATGCTGGAACGAAGTTGGAGAGAAACAACTGTTAGGTCCAGACATGGTAAGGGATACAACTGAGAAGATACAAGTAATCAGAGAAAGATTGCAAGTTGCTCAGACCAGACAAAAGGCTTATGCTGATACAAGGAGAAGAGATCTTGAATTCCAGGTTGGAGATCATGTATTTTTTAAAATATCGCCTGGACGTGGCATACGAAGATTTGGTGTTAAGGGCAAACTTACGCCAAGATTCATCGGATCATTTGAGATACTCGAAAGAGTTGGCGAGGTTGCTTATCGCATCGCATTGCCTCCTCAATTGTCCGAGGTACATAATGTATTTCACATATCTATGTTGAAGAAGTATGTACACGATCCATCTCATATTATTGAACATGGAGATCTGGTGATCCAGAAAGACCTCACCTATGAAAAGAAGCCTATGAAGATCTTAGACCGTGAAATACGTGCTCTAAGGAATAAGGTTATTCCCATGCTTAAGGTACAATGGAATAAGAATTCTGAACACGATGCAACATGGGAGACCGAGGAATCTATGAAGAAACGATTTCCCGAGTTATTCTAAGAGGTATATGATCTACACTCTCCACGTATATACATATTATGCAATTGAATTTGGGGACCAAATTCTTTTAAGTGGGGGAGGGTGTAGCAACCCTGATAAAATATTAATAATAATAAAGATTTTAAAATAAATCAAATAAATAGATAAATAAAACAAAATAAAATAACGCCTCGGATAAAGGCGCTATTCAAATTAGAAACGCCTCTGGATAAGGCGTTATTCAAGAAGTGACGCCCTGACCACACGGCGTCAAATTCTAAACGCCAAAAACGGTAAGGCAAAGTAACGCCCCTATCTTAGGCGTGTTTTAAAACAAGGAACGCCCTTACACAAGGCGCTTCTTAAGAAACGACCTGCACCAGGTCGTCAATTTAAGAATCGACGCCCTGACCTAGGTCGTTAATTACATTCCAGAACCGTTCGAACCCAGAACTTATCCAGGGTAATGGATAAGTATTAGAAAGAGTTAAAAGGTTGTAAGGACTCTATATTGGAAGCATTACTTCCACTAGAACTCTAACCCTAATAGGACCCCCAAAATCCTATAAATAGTCTTGATCGAACAAACCCTAAACCTATTTGATTCAAGCCTCTGCGACGGTAAGTGAAGAACAGAACTGTTCTTCTTATTCTTTTTTTTTTTTCTGTTTCGAGTGTATGAAGAACTAACGTTCTTCATCTCCTTCTCTTCTTACAGGTCGAAGAGAGCACACGTAGTGAAGAACAAGGTAACGTTCTTCTACTATCTCCTCTGTTCCGATAAGTGAAGAAATTAATATATGTTTCTTCTTCTCTTCTTATAGGAACTGCAGCATCTTCTTCTAGTTAAAAATCCCTCACGTTCATCTTCGATCAAACTATCAAGGTAGGTTTTCTCAAGTCACTGTAGCCCAAATAAAATAACGCAAGATATATGTATAAGCATGGCATGCATACAGTTTTATTATGTTCTGTAATATTTTGAAAGAGACGCCCCTGTCAAGGGCGCTAATTTACAAGACACGACCATGCCCAGGTCGTCAATTTCATATTTGACGCCCTGTACACAGGCGTTAATTTCATGTAAATGTTAATCACCTACCTTAAGAACTGATTATCCATGAAATTACATGAAATCAATAATGGTTAACGGTTAAAAGTCAATAAACATGAAACATCAAATCTAATATACTGCATCTGAATTCCTGCCAATTTTCCTGTCATGACTATATGATTGTTATCCTTGATTATCGTGCAAATCTTGCTGATCCTGTAAATTCCTGGTATTTCTTGAATTCACGACCTAGACTAGGTCGTTTTCCATGTGTTAACGCCCCATCACAGGGCGTGAATTGGAAAAGTAACGCCCCTTCATAGGGCGCGTTTCTGTTAAAATCTCGAACAATATATTCTGTAAAAATAAGAATTTAATGATTAACGCCCCTGCCAAGGGCGCGTTTTTGATAATTTCTGAAAATAAATATGTTCTGTAAAATATTGTAAATAACAAGACGCCTGCTACTGTAGTCGTCTCATTGCAAAGAAACGCCCCTGTCCAGGGCGCGTTTTAGATAAATTACTGAATTATTGAAAATTCTGCAAAACGGAAACATATGTAAACGCCCTTCTGTTAGGCGTTATTTACTTGAGAAACGACTTAGCGTAAGTCGTTATTTTCTGTAAAAATGATTTTTATCCTGATTCTGTTAACCGATGGTTTCATATTATATAATATATATATCGGCACTATTCTCCACTCCGTGAGTATAGTCCCACTTTTCACGTTGTTTCATCGATCACACTCAACTCTCATTGACATACAAGCTCTCCATTGGACATTTCGTTCCTTTGGACTAGCGAGTTAGTCATAGAGACCTCCGTAAGACTCCTCGTAGCCTTGGATTCCCTCAAGGCCGACTGAGCTGGTTGTACCCTAAAAACCCATTACACCATTGATGCCATGTCACTCTAAAGAAACATGGTATACCGGCCCTTATGATGATACAAAGAGTATATCATAAGAAATTCTTAATGGAATGATGATATCATGCCATATCATGTCATTCTTGTAAACCTCAATTCTATGATAAGAATGAGGGTGTCTTACCTTTGATATACTGTTCTTGTGGACCTCAATTCTATATAAAGAATGTCCATATTGATTTGTCATGGTACCCAAGTTAAAGGAACCATATTCTACCTAGTTTTATCGATATCGTGATTATACCGTTATTATCGCCATTCTATGTCCTTTGTCATATTTTGGACTCTATTCTATCAAAGTTGTCATACGTGTCTACCAGCTTGACTATTGAAATTCTATGTTGGCTATAAACAAGAGTGGATGTCAAAACACATGATAAATGCCTGCGCATATAGGGCCCGATCTGGTCCTGGGAGGAGCACCCGAAAGTACTTGTGCCCATGGGAGTTAAAATGATAAGGTATCTGGCATTATACCGAGTACTTGACTTGCTTGATTGGACATTCCACACACATCTTGTACTTGAAATCGTACTTGACTTGACATGAAATGCGTGGCCCGAAAAAGGGTAATTTACTTGCTTGATACATGATAGCCAAAGTTCTTGACATGACTTGTTAAACGTACTTGCTGGAATATCTTGAATAAACTTGTTATCTTGTTGAAAGTTCATGATTAGTCCATCTTATTTTCTTCATATTACATTCTCTCTATCTTGTCGTTTTATGCGAGCATGCACAGCCTTATTGCATTCATGAAAATGTAATTACTTAAACCCCTTGCTAGTACTTGAGATATAATTTCCTACTGAGCGTTCGCTCATCCCGTTTGTCCCTTTTTACTTTTCAGGTAAGTCCGACGACGATGGAAGTCAATCGGATGGGAATGGTCAAGAGTGAAAGTGATAGAGCTGCTCAAGTGTCATCTAGTCTTTTCTATAGTTTGTTGAGTCAACTATGTACTTTTCTTTTTATTAAACAGAGTATTGGATTTGTAATAGTCTATTATAAAGGAATAAAGGATTGGGTTATCTTGCTATTTTGCGCATCTCTGTCTTTGTGTCGCATACACGACCACTCTGATTGACATGATTGATATAGACACGTCGCGCACCTCCGGGTATCTTCCGCGCTCGGGGCGTGACAGAGGATAATTACATTATTTTAAATTTATTTTCAAACAAAATTTATTAGATAATTAGTTTGAATTTAAATTTAAATTATTGGCATGTTTAAATTTTGAATTTAAATTTGATTATTGGATAATTAAATTTAAATTTAAATTTAATTATCTCAATTAGATGCCCTTGTAGAAAATGATGGTTCTTTACGTGCGCTACTTTAATTACCTTGTATTGGCCTGTTTGTGTGTTTAATTTTAGTTAATCATGTTTTGATTTTTAAAATTAAACAAAGCTAGCCTGTTTTTGTTTGCACATCCCATTTTTAAATTCAAAAATAAGGATTATTTTCAGAAAATAACCCTTGATTGATTTTATTTGAATGGGTTGGCAAGTGATCATGGACTTGGATTAATGTAATTAATTGGGGTCTGTGAACCTCCTTTCTCTCTCTGTTGAAATTCTAATGTACTTCTATCTTCCTCCATTGTTGTACTCGCCCTGAGGGCTGCTGGAATTTGAGTCACATGTAATTTAATTTTTTCGGCCTGCGTGCCGTGTAAAAGTTGTAATTGATGCGGCGTCGGAGTTTGAAAGCACGGAGCACACCCGATGAGGACGATCTAGCTGCTTCGGAAGCGGGCTGGATGTCTTAGTTACATTAGGGTTAAAGTCCATGATCACTTGCGTTTATTTTACATTGGATGCATTTATTTTGTGCAAACTACTAGGTACGGTAAATATATTGGATATATTTATATTATCACCTAGGGTGAGATCAAGATAAAATTAAATTCCCTCGCGATTAAATTTTAGATCTGGTAAGCGTGGCTCTAGGAGTCGTCGTGGCCCTCCATCATTATGGAGTGAATGAACGTCTTCATTTCATGGATTTGTTGTGCTTTCCACAAGGTCCATGAGTTTGGGGGCGGGATTAAACTCTAAGGCTCGGCCTCAATGGGGTGAGGAATTGAACTCGGGCTTGTTGTGCTTTCCACAAGGGTCGGGTCATGAACTCATTGCTATGTAGTAATGATGGTTAGATCTAACCGAGAATATCCTTTGTTGTGCTTTCCACAAGGGGATGATTTCTCGGGGGCCGAATATCGGATATTGCATTAGATGCAAGTGCCTGTTGACTGCCCTTGAGATGGTGTATGGCTTGTTGTGCTTTCCACAAGGTCGTACATCAGTCTCGTTGGGATTCCGACCCACTATGTTGATCTCGTTGATCTCCCGTTCTATATATTGAGGGTTATATAGTTCGATCGAAAAATAGTGGGACTAACTAAGATAGAAAATCACATCTAAGTTAGAATTTAAACACATGCTAAGTTGTCTTTTATTTCTTATCCAGATTACAATGTCGTCGTCCAACCCCCTCCATGGCATCTTGGATGCAAATAGATTAACTGGACCGAACTACTCGGATTGGCTGCGTAATCTACGCATAGTCCTTACCGCCGAAAAGATTGCGTACGTGTTGGACACGGTTCATTCTGAGCCAGCTCCTGATGCTGACGAGGGCGAGTTACTGACTTATGCCAAATGGTCTGAGGACTCCTCCCTAGCCCAATGTTACATGTTGGCCTCTATGGCTCCCGAGCTACAGAGGCAATTTGAAAAGACTGATTGTAGAAGTATACTTCTCAATCTACGTCAGCTCTTCGGGGAGCAGGGTAGGATTGAGAGGTATGATATCTCCAAAAGGCTTTTCAGGACACGGATGTCTGAGGGTTCTTCAGTACAGGCTCATGTATTGAAAATGATGGAGTGGATAGAGAGACTCAATGCACTGGGGTTCAAGTTGGATCTTGAACTGTGCATTGATCTTATTCTCCAGTCATTGTCCGATTCCTTTTCTTCCTTCATCATAAACTTTAACATGAATAGAATTGATGCAACTCTCCCGGAGCTGCTCAATATGTTAAAGAGTGCTGAAGGAACCATGCAGAAAGATAAACCATCTTCGTCTGTAATGATTGTTGGCCGGGCCAACAAGAAAAGGAAGGCAACCCAAATATCCACCACAAGTAACAAAGGGAAGGGAAAGAAAAAGGTCACGGGTAAGCAGCTCGCCAAGGTTGACAAAGGGAAGGGCAAGAAGAATGAAAAGGAAGACAAATATTTTCGATGCGGGGAAACTGGGCATTGGAAAAGGAATTGCAAGGCAATTCTAAATGAATGTATTTTTGTCATAGACCTTAATTTGTCATATATGGAATCCATATCATGGGTATTGGATACTGGATGTGCATCTCATATCTGCAATTCTGTGCAGGTGCTGGCAAATAGAAGGCGATTGGGCAAAAAGGAGATTGAACTGAGGATGGACAATGGAGCTTTGGTTTCTGCCAAAGCTGTCGGGACTGCACGCCTCAGTTTACCTTCAGGAGTCATTCTGGAGCTAAATGACTGTTATTATGTTCCTAATATTATTAAGAACATTATTTCAATCTCTGGCTTGTATAACATTGGATATACATTGGCTTTTAATAGCACTGGGTGCTCTATAATGGTTTAGTTATAGCCAATGGTTCATTAGTCAATGGTCTATATGTATTAGATACACGTTCTAATGTTATGCAAATTTCCAATGCTGATGAAGTGAATTCTGCATATCTATGGCATTGCAGACTTGGTCATGTAGGTGAGAAAAGAGTCTCTCGCTTACACTCAAATGGGTATTTGAATTCATTCGAATACAAGCCATTTGATACCTGTGAGTCGTGTCTCATGGGGAAAATGACTAAGGCTCCCTTTGGAGGACATGGAGAGAGGGCTGTTGACCTTCTCGAGCTCATACACTCGGATATGTGTGGACCCATGTCCATAGAAGCAAAAGGAGGTTATCTCTATTTCATTTCTTTTATTGATGACTTCTCTAGATATGGCTATGTGTATTTAATGAGACATAAGTCACAAGCCTTTGAGAAGTTTAAGGAATACAAGAATGAAGTAGAGAAACAGACTGGCAAAAGTATTAAGGCTCTTCGATCGGATCGAGGAGGTGAATACTTAAGCCATGAATTCACTTCTTATCTTAAAGACCATGGAATAGTTTCTCAGTGGACACCACCGTATACACCACAGCACAATGGTGTATCCGAGAGGAGAAACAGGACCTTGTTAGACATGGTCCGATCCATGATGTCTATGTCAGGACTACCCTTGTCTCTCTGGGGCTATGCATTAGAGACTGCGGCTTATTTATTGAATAGGATATCAAGTAAATCAGTTCCTTCTATTCCATATGAGATATGGAAGGGCAGGAAACCAAATTTTAATCACATTAAAATTTGGGGGTGTCCTGCTCATGTAAAGAAGAACGAGAGTGATAAGCTTGAGTCAAGAACCGATAAGTGTAGGTTTGTGGGATATCCAAAGGAGACGTTTGGATATTATTTCTATCACCCTTCTGAGCAAAGGGTCTTAGTGGCCAAGAGAGCTGTATTTCTGGAAAGAGAATATCTACTCCAGAAAAACAGTGGGAGCCAGATAGAATTGGACGAGGTCCAAGAATCACAACCCATAGACACAAACTCATTAGATGAGACTGTATCGGTTGATCTATTCAAGGTGAAACACTGACACTACGCAGATCTGGTAGACTACCGAGAGAACCTGAGAGATATGTTGGACATGTCTCAGAGGGGTCCTCTAAGGTATGTATCGATGAGGATGATGATCCTCAGTCGTACCAGTAGGCGATCCGTAGTGTAGATTCCGAGAAATGGCAAGAGGCAATGGATTCAGAGATACAGTCCATGTACACCAACAAAGTTTGGAACTTAGTTGATGTACCCGAAGGGAAGGTCCCTATCGGCTGCAAATGGATTTTCAAAAGGAAAATCGGTGCAGATGGACAGATTGACACATACAAGGCTAGACTAGTGGCGAAAGGATATCGTCAAAGGTAAGGCATTGACTATGACGAGACGTTTTCGCCAGTAGCCATGGTTAAGTCAATCAGAATCCTCCTTGCCATTGCTGCATACCTGGATTACGAGATCTGGCAAATGGATGTGAAGACAGCTTTTCTTAATGGAAACCTGTCAGAAGAGGTGTACATGGTACAACCTGAGGGATTCACTTCCAAGCCACATCCTAATAAGGTATGTAAACTTCAAAGGTCCATTTATGGATTAAAGCAGGCATCTAGAAGCTGGAACTTAAGATTTGACGAGGCTGTCAAATCTTTCAACTTCATTCGGAATGAAGATGAATCCTGTGTTTACAAGAAGGTCAGTGGGAGCTCAGTGACCTTCTTGGTCCTTTATGTTGATGACATCTTACTCATTGAGAATGATGTAGGGATGTTGACATCAACTAAGTCTTGGTTGTCCAAGACTTTCTCCATGAAGGATTTGGGAGAAGCATCCTATGTGCTGGGCATAAGGATCTATCGAGATAGATCTAAAAGGATGCTAGGATTATCCCAATCCATGTACATAGACACTATCCTCAAAAGGTTTAGGATGGGAAATTCCAAGAGAGGTCTCATTCCCATGAGACATGGAATTTGCCTATCCAAGGGGATGAGTCCTAAAACTTCTGAGGAGGTGGCACACATGAATAAGGTACCCTATACTTCGGCGATAGGGTCAATCATGTATGCAATGCTATGTACACGGCCTGATGTTACCAATGCTTTGAGCATTGTCAATAGATATCAGGCAAATCCAGGCGAAGAGCACTGGAAGGCAGTAAAGGGCATCCTTAAGTACCTGCGAAGGGCTAAGGATCTTTTTCTGCTTTATGGAGGAGAGGACCTACAGCTTAGAGCTTACACAAATTCTAGTTTCCAGTCAGATCCAGATGACTGCAAATCCATGTCTGGATTTGTATTCATGTTGAATGGAGGAGCAGTCAGTTGGAGAAGCTCCAAGCAAGATACGACTGCAGATTCGACGACGAAGGCGGAATATATTGCTGCAGCTGAAGCTGCTAAGGAAGCCGTCTGGATGAAGAAATTCATCTTGGAACTTGGCGTAGTTCTCGAGATAACAGCTCCCATCCCATTATTTTATGATAATAATGGGGCCATCACCCAGGCGAAGGAACCGAGATCTCACCAAAGGTCAAAGCATATTCTCATGCGCTTTCACCTTATTCGGGAGATTGTTGATCGTGGAGATGTGGCGGTAGAGCGTGTACCGTCAGAAGATAACATAGCAGATCCACTGACTAAGCCTTTGACACAGACTGTATTTGAGCGTCATCTGGATAAGATGGGCCTCAAAGTTGTGGGCAATTGGCTGTAGTTCAAGTGGGAGATTGTTAGTGTTGGTGTGCTACAGGCCAATTTCGGGTCGAGTAGGCCCAATAGTTGTACGATCTTGTTCATTAATAAAGTGGTGTTTGAGCGTAAATATGCGATTGTGTTACTTTACGTTGTCCCTAGGATATGTGGTTGTAAAGTCAGCTCGAGATGGGATCTCGAACATGAGATTGACTTTACATGTACACATACCTTAAACTGTTCCTAGTTGGAGGGTAATCACTCGGGGACTTTGATTACCTATTAAACTAGTACATATGATGTGTCAGTGACCAGTCTCATGGTCATTGGTACGGGGCACCAACACATATGTGTAGGTGTATGTCCTTGGAGGATGTGCACTGAACTGATCCGCTATTGGATCTTCAGATGGTTGATTATACCTAATGTCAACTGAAGATCCAATGGTCACAGTAGCATCGTTGGTCCTTTGACCTGAGACATTGATCGGATCTTACACGAGGACTGGAATGATTTAATTACTTAGCTAAGTGACTTTAACCATAAGTCATGAGTTGCCGAGTCATTAACCACTCCAGGAGACGTGTGAAGATCATCAATGGTCAAGAGGGGATCGCTCACTGTCGGGTATATATCAGATAGTTAATGGGTCATGACATTGACGCTCCATTAAATCCCTGGCCAGGGTCGTATGAGTTCGTTTAGGACGGACGTCATACACTTTAAGGAGGTCATAGTTAAATGGCACGATCATGGGGTTTGACAGAAACCGTACCCTCGATCGTACCAGACTCATAGAATGAGCGAGGAATTATATCGATGCGGTAACTGTGGACTTACAGGTACCAGACAGGATCGTTTAAACCCGGCGTCCTCTAGGATCACGCTGATTTGCTTGACCCAACGTGATCAAAGGTTCAGAATAAATTAAACTATTGTTCAGCTCTAGTAGAAGCGAAGAATACGTTTAATTTACTTCTAATTGAGAATTAGAAGTTAATGGACCTTAAACTAGAGTGACTGTGGGCCTAGAGGATCACACACAATAGATTCTTGGGTGACGGATTATTATTATACAAGTGTATGTATTAATTCCTTTTAATTCCTTTTGGAAAGGAGTGTAAATGGAGCTTAATACATATGTATAATAGTGGATATGACATAAATACAGTTTCGGTCTTTTAGAACCCTTTTCTAATAAACCTAAACTCTATATATAGCCATCTACGTGAGTTCATTCGAACTCTTGGCTTCTCCCTTCCAACCCCCCTTAATGCTAATCAAGCATTAAGCATTAAGGAGAGGTTAAGCCTCCCCCTTTCTCCCCCTTGCTCTCTCTCTCTCCAGAAGGTGTTAGAGCCGGGGAAAGTTGTGCCGGAGAGGTATCGTCGCTGCGCAAGGATCCGTGTGGATCATCTCTAGAGGCCGTACAGTTGTGTGGCTCGGTTTTTCTGCATCGGGCTTAGCGGACAGCGTCGTTCCGCGTAAGGTGAAACATGCAACCCGTAATTAGGGTATTAGAAATACCGATTAGAGCACAGATTAAGCTTTCCATAACACCGAAATCGGGCAAATTAATTTTGTGTTATCCGCTGCGTCGCCCGTAGGTGCTGTGCGAAACCTTACAGACCGGAACCCAACAAAGACACGCAAGCACAAACCCTCTTGGCCACCTCGGAACACGGTTACAGCCCTCATAGGACATCGGGTGATGTCCATGTGACAATGGGTGAACCACAAGGTCAAGCCATAATACCGGAACCCAAACCACCGGTAAACCACTCTCTGGGCATAGGCTATCCATCACTCAGCCGCTAGGTCAACTAAGCAGTCAAGGAGGACTCGCCACGCAACTAGAGGCAAAGACACTGGCCGTCCTAGATTAAGTCGCCCGGAGAAACTATAGCAGTCAAGGAATAGACCGCACACAATTCACCCAAACCGACCGATCCAGGGAACCACCGGACAGACAAACCAACACTAGCAGTCCAAGGTAGGACCACTAGAAACACCGCCCTAACTCACGTAGACGATCGACGAGAAACAGACAGGACAGACGGAGACTTGGGGGAAACTCCGACACCCTCAAGGCACCTGGACACACAAACCGGGGACAAATCGTACCTTTAGGTGTCCAGAACCATGTCTCGAGCTGGAAAAATCCATCGAGACATAGGCAAGGTCGCATGTCGACCATTGGATCACACCGGGTCGACCAGACCAGAGCAATGACTCTAACACGACACCGGGAGCAGCCATCACGGTCAACCGATAAAACATCGGGGATGAGTAGTTCAGAATGGACCACTCAACAGGATGGACGGTCCGAAACTGACCACACAAAGGGGTTGAACGGTCCGAAACTGACCGCACAACTCCAAGGGATGGACGGTCACACAGGGACCACACAACTAGATAAACGGTCCGAACTGGACCACACAACGGGATGAACGGTCTGAAGCTAACCGCACAACTCCCAGGGGATATGTGGTCTAGCAGACGACCACACAAGGGGATATGTGGTCTAGCAGACGACCACACAACCCAAACCGACATAAGATGGACGGTCCAAGACCAACCGCCCAAGGGGGATGTGTGGTCTATCATAAGACCACACAACCACAACCGACATAGGATAAACGGTCCAGGGATGGCCGCCCTTATACATGAATGGTCCGGAACTGACCGTTTAAGCGTCTCGGTGAGCAAACAGTGGGTTCGGCACAACGGAGGCCTTTCCACACCCCGTTCGTCCCGAGACGAAGGGGATACAACCATGGACCTGCTGGCAATCACATAGACTCCGTCCGGAGTCAAAACGGCACACGGATCGCAAGAAACATGTGATTCTAACGAAATCACCCAAAAAGGGTTTTCGGACTTCCCGAAGCCCTAGCAGTCAAACAGGACCACCAAACGAAATGAAATCAGTGACTATGGAACACTGACGTCCCAGGGAGTCCATTTACAGTAACTGATCTAAAAATGGTTGCCATTTTTCGGCGAACCCTACAAAACCCGAAAATCACGGTTTAGGCTAAACAAGCCCAAACTCGACCGTTTCCGTGCCGAACGACGTGCAATGGCAGGGAAAACGTGTAGGGAGAAGTGGTGATCCGTCACCCTACCTCCACCAAAGAAACCGTGCCCCGAAGGGACTAAACCGCGCGAAAACCGCGTCGCCGGCTCAAACGCCGGCTTTGAATCCGCCGTTCGGGATCCCGCCGAAATCGCTCCATCCTCGCCCCGTCGCACACCCAGCCAGCTCCACAACATCCCCAGCACTCGTCCCTAGGTCCTCCGTCTGCAGCAAGAGCCGAGAAGGCGAAACGGGATAGAGAGAGGGCAGCGGCGTGAAATGAGAAGGAGGAGAGTGGAAAGGAAACGAAATAGAAAAGAAATTAGGAATTTTCCTAATTTCTGGAAAAATCTGATTTTTGGCCCTATCTCAGAAAAATACGCAAAAATAGTCAAAATGACCGGCTCGGAGAGTATATCGTCACTGTAGCATCCTCGAGTCGATGAACTGAAAAATAAACTCACCGTAGGGTTCCGAAACTAGTACGAGAGAAAAACCCACACGGATCGTAAAACTTAACTCATGAGCCACAAAAGCGAACCGAAACTCACCGAAACTGATCCGAAAGATCCAATAAAGATCCAACAAGACCTATTAAGGATACAACAAAGATCCGGGACATTACACATGAACCTAGATTGGACAGTAGGACATGGACCAATTGGGCTAGTAGCATGGGAAGAAGGCCCATTGAGATGGTTTGCAATAAATCTTTGGGCTTGAGTAGGGTCCACTTGGCGAACAAGGCAAGATATATGGGCCATGAGATTTGCTTGTTCTTCAGAGGGATCAAAGGGACCACAGGAAGAGGGGCCCACGTGAGAGGAAGATTCCACATGAGAGTAAGAAACTTGGGGAAAAGGATACATGGGATTGAAGTGGCGCTCCATGTTGCACCCCTTGTAATTATCTGGAATTTTTTGGGATTTTTCAGAAATTAATAGATTATTTATGCATTGAAGACTTAAACGGGGTAATTAGTGGGTTACTAGGTTAAAGCCTTTAATTTAAAAGCCCAATTATTAACTAAAATGTTAAGCCCATCTAAAATGGACCCCAAGACCTAATTCTAAGTCTTTTAGGCCCAAACCCAGCCCTAGAGTCGTAATAAGGAATATTTCCTTAATTAGGATGGATAAATAAGAGAATTAGGGGATAATTAGAAATGGAATTCGAAGCAAATTCAAATTCCAGAGAGAGGGGTAGGTCGCAGTCAGTCGCGCGACCGCATCCTGATGATAGTGGTCCTCACCAAACCACTACTATGTTCCGTAAACGGAAGTTGATAAAATATGGAAAGATTGGATTTTTATCCACCCAATCGCCATGGATCGACATGATCTGGCAAGGAAACCTATCTAGGACTCTCAGGGGATCAGATTAACACCCTATAGGACTCCTAAGTCGATCTAAAACCCCATCCCTAGGCCATTCCCTATAAATAGACCCCAGATTCGTTCTGCGCGAGCCCTAATTTTTGATTGTGCAGATCAAAGTTATAGTATCGTTATTTCAAGTTCTTTCTTTAGAACTTTTCTTTCCCCTTGGTGTCTTCTGACATCTCTCAAATTTTGGTGTTAGGAGGTCAAGCCATCCAGGAGTTAGGAAGCGCGGAAGTTGTTGTTTCTGCACAGGGCGCGTAGGAACGAGAGCGTTCTTCCAGCAAGTAATTGTCAATCTAGGAGCGATCCCAGAGGTAGGTTATCTCATGATCGGCTTAAACATCAAGTTAGGATTAAAAGCCCTCTCATTCCTCTTGATTTCATGCATTGTACGAGGAGTATTTCATGATTTACTTTGATTGCGCAACTAGGTCTTTAGTTCATGCTGTTCATGACCAATTAACTAGAAAGATAAGAACTTTGATTAAATTTATAAGTGTGGACACACTTTCGGGATTAATCTATTAATTTATTCATTTGTTCGTTTGTTTATTTGTTTATTTAGAGTGTGGGCGTGCCAGTCACAAAGTGACGATTTGTTCGAGCTTCGAAGAAGCCACAGGTGCGCACCGTGTAACTGATCAGACGATAGTGAGTTTCGTGTCAGGACAAAAACCTACCGTGCCATAAAGGTCACGACATTAATTACATCCCCTCGGAGAGGGAAAAACCCTTGATTGATCGCCAGGAAAAGGGGCCCTACGGCCTATAATTAATGTTGATGAAAATGAGATAACAGAGATCTCGAATTGCGTTAAAATACCCCCAGATTGGGGTACGAACATTTAAACCATGTTGGTCACTCATCGACTATTTCATGTTTGAACGGAAGTCCGTATTTGAAAGAGTAATGAAGACGAATAGAAAACCCATGCAAATGTATGCCGAGTGTACGAAAAATTTAATAAGAATGCGGGATTAGATCCCGATAGAATCGGGTCAAGTTTGATGAACTATTGGCCCGGGCAACGTCGGATCATGGCTATGACGGGATGGTTCCCGAGATCCAAAATCAATGTAGCGGGGCAACACTGATATTCCATTCATACCAAGTCTAGGGGAGCGAGGGTGCGGAACGGACCTTATAATGTTATTATTATTTATTTTTTGGTTATTTGATTTTCACTTCAATGCACTGAGTGTATTTTGTCAACTTGTTATTCTTATCATCGTCATTTTTTTATTTGGCTATTTAATTTTTTTTCTTCATTTGTTTAGAAGCATGGGTGTGTCTTGTTTCCTTCTTATTTTCTACTTCTTTCTACTTTTTTTTTAACATGGGGGGTTCGGTCGACCAATGAGCCTTGATCGGTTGACCGAACTCCCTAGGATTTAAGGATTCAAGTTGTTTCAGAGTTAGGTCGACCGAACTCAACGTTTGATCTATCGAACCAACTGGCAGGTCTGGATTTCATTCATTCCCTTTATTCCATTAATTTCCTTGATGAATTTCTTCCTTTCCTTTGTTGTCATTTGACTCCCTTCCCTTTTTTATGTTGAGTACCATTGTTATTACTTGCTCTTTTTTATCATATATATATATATATATTTATTGTATTTCTTTCTTAATTTCACTTTTTTTTAAAAAAAGGGGCAAGGGCCAAGGGGGCAAGTCGACTTGCCCCAAGGGCAAGTTAACTTGGAAACTGGGACAGAGAAGAAGGCACTACAAAAAATTATAGATATAGGGGCAGTTCATTTAGAGATATTTATTAAATATGTCTCTAAATTATCATAAATAGAGGCATTTAATTGTTAATACTGTCTCTAAAATAACTTAATTTTACTCTTTACTTAAAACCTATACAGAGGCATTTTAAAATTACCTCAAAATGATTATTAAAAAATACTGCTCCGTTAAAAATGTCTCAGAAGAATTTCACCGCACGCCACAATCGAACTCTCGCGCGAACGTAACCACTCCTCCCTCCTTCCCGGAACTAGACTCTCCTCAATCCATCTTCTCCTCCACCCCTTCCCCTCCTCTCACCTCCCTACCCCCCTCCCGCCGTGAACTCTTCCTCGTCTTCTCCCTCCACCTCTCCGGTGTGTATTATTCTCTACCCCTCTGCCTGCCTCATCGCCTCTCTGCCCCCTTCTCCCCCGCCCACTTCTCCCCCCTCACTATTCATCAGCAGCCGCAGGAGCCACCTGGCCTTTGTTAGGTCCTCGAGAAGCTGCCCACCTACGACCTACTGAAGAAGGAGATCCTCACCGACGTCGCCGGCGAGATCCAAGAGGTGGACATCTAGGGCTTGGGCTTCCAGGAGAGGCAGAACCTGCTGGAGAAGATGGTCAAGAATGCTGAGGAGGACAACGAGAAGTTCCTCCTCAAGCTTCGCAACTGGATGGAGCGGTAAGTAGTTTAGACACACACTCCGTACCTTCCCTTCCCTTCCCCCCACAGCCCACACCTAAATCCTTGTCATAGAACAGTTCCATGGCAATCGATCAGACCTCTGATTGCTTCCTGAGCTATTCTAATTCGCTTAATTTGTCATCCGCTGCCAGTGTGAGGATCGATAACCCCACGATCGAGGTCTAGTTCGAGCACCTGAACATCGAGGTAGAAGCATACATCGGCAACCGTGGAGTGCCCACCTTCCTCAACTTCTTCTCCAACAAAGCAGTGGTATGGTTTTCCTTCTCCCGCTCTCTGCTCTTCTCTTGCTCCGTCTCCCCTTTTTAGACAGAAGCTGCTCTTCTCTTCTCTTCCCATCTATGTTGCCCATAAATCATTCGCATTTGAGCAGGTCCTGAGTGTAGCATCATCTAAGCAACTTAATTTACATAATTGCAGAAGGAAGTTCAGAAATAAGGAGCCAAGAGAACAAGAAGAAGGGCATGGTGCTGCCATTCACTTCTCTTTCAATTACCTTCGACAACGTCAAGTACTCCATGGACATGCCACAGGTTTACCCAACAACATCCAACACAATGGTGCTGCCCGCATGGTAGGAGCCACAACAAATTAAACTGAACCCTGGGTGTTAAAAACTTGGTCATGTAGGAAATTAAAGAAAGATGTGTTACCGAGGATAGGTTGCTACTCCTCTTTTATGTAGAGAATGCACTATTGGAATTTAGAACATGTCACACATTATCATTTTGATTGCATTCATCTTCTACAGTTTTGCAACTATAATTGGCTGCGGTCCATGTATGTTGATGTTGATTGGGCTATTGTATCACTCATCGACTTCAAATAATTGGGAGTGACATGGGATCTGCCCGACCTGAATCAATCTGGGTCATGATTGCATATCTCAAATCTTGTTATTATGCAGATAACATCCAGTAAATCTTGTTGCAGGAAAGTGAATCTATAGTTCTCTAGACAAGAAGTTACCCTATAAAAGAGCTCCTGGTTGGAACATTGGACTGGATCAGGGGCTCAAGATTCAAACTGCATTGCCTGATCCCTGAAGATTCCTACTTCTAGCCAGTCATAATCAACCTCATATCCTCATCGAATTGTCTGCCCATGATCTGATTTTTCCAACTATACTGACCTTGTACTCAGCCAATAAATGCTATTTCATGATCAAGCTTCTTTTCTTCATAACCTTGTTGTATAGTGGACTTAGATGTTTGAATAAATGTTCAGATTTCTCTACGGACTTTTCATACGTTGGCCATGCTTCATTCACATGAGATCTACATTTCCTCTACAAATTCATCGCCGAAGCTCTTTTTCTTTGCACTTTCCTTTTGAAACAAAGAAGGCATTTCACCTTCACTAGAGAATAGACCATAGAGCTCTGCTTCGAAACCTACGATAGACAAATGTAATAGAAAATGGCCCTCCTTCACCAGCCTCCTCAGTGACTATATTTTTGCTTGATACTGAACTATGTTTTATGCCAAACACAACAGCAGCTACCTGATCTCCTTGCCTTTAAGAACATGGAAAACGAAGGGTAACAGATGACTCATTCTGAAGAAAAGAAGCAGGAATCAGGCCTCCTCCTTTTCGTGCATGCACATTGGCCTGTGCATACATAAATAGGCAAAATGTTAATTGTTGTATTAATAAGAATTGTCAAAAGAAAGACCTGCATGACTTTTCAAATAACATGTTTTAATTGCACTTAGTTCTTATTTGACCATATTTTCAAGAACTAAAGTTATCTTAAAACATGTTTATCTTGGTGAATTCAAAAACCATGTTTTTTTGCAATTGAATTTCACACTAAAAAGAATTTAATTTTATGTCATACAATTTATGTATTCATATTGTTATTTTTAAACGGTATTTTTATGTATTTAAAATTAATCATCCTTTCTACAATTTCTAATAAACTTTCATCCTCAATTTGTAAATTTTCTATGAATTGATTTTTTGAGAACTCTAACTTGGTGACTTGGGTTAGAACTATTCTTTTTAAATTTTTAGGTATTTGGATTTTCAACCAAAAAGTGTTTTATAATGTATTGGTTCTTTACATGCATTTGCATTCATACTTGATTACTTCATCCATAATCAGCGATAGCAAGATGATGCCCTTTGCATTCAATCATTGGTATCATATATCTATTTTGGTTCGCCAGAATCATGTGTCACCATGTCATGCTTCACATATCATGCTTAAAGCAAGAGTCCTGATGACAAATGCATGAATTATGTTTCCATATGGAATCAATGTTGAGCAACGGTTCTTGAGTTATAGAAATTGCATCAGGTGTCTTCATTTATCAGAAATGTAGGCTTCATCTGGCTTGAATTTTCGTTGTCTACTTTTCTTTGAAGTAGAAGATGATTTTTTACTCAGATGGATTTCTTCTGAAGATTTAAAATTTCTATATATTTGATCACTCTTATCCACACAGTACCTTTTATCAATGCAGATAATTTTATTTTTTTTCAAAAGATGCTGGATGGATCCTTCCGTTTTCCTAAAAGTGAAAAGATCATGGATCTTTAGACCAGACATATCTGATCTAGAACATCCTATTCATACCGGGATTGGATTGTATCAATTATACTCTAGTTCAAAACTAGCCTTCATATTTTGATGCATCTTGGACACTCTTTTTCAGCTTTGTTTCTGGATCAAGGGTTTTCCAAATTACAGATGACAATGACAGCTAATATTAAAATGTGTCATTACATATTGTGTGTGCTTCTTTAAATGGGCCACATAGAAGGGGGAAAAGGAGGAAAGAGAGAAAATAGAAATGATGGAGAAGCAATTTATTCTATCTCCTGGCATTACAATACCTTCCTGAATCTGGTATGATGCCAAAACTAAGGCACGTTAGTTTCAGATCTGGTAGTTCATGGGTTGATTTTCTCCTTAGGTGGATTGTGAGGCAGTCCTAAAGATTAAAATTCTTACAGGTGTGTTAGAATGATTTCTGTTAATGGTGGAATAAAGATGGGCAACCTCTTCCATATTTTGTGTTGGCCGATGAGCTTTGTTCTTTGAGTCTTGGGGCAAGTTTAGCAAAAAAATTTATTTGGATTCCACTTATGGCTTTGACTCCAACATGAAGAATATTTAGTCGGCAATCAAATTTAGATGGTGACACATCTTTTCCATAATTTCAGAGCTTTCATTTGGAGTTTGTAGTTGAATGTTAAAAAAATTGCATATGTAACTTCTGAGGTCTAATGCTATCCTCTCAAAATAACTTCTGAAACCCATAGATATGCAAAAGTCCTTCCAATTAGATGGGAGTGCCAAAGATACCTTTAGTTGATTCTTTTTTAAAGATAATTGGATTAAATCTAATCTAGGGACCCATAATAAAAATCAACTATGTAGGATTGCATGGTTGGATATAATTTCAGTTATTTGGTTTCATGTCGTTTTATTTTTCAAAGTTTATCAGTTGTGTAAACAGTTAACCACGCCTCTTTTCCAAAGTTGATTGGATCATTGTACAGACTGTGCATTCTTCACGTACTGATGGTTATTAAAACGTTTCTTACTTATTCAACATGTGCAGCCATGTTATTGATCTCCTAAAGATTTTTCTTCTTTTTTCTAAGTTGATTGATTCCTAAACATTGATTTGTGTTTTTTAATGTTGATGTTGTCATCAGGTGGCCCTCACTCCTGGAACTACAGCCTCTAACATTGGTTCCTGTAGACGTGCATCGGTTTTTCGTGCAACAGATGAGTCGGCAGCGTCGTGATGGGTGATACTCCTTCTTACACTTTCTAGGAACAATGATAAGCTGAATTAGTTTCAGTTTTGGAAATGTAGAACTTTCTATCAATCTGATTTTGCAGAATTGGCTTCCCACTTTCCCTACATTTGAAAAAGCTAGGAACAAGCTTTTGTGAGACTCCAAAGCAATATTTCTGATAAAGCATTAGGTAGGAGGGACACAAACCAGGCAAGCTGCAAGTGAAGAGGAGAGGTGTAAGATGTTCCCTTCTAGGCCTTACTTCCAAAGCAGGAGCATTTCTTCCTTCTAGTGGTCATAGTGTAAGTGAGCTTTAGATGCAATAGATAATGAGTATTTGATGCTGGTTATAATGTTGATTAATGTTATGTACCCGTCTGCAGCCATTCCAGCCAGCTGTTTCTCCATCAAGTGCACCGAAGATATTCCTTGATGAGGTTAAACCGCTACTTGATGTTGTTGCAATACTATATAGCACAAGGTTGCAAAACATGCATATGTGAATATTTTATTTAAATTTTACTTACTTGAATCTGTTATTGTACAGCTAGTAGCATAATGGAGCTATCACAATGCAAGAAATTGGCTGTTGTTGTTAAACTGTTGTTAACATCTCTTATTTGTTTCACTATAACTCAGTAGTCAATGGAATAGATTGGACAGTTGTTTCTGGGAAAATAATTAATTTTTTTAATTACTTGCATTAGTAGCTAGATAATCAAAACTAATAAATTTAACTTTGTGCTCAAGTATAGACTACATCATGGCTATTTACTAGGTGTCCCTTCCCTCCAAAAGACAAATATCCATTATATGTGTATTTCATAACTGGTTAGGTAGTCAATGGGCTGCTGCAAAGAGCAGATTGGCAGATTGCAATAAAAATGCCTCTTGGGATAAAACCAGGAGATATATCATAGTTGAAATCCGCGATAGAGAGATAATGAGTGGGTGGAGTTGTGTTTGGCAATGTTAGAAGCATTAAGATAATTCATATTTGTGTATGATTCATGGTTTGTTTGCAATATTACATTGTGAATGTTATATGGGGTTTTCTAAATCCTACACTGAATCATTTTTCCCACTTTACAATTCATTAGACCTACCACTATCTTGTTTGTTGAAATAGCATGTGTACATGCTTGTGCATGAAAATTTGAATGGAGTTGCATGAATTGGAATAGAGCTATATACATTTGTTACTCATTAGTTTTAAAGTGCACAGAAAATAAACTCTTTGATATTATATGCTCTTTCACCATATATATAGTTCAAATAAACTCTTTAGCCATACTATCCCTTCTATGTGCTACCGTACTAATGTAATATTCTTTCTTAATGTATCTATTCAAAGTGTGCTTGCTAGTGATCTCCCAGCTTGTTGTGGGCTCAAACTAAATGGAGAATTTTTTCACCTTACCGTATCCGTATGAGCAGCATTTGAATACAGACCGATGACAAGTTTTGGTGGTTTTTCATCCTCAGAAACGCCTTGCCAAGGAAGCTTGTGCTCAAGAAATTGAATCGAAGAAAGCTACCTTAGGGAAAAAGTTGAAAGATCTCGTGTCAAAGGCCGAGGCAACACTTCATTTTTCAAGGTTACTTGCAAGGTGTGGTTTCACTGTAGCTAATGGCATTTGTTTGTAAGGACACAGGAAGATCTAGTTCTTAGAAAATGGTCACAATTTTCTGGTTTCCTGCTTTCAAAATTTAAGAAAAGCTATTTTGGGTTATGATGTTTCATGGAAGCACACCCTGATGACTGTTCTGAGAACAACTAGAAGTGAGCAGTACATGTTATATGCTTTGAATAACAATTTACTGAACTCAGCAGATTTCCAGAAAATTAAGTCGACTTACTTGAGAATCAGTCGACTGACTTTCAGTCACGTCGACTGAATTGGGCTGAACTCGACTGACTTTTCCTTAGGTTGGCAGATTTCAATTCCTTGTAGCAAGTCTTATCCAATATTGTTAGAATCCCAATAGTTGACCTCAGTAGGCTTCCTTTTGACCTTTTCCTACTAATTGAAACTTCTGCTTCTGGGTAAGATGAAGATGGGTAACAACTGAACTAAGAAGACTGAAATTCAGTCGGCCTGCTTGAAACTTGGTCGACTGATTTTAATGTCAGTCGACTGACTTTTCCTTGTATCCTCAAGAAGTTCTGCTAACATGTGAGGTGACTCCTAAAACTTAGAACATCCTCTGAATACAACCTAATTACCTCCTCTAAGACCTTTTCATATGCATTCAAGGCTTGGTGATGTACCAGTGATGGAGGTATGAAGATACCTGTCAAGGTCTGCTGATTTTGATAGACCAACAGACATAAGTCTGCTGAGTTGCTTGGAAAAACCATTCTTCTGACTAAGCTAGTAGACAGAGGTCTACTGAAGTGAGACTGATCGACAGATAGAAGTCTGCTGAACCAATTTGAATTCTGATCTTCTGACACACTTTGCAGATGAAGGTCTGCTGAACTCATTCAGGCCTACTGAACTCAATTTTTTGATTCCCCAGACTAACATCTGAACTGACTGCATACTGAAGTCTGCTGAACCAATTTGCCTACTGATTTTCTGAGCTGGTTTTCTGAAGTTCACATTGCATTGAGCTGAGTGTCATGAACTCTTCAATTCTACTAGCTGACCATTCAAACAATCTGAAAACTTATTGGTTTAGCAACCATAGTCTGAAAAGCATTCTGGAAGGTGTAGAGCATATGTGACAGAACATGTAGCTTATACATCAACAACCGTGGACCGGAGGTTTTTCGTGTCCCATTATTCCCATCTAGTAGATGTGAAAGGAATGCCCACCCATCTTCCAAGTCTACCAAACCTGCAAATAGGGCTGCAAATAGGACCATGAACATTTAAAATTTTTGTTTTGTTGATTAAGCGATGTTGATAAGTTGAATAATGGAGATGCTTGCATAGTTTGGAAAGATTTGGCTTCTATTGTTTTTTAACATTTTATCATGTCAATGAATTGTCTGTTTACTGTCAAAGTTTAGTGCTTTTGTTTGAATTTTTTCTTGGGAAGTAAGGTGCCCTTTATATCTTCTATTATTTTACTGCATTTATTTTTGGTATATTTTGCATTGATTTGTCCAGCTATATGGTCAAATGTTATTGTCATGATACACAATGTTTATAATTTAAAGTTTATTCTAAGTTGTAGCATGACAAATAGCATCATCTGGTATGCACATGCCGACATGTTTTTTCCATGAATATTTGGTTGTACAGAATCGGGTATGTTTGTAAAAAACCCTATAAATTATGACAAATAGAGGCCTTCTATTGTGAGAGTCCTACTTCAGATTTCTGGGTGGGGGGCAAGGGTGTTCTCAAGAATTTTTTTTTCCAGAAATGAGGTAAAGATTGCTACTTTTGCTTTTGTAGGGGATAAGCCTTCAGGACCTATAGGTTTTCCTGTGTCTTTCTCTTGGAAATGTAGGATGATTCTATGCAATGAGGTAAAGATTGCTACTTTTGCTTTAGCTTTTTTTTTTTCAGAAATGAGGAAAAGATTGGTACTTTTGCTTTAGTAGCAGAATTCTATGCAGACAAAGCTCTTCAGAAAGGGGGGGGGAGGCCTTATGCAATTTTTGGTGCATTCTTGTACTAATTAATTACAATTTGCAAATGGTTCTGGTTGTTCAAGATGCTAATTATGTAGTTAGTCTCATTCCCTCGACTATACAGGGTCTTAAGCTGATAGTACAATAGGTTATCTAATACGTACTCTGTTGGGAGAATTTTTCACTGATTGTCATTGTATTATGCAAGAACATCTTTTGTTTGAAATATTTTCTATATTTTATCTTCTTGGATTGTAGTCATTAAATAATTCAGACACCACCTTCACATGTTTTATAAATACGGCCATCAACCTTTCAATGGCAATCAAACTACAAAATGTTCTCTGAACTCAGTTTCTGATCCCTTTGACACCATTTTTTGAGGAAAACTTAGTTCTTCACTGGCCTCAAGTTTTATCACTACTCTGTACGAACCCGAAGGCCCTTTTCCCTTGTATTCTTGGCCAAGAAGCTACAGGGTATGCACTGGTATTGTTTGTGCACACTTAGCGTTCCTCATTTTTTTTCTTTAACCATGGGAAGCTTTTTTGTTCATATTTATTTTTACAGGGTTGTTCATACCTTGTTATGAAGCAGAAAGCAGAGAATGCAAGTGTTATTGCTACTCTCAAGTCTTCATATACAGTCATTCCATCCGTGTCATCAATTATCCTCATCTCAGATGGAAATTGATGATATGATGACCGCATGATGTCTCTATAAGGTTTAATTAAATTTAACTAGAACCAGGATGACAAAGATTCTTGTTCTTTTATAGGTCTTGGTGCTGTTTGGAATACTGTCTTTGGCCTTGGAATTGTTGGGCTTGTTGTAAGTTCTATGGTGGCCCCATCACCGTCTTCCACCACGCTGACATCCTCCACCTCTGTGATAACTGGTAACAGCCACCTCTCTAGAGCCTCAAAAATCTCTTCTCTCTCTCATGTTGTTCTTGTTCGATCCGATGCCCTATGATTTCCAAGGAAACTGGGTACACATTTTTTTCTAGGTTAATTTTGGTGAACTTGTGGAATGGTTGTCTTTTACTTTTGTTTGCCTAAAGAATTACTTGTCGATGCATAGCATGACACCTAATCTTTTGCTTATGTCTTTGAGGTTAATTTAACATCAGACTTTGGCAGAGGAAGCTCATGTAAGGTATGACAAGGCAGTTTTCAAAGTTGTCGACTTGGTAAGCAGAATCGTGATATTCTATAAGTATGAATAGAGTGATTATCTACTAGATTGCAAAAAGATGCTAATACTCTGGATGTAGGATGATTATGCATTTGATGATGATTGTATGAGGAAAAGTTGGAGGAGACTTTAGCTTTTTTCATGTTGGGCATATAAGGTAGAAGCAAGATCTCTCAATTCATGTTTACGGTTTTGATTTTATTCTGCAAATTAGTTTGCATGGATGCTTGGTTCACATGTTACACGACTTGAGCCTATTTCAATAGTTGTGGAGATGGGAAATCGACAGATAATGCAACAAGATTCTATAAATGATTTACTGAGGTGACCCCTTTAGGGACACATTCGCCCTCTCCTGGGAGTAACAACAGTCTTCCATCTATGTGCATGTATATTATGAGATTTACAGCTTGGATGGATGAATTAAATTTCCATGCGATTTTCCATGCTTTTTTTCCTAACCATAGCAGTCATGTAGGTCTTTGTCTTTGTAGCTGCAGAATATAGGACCCCACAAAATGCTTTGAATCAACTACCTTCATCATGAAATTGTGATTTGCATTCACATGCGTACAAGTCTGTTGATTGCATTCCATATGACATATGTGGTGTTCTGAATTTTTTTGGCACAATCCCTTGTGAGTTTTTTGCAAATATTTTTCAATTTCATATATGCCTTTGGAGTTTGAGATAGATATAATAGGAGGTGATGGACATAGAAGACATGCTTCTTCATTTAAGTAGCCTTGCCACCATTTGATAACAATTCTATTTTTAGAGTCAATGCATTGTTTTCTCCTTGTTAATGGTTTCCTTTCAAATTTCTTTGTTATGGGGTAATATTTCTAGTAAAGCCTGGACAATCAGTTTATCCAATTCCTATCATTTATATTGTGCTCTAAACATAACATCATCTTATATTTTTGATGTAAGCCATTTAGTCTCAAGTCAGGTGTTTATGAGTTGTTTAGTCTCATGCCAGATTTGCTCAGCTTCTCCATATACTAACTTGGGTTTTGGAACATCGGTTCAATACAATGACTTTATTTTGATGGTTTTGTGTGAGAGTGCCTTAAAAAAATTATTTCTAGAAATTTACATTTTTCCCCTAAAGCCTCCATGTCATTAAAAATGAATTTATTCTTTATTTGCATGTCATTCTCTCCTGAATGTTGATGATGAAAATTCTGCCTCATTTTGACGCATAAATGTATTTAAAGATCGCAAAAGAAAACAATTCATTTTCACATGCATCCTTTGTGCAAGTTTCACTTAGGGATGTTATTATTCCATCCAAGTAACATGCAACATTTTGGATTAACACTACAAACAAGTACCATTTTATTGATCAGACAAGTACTATATACCCTCGTTAATGATGTTAGAAATTATTTATCTATTGTTCCTTTAGTTACAATGATGCTGCCAATACCCTCCCTCTAACTAGGTAAAAAATTGAGTGCATTCTTATGAGTATCAAAATTGAAACCTCACTTGTTCAACCTTTTCTTTCGTAAGAGGCAGAAGATTTTTTCAATACTATTTCTTACATCTGGTAACGAGTATTAAAAATGTTATCCTAGGGGAAGGGCCTTGGTCAACAATTCAACCCTTAAATGATTATGCTCAGTATATAGATTCTATTTTGCCTCCTAGAAAACACCCCCAAGCCCTGCTTGTCTTTGTTTTTCATCTTTATTATATTTTGACCATGTGCCTGTTGAAAGGTATCACATGTTAGAGAGAAAATTTTACTTTCAAGTGCAGCATTTCAATTGTTATTATATATATGTCATTCATCTTAATTACTGCGTCACATATTTCAGAACTTGGAAATAAGATGGTGTTGAGGATTAACAACATGGATTCATTATTTTATCATCTTAATGTGACATACTTTATATACTGATTCTTGAACTTGACCACATTCTTTGAACTGAGTTTGTTACTGATGTATGTCACTTCTTGATTGGTTCTATGTATAGTTTGTTCTCTTATTTAATTTTAGGGAAGCAACCTCCGGGGGAAAGAGGTCAACTTAACATTGGACTGGCATGTTATGCCAAAGACAGAGAAAATATTTGCTAATAGAATTCTAATGACAGGGCATCGTCTTCTAGAGGACTGTAGAAAGAGGATTACATCCTCAGATTTCCTTTTTGTTTAGATACTAATATTTTTAGCATAAAAGGAAAAAAATTTGCAACCCATGTTTATGTAGTACTTCTTCACTTTGGATGAAATTTTGTCACATTTTTCTTATATTACAATCTTCTTATCTTCGTGATATCCTGAACTTCCACAATCATGCTTCAGTAGGCTCCTCTTTTTACTTTCCTTCATTCTACTTGCCCCTCTGTGATAGTAATATGATAGATGGATCATCCGTTGAATGAAAGCTTTATATGGAACTCTATCTTGATTCTCCATTGTCATACAAAGTTCCCTCCTTGATGTGCAATGCCAATGACAAATTTTCTTCTGAAACAATTTTACAAGTTGAGATTGATCTTGGATTGAGGTATTCATTAGTTCTGATACATTTTGCACACAGTCATCGTTATGCAACACATACCTTTAAAGTTAAAACTGTGAACGTCGAATCCCCTTTATCTTGGAGTTTCATGTCAATATGTGGATTTTGCATGAGTTGTCATTTTGTAAGTCTTCAAATATATGTGTTGTTCACCGAAGTTAGTTTATATCATTGTTTCGAATTTCACATGCAAATACATAAAAATTTGAGCTACGAAATCCTAGAACTTATTTATTTTTTGCTTTACGATCTTTTTTTCTTCAGGAAATGTACTACATATCACTACCTACTTGGAGGCATTGTGCAATGAGGTGAAGTTTCGAAGATGTCAATTGTGTTTCTTCTTTTAGGTGGGTAACATCATCAAGCTCGCAAGGCTGTGAATCCCAAGGTGCAGAAGGGAGAATAAAACTGATAGAGAAGAGGTGGAAGAGAAGCTGGCCAAGAGTATGGTAGAGAGGAATGCAACTGCCATGGCGGCATGCCAAATCATCCAATCAATTGGCTTCCCTTACTACTCGTCCATTAGCAAGAAACTGTTGTACTTAAAGAGCACCAACGGGAAACTATTTTATCTGTTTTGAAGAGTTGAGTTTGTATATTTTAGTTGCAGAGTGAAAAATTGAGGTTCCACAGTCTGAGTTGTATTTATAACTCATGGATGCTATATGTCTTGTGTAATTGGGATATTTTCATAATTTAATTTTAGAATATAGCTCTATGAAGAGATTATTTTTATCAATGACTATCATGTCCTATTTATGCTTCTGTTAAAAGGTGGATAGTTCATATATGCATGTGTGGTGTATAATGGTAGGTGTTTGTGCATGTGTAATGAAATACGAAGAATATGATCTATGTATTGATTGCATGTTAGGAATGTTGACTCTAATTTTTATAGTTTAGGATGGTTATTTTGGTGTAATATTTAGAAATTGGAGCTCTTATAGATTGGTCGCTTGGGACAGTTTGGAGAAGAAAATGCCCTTTAAACACATTAGTCTAAGTGATTATTTAAAGGTGTATTTAGATGACTATCCTTAAAATAGGTTATTTGGGACAGTTTGAAGGAGGAATTGCCCTTAAAACATGCTTATTAGAGGTATTTGATCATCAAAATTGCCCATGTTAGAATATTCAAGGGTAATTTTTTAGTGCCTCTAATGGCAAAATTAGGGGCGCATTTCAAAAAGTGCACCAAAAACCTTTAGGGACCGAGGTAATAGGGGCACATTTTAAATTACCCATAAAACTAATCAAACTGCCCCTAAAGATTTTTAGGGCATTTATATCCATTTTTTGGGGTAGTTTTGAAATGCCCCTGAAGGTCTATTTTCTTGTAGTGAGGATGCGGGCTGGAAGATGTGGCAAGTCGACTTGGACCCCAGCCAGAGAGAAGAAAGTGTGCGGGAAGAAGGGGAAGTCGACTTGGAGATTGGCCAAGTCTACTTGGCCCACACCAAAAGACCAAATCCACTCTTTCTGCCTGAAAACAAGACATGAGACCGAAAGGTACGTAAATGTAACGACCGAGAGAATTTTGGGATTTAAAATTTAATTATATTAATTATTAAAGCATTTAGTGGGCTATTAAATGAATTATGATTAATTAAAACTAATTAGGCCCTACACTAATCCAAGAGATTTAGGCCCATATAATAAACCTAATTGGCCAAAAAAGATTGTTTTGGACCTTAGCCCATATTCTAGAAGCCTACAGATAGTGTAATCTCATAATTAAAGGGATAATTGCTCTTTAGGAGACAAGTAAATAGGATAATAACATGGATAATATCAAAGGAGTTTGAACTAATTTCAAATTCGGCGCCCAATAGGGAAAACGGTCTATTGCGAGACCGTAAAGGGACAATAAATGGTCTAGAGCTAGACCGCTAAGCTCTGTCAGTTCCGTGAGTGTGAGAAAATGTGAAAAGATTAGATTTTCGACATCTAAATCACCTAGGATCGATTCTATCTACAAATTAGATAAGTCTAGAAGGTTAGAAGATCAAATTGGAAGCCTAATTGGGACTCTAAGTTCGTTCTAATCCTCAAAAACCTAGTTAAACCTATAAATAGACCCCCAGATTTGACGTGTATGACCGTTACTTTTGGCTCGCGTGGAACTAAAGTAAGGAGGCAGAGATGGAGGTAAGTTTCTTCTAGGAACTTTTTTATTATAGTTAGAACTACCTGACCTCTATATTTCGTTCTAGGAGATCAAGTCTACAAGGAGTTAGATGCTTCCAAAGTTGCTGATCCTACACCAATAACTCATGAAACTATGCAACCGACCAAAGAAGATCAGGGAAATAGAAGCCCTAAACGAGGTAATTATATAGAGGTTCTTTAGAACAATTTGTTCATGTTAGTACCATCTTCTTACCCTCAAAATTTCACGTTCTTAGGTCAAGGGAATCAAAAGATACAAGAGTGTGAAGTTGATGGTTTAGCACACGACGTGCAGAACTAGGGCTTACTTCTAGTCAGGAATTGGCAGTCTAGGAGCACTAATTAAGGTAGGTTATCTCATGGATGGCTTAAACTTTATGTCACGAATACAAGCCCTCTGATTTCATGCGATTTCATGCATTGTGCTTTGAGAATTTGATGTTTTCATTAGGACTATGCATCAAGTATAATATTCATGCACGAACTAGCCTTAATGGAGTAAAAAGAAAATTTTCTTGTTGATCACATGAACCTATGCATATTGTTGGCCTATATTTGTTCTATCACGTTTTAAAAGTTTATATATGTTGATTTCCATACATGTTATGTTTTGGATTAGTATCTTGATATATTATTAATGAGCTCTCGGATTAATACAGGAGTAAACGGTCTTCTTGTAGACCGCCTGAAACTCTAGCGGTCGCCCGATAGACAGCTAGCCACTTTGAAACGGTCCTTTACTAGATCGTTTTCAATTACTAATTTCTGTATTATTGTTAATCCAAACACATTATAGATTAGCCATAATGACTATATGATAAGCCTAGTTAACTAAGTTTTATTCCTGGTTTGAGCACTGGTTTCATATACTTAGTTAATATTTCTTGTTCGTGTATTATTTTTAACTTATGTTAATTTATGACAAAAATCATATACTCTTGTATATATATTTCAAATAATAGAGGATTCATAATTTAACTTGATTACTGTTTTATCACGATTCTCTCTCTTCTATGAGTCATATTCTTAATTACATGGCACATATCCCGGTATGTTGTCATTAGTTATACTTTTTGCACATTAAGTACACAATCTTGGACTTGATAACCTCTCCATTGGATATTCCTTCCAACGGACTAGGAAATCTTATTTCAAGGCCTCCATAAGACTCAGCGAGTTTGGGATTCCCACTAGGACGCCGAGCTGGTTGTACCATTAAAGCCCATTATCTAGGAAGCACTTTTACTGGTGTGTTATGTATTCTTGATCTTAGCGGCCATCTGGTTGACTGCTAGAGTCTGCTAGCGGCCATTCACTAGATCGCTAACAAAAATCTAATGGCCATCCACTAGACCGCTAATGCTCTAGATGGTTTTATTTCATCGATGTTGTTAATTTATGAAACGGTCCATATCTAGACCGCCAAGCGTGCTAAATGGTCCAGTAATAGACCGCTTGGTTCCTAAAATTGTCTAACCCGAGGTTTGACCTTTGTGGTTGGTTTTCTTGAGTTCATGGATGATTTTAATTATCTGGACTCTAAACCTATGTTAATAAGTCAATGTTAAAGTTATGAAAAATAAGGAATGTACCGTTATACTGCCGAATTTTCTTCATAGCATAACCTAGTTGAAGCATTCTTACCTTGGTTACCTTATCATGGAATTATTATTGAACTTGTACATTATTGGCCGCATTATTGTTGTAAACGTGAAAGTAGCTTGATTTACACTTGAAGATACAGTTCGAGCACTGATTGTGTTCAAAGGCTCTATGCTAGTTCCCTCAGCTGATTATCGAAAACACACTGTAAATCATTGGGTATGATGCTACTAGCGTCGCATTGCGCTGGGAGTACTTTCTTTATAAATAAGTGAAATATCCACGGGATCCACAAATATTCACGAAGTACTTGCTATAAAGCGAAAAGTACTTTCTTACTTGTTACATGACTTTCTAGTGCATAGCCTTCATGGTTATGAAAAGTACATTCTTGTTACATTCTTGTTCATGAAAATGCCAAATTCACTTGATTGATTGATAAGTCTTATTCCCATATCTCATACTTGATTATATCTTGTTACTTTGGTTATATACGAGTTTCATTATTTTTGCATGATTTATCTTTTTATTTAGAGATAAAATGTTAATAACTTAAATTTGCCTTCATGTTGATACGAAATCTACTAGGCAAGTGTGATAATTACCCTACTTTCTAATCTTTTTCAGGAAATTCTAGCGGGTCGGATTCGGATTACTCAAGTGATGGATCCGAGAGTGATTGAAGGTTCAATAATTCGAGAGAAGCCTTAGCTATTAAATATCTAGTTGAGTCATGATGTCCTTTTTATTTTCTTGAGTCTAGCAAAAAGGGAGTCAAAATGCCTTATGTACTTTGGGAATTATTTATGAAGGAATAAAAGTTGAAGGTTTAAATGAATCTATTTATGCAATTACTATTTATGTGATTGTTTTACGCTCTAGTTATATTGCTTGCTCGAGGCGTACTAGCCGACTGTTCATGTTCCCAATTGTTTCCGCTGCATAAATCTCGGGGCGTGACAGTGAAGTGGTATCAGAGCACTAGGACTAGAAGTCCTAAGGAAAAAGTCATGTCATAGGTTAAGTCCAAGGTTTTAGGACCCACTCCTATGAAACTAGGGAAGAAATTCCCAACCTATGAGAAAAATTGGGTAGAAGTCCGGATGAGATAGTAATTAGAATTCTTTCTAAGATTAACCCCACTCATTCCAATAGATTAACAAATTCATTACTCTTCTCAAGTACCTTACTCTCATAATGGCTCATCGCATTGATTGGGGTGGAATGAAACAGAGCATTGCTGGTCTCACCCAGGCGTTACAAAACATGGCCCAAGCTGGCGCAGGGGCAAGAGCTGGAGACTTACATCGTAATTTTCGGAGCTTAAATCCTCCACGATTTTCGGGTTCTTCTAATCTAGATGAAGCAGAGAATTAGATAGATGAGATGAACCGCATCTTTGAAGTTATGCAATGTGCGGATCAAGAGAAGGTTTGTCTTGCTACATTCCAACTAAATAAAGATGCCCGTACATGGTGAAAATCTGTTCCTACACCGACAGCAGATGCACCACATACTTGGGAAGGTTTTCTTACGCTCATCTGAGCCAAGTATTTCTCCGAACATGTCAAGGAGCGGAAGGCTATGGAATTCGCTTTGTTACGTCAAGGCATGATGACGGTAGCGGAATATGAACTTCAGTTTTCCAGGCTAGCACCTTATGCTCCTCATCTGATTAGTACTGACTTATTAAAAGCTAACCGCTTTATGGACGGTTTGAGGCCCGGCTATATTCAACAACTGGGGACTCAAAATATCCGTACATATACGGAGATGGTCCAACGAGCACACCTCTGTGAAAGGACCTTAGAGAAAGTCGAGAAATTAAAAGGCAGGGGAGAAGAGCCAAGCCGAAGGTCTGATCGGCATGAAAAGAATGGGAAGTTTAGTATCACGGAACCTTACAAATCCCTTGATAGCAAGAAAAGATCCCGGAATGGGAGTGGTAGTGGCTACCACAAGAATAAAGAGGTCAAAAAAGAGGAAAAGAAAGTCATGGTGGCTTGTACTTTCTGTGAGAAGTTCGGTCACTCGGCCGAAGAGTGCTGGAAGCGTCTCGATGCTTGTCTACGATGTGGCAGTCGGGAGCACCGCATGCTAGATTCCGGTGGTGGACGTAAGCGTCAGGCTCGTCTAAATGCTATTCTAGAAGAGGAAGAAGCGCCCAAGAATGATGGGCTAATGGAAGGTACTATCCAAATCTATTCCCATCCTGCATTCGTACTATTCGATACTGGTGCTTCTCATTCTTTTATATCTACTACATTTGTAAAAACCTTACCTATTGCATCAGTTCTTTTACCCTCGGACCTTGCTAATACTACACCCTTAGGTCCTGGAACAAAACTTACCAATTACTACCCAGATAGTAAGGTAATGATAGAAGAACACAATCTTCCTGCAAATCTCGTATGCCTTGACATGGAGGGCTACGATGCTATTTTAGGTGTAGATTGGCTTGTAGACCACGACGCCTATATACATTGTTGCAACCGGATTATCTCTTTTCGGAAACCAGGTCTTCCAAGGTTTTCCTTCCTTGGTATCAAACATAAGAAACATCCTACTATTATTTCATCTCTTCACGCTTGCAAACTTATTTTGCAAGGGTGTGAAGCTTTTCTGGCTTCTGTAATTATCACCGAATCCAAGGAAATTGTCTTAGAAAACATCCCCATTGTGAATGAGTTTCCCGATGTATTTCCATCAGAATTGCCCGGTTTACCACATGAAAGGGAAGTAAACTTTTTAATTAAACTCGTTCCCGGAGCAGCACCTGTTTCAATAACTCCCTACAGGATGTCCCCCACAGAACTCAAGGAATTGAAGAAACAACTTCAGGAGTTATTAGACAAGGGTTTCATTCGACCAAGTACATCCCCTTGGGGTGCGCCAGTTCTATTTGTCAAGAAGAAGGATGGATCTCTCAGGCTGTGTATCGATTACCGGCGACTGAATCAACTCATAATTAAGAATAAATATCCGTTGCAGCGTATCGATGAACTCTTTGATCAGATTTCAGGAGTAGAATATTTTTCCAAGATAGACCTCAGGTCAGGTTATCATCAGCTCAAGATCAAAGATGAAGACATACACAAAACTACTTTTCAGAGCAGATATGGCCACTATGAATTCGTGGTAATGCCATTTGGGTTAACCAATGTCCCGGCAGCATTTATACAACTCATGAATAATGTCTTCAGGCCTTATCTTGACAAATTTATGGTCGTCTTCATTGATAATATTCTTATATGCTCCAAAACAAAGGAGGAACATAAGGAGCACTTAAGAATAGCCTTGCAAATGCTAAGAGAGCATAAAGTTTATGTAAAACTTAGTAAGTGCGAGTTCTGGCTAAAGGACATCTCTTTCCTTGGCCATATTATTTCAAAAGAAGGTATCGCTGTCGATCCTTATAAAATTGAAGTTGTTAAGAACTGGAGCCGACCGACGACCGTGTCTGAAGTCATAAGTATTCTAAGTCTGGCTAGTTATTACAGGAGATTTATCAAAGATTTCTCAAAGATCGTCATTCCTTTGACTAGACTCACAAGAAAGGAGAAACCGTTTATATGGTCGAAGGATTACGAGGAGAGTTTTCTAACTCTTAAAGATCACCTTACTACAGCACCTATTTTGACATTACCCACTGAAGGAGGTGGATTTGAAGTCTATACGGATGCTTCTGGCATTGGTCTAGGATGCGTCCTTATGCAAAATGGAAAGGTGATTTGTTATTCATCAAGACAGTTAACGCATCATGAAGAAAATTACCATGTACATGATCTGGAATTAGCTGCGGTTATATTTTCATTAAAGATTTAGTGACACTACCTTTATGGGGAGAAATTCACTATATTTTTGAACCACAAAAGTCTGAAATACCTCTTCACCCAGAAGGAGCTAAACATGCGACAACGCAGATGGTTGGAGTATCTCAAGGACTTTGACTTTACTATCCAATATAATCCAGGGAAAGCAAATGCGGTAGCAGATGCTCTTAGCAAGAAACCTATGGCAACACTAGCAAGCCTTGGGAAAGGTATAACTTGTCTTATTGAATATTTTTCTCATTTAAATCTTGATATTGACAGAGAAGGAGAAGGAGGTATGATTACCAATATAAGGTCTCAACCTACATTAATCAAGGACATGGTCCAATTGCAAGGAAATGATCCCACATTGATGGAGATTAAGGATAATGTTGACCAGAGACCGGAATTTTCTATCTCAAATGATGGAAGACTATTATCTAAGGATCGAGTTTGTGTACCGAATCATGATGATACTAAGAAATTGATCATGGAAGAGGCTCACAAATCAAGGTATACTATTCACCCTGGTGCTACCAAGATGTATCATGATTTGAAAAAGAACTTTTGGTGGCCCAATATGACAAGAAAAGTAGTAGAATTTGTGTTCCGATGTCTCACTTGTCAACAAGTAAAAGCAGAACATTTAAAACCCGCTGGAAAATTACACCCTTTGAATATTCCCGAATGGAAATGGGAAAGTATAGGGATGGATTTTATCATGGGCTTATCTAAGATAAAAGGAGGACATGACGGTATATGGGTGATCATAGACCTATTGACTAAATCTGCACATTTTCTACCAATTAAAAGTTGATGGTCTGTGGATGTACTAGCGGCATTATACATGAAAGAGATTGTCAAATTACATGGTGTCCCTCTCACCAATATATCCGACCGAGATCCTCGGTTCACATCACAATTCTAGAAGGGTCTACAACATTCATTAGGGACCCGAATTAACTTTAGCACTGCGTTCTATCCACAAACTGATGGTCAAACTGAAAGGATAAATCAGGTGGTGGAAGATATGCTCAAGGCATGTGCAATTGACTTTGGAGGAAGTTGACATGACCATTTATCTCTAGTGGAATTTTCATACAATAATAGTTACCAAGCTAGTATACAAATGGCACCATTCGAAGCTCTGTATGGTAGAATCTGTCGTTCGCCTATTTGCTGGAATGAAGTAGGAGAAAGATAATTTCTCGGTCCCGACATCATTAGAGATACTACCGAGAAGATAAAGCTTATTCATGAGAGACTCCAGATAGCTCAAGACAGGCATAAATCATATGCTAATAATCGAAGGCGCGACCTGAAATTTTGAGTAGGAGACCATGTATTTCTTAAAGTTTCTCCATGTCAAGGTATTCGAAGGTTCGGAATCAAAGGCAAGTTTACTCCCAGATTCATAGGCCTCTTTGTGATTCTTGAAAGGATTGGTGAAGTCACATATCGAATAGCTTTACCCCCTCAATTAACAGGAGTTCATGATGTATTTCATGTCTCAATGCTCAAGAAGTATGTACCTTATCCATTCCATGTTATCACTTACGATAATTTGAAAATTAAAAAAGACTCGACATACGAGCAAAAACCAATCAAGATCATTGAACGAGAAGTATGTCAACTTCAGAATGAAACCATTCCCATGGTCAAGATCCAATGGACCAAGTCATGTCCACATGAAGCAACATGGAAAACTGAAGAAGCCATGCACAAAGGATTCCCAGAATTATTTGAATGTAAGTACACTCTCCAGAAATCCATGTATTGAATTTGGGGATAAATTCTTTTTAAGTGGGGGAGGGTGTAACGCCTGAGAGAATTTTGAGATTTAAAATATAATTATATTAATTATTAAACCATTTAGTGGGCTATTAAATGAATTATGGTTAATTAAAACTAAGTAGGACCTACACTAATCCAAGAGAATTAGGCCCATATAATAAACCCAATTGGCCCAAAAAGATTGTTTTGGACCTTAGCCCATATTCTAGAAGCCTACAAATAGTGTAATCTCGAAATTAAAGGGACAATTACTCTTTAGGAGACAAGTAAATAGGATAATAACATGGATAATATCAAAGGAGTTTGAACTAATTTTAAATTCGGCGCCCAATAGGGAAAACGGTCTATTGTGAGACCGCAAAGGGACAGTAAACGGTCTAGAGCTAGACCGCTAAGCTCTGTCAGTTCTGTGAGTGTGAGAAAACGTGAAAAGATTGGATTTTTGACATCCAAATCACCTAGGATGGATTCTATTTAATAATTAGATAAGTCTAGAAGGTTATAAGATCGAATTGGAAGCCTAATTGGGACTCTAAGTTCATTCTAATCTTCAAAAACCTAGCTAAACCTATAAATAGACCCCAGATTTGACGTGTGCGACCCTTACTTTTGGCTCGCGTGGAACTAAGATAAGGAGGTAGAATTAGAGGTAAGTTTCTTCTAGGAACATGTTTATTATAGTTAGAACTAACTGAATTCCGAATTTCGTTCTAAGAGATAAAGTCTACAAGAAGTTAGAGGCTTCCAAAGTTGCTGATCCTACACTAATAACTCAGGAAACTATGCAACCGACCGAAGAAGATCAGGGAAATAGAAGCCCTAAATGAGGTAATTAGATAGAGGTTCTTTAGAACAATTTGTTCATGTTAGTACCATCTTCTTACCCTCAAAATTTCACGTCCTTAGGTCAAGGGAATCAAAAGATACAAGGGTGTGAAGTTGCTGGTTTAGCACAAGACGTGTAGACCTAGGGCTTACTTCCGATCAAGAATTGGCAGTCTAGGAGCACTAATTAAGATAGGTTATCTCTTGGATGACTTAAACTTTATGTCAGGAATAAAATCCCTCTGATTTCATGTGATTCCATGCATTGTGCTTTGAGAATTTGATGTTTTCATTAGGACTATGCATCTAGTATAATATTCATGCATGAACTAGCCTTATTGGAGTAAAAAAGAAATTTTCTTGTTGATCACATGAACCTATGCATATTGTTGGCCTATATTTGTTATATCACATTTTAGAAGTTTATATATGTTGATTTCCAGACATGTTATGTCTTGGATTAGTATCTTGATCTATTATTATTGAGCTCTCGGATTAATATAGGAGTAAACGGTCTTCCTGTAGACCGCATGAAACTCTAGCGGTCGCCCGATAGACCGCTAGCCACCGTGAAATGGTCCTTTACTAGACCATTTTCGATTACTAATTTCTGTAATATTGTTAATCCAAACACATTATAGATTAGCCATAATGACTATATGATAAGCCTAGTTAACTAAGTTTTATTCCTAGTTTGAGCACTGGTTTCATATACTTAGTTAATTTTTTTTGTTCGTCATAGTAGATTTCATATTTTTATGAACATTGGTATTATTTTTAACTTATGTTAATTTATGACCAAAATCATATACTCTTGTATATATGTTTCAAATAATAGAGAATTCATTATTTAACTTGATTACTGTTTTATCATGATTCTCTCTCTTCTAAGAGTCATATTCTTAAGTACATGGCACATATCTCGGTATGTTGTCATTAGTTACACTTTTTGCACATTAAGTACACAATCTTGGACTTGATAACCTCTCCATTGGATATTCCTTCCAACAGACTAGGAAATCTTGTTTCAAGGCCTCCATAAGACTCCGTGAGCCTGGGATTCTCACTAGGACGCCGAGCTGGTTGTACCATTAAAGCCCATTATCTAGAAAGTACTTTTACCGGTGTTTTGTGTATTCTGGATCTTAACGGCCATCTAGTTGACCGCTAGAGTCTACTAGCGACCATTTACTAGACTACTAACAGAAACCTAATGGCCATCCACTAGACCGCTAACGCTCCAGATGGTTTTATTGCATCGATGTTGTTAATTTATGAAACGGTCCATATCTAGACCGCCAAGCGTGATAAACGGTCCAGCAATAGACCGCTTGGTTCCTGAAATTGTCTAACCCGAGGTTTGACCTTTGTGGTTGATTTTCTTGAGTTCATGGATGATTTTAATTAACTAGACTCTAAACCTATGTTAATAAGTCAATGTTAAAGTTATGAAAAATAAGAAATGTACCATTATGCTGCCGAATTTTCTTCATAGCATAACCTAGTTATTGATGCATTTCTTGAAATCTCTTGTTCATAATTGAAGCATTCTTACCTTGGTTACCTTATCATGGAATTATTATTGAACTTGTACATTATTGGCCGCATTATTGTTATAAATATGGAAGTAGCTTGATTTATACTTGAAGATGCAGTTCAAGCACTGATTGTATTCAAGGGCTCTATGCGAGTCCCCTCGGCTGATTATCGGAAGCATACTGTAAACCATGGGATATGATGCTACTGGCGTCGCATTGAGTTGGGTGTACTTTCTCTCTGAATAAGTGAAATATCCACGGGATCCACATAAATTCACGAAGTACTTGCTGTAAAGCGAAAAGTACTTTCTTGCTTGTTACATGACTTTCTAGTGCATAGCCTTCATGGTTATGAAAAGTACATTCTTGTTCATGAAAAGGCGAAATTTACTTTCTTGATTGATAAGTCCTATTCTCATATCTCGTACTTGATCATATCTTGTTACTTTGGTTATATACGGGTTTCATTGTATTTGCATGATTTATCTTTTTCTCTAGAGCTAAAATGTTAATAACTTAAATTTGCCTTCATGTTGATACGAAGATCCCTACTGGGCAAGTGTGCTCATTACCCTACTTTCTAATCTTTTTTAGGAAATTCTAGCAGGTCGGATTCGGATTACTTAAGTGATGGATCCGAGAGTGATTGAAGGTTCAATAATTCGAGAGAAGCCTTAGCTATTAAATATCTAGTCGAGTCATGATGTACTTTTTATTTTCTTGAGTCTAGCAAAAGGGAGTCAAAATGCCTTATGTACTTTGGGAATTATTTACAAAGGAATAAAAGTTGAAGGTTTGAATGAATCTATTTGTGCAATTACTATTTATGCGATTATTTTACGCTCTGGTTATATTGCTTGCTCGAGGTGTACTAGCCAACTGTTCACGTTCTCGATTTTTTTTGCTGCATAAATCTCGGGGCATGACAGTAAATCAATGCATGGCTCGTGTGTATCAAAAAATTTATGACTTCAAAACGTGCAAGGGCACGACTTTGTAAATTCTTATGCTCGGCATGCAAAGTTTGATCATGCACTGACACCGAGAAATCCTCGATATGAGGCGGAGTATCTTACTCACGCGTAGTTAGAGTTTTCGTCCAGACGTAATCCGACCTTCCATAACTCACGATTTGATATACCGAGGGAATTATGGCAAGCAAGCACGCAAATGAGAGGAATTCTTAAAGATCCTATTTGAAATCTTGACTCGATGCATGATTGGGGGAAATGCCATGCATGCATGCCGTGTATGCATTTAGATAATGAGTCAGAAAGCAAGCAAGCACTCAACAAGCACATCATTCATGAAACCTTTTTCTGAATTAATGAATTCATAAGCACACAATAAATGTAAATGCCATGCTTATTGCTGGAATGTGAACAGAGGATGAACATGCTCATGCTTATGTATACGCAATACAAACCTGGGACGACCTAGTGAAAAATGCCATATGGGACCATTTCATGAACATTCAGCAAGGTTTTATTACAGTTGTGCAACATGGAAGAGTTCTTGATGCACAAATCAGTATGCAAATGCACCCTTCCTTCTGGGTTTGATCTTCTTCTTCTTCCTTTTTTTTATTACTTAGGCAGCTCTATTTTGGAAAGCGGATTGCTCTAAAGGGGAGTCGACTCCTGCTCAGATGAAACAGAGATAGAAATTTGCCATAGAGGAGTCGACTCCCTGAGTCTACTCTCTTTGGCAGCAAAGGCACTTCCAGTCTTAAAAGGGTTTAACCCTTCTCATTCTTGTTCCGATATATATTCGCATGGAATTCAGTAAAAATCATGAGGAATTGAAATGCATATAGAGTTATTATCTTCCTTTCCTGCAAGATTCATGGATGCAACTGTGCATGTGAATACCATTTCAGTAGGATGTGCAAAACAAATTCTTTAATGCAGGAGACATGCACATGCCAATTTTATTCATGCACATGGTAGTTTTCTGGAATTAGTGCATCTTGTTCTTTCCTTGTTTCCAGCACTCTTCTGAAATTGAAGTGGTCATTGGATTCTTTTTATGTTTGGTGTCCATCCTCACAATTTTTTTTATCCTCATCTTTGGTAGCTTTCTGAAATTGGGTTCACCATTGCATCCCCCCTTTTTTTATGTACATCTTCACATGTAGCAACCCCTGGCATTGTCTTTACCATTGGATGAATTTCTTAGTGTTTCCAATTTCTGTTCATCAGTCCATAGGGATTCTCAACTTAGTTCAGTGATCTGTTCAGGGTGCTTTTGAGCTCAGTCCATTTATCTTTCCTTTCCTTTATTTTTTTAGTCTTTAATTATCCGGCGAAAATCTGACAGCATCTCCCCTTGACCCGGAGTCATTGGGAGTTTAATCGGGTACACATCCATGGAGAAAACTCTGAGATGGCCCCAAAATAAAAGGGTGAGCATGGAAGCGGCAACACCCGTAACCTGAAACAGTCATGGAAAATCCCGAGGACTAGCCTATAAGGGATTCCAATAACCAAAATGGGACCACAATCCCGACTCCGGTGCGTGATCTTGAACTATTACCAAACCATGTGACCTTTAATGTTTACCCTTTAAAAGGGAATCACCCGGGGTCCACACTATAAGTGAATGAGCCCCCGGGGATCCCAGAGTAATCAAAACTTCGGGGAAAGTTAAAGAAGTTGAAGAAAATTAGAGAGGCAGCCCAATTGAAACCCGGGAGGGTATGGCCTCCGATGCCTACTCATAAGTTCATGTGAACCCGGAACCCTTCATTCAAGCTATCGTATGCATCTCCCCCTTAGAAGGATAGCAAGAAGAGGTTTATACAATACTTAATCTGGGGCGAGCCCCGTATATCTCACCCTCTTGGTATCATGGTGATAGAGCTGGCCAAATACCAAAGTAGGATTTTGAGGATACATAGAAATCATTGCGAAAAAAAATTTAGAGGGGTTCCTGGTGGTTGGCAACCCTAGATCATGTCTATGGGTTTAGACAAACTCTGGGCCGGTGGCCACTGGCATGTCAATTAGATCATTATATGAAGGATGTTCTAAACAATCAGATAGCAATCTGCCTATCTACTAAAAAAGTAGAATTGAATGAAACACAAATGATATTAAAATATCATACACACATACATATATCTAATGTAGAAAAACACCATGTTCATAAAAGGAGGAATCAAGGATCCATGCCCTGCATTTTATTCTATCTCAAATATGAGGAAGCAACATCTGAGAGATTGAATATCAGACAAGATGAAACAAGAGGTGGGTGTTGACACCCGTTTTTTGCCTATGAGCTGAGTCATTCTTCTTACCACTATTTTTGATGCCTCAAGTTGTCATCATTGGGCCATTTTTCAAGCATGTCTTTGGGCTTATTTTATGGATATTTCCTCCCTGGGTAGGTTTGCTCTCGAGTTTGAGCTTAATGGGCCTTAATTTCATTTGATCTTTAGGGTAAATGGACTTATTTATACCATTTTATTAATTTTCACCGCTCAGCCTAACCATGGTCTAGCGATGGGCCGTGTATGAAGTTTGGCGGTCATTTTGGAGACTGTCTGATTTGGCCCTAGATTAATTGGTCATTTTTGAATTCCCACTAACAACCTGGTACACAGTCTGGAAATGGGCTGTGTAGCTCTTTGGGCGGTCTATCGGTGGACCGTTTTATCTTGAGTGTGCAGCGCCGGATCAGCCGGTCTATTCTTTGGGGATAAAGGGTTTATTTATCTTATTTTTTTTTATCACCGACACCCTCTACATGGTCTAGCATTAGACTGTGTACAATGGTGGGCGGCCTATCGTTCGACTGTGTTCAAGGCCGAGATCCTTGGGCTTGTTGGTTTTTCTCTCTCCACCCGTGGTAAAATTAGAGGTTGTTCCATCTTTTTCTCCGCGGATTCTCAGTTAAATGCGATGACGTTTGATCCCGGTGAAAGCTGGGAGTATTATCTTCAATTTATCTTAAAGAATCTTGGCCTAATTTTCATGGAAAAACCCTCAATTCGGGGCTGACATTCAAGGGTCTATAAATAGCACCCTTGGCCCAAGCTCGCGAGGGGGGGAAGATCCGGCGTTTACGTCGAAGTGCTGCCAAGTTCTTAGGTGGATCTCAGCCAGGGAGGAAGGCTCTCTACATCCATTTGAGCTTTCGATTCAGGGAGTAGCAGTTTCATTAGTGTTTTGATTTAAGTATTTGATCATTTGTTCATCATCGCATGCTCATTCCGCTTTCATTTGCACCTACGTTTTCCACTGTCATTCTCTAATCCTTTCACATTCCTACTATTTTTGTGCCGTATAGGGGTTAAAAACCCAACCCCCCAGGTATCCCCCATTCCATTATGTGCTTAGTTTTCCATTTATTTTCATAGATACTACACTTCATAAAGCTAATTTGGGTTGTGTTTTCTCGTTATTTGCTATGTCTTGCAGGTCAACAGGAGTCTTAGCACGAGACCCATCCCCTCTGGCCGACTGGAAGGGGTGGAGGATCAAGCTCCACGACTTGGAGCCTGGCAGCATTGCACGGTTCATTTCTGACCGTATACAGGAGTAAGCGGTCTTCTTCAGACCGTTCATTTCCTTCTTGCGGCCTATCATGAACCATTTGAGTCCCAGCCAAGTCTTCATCCCGCGTTCCTCCTCAGCGCTATACGTGGCCTGTCGAGTGGCCGTTTATGTTATTCAATGGTCTTCAGTAGTCCGTCTTCATCCCATATCAGCACTGCATCATTGGCGAGTGGTTCGTCCGTCTCCCTTATCCAAGGTACGAGGTGCCCTCTCCTTGCGCTTAGTGTCTTGGTGGCGATCACGATATGTTCACACCCCTCTTCCCCTTCATCATTATTTTTATTCCACATCTTGGTGTGCAAAGAAGGAAAAGGAGTGAAAGAAAAGAAAAGGAAGAAAATATCTACATCCTAATTTTGTGGTGATCACGGTGGGACGCCTAGTGCCCATCGTGCTTCTGGCTTTGTTGATCTGCCTCCTTGTGTGTTTGAGTTAGTTCTTAGCCCTCTTGGGTTTGCCGTCTTGTTCGTTGCTGGTTCTGTCCCTAGGGCTCTACGCGGTCTTCTGCGGGCCGTCTACATCTTCCAGCGGTCGGTCGATAGACCGTATTGGCTCAGGTACGTTCCTGCCGTTCATATCTTTCTGAGCCTGTCATATTCAGCGGTCCTCCTAGGGCCATGTATAGTTTTCCACAATCAATGGATAGGCCGTTTATTGCTGCCTCACGTGCGTTTCTGCTCTTCATATTTCTGTGAGTTTGTTTATTTCGGCGGTCCTGTAAGGGCTGTTTAAAAGGTTTCGTGATCGTTTACCAGACTGTCCAATTCACTCAGGTACGTGCTGTCTTTACTATTTTTTGTTTATCATTAGTTTGGTCTATGTTTATTTGCTACTCCCTGTCACTTTATGGTCTTGGCCTAGGCCGTTTTCACTCCCTAAGCGGTCTCCCATCAGACCGCATTTGTGCTACAATGCACCCGAGATTGATATTTTGTGCATTATTTCATATCATTTCATGATTGTTTTGGGTGCTTTTCATCTCCCCTGGTCGTCATTTATTTTTGCATGGTTATTGCCATTTATTGCCATATTGTGTGATCATTGCTTGCTAACTTTTTGGCTATACTTTGCATGCACTCCGGTGCACATAGGTTCATACATTTTATTATACTAGTTACATTCCTGCCTTGGTAGGGGATCCTCTCATCTCCATACTCCTTGGAGCCGACTAGGTGACCTTACCTGAGACCTCCGTAAGTCCCCGTGAGCCGTGGATTCCCATACAGACGCCAGGCAGGTTGTACCTTGCCAACCCTAGTCTAGCTTGCATCCGTGAGAGAGTTGAGTACACTTAGAGTCAACCAAGTCCCCATTCTACCCCTATTAAGAATCCCATTGTTGAGAGAACTTTCATTTAATTTAATTCGCTAAGGTTCTTAAAGGGGAACATATAAAATTTTTTGTGCACCATTGAAACTTGGTTGTCTATTGGTTGCCTTTTCTCTCCTCTTTGTGTGTGCATGTTTTTTGATCATCTCTGTTTAGGTTCTTACTCGGTGTTGTTATTTCTTTTGTGAAAGGTGTTCATTGCATGTGGAGTTGCTTCACACCCATAGGATCGTCTCGTAGGGGCAATTCCCATTTCATTTCCTACTTCAATCCGTTGCTCGATTCCTCACCTACCATGTCTTCCTACAATTTCTCCCGCTCCCACGAGGACTCCCTTCCCCAGGGACTCTTGGAGGACCCACCTAGGGTCATGAATGTGCTAGGAGGAGAGGGGTCCGCCCCTCTTCTTCCATACGTCGTTATCGAGGGTGGTCAACCCTCACCTACTGATTCTGCTCACAATTCGGCCAGTCATATACTTCATATGATGGCCCAGTTGGATCCAACCCAGCTCCATGTTCTCTGCCACGCTTTGTAGGGGCAAGATGCCCCGTCTTCAGTTCCTCCCCATGGCATGTCTACTGCCGCCGCTTCTTTATCTTTTATTAGTGGGCCAGGGGCCTCGTCTACTGTTCCCATCGATCTCACCACCATCCAGCCCCAGACCCTCCGATTTCCTAGTTTGGATGTCACGCCCGAGCTTTTATTACAGCGGAAGATAATCTCGGGAATCGTGAATAGCTGGCGTGGTAAGCCTCTTGCAAGCAAGAATAATCAGAGCGCAATAATAATCACACATAAAAATGCAATTGCACAATAAGTTACTCAAACCTTCACTTTTATTAATAAGAAGAATAACTCCAATACATCAACTAGTCGACTCCTTCAAATCCACTTGACTCAATAAAAAGGAAGATTACATGGACTCGATCTAGACATTATCGACTCCTAAGTCTTCACTCTCAATTTCATGTGACTTTCATTCGCTCTCGGACGCATCACTTGAATAACTTGAATCCGAATCCGAACTACTTGCATCTCCTGAAAAGATTGAAAATAGGTAATGAGCACACTTGGCCAGTAGGTATCTTCGCATCAACATGACTGGCAATATTAAAGTGATTAGTATTTTAGCTCTAAAGAATAAGGTAAAATCATGCGAAATGCGATAAATCACGTGAATAAAAAAACAAGTAACAAGACGTGATCAAGTTAAGATATGATTGGGTAAGAATGATCAAGCATGAATGTAATATGGCCCTTCATGAACGAGAATGTACCAGCAAGTCAAACAAGAATGTACTCTTCACTTAGTAACAAGTACTTTGTGAATTTCTGTGGAATTTTATTTCACGAGCCGTGAATATTTCCGTGGTTTCCGTGGATATTTCACTTATTTATAAAGAAAGTACTCCCAGCGCAATGCGACGCCATTAGCATCATACCCCATGGTTTATAATAGTATGTTTCCGACAATCAGCCGAGGGGACTAGCATAGAGCCCTTGAACACAATCAGTGCTCGATCCACATCTTCAAGTATAAATCAAACTACTTCCACGCATGTAAATAATGTGGCCAAGAATGTACAATTTCAATGATATATTCATGATAAAGTAACCAAACATACGAACGCTTGTACGAGGAAATAAGGAATTTCAATAAGTACTTTAATGACTAGGTTATGCCATGGAAATAAATCGACAGCATAACGGTACGTTCTTAACTTTCATAATTTAGTTAAAGTATTTTGATTAAGGTGACATGTCCCAGAACTCAATAGTCTTTCTAGGATCATAGCAATATTAACCCTTTGGGGTCAAAACAAATACTCAGAAAACTTAGCGATCTATAACTGGGCCGTCACACAACTATAACGGTCTAGTTCTGGACCGTTAATTATAAGACTGTTCGATAGTTGAAAACAGGTTCTCTGGAGTCTTTGGCGGTCAAAGGTAGATTTGTCAAGATCCCTTTAGCGGTCTATATAAGGCGCGCTATCAGACTATGGCGGTCAATAATTGGGCCGCTAAGATCTAGAAATACAAAACATCGGTAGTACTTTTCTAGACAAATGGGCTTTAATGGTACAACCAACTCGGCGTCCTAGTGGGAATCCTAGGCTCGCGGAGAATTACGGAGGCCTTGAAACAAGATTTCCTAGTCCATTGGAAGGAATATCCAAAGGAGAGATTATCATGTCCAAGATTATGTTCCCATTGTGCAAAGTGTGTAACTAATTGTCATATACCAGATTATATGCCATGAACTTATAGAAATGACTCTGAGATAAGAATAGAATGCGCACAGTAAGAAACCAGCGTTAAATCTCGTCCATATAAGCATTTAAACCAAAATTTAATACAAGACTATATAGTTTTTGGCATGAAATTATCATATGCTTAAAATAATCCTAAGTATGATAAAAAAACATGAACTCACTGTTTATGAATTAGGAATTAAAACTCAGAGTAATAAATATCATTAAAACAGGTTAGTATATAGTTAACTAGGATTAATTATAAGTTATATGGGCTATTCTTAAATCTATCTCGGGTTGACAGAAAATAGCACATTGGCAGTCTATCATAGAGCCGTTACAAGACGCTGGCGGTTTATCGTAAGGCCGCCATAGTAACTTTAACGATCTATTTCCAGTCCGTCAGAGGTTTCATGAAAACGAGATTACCAAGTGTCTAGCGGTTCATCCTAAGGCCGCTACAGAGATATGGCGGTCAAATTCTAAGCCGCTAGAGCACGACAGACAGTAACTTAAATAAGATGGTTCTAAGGTTTTTAACTCACATTATGTCTGAAAATCATATATATACTTTCCCTATCAGGATAAAATGAAGGTTAAGCTAACAATATACAATGGTTTTCTGTGAATTGACAAGAAAGTTTCTTTTTAACTTATTTAGGGCTAAGAATATGCATGAATGTACACTAGATGCATAAAACATGAAATTCACGATCTATAAAGCATGAAATCAAGTACATTAAGAGGGCTATTATCCCTAGAGTGATGTTTTAGCCGTTCATGAGATGACCTACCTCTGCTTAGGCTTTGAAACTTCAAATTTGATGTTAGATGCTACCCTTAGTCCCTTGTACTCCTTGTGACAAATCAGTAACTTCAAACTGCTCTAACTCCTTACTCTCTTGACCTAATGATGTGAAATTTGGAGGGTAAGAAGTAGATACTAAGGGGAACAAAAAGTTCTAAAGGCACTTAGGCTAAATACCTCGATTTGGTTCTCTAATCCTTTGATCTTCATCGGACTTTTGCACAGTTTCCTGGGTCGCTAAGGTGGAACCAGCAACTTTGTATGCTTCTATCTCCTTGTGTGCTTGATCTCCTAGTATGAAATTTTGGGAGATAATAGTCCTATGTATTATCAATAAAAACTTCTAAAGAACCTACCTAAAATAATGTCATCTTACCTTGATTCCATGCGAGCCAATGTAGGGGTTGCACAGGTCAAAACTAGGTCCTATTTATAGGGTTTTGCTAGGGTTTGAGGATTAGATCGATTCTAGAGTCCTTGTTAAATCTTAGATCAACTTCTGATAGTCTTTAACACGTTTAGCAGTCCTCCCATCTCGATCTCTAAAGGATAGACTAGCAAAAATCCCATCTTTTTGCTCTTTCTTCAATTCACGGAACTGACAGGAAATAGGGGTCAAAGCTTGGTCCGCCACATTCTTTTAGCGGTTTTACGATAGACCGCTAAGATCCTTAGGCGCCGAATTTAAAATGTGTTCAAACTCTAATTTCATCTTATCCACTAATTTATCCATTCAAGGTGTATTTATCCCTATATTTTGTGAATAAGGTAATTAATCTTCTAGAATATGGGCCAAACTTCATGGGATTGGTCCATAAGTCTTTTGGGGTTCATTTAAATAGGTTAGGTTAATGGTTTACCACAATTGGGCCTTAATAAGGATTTATTTAACCTAATATTTATTTATTAATCCATTTTGATTTTTTAAAATTCTGAGAAAATACTTAAGTATACCAGAAATAATTTATAAAAATTCTGGGGCATTACACCCTCCCCCACTTAAGAGAATTTGATCCCCAAATTCATAACATGAGTTTTTACGGAGAGTGTACATACTTTAATGTATTAAAAATTAACGTAAGGTGAATGGGTTAAGAGGGTACCTTTAATCATTTCACATTCCTCATCTAGAATGGCATTTAATCGACCTCGTTTCCCGCATCCATTGTTATCCCTTGAAGATTGCTCATTTATGAGAGGACACATGGGCAAGCGACGTTCCCGACTTCCACATTTGAGATAAGCGCCGAGACGCTTCCAACATTCTTCTGCCGAGTGCCCAAATTTTTCACAAACTTAGCAAGCCATGGAGACTTGCATTCTCTCTTCTTCTTTAACTTTCTTATTCTTTCCGTTTCCATTTCTTTTTCCATTACCGTTCCCATTACGGGACCTCTTAATGTGATGGTTTTCATCCTCATCCACTTCTTTCTCTTCTTGCCAATCATGTTTTCGGCTTGACCTTTCCCCTCGGAGTCTTTCCACCTTCTCCATGGCTCTTTCACATAGATGTGCTCTTTTAACCATCTCGGTATAGGTGTGGATATTATGAGTTCCAAGTTGTTGGATAAATCCAGCTCTTAAACCATCCATAAATCGGTTGGCTTTCAATAAATCTGTGCTTACCAAGTGAGGAGCATAAGGTGCTAGTCGAGAGAATTGTAATTCATACTCTGCCACGGACATCGTGTCTTGTTTTAAGGAGGCAAATTCCATAGCCTTCTTCTCCTTTACATGCTCGAAGAAGTACTTGACTCGGAAAAGTGTAAGAAAACCCTCCCATGTATGAGGTGCATCTGCAGGTGGTGCCGGAATGGATTTCCACCATTTACGAGCATCCTTATTGAGTTGGAATGTGGCAAGTTGAACTTTCTCCTGGTCGGTGCATTGCATGACATCGAATATTCGATTTATCTCGTTGATCTAATTTTCTGCTTCATATGCGTTAGAAGATCCAGAGAATCGTGGGGGATTTAAACTTCAAAAATTACCGTGTAAGTTCCCCGCGCCAGCACTTCCACCAGCTTGGGCCACTGTTTGTAGGGCTTGGGTAAGTCCCGCAACAGTTTGCTGCATCTCATCCCAGTTCACATGATGAGCCATTGAGAATCAAGGTACCTGAGAACATGGACATTTTAGTTATTTAGAGTCAGGAAGATTTACCCTAAGATAATTTATATATGCCTATCTCATCCCGGGTTCTACCCGAATCTCACATGGGTTGGAAATTTCTTCCTTAGTTCATAGGCGTGGGTCCTTATGCCTCGGAGTTATCCTATGACATGACATTTTCCTAAGAATAAGAAAGTCCTAAGTCCTATCGCTCTGATACCAACTTAACTGTCACGTCCCGAGCTTTTATTACAGCAGAAGATAATCTCAGGAATCATGAACAACCGGCATGGTAAGCCTCTTGCAAGCAATAATAATCAGAACGTAATAACAATCACACATAAAAATGCAATTGCACAATAAGTTACTCAAACCTTCACTTTTATTAATAAGGAGAATAACTCTAATACATCAACTAGTCGACTCATTCAAATCTACTTGACTCAATAAAAAGGAAGATTACATGGACTCGATCTAGACATTATAGACTCTTAAGTCTTCACTCTCAATTTCATGTGACTTTCATTCGCTCTCGGACCCATCACTTGAATAACTTGAATCTGAATCTGAACTACTTGCATCTCTTGAAAAGATTGAAAATAGGTAATGAGCACACTTGCCCAGTAGGTATCATCGCATCAACGTGACTTGTAATATTAAAGTGATTAGTATTTTAGCTCTAAAGAATAAGGTAATATCATGCGAAATGCGGTAAATCACGTGAATAAAAAAAACAAGTAACAAGGCGTGATCAAGTTAAGATATGATTGGGTAAGAATGATCAAGCATGAACGTAATATGGCCTTTCATAAATGAGAATGTACTAGCAAGTCAAGCAAGAATGTACTCTTCACTTAGTAACAATTACTTCATGAATTTCTGTGGAATTTCATTTCACAAGCAGTGAATATTTCCGTGGTTGCCATGGATATTTCACTTATTTATAAAGAAAGTACTCCCAGCACAATGCGACGCCAGTAGCATCATACCCCATGGTTTATAATAGTATGTTTCCGACAATCAGCCGAGGGGACTAGCAAGTCAAGCAAGAATGTACTCTTCACTTAGTAACAAGTACTTCGTGAATTTCTGTGGACTTTCATTTCACGAGCCGTGAATATTTCCGTGGTTGCCAAGGATATTTCACTTATTTATAAAGAAAGTACTCCCAGGGCAATGCGACGCTAGTAGCATCATACCCCTTGGTTTATAATAGTATGTTTCCGACAATCAGCCGAGGGGACTAACATAGAGCCCTTGAACACAATCAGTGCTTGATCCGCATCTTCAAAAATAAATCAAGCTACTTCCATGCATGTAAATAATGTGGCCAAGAATGTACAATTTCAATGATATATTCATGATAAAGTAACCAAAAATATGAACGCTTGTACGAGGAAATAGGGAATTTCAATAAATACTTTAATGACTAGGTTATGGCCTGGAAATAAATCGGCAGCATAACGGTACGTTCTTAACTTTCATAATTTAGTTAAAGTACTTTGATTAAGGTGACATGTCCCAGAACTCAATAGTCTTTCTAGGATTATAGAAATATTAACCCTTTGGGGTCAAAACAAATACTCAGAAAACTTAGTGGTCTATAACTGGGCCGTCACACGACTACAACGGTCTAGTTCTGGACCGTTAATTATAAGACTGTTCGATAGTTGAAAATAGGTTCTCTGGAGTCTTTGGCGGTCAAAGGTAGATCCGTCAAGGTCCCTTTAGCGGTCTATATAAGGCACGCTATCAGACTATGGCGGTCAATTGTTGGGCCGTTAAGATCCAGAAATACAAAACATCGGTAGTGCTTTTCTAGATAAATGGGCTTTAATGGTACAACCAACTCGGTATCCTAGTAGGAATCCCAGGCACATGAAGAATTACGGAAGCCTTGAAACAAGATTTCCTAGTCTATTGGAAGGAATATCCAAAGGAGAGTTTATCATGTCCAACATTATGTTCCTATACTGCAAATTGTGTAACTAATGGTCATATACCGGAATATATGCCATGAACTTATAGAAATGACTCTGATATAAGAATAGAATGCATACAGTAAGAAACCAGCGTTAAATCTCGTCCATATAAGCATTTAAACCAAAATTTAATACAAGATATAGTTTTTGGCATGAAATTATCGTATGCTTAAAATAATCCTAAGTATGATAAAGAAACATGAACTCACTGTTTATGAATCAGGAATTAAAACTCGGAGTAATAAATATCATTAAAATAGGTTAATATATAGTTAACTGGGCTTAATTATAAGTTATATGGGCTATTCTTAAATCTATCTTGGGTTGACAGAAAACAGCACAGTGGTGGTCTATCATAGAGCCGTTATAGGACGCTGGCGGTTTATCGTAAGGCCGCCACAGTAACTTTAATGGTCTATTTCCAGTCCGTCAGAGGTTTCATGAAAACGAGATTACCAAGTGTCTAGCAGTTCATCGTAAGGCCGCTACAGAGAGATAGCGGTCAAATTCTAAGCCGCTAGAGCACGACAGACAATAACTTAAATAAGAGGGTTCTAAGGTTTTTAACTCACATTATGTCTGAAAATCATATATATACTTTCCCTATCAGGATAAAATGAAGGCTAAGCTAACAATATGCATGGGTTTTCTGTGAATTGACAAGAAAGCTTCTTTTTAACTTATTTAGGGCTAAGAATATGCATGAATGTACACTAGATGCATAAAACATGAAATTCACGATCTATAAAGCATGAAATCATGTACAATAAGAGGGCTTTTATCCCTAGAGTGATGTTTTAGCCGTTCATGAGAAGACCTACCTCTGCTTAGGCTTTGAAACTTCGAATTTGATGTCAAATGCTACCCTTAGTCCCTTGTACTCCTTGTGACAAATCAGCAACTTCAAGCTGCTCTAACTCCTTACTCTCTTGACCTAATGATGTGAAATTTGGAGGGTAAGAAGTAGATACTAAGGGGAACAAAATGTTATAAAGACACTTAGGCTAAATACATCGATTTGGTTCTCTAATCTGTTGATCTTCACCAGACTTTTGCACAGTTTCCTGGGTCGCTAAGGTGGAACCAGCAACTTTGCAGGCTTCTATCTTATTGTGTGCTTGATCTCCTAGCACGAAATTTTGAAAGATGTTAGTCATATGTATTATCAATAAAAACTTCTAAAAAACCTACCTGAAATAATGTCGTCTTACCTTGATTCCACGCGAGCCAATGTAGGGGCCGCGCATGTCAAAACTAGGTCCTATTTATAGGGTTTTGCTAGGGTTTGAGGATTAGATCGATTCTAGAGTCCTTGTTAAACATTAGATCGACTTCTGAGAGTCATTAACACATTTACTAGTCCTCCCATCTCGATCTCTAAAGGGTAGACTAGCAAAAATCCCATCTTTTTGCTCTTTCTTTAATTCACGGAACTGACAGAAAATAGCGATCGAAGCTTGGTCCGCCACATTCTTTTAGTGGTTTTACGATAGACCGCTAAGATCCTTAGGCACTGAATTTAAAATGAGCTCAAACTCTAATTTCATTTTATCCACTAATTTATCCATTCAAGGTGTATTTATCCCTATATTTCGTGAATAAGGTAATTAATCTTCTAGAATATGGGCCAAACTTCATGGGCTTGGTCCATAAGTCTTTTGGGCTTCACTTAAATTGGTTAGGTTAATTGTTTACAACAATTGGGCCTTAATAAGGATTAATTTAACCCAATATTTTTTTATTAATCCATTTTTATTATTTAAAATTCCCAAAAAATACTTAAATATACCAAAAATAATTTATAAAAATTCAGGGGCATTACATTGGAGGCGGGCCAAGCTTCTAGCTCGTCCCATCAGATTCTTGATAAGGGGAAAACCCATCTCCCCTCGTCTTCCTATGCCGACCCTTACGGGACCACCTCTCCAACGCCGTAGGCTCTTGTAGCCCCGGCCGATTTCCTACATTCTCAAGCTAGGGCCGCCCAACTGGCTCACGCGGATATGGGCCCATCCTTGGCCCATTATACCTCTTATGGGCTTCCCCCTCCATCTGTCTACCCTTCGGCCCCTTACATCGGGTACACCCTTGCAGGCTTGCCTCCTCCATCCCGAGAAAGGGAACTTCTTGACAAGTAGGCTGCCATGCAATAGCAGCTTGACCTCCTTCATAAACGGGTCGGCCCACAATCCCTTGCTGATATCCCCGTTCCCAATTTCCGTGATATCCGCTTCCCTCCTCAGTCGGAGCTCCCCACGTACCGGAAGTATGATGGGCATGGCAACCCCTTCATTCATATAAGGGAGTTCTTATATGAGTAGGTACAGTTTCAACATGATGACCACCTCATGGCATATCTTTTCCACCGCTCGTTGGACGGGGTAGCATTGGAGTGGTTCTACACTCTGCCACTGGAAGAGGAGGAAGGTTTTAAAGTTTTTAAAGTGAAATTTATACAGAGATTCCAAGACCGGGTGGACCCGGAGTATCCTTTCACTGATCTAGTGGCTGAGAAGATGAAGGCCGATGAAGATTTTGTAACCTATGCTGACAGATGGAGGCAGATGGCCTCCCGTGTGCCCGGGAAAATTTCAGAAGAAGAGAAAGTGAAGCTGCTAATTTCTAATGCCACTCCCACATTTTGGAATATCCTAGCCATGAATGATATTTCTAACATGCACAAGTTGTACAATAGGGCCCGGTTCATCCAGACCCGGTTTAAGGACTCCCCTATTCATTCCTTGTTCAAGGCCCAGAAATCGAAAACCGCCAGGAAATCCCAAGGCCCAATCACCGAAAGAGTCCAGACAAATGAGCAGGTGCAGGCTGTCCAGTTCCCCACCCAATCCACTCCACCTCACTTTCAACAACCTCCCCGCAACCCCCAGTTCACCGCTCCACCAACTACCCAACCATCATTTTTCGATCCTCAGCCGCCACAACAACCACCACCACCACAACAGCCTCAACAACCACCGTAGTACCACAATGTCCCTCCACCGAATGGCTATGCACCTGCTCGACCAGGTCCCAAGAGAGCCCACTACCCCCCACTTCCTTAAACTCTCCTAGATATTTTCTCGACTCTGATGTACACTGGTGATCTTCAGCTACCTCCGGAATGCCCGAATTGGAATCCGGCCACCGACCAATCTAGATATTACATATATCATCGGCTGCCCGGGCACACTATAGAAAGGTCCTATCAGTTCCATGACCTCGTTTATGATTTGCATGAGGGACAGAAAATTGATTGGGCACAGATGCATAAGTTGATTGAAGACATTAATGAGAGAAGAAGACAGGCGCCAAGGTCGCAGCATCCGGCACCGCAGCAGTAGCAACCTCAACCCCAGTAGCAGCGGCCTGCACCAGAATTAGAGATTCATCAGAATCCTATGCCGAACCACCTGCCCGCTCCGTAGCCTCAGCCGTCGGCACCGGCTCAGGTGAATATTGTTCAACGCCCAACTCCCAACGCTGGGTGGTTCTATGATGATGAGACTCCTGCTCATCTTTTGGCCCTCCATCATACATACACCAACTCCCCTTCACCTTCTGTCCCCTCCATCATCCCGCCCACCATTTTGACCTCCGCTATACCCACCATTTCCTCCAGATCCCCTATTGCTCCTACCACCTTGCCCATCATTTCACCAATCCTTGCACCTTCACCCGTCATACCCTCCGTTGTCACCTCCTTCACCTATCATATCCTTCCGCCAGGGCCTGTCAGACCCACCTCCACCATCGCCTCTCCCACCGTTGTTCCTTCCGCTTACCCCACTGGGCCAGTTGGGAGTCCATCCAATGCTGTGCCAGCACAGAACCTTGCCCTCCGGAGCGGGCATTTATTTCAGAGAAGCTATCCCTCTACTGGTGCACTTGCACCCAACCCTCCAGTTTCCTCACCCACAATTAAGCAAGAAGAAGCCGACGCCCTACCTGGCACAAGATATGATTTACTGCAGCACTTGGACTGGATGCCAGCAAGTATTTCTGTATTAGAGTTGATCAACCGCTCCACGCTGCACCAAGAAGCTTTGAGGAATTTTCTCTAGAAGGTTATGGTCGGCATAGTTTGCCGTCGGCATTGGCCACAATTACGAAGAGGCCATCCATTTCTTTTTCAGAGTCAGAATTAGCACCCCCTGAGGCATGCCAGATGCCACTTTGCATTTTAATCACATTAAATAAAGTGGCAGTCGACGCGGCTATAGTGGACACGAGAGCTTAGATAAATGTCTGTCCCTTGAGCACTTTACGTGCCTGCAATATTTTTGAAGATATGCTAAGGCCAACTTCGACGACTATTGCTGCTTATGACAACTCCATGAGACCATGCCATGGGGTGGTGACTGTTCAGGCCGAGCTCGAGCCATTGTCGATGGTCATGGAATTTTATGTGTTAGATATTGATCCAATGTTAAAGCTATTCTAGGCCGTCCATGGATCGACAGTCTGCATGCTGTGCCTTCGACCGCTCACCAATGCCTCAAATTTCTATTTTAGGGGCGGGTGGTCAACGTAAAGAGTATTTCCATGGTGTAAACTGTTGAAGCTATTTCCAATAAGATACTACCAACTCTCTGGCCGAGCAATAAGCCGGTCCTGTCTGTAATGGATTTGAATTTTCCATGGGCATATGCATCACGCAAGCCCGCCACTGTACTAGTTAAAGTTAAAGTCAAGCCCAAGATAAGAGACTCCAAGGGCTAGAACATGATACTGAAACTAGGTTACCAACCGGGCAAGGGTCTCGGTGCCCAATTACAGGGGCGGACTAAGCTTGTCCCAAGGGGCAGAAAAATGAGCAAAAGAGGTCTCGGGTACCGGGAGTCTGCATTATCGATTCTGGGATATTCAGGACCATTGACCTGAGACTATCACCAGCACTTTGTGAAGGGCCCGTTATAGTCCGGCACTCTGAAGACACCGCCTCGCCCGAAAGAGAAAGAAAATGCTACTTGCACAATGACCGAGCCGCCGTTGCTGCCTAAGGGGCCGGTTGATGATGCCATGGATTGTTCCAAGCCTTTACCAAGATGTTTCATGAAAAAGAAGATTTGAGAAAACCGGAGATACAGCTCACTCCAGCGGAGCCAGCTTACCAAAGTCCACGGGAAAGGGGGAGCTCCCTTGTTGCCTTTTCTTGGCCTCCTTCCCACCTTACTTCCTTGTTTCAAGAGCTGGAGTTCATACCCCGCTCACCTCCTGTCATGATCGATCCGTTTTTTATGGAAATGCCATTTGAGGTGTTGATTGTGCCATGTGCATGTGGGCACTGGCCACCTATCGATTTGTCAACCATGTGGTTTTCCTATTTCGATCCCTTCTTTGATGTTATGTTTTCGTCTCTCTTCCCCCTTCAACTTCCTCCTCCCCCCTCCAATCCATCTTGTTGTATGGTCTCCACCAGTCTCCAAAAAAAAATGCCAATTTCAAAACGGAGATTTCAGTGGAGGATTATGCTATGTTTTGTCAGTCCTCTTCCCAAGGGCACGAGGCCCCTATTTCCCTTTGTATAGATTTTCTATCCCCTAGGTTAGATGTAGGGCTTGTTGAGTCTAGGGTAGTAGAGTCCATTGGGTCTGATGAAGTAGGGTCTTGCTCCAATGTCTCTAACCCTTCCACGCTTGCTACGCGCCCAGTGACACGTTATTCTAAAACCATTTTTGATAGGTTCTTCCAGAATCTTGCTCAGCATTGCCACGCCCTCCTTAGATGCCTTGAGTTTGTAGAGACAGCCATCATCCTGGAGGATGATGAGGAGCTAGACGGGGTTTAGAGCGACGATGGGTTAGGTGTTTATGAGATCATGGATGAGAAAGACCTGATCGATTATGAGGATAGCAACGTGGATGACACTGTCGATCTGTACGCGCAAGGATTGAAGAGATTTGATGAACCGTCGTCGGTAGTGGATTAACACACGAAAGAAATTAATCTTGGAACAGAAGAGGATCCCAGGCTCATAATCATTTCTGCTAATCTACCTCCTCAGGTTGAAGAGGAGTTAGTCCAAGTCTTGAGGGAGTATAGCGATTCATTCGTCTGGTCCTACGAGGACATGCCGAGCCTTGAGCCCGCCCTAGTGGAACATAGACTTGTACTTAAACTAGGGGCAACGCCCGTTATGCAAAAATCAAGAAGATTCCACCCACATATGGCCTTAAGGATAAAAGAAGAAGTGGATAAATTGCATAAGGCCAAGTTCATTAGAGTTGTTTTGTATCCTCAATGGGTGGCCAATATTGTCCCTGTAATGAAAAAGGATGGAAAAATTCGAATCTGCATTGATTTTAGGGACTTGAATAAAGCATGTCCGAAAGATGATTTTTCACTTCCTCACATCGACATGTTGGTAGACAACATGGCCGAGTACGAAGCCCTCTCATTTATGGATGGATATTCAGGGTATAACCAAATCCATCTAGCTCTGGAAGATCAAGAAAAGACCTCATTCACCACGCCCTGGGGCATCTACTGCTACGTAGTCATGCCATTAGGATTGAAGAATGCAGGTGCCACATACCAACGGGCGATGATGGCCATCTTCCATGACATGATGCATGTTTATATGGAAGCGTATGTGGATGATATCTTGGTGAAATCTGAAGTCCCGCGATCAATGACACCCAAGAGGGGGGTGAATTGGGTGTTTACAAATTTTAAGGAAACTTTTGGCTTTTTCAAATATGTGATAAACACTAATTAGGAAGTTGAGAGTTGTCAAACAAATTCTCTCAAACTCTCCATTCCCACACGAGCATGTAACGAACTAAAACAAACAAACCACACACATGCACAACCCAAACCACAATGCACAGCGATTTTAAGGTGGTTCGGATGCAACGGCGGCAATCCTATGTCCACCCCTCACGAAACTAGGTGAGGCTTCACTCGGGGAAAAATCCCCAAACGGAGACGCTCCAAACACACACGCAGGACGACGCCTGCCCACACACACGGGGACGCACCCCAACACACACACACACACGGAGACGAGGTCTCCAGCACGATCCAACAAGCGGATCAACAAGACACACACACGCTGCGACAAATGCAGCACTCCACACACACAAACACTAAGATCTGGATAAAAACACACACACACGCAGATCTAAAAAGACCTACGCACATACAAATCAAAAATGACACGCACACACACGACCACGGATCCAACAATGATCCACACACACACAAGTTCGCAGTATATACAAAACACGAATATGAACTTGAAACACAATAAGGCACAGTTTAGAATGCTCCTGATTTTAGGCTCCCCCTGAGTGTATGCTCCGGATGTTTGTGTTAATTCCTTCTTTACTTGAATGGCTTGAGAATTAGCTTGAATGGCCTTGTATTTGATGTAGATCTTCTTGCATAGAGTACTATTCGCTGCTACAGTACTTCTTTACCCTTTCACTTGGACAGCCTTCTCTTAAGCTTTTCTTGAGACCATTGCTTGATTGGAACTCCTTGGCTTGAGAAGATGCTTGAATGGCTTCAGTTGGTGCTAGAATGGCTTCGATCGGATGATGAACTTGTTGAAAGGAATGTTATCCACGAAAGTTGCAGCAATCTTTATTTGATAGCTTTCCTCTCGATCTCTCCTTGTTGATTTCTTGCTTCTTTTCCTTGGAGGATGTTGGCTTCAGATCTACCTTGAATGGCTTGAAGTTGGATGAAGATTGTTGCTACACGAGGTACTATTCACGGAGCTACAATACCCTCTCCTTTCACCTTGGACAGCCTCCCCCTTGATCTTCCTTGAAGCCCTATTGGTTGGTTAGGGTTATGACTCTAATAGGATGTTTTATAACCCTTGGAAGGTCTATGGACAAGCCCTAGACCAGATACACAAAATATGGATGGTTTGGTGGCTTTGGGATTAAACAATAGCAAGAGGAAGGGCTTTCCTCGAAGTCACAAAAAATCAACAATGTTGGGCAGCTCGGGGCTGGCGGTCGACCTGCAGGGGCTGGCGGTCGACCGCTACTGAGAAACCTACAGACGGATGGTTTCTGGGAATTCCGGTCGACCGCTACTAGGCTGGCGGTCGACCGCCACTGTGAATCCCTATAGGCGGTGAGCTGCTGGCACGGGCGGTCGACCCCCCCTAAGCTGGCGGTCGACCGCTAGCTGGGCAGACTCTGGGTTTTCCCGGGTTAGTCCGTTAACCTCTTCAGCTCCGTCGCTTAAGTCCTTTAGCAGCCCGTTCATGTCTGTTTTGGATTGTAGAGGAGTAGGGTGCTTATCCACACGTATGGTTCACCAGGTGACTGCCATGTGTTTGATCCTGCAAGCAAGATAGGCAGGGTTAATACCATGCTTGTTCACGTTGAAGAGGTTATGAAACCTCTTGCCTCTTGTAAAACCAACATATGCAAACCAAGGATCAAGACCATGTAACCGTTCCCATTTATCATCTCAACCATACATAACTGACAAGAACATGAGCAATCAACCATAAGTTTAGTTATCATCACTTAATCACACATTAAGTTTAGTTATCATCAAAACCATAACTTAACAATCACAATAATCATCAAAACCATAACTCAATAATCTCCCCCTTTTTGATAATGACAAACTTATTGATGATGACAAACTTAATGATAAACTTATTAATGATGATACAACAGAGTGGATACAACAGAATGGCACATATATTCATCTCCCCCTGTCACACACAATCATCAATGTTTCTCCCCCTTTGACATAATCAAAAGGCGGGATAATGCAACTCTTTCTCCCACAATAGTAGTATCAAGCGAGCTGGAAGGAGCCAAATAAGGAAGAACAAGATTAACTCCCTTTGAAACAGCAATAGCCCATCATATCAATTCAGAAGAAGTAAGGGCAAATCATAGACGAGCAAAGCAATATGATGCTAATCAGAAGAAACCAATTGGTGATTATTCTCACAAATCAAGATGATATCATCCAAAGTAAATACAGTCAAGCATGTGTTGATACCAATTGAAGGTGATGATTGGTCGCAAGGATATGAACCAGTGGAGGAAGATGTGCACAAGATGAGGTTTTCAGCAGAAAAGTATTCAAAATCTCGATCCCATGGCAGATTTTCACAACAAACAAGAGCAGGAGGACATATCAAAAGGATTTTCTTTGATTTAAGAATTTTCAAATTTTTATATTTTGGTTTAAAATGCATGAAATGCAACATATGCAAGTGATGACATGTGTGATGATTAAGAGCTATCAAACCAATACGTATATATACATACAACACAGCTCCCCCGTACTTATATAAGAAGGGAATGGGTATAAGAAAGATGCAAGAGAGTCATGACAACCGGAATGCACATGTGTAGCACATGGGAAATTGTGCAATCATATAGGAGATTCATGCAATTGCTAAAGCATTCAATCAATTTTCTGAATCCATAATGAATCAAATTTCCAGATGTTTAAGTGAGTAACATGAAAAATGATAGTTGCAATATGGATATTCAGATTTTTAGATTAACACAAGGAGACATTTTACAGACTGCACTTCAATTTGAGATCATCGTATTGGAGGCTCCGCTCTACCACAAAGAGTTTCACCATCATTTTTCAACTTAACCATTCTCACAGATAGTCAGAATTTTTCAAGAGTGGTCAGATTCAAATAATTCCTTTTTACGCGAGTAGACGCATGGAGCTAATGCCAGAATCCCCGGTTACTCAAAATGCAGAACCATTTCACCTCATTATGAACATAAATACTAGTCAACACTTTTCAGATATGAAGCACATCACGTCTCAGGTGACATGTGCCCAGTTTACTCAGTGAGTCTAAGCATTGCTCTATCTTTCATTTTCATTTCAGATTTTTTTAACAAAGATAGGTAGACAGCTTTTTCCTCAACTGTCTCTTTAACATACATGCAGCAAGTTTAACATCTCGAGAGTGTTGAAAATAAATTCATATATCCTTATCTTTAACACTCATTTTCACATTTTGTGCATGAAATGTGCGAATTTGATTCAGCATGTATACCGAAAATATCATGAACTCGTAACAGGGTAGCTCCCCCTAAATAGATGCATTTATGAAATAAGAACTCCCCCAGAGTGTACGACATGAAACACTCCAATAATGACTCAAATACAGCATTATTTATCAAGAAGACATAAGGTCATAGAAGTGCCAAAGGATGGGGGTGAATAGCATATGATATCAAGCAAGCACACAGAGGGAATGTATGCAATATGGAATGCAAATATGCAACTGATACCAATCAAATGGATATCAATTGAATGAACTTAATACAAGTAATGCATGAGTTCTAATGCAATGCAGCCTTTGATCATATAATAATGAAATGCAGCATGCCAAAACAGAATGTAATGTGGTGCAAAACTTTCGATACCAAACGAGTGAACTAACTTCAGGTAATGCATGAATTGTAATGCATGCAACCTATGCCTAGATGAGCATGTGATGCAAGATGCAAATGCAGCATAGGAATCGTAATCTTCAAACCATGAGGCAAATTCCACATTGAAGCATTCTCATTATATTAATGTGTCAACAAACATTTTCATGACATGACTTTTATGAAAAATGGTGCATAAATGATTAAAATTAAGCAATGCAACCCAATTTTCAGGATTGTTCAAAAACTAATTTTCAAAGGCTTTTCATAAGTTTTGAAATGAGAAATCATCCACAAGCCAAATGTTTGAAACATTTTAATCAAAAACATATTTTCAACTTAAATAACTCAGTTCAAGGATTTATTCACAAATCAACCAATCACAAGCCAGTCACAATTGTCAAGATCTGGTACGAGGTAGAGATTTTAGTTCAAAGACCCAGCTCACGCATATGGAATGCTTCCAAGTGGACATGATCCACTCTTCAACAGATGCCATTTAATATTCCAGATATGTAATTCAATTCAAGTGTGATCATGCAATTCAAATTGAGAATATTCAATATGCAACCACTTCATACGCATCTTTCAAGATTTTTAATTTGATTCAATCAATTAGGCACATTCATCACAACATGCTAGTTAATGACAATTCATGTTTTTCGAATAAATACCTGTGACTTGAGAGTATCACCAACTGACAAAGACGGCCATTGGATGAATTGACAAGGTTGAATTATCTTAGTTCAGAGACAAGATCAAAAGCCTTCAATCACTAGAATCACCAACCTCACGAGGGTTGATATTTCAACTTTTACTTTCTTACATTTACCTTGAGAATCCATTTTCTTCCAAGCCTTTCACATGATTTGCCTTGGGTACTTACTTCAACACGTACAAGACTTTCACCACCTTCTACTTGAGTCGATCCTGGATGTTGTTCTACACAAAGTAGCCCATCTTCTCGTAGCAACTTGAGAGGGTTCTCATCATTTTCATCCTTGCAAGGTATTCTTCCAGTTGATTCAAGCTTAGCCCATCATCATTTGGATTTTGGGAGTATAATATGCATCCAAAGACAGAAAGGTTTGATTTGTCAATTTCGATTCAAATTTATTAATAATGACATGACAAATAATTTTAACAACCATCACCCCTAGATAGTTCTAGATGCAATGCATGGCTCATGTGAACCTAAATGTTAAGCCCATATGATGAATCTGATGACTCCCCCTCAATGTGTGCATGACTGTGATATGCTCAGTAAAAATCTAATGCCATATGCAGCCTGTGACTGATTGACTCATAGTACCGGGCGGAGAACTTAGATATGAAGATCACCTCACGCGTAGTGATAGCTTTCAGACAGGCGTAACCTGCCCTTCCACATGTCACCATTTGATATACTATGTAGTCAAGGGTGGTGAAGGTAGAAGGATTGCTATGCATTATGACATGAATTCACAATATTCAATTTATGCATGACAGTACGTGAAGGCTTATGTAAACTTAGTATATGCAGCGAGATTTATAGACGGTTTCAAAACTCCACTTCAACAAGATGCTATATGAGGATGATATGCACAAGGGTATGCAACTATCTATGGATGGAATGCATGTACAGACTCATGCATGATCACATAACTATACAGCACATGGTAAAACACGACATAACACTTTTAGTGGAGAGAGTGAGAGGGATATCACCTAAGAAATCAAATTCAATTTTTGATTTTTCTTCCAACCTTACTTGAGTCACTTGACTCGTATGTCTTACCTTCTTGATGAAAATAGATGTCATACTTTCCATTTCCATGACACTCCTGCAAAAAAGATTTCTCAATTTGCATTCTTAGGTACCCAAATCATCTTGGGTCCTTGTGGGTTAGCAGCATTCTTGGCACGTGGCTTCCACTCCTTAACAACATTCAAATCATCATCATTCACAAGAAAATAATCATGCTTAACATTTCCAGATTTGCCAAAGAGATGGTGGATGGCACGTGGCATCATCTTCTTTCTTCTCAAGGGTTCTACTGATTTGTGTGTGTGAGCATGATATGTTGAGTAAGAGTTCTTTCTCTTCAACAATAACCAGCAGTGTGAAGTTGTATGACTCCTTTTACCACAGTGATTGCAATGCATGGAAGATTTTGTGGTGAAGGCTCTCTTTGCATTTTTTAAAACAACTTGGTTTCTACATACTCTCAAATCATCATTCTTCATAATGAAATAATTATGCATAGCATGTCCATGTTTTCCACAATAAAAATATGTGAGTTTCTTTCTAATTGGTTGTGTGTGTGTGGAAGAGGTATGTTCATCATGTATGGAAGTGCTAGTAGCATTTTTAGATTTTTGATGCAAGTTGATTTTCTTTGTAGATGCATGTGTGTGTGCAACATGATTTTCTTTCTTCAAATTTTTATTTGATATGCTGGCTATGTTTGAATTGTGCACAAAAGATGTATAAACTTTATTTTCAAACTTCTTTTTGTTCACATGATTATAGCCCAGCCCTTCCCTTTGAAAGTTCACTTTCATCCCCAACAGTTTATTCAAGTTTTCTTAACCATTTACAAATCTAGACAGCAAATCATTCAAGTCAAGAATTTCAGATTGAAGAGATGAAATTTGTAATTCAGAATTGGCAAGTTCTTCTTCACAAGTAGAAAGACTAATATTCAACATGGCATTGGTAGTTTTAAGGCATTCTACTTCTTGCCTAAGTTCATCCACATTTTCACATTCTCTAATAATCACATATTTTCCTTTTTCTAGAGTCAACAATCTTTCAGAAATGGCCTTGTTCAATTCCTTCAGTTTCTCATTTTCTTTAACAAGCTTTTCATCATGAATCAGTTCATTTATCAAGGTTTGATCATCGGCCATAGAATTCGGTTTCGCAGTCATCTCCTTGTTTTCATTTCTTAAGGAACATATTTGATCTTTGTGAAATTCAATGTCAAACACATGAGCCTCAATCATTTCATTTAGATGCAAGCATTTTTTACAAGAGGAATTACACTTATTTTGTTTGGCATCCGTTTTCAATTTTTTATTTTCAGATTTTAGCTTCTTGTATTTTTCAGCAAGATCATCATATGCAATCAACAAATCTTCATAACTAATTTCATCTTCATTATCAGAATCAGATTTTACCTTTGAGCTTGATTCAATTTGTTGATCACTCCCTTGATCGCTCGTACCTGCCACAAGGCATTGGTCTTTATGCTCTTCCCGGACTTTGGTTAAGCCATCCAAGATATCCTTTGCGGACCTGTAATGGGAGATAAAAGGAAACTGATTAGAATTGACTGCAACATTGAACAACTTTAAAACCAACCGATTTTGATCATGTTTATACTTATGATTTTCAGCCCAGACAGCTTTGTCTTTAGGCAATTCATAGGGACCACAAGAGACAAGCTTCCATAGCTTAGGGTCGTATGAATTGACTAGACTGAACATTCTTCCTAACCACAAATCGAAATTGCAACCATCAAACACGGGTGGAGAATTCAAAGTATACATAATGGTACTCATTGATCTGGATCACTCTAGATCGTTAGATCTATAAAAATTAGAGCCTTGGCTATGATACCAATTGAAGTCCCGCGATCAATGACACCCAAGAGGGGGGTGAATTGGGTGTTTACAAATTTTAAGGAAACTTTTGGCTTTTTCAAATATGTGATAAACAATAATTAGGAAGTTGAGAGTTGTCCAAAAAATTCTCTCAAACTCTCCGTTCCCACACGAGCATGTAACGAACTAAAACAAACAAACCACACACATGCACAACCCAAACCACAATGCACAACGATTTTAAGGTGGTTCGGATGCAACGGTGGCAATCCTATGTCCACCCCTCACCAAACTCGGTGAGGCTTCACTCAGAGATAAATCCCCAAACGGAGACGATGCTCCAAACACACACGCAGGACGACGCCTGCCCACAAACATGGGGACGCACCCCAACACACACACACACACGGAGACGAGGTCTCCAACACGATCCAACAAGCGGATCAACAAGACACACACACGCTGCGACAAATGCAGCACTCCACACACACAAACACTAAGATCTGGATAAAAACACACACACACACGTAGATCTAAAAAGACCCACGCACACGCGAATAAAAAATGACACGCACACACACGACCACGGATCCAACAATGATTCACACACACACAAGTTCGCAGTTTATACAAAACACGAATATGAACTTGAAACACAATAAGGCACAGTTTAGAATGCTCCTGATTTTAGGCTCCCCCTGAGTGTATGCTCCGGATGTTTGTGTTGATTCCTTCTTTACTTGAATGGTTTGAGACTCAGCTTGAATGGCCTTGTATTTGATGTAGATCTTCTTGCACGGAGTACTGTTCACTGCTACAGTACTTCTTTCCCCTTTCACTTGGACAGCCTTCTCTTAAGCTTTTCTTGAGACCATTGCTTGATTGGAACTCCTTGGCTTGAGAAGATGCTTGAATGGCTTCAGTTGGTGCTAGAACGGCTTCGATCGGATGATGAACTTGTTGAACGGAATGTTATCCACGAACGTTACAGCAATCTTCATTTGATAGCTTTCCTCTCGATATCTCCTTGTTGATTTCTTGCTTCTTTTCCTTGGAGGATGTTGGCTTCAGATCTACCTTGAATGGCTTGAAGTTGGATGAAGATTGTTGCTACACAAGGTACTGTTCATGGAGCTACAGTACCCTCTCCTTTCACCTTGGACAGCCTTCCCCTTGATCTTCCTTGAAGCCCTCTTGGTTGGTTAGGGTTATGACTCTAATAGGATGTTTTATAACTCTTGGAAGGTCTATGGACAAGCCCTAGACCAGATCCACAAAATATGGAGGGTTTGGTGGGTTTGTGATTAAATAATAGCAAGAGGAAGGGCTTTCCTCGAAGTCACAAAAAGTCAACAATGTTGGGCAGCTCGGGGCTGGCGGTCGACCTGCAGGGGCTGGCGGTCGACCGCTACTGAGAAACCTGCAGACGGATGGTTTCTGGGAATTCCGGTCGATCGCTACTAGGCTGGCGGTCGACCGCCACTGTGAATCCCTGTAGGCGGTGAGCTGCTGGCACGGGCGGTCGACCTCCCCTGAGCTGGCGGTCGACCGCCAGCTGGGCAGACCCTGGGTTTTCCCGGGTCAGTTCATTAACCTCTTCAGCTCCGTCGCTTAAGTCCTTTTGCAGCCCGTTCATGTCTGTTTTAGATTGTAGAGGAGCAGGGTTCTTATCCACACGTATGGTTCACCAGGTGACTGCCATGTGTTTGATCCTGCAAGCAAGATAGGCAAGGTTAATACCATGCTTGTTCACGTTGAAGAAGTTATGAAACCTCTTGCCTCTTATAAAACCAACATATGCAAACCAAGGATCAAGACCATGTAACCATTCCCATTTGTCATCTCAACCATACATAAATGACAAGAACATGAGCAATCAACCACATGTTTAGTTATCATCACTTAATCACACATTAAGTTTAGTTATCATCAAAATCATAACTTAACAATCACAACAATCATCAAAACCATTACTCAACAAAATCAAGGTCGAAGGAAGAGCACCCTACTATCCTGGCCAAGATGTTACAAAGGGCTAGGGAGTATAAATTGAAAATGAATCTAAAGAAATGTGTATTTGGAGTATCATCAGGGAAGTTACTGGGATTCATAGTTAGTAACTGGGGGATTCAGATCGATCCAAATAAAGCAAAGGCCATTATGGATATGTCTCCGCCGAAGAACATCACCGAGCTTTGAGGTTTGATTGGGCATTTGCAGTTTTTTCAGAGATTTATATACCAACATTCTCAAAGGTGCCGCCCATTCTATGAACTGTTGAAGGCAGGGGCTAAGTTTGAATGGAATGAACAATGTCAAAAGGCCTATGAGGATCTTAAGGTTTATTTGTCTAATCCCCCAGTTTTGTAACCCCCTGTTCCCAGGAAACGCCTAATTCTATACATTTCTGTTATTGAGGACTCCCTAGGTGCTGTCCTGGCGCTAGTGGATGACGAAGGGAAGGAAAGGGCAGCCTATTACCTCTCTAGGTTGTTCAATCCTGCAGAAGCTAAGTATACCACCATGGAGAAGACCTGTGCAGCCTTAATTTGGATAGCCAAAAAATTGAAACACTACTTTCTCACCCAGGGGGTTAAGTTGATCTCTAGAATGGACCCAATCCGCTATCTTTTAGAGAAACCCATCCTTTCTAGCAGGTTAGCTCGCTGGCAGAGCTTTCTCTCTCAATTCGATATTACCTTCATCGTTCAGAAAGCAATCAAGGGATGTGCTATTGTTGAACATCTCACTCATTTACCTATCCCTTGCACAGATTCTATCCAGGATGAGTTCCCCGATGAACATCTGGCTGTGCTCACTCATCACCCGTTTTGGTCGCTACATTTCGATGGCGCACTAAATTCTCAGGGCCGAGGGATTGGCGCCATCCTCCTCACTCCAGAAGGAGTGACTATCCCCATTGCATATCAACTCTCTTTTCCTGCTACCAATAACATAGCCGAGTATGATGCTCTCCTTGTCGGATTGAAGCACGCCCATGTTCTGGGCGCGCGATACTTGAATATTATAGGATATTCTCAGCTCGTGCTGCGCCAGGTTCTTTCTACCTATTGCACCCGTGACCCTAAGCTTAAACCTTATCAAAATTTGGCCACACTCTTGGCTAAGCAGTTCAGCAAGCTGATTTACATTCACACCCCTCAATCTCATAATATTCTCGCCGATGCACTTGCATCGCTCACTTCTTCCCTTTCCTTTCCCCTCAGTCGTTCCACTTAGACCATTGTGGTCCAACGATTAGATGCTCCTTCCCTTCAAGACTCCTGGTTTGATAACCTTAGGAAATCTGTAGAAAAGAAGGCTGAGAGGGAGGATTTGAAAGAAGTGTCCTTAACTGAGCTCGAGGAGATCTTAGAAGAGGAGGAATTGCCTTGGTATCACGAAATCGAGCAGTATTGCAGGGATGGGTCATTCCCAGAATCAGCTAACATCGAGCAGCGCAAGGCCATAAGAAGAGTTGCCTCCAGATACACAATCATTGTAGGAGAATTGTATAGGCGTGCTCTTAACAGAGTTCTTATAAGATGTCTAGACGATGATGAGGCTTGGAAAGTCATTGAAGCAGCTCACTTGAGCGAATGTGGAGGGCATGTCAATGGCCAGGCTTTGGCGAAGAAGATTCTTAGGCAATGCTATTATTGGCCAACCTTAGAGGAAGACTGTTCCACCAATGTCTGTAGGTGTCTTCAATGCCAACTTCATGCCGATAAGATTCACACCCCTGCTTTGTCCCTTCATCCTCTTTCTGCTCCTTGGCCATTCTCCATGTGGGCTTTTGATATTGTAGGCCCACTAGGTGATCCAAACTCCCAAACCAAACAAAAACTTTTCATTCTCACTGCTACGGAGTATTTCACCAAGTGGGCCGAAGCCGAAGCATACGTGAAAATCAAAGCAACCACAGTTTGCCGCTTCATCATGAAGAACATCATTTCGCGGTTTGGAGTTCTGAGCGACATTGTCACCGACAATGGACCATAGTTCGTGTCACAAGAACTCCAGGACCTCTGTAAGAAATTCAACATTTCATTGCATCATTCATCGCCATACTATCCCCAAGGAAACGGCCAAGCCGAGGCCACCAATAAGACTCTTCTTAAAATCATCAAGAAAACGTGTCACTGATTGGGCCGATAAATTAATAGAAGCTCTATGGACTTATCGCACCTCTGTCTGCACTCTTACGGGGCAGACTCCCTTTGCTCTCACTTATGGGATGGAGGCGGTACTCCCGTATGAGATTTTGATCCCTTCCCTAAAAGTGTAGCTCGACAAAGAACTTAATCTCGATGAACGTCGAGAGGCGTTGCTAGTCCAGCTAGAGCTCTTGGACGAGAAGAGGCTTCATACGGCCAATCATGTCTCCGTTTACCAAAAGCGTGTCTCGTGTCATTTTCAAAAGAAGGTCATCGAAAGAAAATTTCAAGTGGGAAATATGGTTTCAAACACAAATTTATTTGATCATGATATCCTAGGTCTAAGCTACAGCCCAACTGGGAGGGTCCGTTTGTAATCAAAGAAGTTTATCCTGAGAACGCTTACCGTCTAATCAACACGGAGGGCGAAGAATTATCTCACCTATGGAGTGGGTTGTATCTTAAACATTCTTTCCCTTAGAGTCAAGCTAATGAAGGCCAGGTAGTGAGATATCCTGATGTGACACCAACTTAGAGAATGCAGCAACTAGACCGAGGGTCCTTGGACTTACCAAGCGAGCACAACGCACAAGAGTAGAGAATTACGCAAGTTGCCAAACCACCGTTGCGCACACGATTCCCGGGTGACTCGGCGATGTCGAGTGGATGTAGTGGAACAAAGCCCTTGCAGGTAGAGGACCAGCAAAGCTATGGTCGCCCTCCTGAGGGTACGGTGCCCACAATCAAAGGGCTGGCTAGGTGCCGAAAGGGCACCGGATCGCTCTCTCACAATCCCACGATGACCACTCGTAAACTGAGAGCTTCGGGGTCGGGCGCTCTCTCACCGTCAACAGAGCAATTCCACGGATATTATATGAACAAACTACCGATATGAGAGCAAGGGATAGAGCTTACCCGGTTGGTTTGAAGAAACCAACCCCGTTCGGAGACGAGGGCGAGCGGGGAAGTGTGGGTTCCCCGCACACTGCGTCGATGAAGCTTGATCCCTGCTAATTATTTACATGCACTACGCCTCACGCAGGAGGGTGGATCTCGGGGTGGGGAAAAGTGGATTACACACAAACACTACCTCCACACAGGGAGGGGCGGTAAGCCGGCCAGGCGGGGAGGGGCGCGAAGCTAAGAACGGAGCCGGATTGCCCTCCCGGGGTTCTGTACGCCGATTCTGCCCGCTGACAGGGACTCGCTGTCGACTCCGCTGTAATCGCTTCCGGACTTGAAAGTGAACAAGACCAGCGCCACAATGTTGGTGACTGACCCGGGATGAAGCCTGAATTTTTTTGGCGCCAGAAGTTATCGACACTGTCCGGAACAGACGCTGGACCGGTGCTGCTCTGCTCTACCTTGGACTGAGTTCAGGTTGTTGCAGCAGGTTGGCGACTTCACCACGATAGCTCCCGTGATCCAATCGAGACGGGATCAGGACGGTTGCGAGCGTGGTCGAATTCTCTTCGATCAGCAACCAAGATGGGCACCAGATGAGGTAGGAGCAGGGAAGTGGAACCCAAAGAGTGAGAGGCGGTCTGATCAGTCCCTGACTGGACTGACTTGCGTACCTGGGGAAAATAATTCGGAACGGGGAGCTCCAAACTCCAAACGAGGTCCCGCTTGCTGTGTTGGACAGAGGACTGGTGGATCTTCGCCCCGGTCAAGTGGCTCACCATGTGGAGCACCGGTGTTGTCGCAGTAGCTTTTGAATGGCAGCTCTAGTTTCTGGCCGGACTGGTTCTGCGCAGTCGGTGAAGAATGGCTCTCCCGGGCAGCTCCGACCTCGGATTGAGGCAGGACCACCTCGCCTGCGAAGACGACCGGAAGTGATTTCCGTCAATGTATGCCACACCTCAAGGGGCTCCGGGATGTGGTCGAGGGTGGCGCTGTAACAAGCTGTTGATCTGCAGGTCTTTGGCTGCAAACAGATTAGAAGAAAGAATGGTTGAGGGGGTGGTTTCTTTGGTCGAGGGGAAGGGGATATGGATGTTTTGGTGGTGGGGAAGGGTTGGGAGGTAAGAAGGGAAGGTGGGGGAGGATAGCAGGGGCGGAGCTAGCAGGGAGAGAGGGGTGGGTGCGCTGGTGGCCTTGGAGGAGGTGGTGGGCGCAAATGGCTTGGGGGAGTGGGAGGATTCCCTTTGATTTGAGTGGTGGGTTAATGGGGGTTAGTGGGGGGCCTAGGGGATGGGAAGGGTTGCCTTGGGGAGAGGAAGGGGTGCTTGGGAGAAGGGATTCTCCCTTGGGAGATGGAAGGAGTGGCTTGGGAATGGGGAGAGTTGCCTTGGAAGGTGAAAGGTTACTTGGGTTGTGGTGAGAGTAATGGAGGTATTGAAGGGGCCTAGGGAAGGTGAAAGGGTTGGGCTGATGTGGAGGATGAGGTGGCAAGGGGGAGAGGAGTGAGGGGGACTGTGAATTATAGAGAGAGAGAGAGGAGAGGAGAGAGAGAGGGGGTCGCCCCCTTTAGAGAGAGAGAAGAGAGAGGGGAATCCACCCCTTAGAGAGAGAGAGAGAGAGAGAGAGAGAGAGAGTAAGAGACACAATTATTGTGGTAATTTTCACTTAATACTTCATTAGCTTCTCCAAGTAGGGTTGGGGTCCTATTTATAGGGATCCCAACATTTACAAAAAGTCCCTTAGATAAGTGCAAATAGCAAATAACCAAAAGAGATGGGGAAGGGGGATGGCGCCCCTGGGCCAGGCCCACCTAATTGGGCCCATAAGACACCCTAACCCATCATGATGAACACAAACTTAGGTAAATAACATAATAACCTAGAGACTTGACTCAAAACAAAGGAAAATTTACATGGTTAAGACTCAAAGAAAGATAAGAAAATTACATAGCTAGACTCAGAAAATCAAGATGAACACAATGGCGAGCATCGGGACCCTTGGAGAAATGGGAAGTGGTAAGCGATGTCCCCATCATACTCCTGGGGTGCAGAGAACTCGACTCTGTCGAGTAAAGATCCATCATATGCGGAGGGAGCCACGGCGGGGTTGCCCACAAGTCTACCAAAGGTAGCTGGTCCTTTCACCAAGCGAGGTAGTGCCCTTACCCTTTTGCTCCAAATGACAGTGACCTGTTCATACAATATCCGTTCAACATGCTCATGCTGGTCTCACTGGGCTGGTAGCTTTCTCTCAAGGGTAGGTGCTCTCTCAAGGGAGGGGATGAGCTCAATTTCCTCACTGGGTGTCACCGTGGGACCCATGTATGGCACCAGGTCAGCCACGATGAAAGTAGGGCTTACTCTATATTCCTCAAGGAGGTCTAACACATAAGCATTAGCGTTCATGTATCTCAGGACCTTGAAGGGACCTGTTCCACGAGACCTCAGTTTTGAGACATTCTCAGAGGATAGTCTCTCAGTCCTCACCATCACGGAATCACCAAACCAGAATTCTTGGTGGTAGCGGTGAGAGTTGGCTAATTGTTTGTTCATCTCATTGCTCTTGTTGATGTGCTGTTGACACCTTGAAAATGAGCAAGGGCAGAGGCAGAATTGAAAGGAAGATCAGACCAATAGTGAAGGATCAATGACGAAGTTCGTCAACCATCTACCCGGCTGAAGCCTTTTCCCAGCCAAGCTGATGTCCGATGCCATTGTCAGTCAGACGATGGCACTGATGAAATAGCAGTCACCTGGCTGAAGTCTTTCCAGGCTAAAGCTGATGTCCGGTCTTGTCACCGTTCCGGTGACGATACCAATGAAATGATGTCCGGTTTTGTCATCATTCAGATGGCAACGCCGATGAAACCCCGATCTACCGACTGATGAAAAACCTATGAATGATCTCAATAGAAACTATGTCACCAATAGAGGGCCCTTTGGGGTGCTGATGTACTTGAAGGACCCATAAGAGGCCTAGTCTAAAAGACCTAAGTGGGCCTATAAAAGTGGCGCCGGGATCTTCTTGTCAAAGCCCAAGAGCTGCGCCGAGAAGCTGAAGTCCTACGCGTCGGGAAGTCCCTCAGTTGAGGCGCGCCGTGACAGGCCTACCGAGAAGATACAAAAATACAGTTATAAAACCCCCTTCCCCTCGAGGAAAAAAGGGGGCGGACGATAGAAAAAGAGGGAACGATAGAGAAAAGAGAGAGGAGACCAACAGAGCAAGAGAAAAAAAAAGAAGAAGAGGAAGAAGGAGAAGAAGCTCCAGGTGGGCTGCTGGGGAGGGAGAGGAGTCAATGCTCCGCCCTCCCCCCATGTTTTCTTTTCTTCTCCATGTAATCTTACGAGTCTTACCTCGATTTATCGAATGTAACCGGGATATCCCGGCCTTCGTTCTATTTCCCTTTCCCTCATTTCCCCCTTGTGATTGGTGTAAGTTTGGGATGATGCAATGGAACGAAATGCTTTGATGGCCTGTGTGGGCGTTTCCCCATTTTCTTTCTTCTTCCTTATATGTATCCATGTTTCTGGTTCGACTGAACGTGAACTGATGAAGCCTTCCCTTCTCTGGTTTCTCTCGAATGAGTGCTGCTCAATGTCTTGAATGATCATTCTGAAGCTTCAGGTCTCTATGCTCCGACTGTTCTTCCTGGGGAATGTCGAAGGAAGAGTCCCAATCTTCACATCCATGGGTTATTGGACTCTATCCTCTCACCCCTTCAGTGATGCCTACATTGGGTAGTCTCCCCATCTTTCATTTCATTTTTCCTTTTTCTTAAGCCATCAAGGTCGCCCCAGGAATCAGGGGCAGTTATCCCTTGGTTTCCCTGGACGGCCGGCGACAGAAAAACATATCTCCAGAGGGTTTTAAATGGGTGATGATCTCGAGCCCTCCATAAACTTCGCCTTCCAGTGATCCCCTGGCACTGCCCCAATAAAGCCCTTGGCTTCCCCCCTCATTTGCATCCTAAATTCCCAGCCGTTGCCTGAATCCCAGAAAGAAACCCCAAAAGTAGAGTGCCGTAGAACCCTGAAACACATCTCGGTGCCCTCATCTATCTCGGCTCCAAGAACAGTAGAACAGGTGAATAGCCCTCGGCGTGAGCCTTCTTGCGCCGAGAACCCCCACTATGCCCAAGCCGAAAAGGTCCTCCACCATTTCTTCTCCGTGCTGAGAAACCTATGCCGGGAGCCTCCTTTTCTCATGATTGGTCGCGCCGAAACCCCCCTTTAATACTTCCTCCTCGCGTTGGGAAGCCTGCGCCGAAACCCCCCTCTTAACACTTCCTCCTCGCGCCGGGAAGCCTGCGCCGAGAACCCCCTGGCCTCCTCTTCATCGCGCCGGGAACCCCGGCCCTCTCACCTTGGCACCGGGAACCCCCGACCTTCTTGCCATTGGCGCCGGGAACCGCCTGGCCTCCTCTTCATCGCGCCGGGAGCCCCGGCCCTCTCACCTTGGCGCCGGGAACCCCCGGCCTTCTTGCCATTGGCGCCGGGAGCCCTGGCCTTCCCATTTTGGGTCATGCCTAAAGTCCGTGCCCATTCAGAGTGCGCCGAGAGCCTAATCTGCCACCCAATGAACCCCAACACCCAGAGCAAACCCACACAGGGATATCCGTGGATCACCAGATATGTCCCGGGGATAAAATTAAAGGGAGTCAGACTCCCTTATGTTCCATCAGTTCGTGTCGGGATTACGACAACCCACCCCCCTTTTAGCTCCGGTGAGCTCTGCCAATGCATGAGTGCCACCAGCTCTTATAAGGGAAGAGTCAAACATTGCCCCAGGGCATACATGTGTAATGTGGGAGGTTCGGCCTCTCTATCTCTCAGCTTTCATCCCGGCACTCCATGGGTGATAGCCTATTCTCCCCTGGGCATGATCCGGATCAAGGGGAAATGATGTCCAAATGTTGATCGATGCTTTAAAACCCCATCATGGTTACAGCTCAGTCTGCCTGTGATTGAAATCCGCCTTCTCCCCTTTCCCCTACACCCAGTTTTTTTTTGAACCTCTGATTCAACGATATCGTCTGTTTCTGTGGTTGATGTTATTATCTTACCCGCCTTCCTGGCCCTGGTATGAAGTTTAAAATTGTGCACATGAATATCTGTTTGCCTTATGAGGCCTCCTATTTCGGCGTTTAATCAAGGGTTATCCTTCTTAGGAAGGGCGTAATTAACGTCATAGCCTTTATGGTATGACGGACTTCCGGTCCCGACTCGGACTTCACAATCGACTGACCAAGTCAGATCGAGCGCATAATAAAAAATTGTCACCATGGTGACTGGCATGCCAATAAATAAATAAATAAATAAATAAAATTAAATAAGATAACAGAAGAAAAATCCCGCGTCCACAAGTCTGGCACGCCCGGTGGGACCTAGTCTCCCTTCATCTCTACGCCAAAATAGGAGGCCCAGCGGGCCCCCCCTCAAATTTCTGATTTTGTATGCTTTCTCTATTTTCAGGAAGCTACGATGACGGCTGGAATCATGTCTGTATGCTTTGATCAACAAGCGGTCGATGTGCATGTTCGAGAAGGCTACCTGGCGGTACCTCTTTCATTCGGATCGATGCCGCCTGCTGTCGGGATGCCCAACTGCCTGGGCCTCATCTTCACTGACTTGCTCGAGATTGACAACAAGGAGCAAAAGACTGTTGTCGAGACATTGACGCAAGCTACCAGCCCCAAAATGAGCCAGGTGATGCAAGATACTCCTGAGGTCGTGGCCTGCTTCGTCCACCACGAGGCGAGAAGGGGCACGTCCTCTGCTGCTGGAAGAAGGAGGAGATCCGACAGGAGAGCCCAACCCACTGCTGCGGGTCATCAGATATCCAACTCAGGAAAGACAATGCTGATTGGAGATGTCCGGGTAAACCTCAGTGGTTGCCCAAGGGCGGTCAAGCCAGACGTGATCGTCCCGACGGTGCCTACTACCAACAGGTTCCGGGTACTAGCCGCCAGGAGGGCCGACATGAAAGAGGAGGATAGAAGGCCACTGGCGCCGAAGCCGCCCAAGTTCAGGCAAATCTGGCGACCGAAGAAAATCCAGAGCTGGGTCCCAGCTCGAGAGGAAGAAAACATTATTGATACCACTTTGCCCACTTCAGGGCAGGAAGCAGAAGAGAAGAAGGAAAAGACATAAGAAATGCTGTTGCTGTTCACCCCAGGGCTCGGGGTAGGAGAGATGAGGAAGAGAACGAAGGAAGAAATCTGACTACTATTCGCCCCAGGATGAGGGGCAGAAGATATGAGCAGAAGGAAGACCTAACGGTCACCAACCCCATGGGTGGGGGCAAAAGATGGGAAAGAAAGAATTATGCTGCTACTGCCAACTGCTGCCAAGATGGGAGTAGAAGGTTCAGGGAGGAAGAGGAAATGAGAATAAGCGAACCAGTCGCTACTGCCACTCTAAGAAGACCAAGAGCTTGTGCCAGACAGGCTGATATATTCAAATACTACAGAGCCGAGCACTTGACTGCTCAGGTGGAGAGACTGGCTTATCAGCAGAAGAGCCAGGAAAGATTGATGCTCCAACCAAAGCCACGAAGGCACAATCAAGAGGAGATGAAACAAGTGGCTCAAGACTACTTTCACTACCTGGGGAACTCCGCCCTCGGGCAGCAAAGATTATTCCGTGCCTTGGGCACCATGGATGATGAAGAAGAAGAAACCCTTCAAGAAGTGATGCTCGGAGTCTCCTCCTCCGATTCCAATGACTATGAAGAAGGCCACATAGCCGGATATGGGAAAGAAGACCTGCACAGGGAAGAAGCTAGAGAAAGAATATCGGTCTTTGACCGGCTCAAATACCCCGATCAGATGAGAAGGAATGTCTACAGGCAGAGGGAAAAGATGCAGATCTTTGCCTGCAATATGGCCGGGCTTGTCAGAGGGCAGGATATGTTGCCAACACAGCCGGATGAACTGCTCAGACTAGCAACCAGACCAGGCCCCGTCACAAGAAGAGGCCAGGCGGCAAAAGATAAGGTGAAGACTAATGATGAAGTCCGCAAGATCACCACTATGACAGTTAATGTGGTGACAGCCGAAGATGAAGATAATCCCTTCGTCGACGATGCTGAAGGGACTTCAGAAGATCTACAGATCCCGTCAACCCTAGATCCCATGATCCAGATGATGTTTAGAAGATATCAACAAGAGATCAATGCTCTCAGAAGATAGCTAAATGAGAGGCATGAAGCTACACTGGTCTCCAAGCAAGCCGAGCCTGTGGGGCAGACTGCCAGCTCAACAGAAATGGCTATCCCAGCTAATCCTCTATCGGTTGATAAGGGCAAAGCACCGAGCCAACCCGTTCTGCAGCAGACGGTAGCTCAGCCCTCTGTATCTCAGACGTAGCCTGCCGCGCCAGCCTTGCGCGCAACTGTGATGACAACTCCTTACGGTCAGCAACAAGCTCACTTCTTCCCGGAAAACATAGATCCAGCCATAGCCCAGAAGCTGATGATTGAAAAGATTGTGGAAATGAAGCTATCTGAAAAGAATGGTGATGATGCTAGTACCTACGATGTGTACAAGGTACCATATCCTCCCCAGTATGCTGCTAAGAGGCTACCTCCAGGCGTCAGTAAGTCGCCGAAGTTTGAAAAATTTAATGACCAGGGCTCTCCCAGGGAACACATAGCTTACTACACCACAATCATGGGTGACTTGGCAGCTGATGAAGCTTATCTGCTTAAGTTCTTCGGCTCATCCCTCACCGGGATAGCCTTTGAATGGTATTCAAGCCTGCCGGCTGGGTCGGTGACCGATTGGCCTGATATGCAAAGAAAGTTCCACGACAGATTTCACGTCACGGAAAGAGAAATTATAATAGCAGAACTATATGCAACCAGGAAAAAGCAAGATGAAACAGCACTGGACTACATCAAAAGGTGGAGGAACTTAGCTATGAGATGCAGAAGACCTCCTCATCAAGAAGATGTAGTGCAAATATGTAAGCAGAGCCTCAGGAGAGAGGTACTGGAAAAGATGATTGGTGCAGATGTCAGAACATTTGACCGATTGAACAATATAGTGGCGGAGGTCGAGACGTTCCTGTCTAAGCGTCCGACGGCCAATGCTCCAACTGTGCCGAAAGGGAAATCTAATGATCAACGACCATCACACTCTGAGGCTAACACCGTCGATTTTAGAACCTTCGAGCAACAGAAAGGGAAGAAGGGGGCAGATGAAGCTCCCCCGCCAGTAGACACAACAAAAAGAAAGGATAAGGTCTCTCTGAGAAACAAAATGAGAAAGCCATACTCTTTTCCGAAAGATAAGATAGCCGCACTATTCAATTGGGCATACAAGTTCAACAAGGTAACATTGCCTGAGCCAAAGAGACCCGAGGACGCGGCAAAGAAAGGTGATCCACTGTTCTGTCCATATCACTGTGCGCTGGGGCACGCAATTGAAGATTGCTACGTCTTCAAAGATATTATGGAAGACATGGTCAAAAAGGGCGAGCTACAGCTGGGAGATTACTAGGTAGAGCCACCTCGTCCACATGAGCCTCCGGCATTAAAAATAGCCGCCAATATGATTTCAATCTACCAGTAGCTGCCTAAGGAGGCCGTTGAAGAATGTACTAGGCATACTTATGAAGCTTGCTTCCTCACCCCACTAAAGGATCAGGAAGGATGGCAAATGAAACCCATAAAGAACAGAAAGAAGACTCCCACAGCCAATACCAATGGAGCAGTTATCCGCGGTGTCACACCAAGGCCCGAACCACCTCCAGTAAAGCCAGTATGGCGCACAGCTGAGACAGGGCCAGTCATCCGGATCCCCACTCATAACCGGAGAAGACAAGTCCCCCTACCTGCACATAAGGAAGTAAGTCCGGCAGTGATGTGATACAACCTAGGACTCAACAAGCAAGCACAATTAAGCATTCAAAAACGGACCGATAATAGCAACCGCTCACCCGATGCTCACTAAGACCCGGGATAACTTGGCAATGCCAAGGGGAGGTTGTGTGGGCTAGGCCCTTGCTGGTAGAGGGCCAGCAAGGCCAAGGTTTGATTCCCCAAGGGTACGGCTGCCCAAATCAAGGGTCCGACGAAGTGCCAAAGGGCACGGGTTCCACTCTCTTCCCACGGTGATCACTCAAGACAACGGGGCTTGAGGATCGAGCTCTCACTCGCATAACCAGCGGAACTAGAACGAATATTGAAAGACAAGCACTAAATGGAGTGAAGGATTGAGCACTTACTCGACCGGTTTGAAGAAACCGGTCCCGGTCGGAGACGAGGGCGAGCGGGGAGGCGAGTGGATCCCCACACGCCGCGTCGGGGTAGCTTGACCTGCCCAAACAAGTTACACCACTACACCTCTCGCAGGAGGGGGATCTTGGGGTGGGGGTTAATGAGATTACAAACAATACTACCTCCACGCAGGGAGGGGCCTTCAGCCGGCCAAGCGGGGCGGGGAAATTAGACTAAAGAGGGATGACTAAGTAACGGCACCGAATCTGCTTGCTGTCTGCGAACAGGGACAGATAGTCGGTGTTGCTGCTGTAGAACCCGCTCAAGAATTTTGCTGGTGGCGAGACCGGTGGGAAAATCTTCGTAGCTGAGAAGGGAATGCCTCAGAATTTATTTAATTTCTTCTGGAGTCGCTGCTGGCCGGGATGGAGGTTTGAACAGAGCCTCAGATTCTCGGACCGGCAGCTGCAGACTTCTAATAGCAGATTGCAGAGAATGCCCCGGCAGCTCCCGACCTCGGAATCAAGCTCCGTTAGAGTCTTTGGAATCGTGGACGAGTCCTCTTCGCAGAAAAACTGACGAGGAAGCCAACCGATGTCGGAGAAGACAAGGGGATGCAGAACAATGGCGACTGGTCGGTGCAGACTGTGGGTAGCAGATCTGCGTAGCTGAGGGAGAAAAATGAGAACTCTGGATCATGAATGCCGAATGAAGTTCTATTTCTTGATTCTGGAAGTAGATTGGGCGATGAAGAATTTTGAAGAATAACTCGTGGGCTGATTCCTCCGGGGTTCATCGTGGTAGAGCTTCTCATCTGGCTCAGGTTCTCAGCCGAGGTAGAACTGCGCAATTGTGGGAGAATGGACCTCCTGGACAGTTCGGAGATCGAAAGAAGATGAAACCACTTCTGTTGCGAAGGAGACTGGTAGACGCTTCCGACGATGGCTCTTGGGTCTTCAAACTCGTCCGGAGGAAGTCGTGGTGGCCGCTGCAAGTTGCTGGTTCATCTGCAACCTCTGGACAGCAAACTGCAACTTCGAAGTAGCTTCCAATGACCAAGAAAGAAGAAGGGGAAGGGGGTAGATGAGTGTGGGAGTGACCCCTGGTTGTAAGGGGGTCTTGGAGGGGGTGTTCTAAGGTGTGGGAGGTGGAGAATAAGGTCTGGAAGAGGGTCCAACAGATGGTGGTAGTGGGGGCTGCGAATTTGGGAAGGTGGGTGAGAGGGAAAGGGTATTTGAAAATGGGTTTAAGGGTGGGGTTAATTTGTTTGTCTTGGGAATGGGGGGGTTGTGTTGGGGAAGGGAATGGGTGCTTGGGAAAGTGGGAAGGGTGCTTGGGAAAGTGGGAGGGTAGTTGGGGGTTGGATGGTGAGGAGAGGATTGGTGGAGGGGGTCTTGGGAAGGGATGGAGTATTGATGAGGGTTGTGGGGAATGGGAAGAGGCTTAAATGGGGTAGGTGGGGAGTGGAGGTGGTTGGGAAGGGAGGAGAGAGAAGAAAATTCAATTTGGGTGTTGAGGAGAGAGAAAGTGGAGTAAAAAAGAGAGATTAAGAGAGGGAAGGGTGGGGAATCTCTCCCCTAGGGTTTCTCACCCAAAAAATGGAATCTCTCCACTAGATAAGAAGTGTAAACTCTCAAAATGACAAGTTTTTCATTCATTGATTCATTAAGTTGAAATAGGGGGGAATGGGGTCCTATATATAGGAAACCCACATTTCTACAAAAGTCCCTGACAATTGACTCAATGACAAATAACCGAGGGGGTAGGGGAGAGCCCTTGGGCCAAGCCCAATGAATTGGGCCCAATAGCTAACTAGACAACCTAATGACACTCAAACTTAGGGAAATGAACACAAGACCTAGGAACATGACTCAAATAAAAGGGAAAATACATCAAATGACTCAAATAAAAATTACATAGGACTCAAAATTAAATGACTAGACCATGCCGGATGCAACCGGGGCGAGGAGACGAGCTGTGAACGTGGGCATGGGAGGTGATGTCCCCATCATACTCCCGGGGTGCGGAGAACTCGACTCCGTCGAGTAAGTGTCCTTCCCTCCTTGGAGGGTGTAGAAGTGGTACTGCCCTCAAGTCTTCCGAACGAGACCGATCCATCCACCTGCCGAGATAGCGCTCGTATACCTTGCTCCTGGTGGTAGTGACCTGTTCATCCAATATTCGTTCAATGCGCTCACGCTGGGCTCTCTTGGCTGGTGGACTCTCCTCACGGGTGGGTGCTCTCTCAACGGAGGGAATAGGCTCAATATCCTCACTAGGTACCACCGTGGGTCCCTGGTATGGCACTAGGTCGGTGACACTGAATGTGGGACTTACCCCATATTCCTCGGGGAGATCTAACTCATAGGCATTTACACCAATGCGTCTCAGGACCTGGAAGGGACTAGCCCCACGTGGCCTCAATTTGGAGATGGCTCCCGGGGAGAGCCTCTCCGTCCTTACCATCACAAAGTCACCCTCATGGAATTCTTGGTGACGTCGATGAGAGTCGGCTCGCCTTCTATAAGTCACATTCTTCTTGCTAATGTGCTTGCGGATCTCTTTATGCAATGTTGTGAATGCAGACATTCTAGGGGTGATGGGTGGACCTGGGCAACCAAAAGTAAACCTATCATGTAATGATGTAGTGTAGACTTTGGTCAGCCTAGGTGGGCCGGGGCACCCGTAGGTGGCCCTATCATGCAAAGTGGTGATAAATATCGGGAGACCCGGACATCCGTAGATGCCTTTGACATGATTAAGACCCATGATGAATGAAGGTGGACCATTACATCCGAACATGGACCACTCATACTTTTTACTTGACATGTGGGTGATATGAATGAATGGACCCAACATAGTGTTCATGCCAAGTGGTGTGGTAAGCCTAGACATATGCATGTTTTTCCCAAGGGTGACTTCCATATGTATAGCTGTGGGACAACCTTTGAACTCCCATTGGAAAGGATCGAATGGATCTAAGAAGGTGGTCATCATGGGGTGGAGCACAACCTTATTACCTAGGGATATGTGGCCCAAGGTCATGGCTCCCAAGGTGTAACCCGGGTCTAGGATGGGGTGGATTGGGTCAAACATGGTGGGTTGGGTTAGGAAAAGGTGGGTGGTGGATAAGGTGGTTGGGTCACATAGGGGTCTAGGCTCCCATAGGAAGGGATCAAAGGGGTAGTGGAAAGGTCTTCCTAGAGGGTGGCACTCTATGTCTTCAAGGCACCCAAACGGTGAGTCATCCTCCTCCAAGATAATTGGGCCAAGGTCTCTAGTGGGTTGGCCAATTAAAGCAATTGGAATCTTGATGGGTGGGAAGTGGGCCAAGATTGGTTTCTCATCCTTGGGGAGAAAGATGAGGATTTCACTCGTATAATGGCCACTAGTGTAGATGGAGGTGATGGAACCGGTGGCGGGGTAAGCTAGGAAGGGTCCACTAGAGTAGATGGGGCTAGACTCCAATGGTCCTATGGCTAGCATATTGGTCAGGTAGACTTACCATTGTAAATAGTCCACTAGGTCCCCTAAGCCTTCCACAAAGTAGGAGGTTTGAAGTGTGACATGGGAAGACCGGGTGGGCATAATTTGGACTTGATATGCTAAGGGTGAGAGGTAAGGTGGTGAGCTAGGAATGGTGGGGCCTTGCTTAAGCCATTGGAGTATGGACTCATTCATGGTTAGGGTGTGCGGCTCATGAGGACCCGAACTAGGAGAGGTGGGTGGAAGTGGGGGGTCTAGGATGTTCTCTATGGTGGGAGGTGAATCCGGATTGGCATCCATCTCCACTTGGGTAGGAGTGTGGGCCACAACTTCCAAGGATAATGGGGTAGGATAGTCTATGGTGGGTGGAGTGATAATGGTCAGTGCATGGTACTCTCGGGGTGGTGAACATGGGTGGACTTGGGTTGGGCTTGGTCGGGGAAGTTCATGGGTGGGAGTTGGGTTCGGGGGTGAAAGATCGGTTGGTTGAAGAGGTTTGGGTTGGGGTGCGTAGATCTTTCTAAGATCGGCCCTCATTTCATCCCAAGATTCAATGGGTGCTTCCCCTTTGGCTTCTCTCAAACCTACAATGTTCTCCCATTCTTTCCTAGCTTGGCGCCAAAGCAAACTCTTGGCATAGTTGACTTGGACAAGCCCTGACAGGGTAAACCTCCCAAAGTGTTGGTCTATGGACTTCTCCCATTCTAGATATATGCTAGGGCGGGATCCATCAAACACAAAGGCTTCTAATGGGCCTAAGAGTAGCGAATATGCCATGTATGAGGTAGTCATGATAGTGGACAAGGGTGATGCATGCAATGGCCCTAGGACAAGATTTAGTAGAGATAAGTCTAGAACCTGGCTCTGATACCAATTGATGTGACACAACCTAGGACTCAACAAGCAAGCACAATTAAGCATTCAAAAACGGATCGATAATAGCAACCGCTCACCCGATGCTCACTAAGACCCGGGATAACTTGGCAATGCCAAGGGGAGGTTGTGTGGGCTAGGCCCTTGCTGGTAGAGGGCCAGCAAGGCCAAGGTTTGATTCCCCAAGGGTACGGCTGCCCAAATCAAGGGTCCGACGAAGTGCCAAAGGGCACGGGTTCCACTCTCTTCCCACGGTGATCACTCAAGACAACGGGGCTTGAGGATCGAGCTCTCACTCGCATAACCAGCGGAACTAGAACGAATATTGAAAGACAAGCACTAAATGGAGTGAAGGATTGAGCACTTACTCGACCGGTTTGAAGAAACCGGTCCCGGTCGGAGATGAGGGCGAGCGGGGAGGCGAGTGGATCCCCACACGCCGCATCGGGGTAGCTTGACCTGCCCAAACAAGTTACACCACTACACCTCTCGCAGGAGGGGGATCTTGGGGTGGGGGTTAATGAGATTACAAACAATAATACCTCCACGCAGGGAGGGGCCTTCAGCCGGCCAAGCGGGGCGGGGAAATTAGACTAAAGAGGGATGACTAAGTAACGGCACCGAATCTACTTGCTGTCTGCGAACAGGGACAGATAGTCGGTGTTACTGCTATAGAACCCGCTCACGAATTTTTCTGGTGGCGAGACCGGTGGGAAAATCTTCATAGCTGAGAAGGGAATGCCTCAGAATTTATTTAATTTCTTTTGGAGTCGCTGCTGGCCGGGATGGAGGTTTGAACAGAGCCTCAGATTCTCGGACCGGCAGCTGCAGACTTCTAACAGCAGATTGCAGAGAATGCCCCGGCAGCTCCCGACCTCGGAGTCAAGCTCCGTCAGAGTCTTTGGAATCGTGGACGAGTCCTCTTCGCAGCAAAACTGACGGGGAAGCCAACCGATGTCGGAGAAGACTAGGGAATGCAGAACAATGGCGACTGGTCGGTGCAGACTATGGGTAGCAGATCTGCGTAGCTGAGGGAGAAAAATAAGAACTCTGGATCACGAATGCCGAATGAAGTTCTGTTTCTTGATTCTGGAAGTAGATTGGGCGATGAAGAATTTTGAATAAGAACTCGTGGGCTGATTCCTCCGGGGTTCGTCGTGGCAGAGCTTCTCATCTGGCTCAGGTTCTCAGCCGAGGCAGAACTGTGCAGTTGTGGGAGAATGGACCTCCTGGACAGCTCGGAGATCGAAAGAAGATGAAACCACTTCTGTTGCGAAGGAGACTGGTAGACGCTTCCGGCGATGACTCTTGGGTCTTCAAACTCGTCCGGAGGAAGTCGTGGTGGTCGCTACAAGTTGCTGGTTCATCTACAACCTCTGGACAGTAAACTGTAACTTCGAAGTAGCTTCCAATGACCAAGAAAGAAGAAGGGGAAGGGGGTAGATGAGTGTGGGAGTGACCCCTGGTTGTAAGGGGGTCTTGGAGGGGGTGTTCTAAGGTGTGGGAGGTGGAGAATAAGGTATGGAAGAGGGTCCAACAGATGGTGGTAGTGGGGGCTACGAATTTGGGAAGGTGGGTGAGAGGGAAAGGGTATTTGAAAATGGGTTTAAGGGTGGGGTTAATTTGTTTGTCTTGGGAATGGGGGGGTTGTGTTGGGGAAGGGAATGGGTGCTTGGGAAAGTGGGAAGGGTGCTTGGGAAAGTGGGAGGGGTAGTTGGGGGTTGGATGGTGAGGAGAGGATTGGTGGAGGAGGTCTTGGGAAGGGATGGAGTATTGATGAGGGTTGTGGGGAATGGGAAGAGGCTTAAATGGGGTAGGTGGGGAGTGGAGGTGGTTGGGAAGGGAGGAGAGAGAAGAAAATTCGAATTTGAGTGTTGAGGAGAGAGAAAGTGGAGTAAAAAAGAGAGATTAAGAGAGGGAAGGGTGGGGAATCTCTCCCTAGGGTTTCTCACCCAAAAAATGGAATCTCTCCACTAGATAAGAAGTGTAAACTCTCAAAATGGCAAGTTTTCATTCATTGATTCATTAAGTTGAAATAGGGGGGAATGGGGTCCTATATATAGGAATCCCACATTTCTACAAAAGTTCCTGACAATTGACTCAATGACAAATAACTGAGGGGGTAGGGGAGAGCCCTTGGGCCAAACCCAATGAATTGGGCCCAATAGCTAACTAGACAACCTAATGACACTCAAACTTAGGGAAATGAACACAAGACCTAGGAACATGACTCAAATAAAAGGAAAAATACATCAAATGACTCAAATAAAAATTACATAGGACTCAAAATTAAATGACTAGACCATGCCGGATGCAACCGGGGCGAGGAGACGAGCTGTTAACGTGGGCATGGGAGGTGATGTCCCCATCATGCAGCCAGGCGTTTACAGCAGTATATTAATGGGCTCGATGAATATGAACAGAAAAAACCTGGGCACCTACTGGTGAAAGACTGTATACTCTGGGAACAGTTCGAAGAATTGAAAATTACAGAGCAGTCAGATGCAGAACAAGAAAAGGCTGAGACTGAATCCTTCTGGGGGCAGAGGCCGATAAAGCCAAATTCCCAGAAAAAGAAGAGACGGCCCAAGTCCAAGAAGGGAAAGAGGGTCGTGACAGTACAATGTAACACCCTATCGGCACTCTTTACCTCGCTCGGGGAGAATGATGAGGATGAAACATCAGATGCCCCGCTAGAAGCCAACCATGCCGAGGCCTCAACCTCAGCCCATGCAACACGTTCTGGGAAAAGATGGGGGTGCCCACCACCAGCTAATCATAACATTATGTTCAGAGGGGAACAGCCCTACCAGATTCCCGAACCGGAGGTACGAGGTGTCCAGGTTCCTCCCCCTGCCAGCTTGTACCAAGAAAAGAAGAAAGGAGGTCAAACTCAAACATTTCTGGAATTTCTGTCTAGTCTAGAAAATGGGCAGTCGATACAGGCTGGGCCAGATAAAGGCAAGAGACCTCAGCAGTCGGCATCTGTAGCCCGCAAGCAGAATGAGAAAGAGGAGGATAACTCTCCGACAGCACCAGGGGCCGTTGCTATAGAAGAAGCCCCCCAAGAAATCAGTCCAGAGGTTGAAACCAGCACTGGTCAGCAGAGGCCACAGGCACCACATGAACCCCCAAAACCCCGATGGGCGGAAGAAATGAGACTGTCTAATGTCAGGGTGGGCAGCCGGATTATGAAAATGCTAAAGAAGCTCCCTACCAGATTCTCCATCTGGGAGATCCTCTCTCTGAGTGAAGAGGCTCGCCAAGCAATTGTTGATGCCTTGCAGTCACCGGCACAATATGAAGCACTCTTGACAGAAGTGAATTCTGGGCCGTCAGTTACATTCACAGAGGATGACATGCTAATTCCGAATTCCTGCCATAACAGACCGCTGTATATGAGGGGCTCCCTGAATTGTCAGCCACTGAGCAGGATACTGATAGATCCCGAGGCTGCCGTGAACATTCTCCCATACCGCATCTACCAAAAATATTACTTTGATCTTCAGCTTACCAAGGTCAGAGACATGAAAATTGTGGGATTCAACCAGAAATGTGCGACGCCCCTTGGGGTGGCTGATTTCAACCTCACATTGGGGGATCTCACTACCGTGGTACGATTCTATGTAATCGACTCCAACACCACATATAAGGCCCTGCTGGGGAGACCGTGGCTGCATGAATATCAGATAGTGCCGTCCACGCTGCATCAGTGCATTAAATACTGCCATGAAGGAAAAGAAGAGAGGGTGTTTGTGGATCTACATCCCTTCGAAGTATTCGAGTGCCATATGCTCGATGCATCCTACTACACGGAGGTGTCGCAAAAGGGTGAAGAAAAAGAGGCTGGGGTCAATCAGAAAAAGCCGGCGACGAAGGCAAGAAACTTGTCTCCCCCGCCACCAAAGGGCTATATTAAAAAGCATGAGGTATCTCACGTCTCTTATGCTGGTGACTTTGCTCGGATCACCCCTCCTAGCATTCGCCCGGATGATATCGATGAAGAGATGAAAGAAAAGTACACACAGGTAGAGGTTCCGCAGGGTTTAGTCAAGCCCATCGCCAGCCTGGAATACAAAACGGTGCTACCACTGAAGACTATGGAAATCCCTCGCTTCTGCGAGCCTCCTACCATATTCTACACAGGGGATCCAGTCGAGGAAGATGATCAAGACTGCATGGTCCTGAAGAGGCTGTAAATCGGATGGTGCCGATTACAGGCTTGGACTATACTACCCAGTTCTCTAAAATGCAGATGCCATCACTACAACTTGTTGCCCAAAAGAAGGCGTTCCAGGAGCTATGGGATCCGCCCCGGGATAATAAAGAACTGAGGAAGATCACTCAGCACCCGGGATTGGGTTATACCCTTCAAGAATACTAAAGCTGAAGTGGACGTCATCTCTGTCTCCTACCAGCATGAAGGCCCTTCCGAGGTGGGATATGACAAGTACCCCTCGGAAGATGAAGAAATCATTTATCAATCCATAATGAACAATGAAGCCCCGGACAGTCAGCCGGAGACGGGGACGTCTGATGAAGCAAAGAAAGATTGGTGCTGGGAAGACCTACCTTGCAAAGAGGATCTGTTCCATGCTGAAGCAAAGTTTGACACGGGAACCCCGGATGAAGATCAAGTAGCCAAAGAGCTGAGGGAATGTCTGGAGTTTGAGCGCATCCTGGAAGAAGTCCGGGCTCTACAGAATGATGATCTCTCAAAGGAGTCTGCATCAGAAGAGCCTCTAAGGGCGGAAGACTCCATCTTTGAGTTTCCTGCTGATCCAGTTACGTCCTCGGGGCAGACTGAACAGAATACAATAATATTGACCGTATATGATGAGCCAGCACCCGCTGATAACCAGTATGATGAAACAAAGAATCATGAAACTGAAGAAGATTATATCCCGGAGGCTTCATTGACCTGCAAGAAGCCCCGCCCGAGGTCGAAGATGGAGGTCAGGCCACCGTCGATGAGCTTGTGGAAATAAATCTGGGGACCGCAAATGAGCCAAGGCCGACATTCCTCAGTGCACTGCTGAAGCCAGCTGTCAGGGAACAGTATATACAATTCTTGAAATAATTCTGAGACTATTTTGCATGGACATATGACGAAATGCCGGGACTGAGTTCTGATGTGGCATAGCACCGATTGGCAATAAACCCAAAGGCTAGCCCTGTAAAGCAGCCTTCCAGGAGAATGCACCCTGAATTAATAAATCAGATTAACAAAGAGGTTGACAAGCTGATTGATGTAGGCTTTGTTGAAGAGAATCAGTATACTACATGGTTAGCCAACATAGTGATGGGGACATCACCCAGCGTTCCCTCTGGCTAGACACCCCTCTCCCTTCTGGAGACGGGTAGGCTGCGACTGCACGACTTGATGGGTCCTCGACGACATTGAAGTTTATTACTATGGACATCTTGATGTATTTTCCCTTTTCTTGAGTCTTTTTGATGTATTTTGAGTCATGTCCTAGGTGCTCATATTTGTGGATCAGCATATTGGGCTTGTTTGGCTTTGTGGCCCATCTAGAGGAGCTAGGCCCATGAGCACCCCTTCTTGCACCTTGGTTATCTGTCTTTTGTTCTTTTCTCAGGGGCTTTTGTACAAAGTTAGGATCCCTATATATAGGACCCCAACTCCCACTTGAGAAGGTTAATGAATTATTGAGTATTTTGAGCATAAGTGCATCTTCCCCCCCTCTCTCTCTAGCTTTCTCACTCTCTCTCTCTCTCTTCAGGGGGCGGACCCCTTCTCTCTCCTCCTCTCTCTCTCCCCTGGGCGCACCTGCCCCTTCACCTTCCCCACTTGCCACATCAGCAGCCACATCAGCCCCCACCCTTTCACATCCCCTAGGTCCATAACTCCCATTAACACTTCCACATCCCCCAAGTGACTCTTCCAATCCCCCACACACCTTCCCCACCTCCAAGGCAACCATCCCTCTTCCCCAAGCAACCCCTCCACTTCCCCACATACCCATTCATATCCCCAAGCATTCAAACCCTCCCCCCCACTTCAAACTTGCGCACCCCTCTCCACCCACTCACCTCCCCATTTGCCTTGGCCGACCCCCTCATTCCCCTCTCACCTAGCCGCGACCTCCTCTCCCCTCCACCCCCTTGGACCTCCATCTCCCCAGCTCCAATCCCCTCCACACCCCTACACTCCCTCTCCCATCGACCCTCCACTCCACCATCTCCACTATTGCCAAACCCCATCCTTATCCCTAGTTCCACCACCATCCCTTCTCTTCATCCTGATCAGTCTGCAGGTGGCAGAAGAGGGTTGCGACTAGCAGAAGTGACCCCGGAGTCATAAAGATACATCCAGAGGCGTGGCCTACATCCACGGAAAGGTCAGTGAGTCCCCTTCGCAAGCGAGGTGGAATCATCCCGTTCCGAGTTCATGGCCAACCTGGAGAGCTGTTCTACCACGACTGCGCCAGACATCTTCTGCAGAGAGCCTGAGCCCGATTGGAAGCAGCCTCACGACCAACAGCGAAGGAACCCGACAGAAAGCTCTTCATCAAAGTTCTTCCTTCCCCTGTTCCCGATCAGGAGCAAGAAACGGGACCTCGTTCGGCATCCAGGAACCAGAGTTACGAATTTTCTCCCTCAGTCGCGCGGGTCTGCCTCCTGCTATCTGCCGCGACCAGTGACTGATCATCGGCGTCCCCCAGTCCAGCCCGACCTCAGAAAGAGTTGCCGTCAGTTTTTCTGTGCAGAGGCTTCTTCCACGATTCCGGCAACTCCGACGGTTCATAATTCGGCATCCGGGAGCATCCGTGGCAACCTCTGCATCCTACTGCATCAGACCTGAAGCCGTCAGCATCAGAATCCCTCGTCCTGTTCGAGCCTCCGCCGCGGCCAGCGACGATGCCAGAAGAATTCGCTAAAATTCAGAGGTGTTCCCGTCCCTGTTACAAAGAATTCCCCCTTGGTCTTGTCGCCAGAAAATTTCCTGAGGATGAACTACGACTGCGGCAGTGGCGACCCATTCCCTCTCACAGCAAGTGAGCAGAACCTTCGACGGCTTCCACTCCCTCATCGTGGGCAAGTTTTCCCCTTCCGCCTGGCCGGCTTAGCGCCCCTCCCTGCGTGGAGGTAGTGTTTGATGTAAGTTTGTTTTCCCCACCCCTAATCCAACCCTCCTGCGTGAGGAGTAGTTCATGTACTAAGCAGCTCAAGCGACATCGGCGCAGTGTGCGGGATCCACACTTCCCCGCTCGCCCACGTCTCCGAACGGGGTTGGTTTCTTCAAACCAACCAGGTGAGCTCTAAACTTTGCTCCATTATTCTTAGTGCTTGTTTGTTTAATATCCGTAGATATAGCCCCGTTGTGCATGCGAGCGAGTGCCCGATCCCGGTTCCACCATCATAGTGTGGTCACCGTGGTTAAAGTAAGCGAGTGGGACCTAGTGCCCCAATTGGCACCGGCCAGCCCCATAAGCGTGGGCTACGTACCCTCGGGAGGGCAACCCTAGCCCTGCTGGCACTCTACCAGCAAGGGTCTTGATCCATCTCCTCCCCCTAGCATCCTTTAGTCACCCCGGGCTCACGTGTGTGCGACGGCGTTTTGGCCCCGATTTATCAACTTAATTGTTATGTGATTGTGAATGCGGAGTAGGTCCTAAGATTCCTTTGCTTGCTGCATACCCCATAGTGGTGTCACATCAAATTGGTATCAGAGCAAGTTTTAGACTTGTCTCTACAAGCCTAGGTCCAAGGGCAAGTGCATTTCTATCCCGTTTGTCATCATTGTGCATGTCCACCCGTAGAGGCACCATATATCGGGTCGATCCTTCTAATTCCAATCCACCAATGGATCCCAATGCTCATGACAACCAAAACAACCCAAGGGAAGCTCCCCAAACTCCCATGGATCGAATTGAGGCTGCCATTCAAGTCCTCACGGAGCAAATGAATGGAATTTCCACCAGATTAGAAAGACTAGAAGAAGCTAGGGCCCCACCTAGGAACCATGCCCAAAGAGTTCCTCCTCCGCGGGTTGAACATGAGAGGGAAGACCTAGATGATGAGTGGAATCGTGAGCAAGAGAGAGCCCCACAACCTCGATACCATGATAGGCGACCACGTGAGGATCATGATGAATTCCTACTAAGAATGATCAAAGTGGAAGCTCCTAATTTTGATGGGTCTCATAACCCTAGTGTCTATAAAGAATGGGAGCATGGCATGGACCAATACTTCGAATGGTACCCCATGTCAGAGGAGAGAAAGGTTAGGTTGGCCAAGATGCACCTCCTTAAACTAGCCAAAACCTATTGGCTAAAGGTTGAAAACCAAAGGAGGATCAGGCGTGAGGAACCCATCAACACTTGGCTAGACATGAAAGATCAACTTAGGAACAAATATCTTCCCATCTCCTATAGCCAACTTCTTCTTGATGAATGGCAAAGCCTTACCCAAGAGGGAAAAACCGTGGAAGAGTATATTGAAAAATTTGATTCATATCTCCTAAGGTGTGGTGTGGTTGAAGATCCAGCCGTCACGTTATCCCGGTTTAGGAATGGTCTCCTTCCCCACATCAAACAGGAGCTTTTTATGAGGGAAGTGCATAGCTTGGAAATTGGCTATCAAATAGCCCGGGATGTAGAGAGGTTTGCTAGGAATCCTAGGTTTGCCCCCCCCAAGGGCCCGGGACCCCATCCCAACCTACCTCCTCTGCTAAGAACACCTCCTCCTCCCAATGGGGGAACCCCCACTCGGCCCTACCACCAACCAACCACTCCCACCCCCACAAAGACCACTCCACTCAACCCCCCTTCTCAAAGGGAAGACAACTCCAAAGGGAAGACCCCAATGAGCAATACGGTCAAGTGTTTTCGATGCCATGGCTATGGCCACATAGCCACCCAATGTCCCTCCAAGGGGATGTCAAGCCTAGTTATTGAGAGTGAACCTTCTACTACCCAGGAAACACATGAGAGTACTATTGAAGAATACGAGGCTGCTTTAGGATGGGAAGAGGAATACAATGAGCAATTCTTTGAGGAAGGGATAGAAGAGGACCCACACTCCAGCCACCTAGGGGTGATAAGATGCACCCTCACCCAACCACAAGAGGATGACTGGCGGAGGACTTCCATTTTTCACACATATGTCAAGATCGGGGATCATGTTAGGAAGGTCATCCTAGACAACGGGAGTTGTATCAACGCCGTGTCTCCGGACACCGTCAAACTCCTAGGGCTTACCCCTACACCCCACCCCAAACCCTATCGTGTGTCCTGGATAAACAACCACTCCCTACCCGTCAACACATGTTGTCTTATCCCCATCACCTTCTCATCCTACCAAGGACAAATATGGTGTGATATCATACCTATGGCTGTAGGAAGCATCCTCTTAGGGAGACCTTGGATATATGATGTCAATGCCACCATCCATGGGAAAACAAACACATGCACCTTTGACCACGAGGGGAAGAGTATCCGCCCCAACCCCTCCCCTCCCCAAAAAGAACCACCCACCAAGGGAATCCTTCCTACACCACCAAAACCCAAGGCCTCATCTGCACCAACCCAAACAACCACCCAAAACCCCACCCTTGAAAAACCCACCGGGCCAGTCAAAGGCCTCCACCTCATCACTAGGAGAGAGCTCGAGGAAGAGTTAACCCGAGGGACACCACTTTGTGCTATTGTCATATGTCTTGGAGAGGCAACCCCCTCCAATCCTCACCCCGTGGAAATCCACCCTCTCCTAGAAGAATTTAAGGACGTATTCCCCGATGAACTCCCCGACCAACTACCACCCATGAGGGATGTCCAACATGCTATAGATCTCGTCTCGGGAGCCACCCTCCCAAACCTCCCCCACTATCGCCTCAACCCCACAGAACATGCTGAGTTAAGAAGGCAAGTGGAGGAACTGATTAGAAAGGGCTTTCTTAGGCTGAGCAAAAGCCCATGTGCCGTCCCGGCCCTCCTCACACCAAAGAAGGACGGGACATGGCGAATGTGTGTTGATAGTAGGGCCATCAACAAGATAACTGTCAAATACAGGTTCCCCATACCTAGACTTGACGATATGCTGGACATGCTCGCCGGAGCCACCATATTTTCCAAAATAGACATCAAAAGTGGCTATCATCAGGTTAGGATAAGGTCAGGGGATGAATGGAAAACGGCCTTTAAAACCAAAGATGGGCTTTATGAATGGTTGGTAATGCCTTTTGGGCTCTCAAATGCCCCAAGTACCTTCATGCGCCTTATGACCGAGGTCCTTAGGCCCTACATTGGAGTCTTCCTGGTAGTCTACTTTGATGACATCCTCATCTACAGCCAGTCCAAAGAAGCCCATCTCAGTCACCTTAGGCAAGTCTGCACCACTCTTAGGAAGGAGAGCCTCTTTGCCAATTTTGGAAAATGTCAATTCATGACAAAGTCCATTACCTTCCTTGGGTATGTTGTCTCCACCGAAGGAGTATCCATGGACCCTGAAAAGGTCCAAGCCATCCTCGATTGGCCGGAACCCCGCACTCTCCATGAAGTCCGGAGCTTTCATGGGCTAGCCACCTTTTACCGATGGTTCATCCGTGGGTTTAGCACAGTCACAGCCCCTATCACCGACTGCCTCAAAAAGGGGACCTTTGTGTGGACCAAGTCCGCAACTAGAGCCTTCCAAGAACTCAAGGAGAGGATGACCCAAGCCCCTGTACTATGCCTCCCTGACTTCTCCAAAGTCTTTGAGGTGACTTGTGATGCCTCCGGGGTAGGAATTGGCGGGATCCTTAGCTAGGAAGGACATCCAGTGGCCTATTTTAGTGAGAAGTTGTGTGATGCCAGGATGAGATACTCCACCTACGACAAGGAATTTTATGCCGTGGTTCAATCCCTCCGGCACTGGAGACACTATCTCTTGCCGAAAGAATTTGTCATATTCTCTGACCATGAGGCCCTGAAATACCTCAATTCCCAGTAGAAACTGAATGCTCGGCATGCTCGATGGGTCGAATACATCCAGGCCTACACATTTGTGATCAAACATAAGGCCGGAAGTGAAAACCGTGCTGCCGATGCCCTCAGTAGGAGAATTTCCTTGCTAGCTACTATTCGGGTGGAAGTCATAGGATTTGAAAGACTCAAGGAAGAGTACTCTGATTGCCCGGACTTTGGTCGAATCCATACCACTCTGTCCACCCTCTCACCTAGGGAACATCAAGGGTTCATCTTAGAGGACGGGTTCATTTTCAAAGGCCATAGACTTTGCATACCTAGAACCTCTCTACGGGACTTCCTGATCTGGGAGTTACATGCAGGAGGCCTTGCTGGGCATTTTGGGGTGCATAAGACCATTGCTTTGGTTGAGGGTCAGTTCTACTGGCCAAGTCTCAAAAGGGACGTAGCCAAAATTGTAGGACAGTGCCGGATATGTGCCTCAGCCAAACAAACAAGGCAGAACACTGGCCTCTACACACCACTCCCTGTCCCTGACCGTCCTTGGCAAGACTTGAGCATGGACTTCGTCTTAGGCCTACCTAGGACTCAAAAAAGGCATGATTCAATCTTTGTAGTAGTGGATAGGTTTTCTAAGATGGCCCATTTCATCCCCTACTCCAAAACCTCTGACGCCTCTCATGTGGCCCGCCTATTCTTCGATGAGGTAGTTCGCCTCCATGGTCTACCCAAGACCATCATTTCTGATAGGGATGTCAAATTCACCAGCTATTTCTGGAAGACCCTCTGGCACCTAATGGGGACCCTTCTCAAATTTTCCACGGCCTATCACCCTCAAACTGACGGCCAGACCGAAGTCATTAATAGGAGCCTTGGGAATCTACTCCGGTGTCTTGTTGAGGATCGCCCCGGGAATTGGGATCTCATATTACCCCAGGCAGAGTTTGCATACAACAATTCAGTGAATAGGTCGATAGGGATGAGCCCATTTGAAGCTGTGCATGGGTACAAACCTAAAAAGCCTACAGATCTCATTCCTTTGCCACCACATGCTAGAGTGTCTATTAGTGCTGAGTCGTTTGCCCAACACATGAAAGAATTGCATGAAGAAATCCGCAAACACATTAACAAAAGCAATGAGGTGTATAAAAAGTCGGCCGATTACCACCGTCGCCACCAGGAGTTTCACGTAGGTGATTATGTGATGGTAAGAACTGAGAGGCTTTCCCCTGGGAATGTCTCCAAACTGAGGTCGCGTGGATCAGGCCCCTTCCAGGTTTTAAAGAGGATTGGCACAAACGCTTACGTGTTGGACCTCCCCGAGGAGTACGCAGTAAGCCCCACATTCAATGTGGCTGACTTGGTGCCATATAGGGGACCCACGGTGACACCCAGTGAGGAAATTGAGCCTGTTCCACCTTCTGAGAGAGCCACCACACATGAGAGAGTTCAACCAATCCAGAGAGGCCAACGGGAGCAAATAGAGCGGATATTGGATGAACAGGTCACTGTCACCCGGAGCAAAGCGTACGAGCGATACTTGGTCAGGTGGAAGGGCTGGCCCCCTTCAGATGATTCATGGGTGAGCAGGGAGGATCTTCAACAGCTGGACCCCGACCTCCTGGAGCATTACCGCAGCCGAGAGGACCCTTTCTCGACAGAGTCGAGTTCTTCACAGCCCGGGGGAGTTGATGGGGACATCACCCAGCGTTCCCTCTGGCTAGACACCCCTCTCCCTTCTGGAGACGGGTAGGCTGCGACTGCACGACTTGATGGGTCCTCGACGACATTGGAGTTTATTACTATGGACATCTTGATGTATTTTCCCTTTTCTTGAGTCTTTTTGATGTATTTTGAGTCATGTCCTAGGTGCTCATATTTGTGGATCAGCATATTGGGCTTGTTTGGCTTTGTGGCCCATCTAGAGGAGCTAGGCCCATGAGCACCCCTTCTTGCACCTTGGTTATCTGTCTTTTGTTCTTTTCTCAGGGGCTTTTGTACAAAGTTGGGATCCCTATATATAGGACCCCAACTCCCACTTGAGAAGGTTAATGAATTATTGAGTATTTTGAGCATAAGTGCATCTCCCCCCCCTCTCTCTCTAGCTTTCTCACTCTCTCTCTCTCTCTCTTCAGGGGGCGGACCCCTTCTCTCTCCTCCTCTCTCTCTCCCCTGGGCGCACCTGCCCCTTCACCTTCCCCACTTGCCACATCAGCAGCCACATCAGCCCCCACCCTTTCACATCCCCTAGGTCCATAACTCCCATTAACACTTCCACATCCCCCAAGTGACTCTTCCAATCCCCCACACACCTTCCCCACCTCCAAGGCAACCATCCCTCTTCCCCAAGCAACCCCTCCACTTCCCCACATACCCATTCATATCCCCAAGCATTCAAACCCTCCCCCCCACTTCAAACTTGCGCACCCCTCTCCACCCACTCACCTCCCCATTTGCCTTGGCCGACCCCCTCATTCCCCTCTCACCTAGCCGCGGCCTCCTCTCCCCTCCACCCCCTTGGACCTCCATCTCCCCAGCTCCACTCCCCTCCACACCCCTACACTCCCTCTCCCATCGACCCTCCACTCCACCATCTCCACTATTGCCAAACCCCATCCTTATCCCTAGTTCCACCACCATCCCTTCTCTTCATCCTGATCAGTCTGCAGGTGGCAGAAGAGGGTTGCGACTAGCAGAAGTGACCCCGGAGTCATAAAGATACATCCAGAGGCGTGGCCTACATCGACGGAAAGGTCAGCGAGTCCCCTTCACAAGTAAGGTGGAATCATCCCGTTCCGAGTTCATGGCCAACCTAGAGAGCTGTTCTACCACGACTGCGCCAGACATCTTCTGCAGAGAGCCTGAGCCCGATTGGAAGCAGCCTCACGACCAACAGCGAAGGAACCCGACAGAAAGCTCTTCATCAAAGTTCTTCCTTCCCCTGTCCCCAATCAGGAGCAAGAAACGGGACCTCGTTCGGCATCCAGGAACCAGAGTTCCGAATTTTCTCCCTCAGTCGCGCGGGTCTGCCTCCTGCTGTCTGCCGCGACCAGTGACTGATCATCGGCGTCCCCCAGTCCAGCCCAACCTCAGAAAGAGTTTCTGTCAGTTTTGCTGTGCAGAGGCTTCTTCCACGATTCCGGCAACTCTGACGGTTCGTAATTCGGCATCCGGGAGCGTCCGTGGCAACCTCTGCATCCTACTGCATCAGACCTGAAGCCGTCAGCATCAGAATCCCTCGTCCTGTTCGAGCCTCCGCCGCGGCCAGCGACGACGCCAGAAGAATTTGCTAAAATTCAGAGGTGTTCCCGTCCCTGTTACAAAGAATTTCCCCTTGGTCTCGTCGCCGGCAAATTTCCTGAGGATGAACTACGACTGCGGCAGTGGCGACCCGTTCCCTCTCACAGCAAGTGAGCAGAACCTTCGACGGCTTCCACTCCCTCATCGTGGGCAAGTTTTCCCCTTCCGCCTGGCCGGCTTAGCGCCCCTCCCTGCGTGGAGGTAGTGTTTGATATAAGTTTGTTTTCCCCACCCCTAATCCAACTCTCCTGCGTGAGGAGTAGTTCATGTACTAAGCAGCTCAAGCGACATCGGTGCAGTGTGCGGGATCCACACTTCCCCGCTCGCCCACGTCTCCGAACGGGGTTGGTTTCTTCAAACCAACCAGGTGAGCTCTAAACTTTGCTCCATTATTCTTAGTGCTTGTTTGTTTAATATCCGTAGATATAGCCCCGTTGTGCATGCGAGCGAGTGCCCGATCCCGGTTCCACCATCATAGTGTGGTCACCGTGGTTAAAGTAAGCGAGTGGGACCTAGTGCCCCAATTGGCACCAGCCAGCCCCATAAGCGTGGGCTACGTACCCTCGGGAGGGCAACCCTAGCCCTGCTGGCACTCTACCAGCAAGGGTCTTGATCCATCTCCTCCCCCTAGCATCCTTTAGTCACCCCGGGCTCACGTGTGTGCGACGACGTTTTGGCCCCGATTTATCAACTTAATTGTTATGTGATTGTGAATGCGGAGTAGGTCCTAAGATTCCTTTGCTTGCTGCATACCCCGTAGTGGTGTCACATCACATAGTGCATGTAAAGAAAAAGAATGGGCATATCAGAATATGTGTTGATTTCCGGGACCTTAATAAGGCTTGCCCGAAAGATGACTTCCCAGTACCAATCACTGAAGTGATGATCGATGCGACTACTGGTCATGAGGCCCTATCATTTATGGATGGGTCATCCGGATATAACCAGATCTGGATTGCTGAAGATGACAGAGTGCACACTACGTTCCGCACTCTGAAGGGGATATTCCACTACAAAAGGATGCCGTTTGGTCTTAAGAATGCCGGCGCTACCTACCAAAGAGCTATGACCAAGATCTTTGATGATTTGCTCTTCAAGAAAGTAGAGTGCTACATTGATGATTTGGTAGTGAAAACTAAAAGAAGAGAAGACCATTTGCAAGACCTGAGGGTAGTATTCCAGAGGCTGCGCAAATATGAACTCAAGATGAATCCCATGAATTGCGCCTTTGGCGTGTCCAGTGGAAAATTCCTCTGGTTTATTGTCCGTCATAGGGGCATTGAAATTGACCCATCCAAGATTAAGGCTATCCAGGAGCTCCCTCCACCAAGGAATCTATCCGAGCTCAGATCTCTGCAAGGGCGTCCGGCCTATATCCGACGATTTATATCAAATCTGTCGGGAAGATGCCACCCCTTTCACAAGCTCATGATGAAAGATGTGCCGTTCCTCTGGGACGATGGCTGTCAGGAAGCCTTTGGGAAGCTGAAAGAATATCTCAAGACCCCTCCAGTGCTGGGGGCACCCGTTAAAGGCAGGCCCTTAATACTATACATCGCAGCCACATACTGTTCCCTGGGGGCAATGCTGGCACAGATAAATGAAGAAGGCAAAGACAAGCCTTATACTATCTGAGTAGGAGGCTGATTAGAACTGAAGAAAGTTACAGCTACATAGAAAAGACCTGCTTGGCACTAGTCTTTGCTATCAAAAAGCTCCGACACTATATGTTGTCACATGAAGTCAGATTGATATCTGCAGCAGATCCGCTCAAATACATATTGACTCAGCCGGTACTAAAGGGCCGATTGGGCAAATGGGCAGTGATCCTGATGGAATTCGATATTACCTATACACCCCAGCGGGCGATAAAAGGACAGGCCGTGGCTGATTTCTTCGCAGAGCATCCTGTGCCGGAAAATGATATGCTAGGGACTGAGTTACCCGATGATGAGACACTCGAGGCCTGCCAGACCCAGTCAGTTATGCGGCAACTATTCTTTGATGGAGCATCCAGAACAGAGACAGACTCCGATGGAAAGACCAGAATACGGGCTGGAGCCGGTATTGTGCTGAAATCACCAGAAGGGGAGGTTGTGCATACTTCCTATTCTATAAACAAGTCCTGCACCAATAATGAGGCCGAGTATGAAGCTCTGATAATCGGGCTATATATAAGCCTCAACATGGGTATCCAAATGCTTCAAGTATTCAGAGATTCGATGTTGATAATAAAATAGATCCAAGGGGAGTTCGAAGTGCGGAAGCCAGAACTGAATCCTTACCACCAAAAAGTTGTGCGCCTCATGGCAAAATTCTACCATATTGAGCTCAAGCATGTGGGCCGTGGACACAATGCCCAGGCTGATGCACTGGCGAAGCTGGCCAGCTCACTAGCAGTCCCACCAAATAAGACACTGAACATTGTCATTATGAACCGGCGGCAAGTCCCCAGTATGCTAGAAGAGTGCCCCGAAGAAGGCGAAGTTGCCACCATCAGCACAGAACAAGCGTCTGATTGGAGACAGCACCTGCTGCAGTGGTTTCTACACCAACAACTGCCGCAGATAAGAGAAGAAAAGATGAAACTCCTAAGAATCAAAGACTCTTATGAAATCAGGAATGGAATTTTGTTCCGAATAATGGCAGATGCACCCAAGAAGATTCTACTCTGCTGTCTGTCCACTGAGGAAGCCTGGCAAGCGATGAAAGAAACACATGCTGGGACAGCAGGTGCCCACCAGGCTGGTCCCAAGATGAAGATAGAAATCAAGAAGCTGGGCTACTATTGGCCCACCATGTTTGAAGACTACTGTAAATTTGCAAAATCATGCCAGAAATGCCAGGAGCATGCTACTGTGCCTAGAAGGCCTCCTACGACTCTGCACCCTACAATTCCCAGTTGGCCGTTTGCACAATGGGGAACTGATGTAGTCGGGCCACTGCCGACTTCTTCAGCCGGACATAAGTACATACTGGCCATAACAGATTACTTCTCCCGATGGGCGGAGGCTATAGCATTAAGAGAAGTGACTGGTGAATTGGTCGCCAGATTCATCAAACAGAACATTATCTTCCGGTTCGGGATCCCCAGCCGAATAATTCCGACAATGGAAGTCATTTCAGAAATCAGAAGGTCTATCGGCTTGCTGAGAAATATAAGATCGAATGGAGGACCTCCACTCCTTACAATCCACAGGCAAACGGATTGGCAGAAGCTTTTAACAAGACTCTCTGCACCTTGCTGGCCAAGGTCGTCAGTTCTAATAAGAAGGACTGGGAAGAGAAAATGTATGAAGCTCTGTGGGCATACCGCACTGTCTTCAAGACACCTACAGGGTGCTCACCATACTCGCTGGTATACGGCTCAGAGGCAGTGGTTCCGCTAGAGCTGGAAGTCCCGTCACTCAGAGTGGCAGTCCAATATGGCCTGGCCCGTGGCGAACAGACCAATGCAGAAAGAAGACTAGAAGAACTGGCTGAATTGGAAGGGAAGCGCCTCCGAGCCCAGAAGAGTATCCAAATGTATCAGGCCCGCATGGCCACTGCATTCAACAAACTCATAAGAGGATGAGAATTCAAGAAAGGTGACCTCGTCATGGTCAAGAAAAAAGAAGTCATGGCGTCCAACCCAAAAGGAAAGCTGAATGCTAACTGGGAAGGTCCTTATGTGATACATAGGGTCTACGAAGGAGGGGCCTACGTGGTTGTTAACCATCGAGGGGAAATCCAATTCTCGCCACTCAACGGAAGACATCTGAAGCTGTATCATCCAGCACAACCAACATTCCCCGAGTAACAGGGCAGAATCTACCCTTTCCTTGGTCTAACGGCACTCCGCCCTAGCCAAGCTACCCATTTCCCAGTCTAGTGGCATTCCGCCCTAGCCGAGCTACCCCTTCTCTTGGTCTAGCGACATTCCGCCCTAGCCGAGCTACCCCTTTCCTTGGTCTAGTGGTACTCCGCCCTAGCCGAGCTACCCTTCCTTGGTCTAGCGGCACTCCGCCCTAGCCAAGCTACACCCTTTCCTTGGCCTAGCGGCACTCCGCCCTAGCCGAGCTACACATTTCCCGGTCTAGCGGCATTCCGCCCTAGCTGAGCTACCCCTTTTCTTGGTCTAGCGGCACTCCGCCCTAACCAAGCTACCCCTTTTCTTGGTCTAGCGGCACTCCGCCCTAGCCAAGCTACACCCATTTCCCGGTCTAGTGGCACTCCGCCCTAGCCAAGCTACCCCTTCCTTGGCCTAGCGGCACTCCGCCCTAGCCAAGCTACACCCTTCCTTGGTCTAGCGGCACTCCGCCCCAGCCGAGCTACCTTTTCCTTGGTCTAGCGGCACTCCGCCCTAGTCAAGCTACCCTTTCCTTGGCCTAGCGGCACTCCGCCCTAGCCAAGCTACACCCTTTTCTTGACCAAGCTACCTTTTCCTTGGTCTAGCGGCATTCCGCCCTAACCAAGCTACCCTTTTCTTGGTCTAGCGGCACTCCGCCCTAACCAAGCTACCCCTTTTCTTGGTCTAGCGGCACTCCGCCCTAGCCGAGCTACCTCTTTTCTTGGTCTAGCGGCACTCCGCCCTAGCCAAGATACACCCATTTCCCGGTCTAGTGGCACTCCGCCCTAGCCAAGCTACCCTCATCTTGAGCTATTGGCATTCCGACCTGTCACCCTCTAAAAAAAAAAGAGGAAGGAAGAAGAAAGAACAAAAAGAAAGTAAAAAAAAATGGGGTTAAAAATAGAGATACCCCGCCAGACTTGCTCCTATATTAGGGACAAGTGCAAAAATGGCCCAAAACCCAGCTGTGGTGAAAACCCGAAAGGGCACTGCAGGCAAAATCGGGTACCCCGCCACGTGAAAACCCGAAAGGGCGCGTGGGCAAAAGCAAGAGGGGGCTGGCTCCGGCGAAAACCCAAAAGGGCGCTTGGGTCGGTAATGTGGTGATTCCAAAGAAAAGCCTTACCTCCCACCATAAAGCTCATCGTCGATTGACCGGCGCTTTGCCCGATCAATGATTAAACCCATCCGGAATGGACCTTACGTCTATTCTGTTGAGGCCTTCATCCATTGCTCAAGAAAAATTGCCTCAATAATAAGCCCACCTCGGGATAGACCTTCCGTTTGTTCTAATAAAACACTTCCACTTGTTTCTGTCTAAGACCCACCACGATGAAACCTGTCCAGTTTAGACCTTACGTATATCCCGATGAAACCTATGAAATCCTTGCATTGGTATAAACCCAATACTAATGATGAAACCTGATACTGATCGACCGGCACACTGCCCGATCAGCGATGAAACCTTATCTAGCTTAGACCTTACGTCTATTCCGACTAGATCTACCGGTCTCTTTACGGCCCGCCGTGATGAAACCTGCTGTTGATCGATTGGCGCACTGCCCGATCTATGATGAAACCTACCCAATTTAGACCCTACGTCTATCCTGATGAAGCATATGAAATCCTTGCATTGGTATGAGCCAATACCAATGATGAAACCTGATATCGATCGATTGGCACGATGCCTGATCGACGCTAAAATCCATCCAGGGTGGGCCTTCCGTCCGCTCTGACATAGCACAACACTGCTCTTTGAATCGATTCAGACCCTCCGTCTGGATAGATCATGAAACTCTATTCCTTTGCGTTAATGTTAAACCCCACATTAACAATTAAACTCATATTTTCAGCAAACGGCCTCGTGCCCGAGCTGCTATCTATATCCTCTAAATCAATTCGGACCTTTCGTCTGGATAGATCATGAAACCCTACTTCCCTTTGCATTGATGTTGAGACCCACATCAATGATCGTGTGTCCACAATAAACATATGGCGCCATGGTCCATAGGATGAAAGTTCTGATCCTAGAAAAGACAATGAAAAAGAAAAGAGAAAGAAAACGATAAAAAGTACATATATAGAAATGGGGTTAAAAATAGAGATACCCCGCCAGACTTGTTCAGGCATTCTGGACAAGGGCAAAAATGGCTAAGACCCAGCTGTGGTGAAATCCTGAAAGGGCATTGCAAGCAAAATCGGGTACCCCGCCACGTGAAAATCTGAAAGGACGCGTGGGCAAAAGCAAGAGGGGGCTGGCTCCGGCGAAAACCCGAAAGGGCGCTTGGGTCGGTAATGTGGTAATTCAGAAGTTCCATGCCAACCGACACGTTGCCTTCACCTCCCCTTCACTGATGCGGCCTTCCGTCGGTCATCTGGCTCTATGCCCCACCGATGATAAAGCCTTTCCGGGGTAGATCTTACGTCTACCCTGATGAAATCTACATACCCTCTTTTCACATGTCCCACCGACAATAAAACCCGTCACCATTCTGATAAAGCCTGGCCAGTTCAAACCTTACGTCTGCCCTGATCAAACTCCTAAAACCTTCCCTTGATCGATCGGCTCCTTGCCCGATCAACGATGAAACCCTACCAGGATAGACCCTACGCCTATCCTGATGAAACCTATGTATTTCTTGGCAAAGTCCCACCCGCCATAAAACCTGCTGGAATAGACCTTACGTCTGTCCTGACGAGACCTACACCTCTACATACGTCCCACCATCGATCGACCGGCATCTCGCCCGATCAATGATGAAATCCTCTATCCGGTTTAGACCTTACGTCTATACTGATGAAACCTATGAAACTCTTTGCGTCGATATAAGCCCCATATCGATGATGAAACCAACCACTGATCGACCGGCACCTCGCCCGATCAGTGATGAAACCATGTCCGGTTAAAACCCTGCCAGTGTAGGCCTTTTGTCTATTCTAATGAAACTTATAACACTTTCTTTGCATCGATATAAACCCAATATCGATGATGAAACTAGCTATTGATCGACCGGCACCTCGCCTGATCAATGATGGGATCCTACCCAGTTCAGACCCTACGTATGTCCTGATGAAAACCACGTACCCTTCAATATCCCGCCTGTGATAACCTCTACCCAGTCTAGACCTTACATCTACTCTGATGAAACCTGTAAAACTCCTTTGCATCGATATAAACCCAATATCGATGATGAAATCATGTACTGGTCGATTGGCACATTGCCCCGACTAGCTTTGAAACCTGCCCGGGGTGGACCATTCGCCCGTTCCGGATAGTGCTCTGAGCCTCTTTGTTCACATTCCTGCAAACCTTCTCCCTTGCAGCACGTATGGCCAAGAAGGACGTTTGCTACTACCACCAGAATTCGGTTTAAAGCACCCCCCGGAGGCCGTCACGCGGTGGAGCGAGTTCCCTATCCTTTCTCTGAAGGGGTGGACGCTCTCCTGCTAGGTACGGGCTATTCCCATAGGGACTGCTGAAACCGCTGCCAAATCGCCGTGAAATATTGATGGTGCGATAAGTTAAGAACAAACCACATATGAGACTGGTGTAAAGATTCCTTTCCATTGAATAAAAAAAAGGGAATACAAGAAGGGCCCCTGAGGGGGAGTTGTATTACAAAAAGGGGGAAACAGATGTTCACGGGCGCCGGAATATGTCCTCGAAGGCTAGAAGCCCTACATGCGGGGCAGCCCCCATCTCATGAAGTCGAGCCTCCTCCTCCTGTAGCCTAATAGACTCGTCCTGAAAGGAGGCCACCTGCCCCTCCAACAGAGCTACTTCCTCCGCAAGCTGCGGCCGAGAAGTTGTTATCTGCGGCAGTTCAGCCCGGAGGTCAGACAGTTCAGCCTCCAGGATGGTTATCCGGCTGCGCACGAACTGCTCCCGCTGCGCCAGAGACTGCAGTTGGCATTGGCGCTCCTGAAGAACAGAGTCCGTCTTCTCCAGCTCAGATTTGCACTCCTTCCTTTGCAACTTCAAAGCTACCAGTCTGTCAGACATAATATGTGCCAAGAAGTCCCGGCGATGTATGAACTTTAACAACAATAGAACCCGCTGGGCCCATATTTCCATGGGACAGCCCATCGCCTGTAGACCAGCAGTGAAACACTCGACTATCTCCTTCAGCCGCAGATAAGTCAGTCCGGGCTGGGACTCCACCAGCTGGCGCAGCATGTCCAGATTTTGCCAGACAAAACTCTCGGATGAAGCGAAGCCAGGAGAAGGAACTGGAGCTACTTCGAAAGTCACCTCGCCGTCAATGTCTGCCCACAGTGCGACATCCGGCTGAGACGACGAAGACGGCAAATCTGCTGGAAGAACTGACCGGTCCCTCTCTGTGCTCTCCTGTTGAGCTGAAGACTCCTCCTCTACCGCTGTCTCGGGAGCTATGGCTTGAACATCTGTGAGGGGAGAACCAATAAATGATGGAGCTATCTCTTCATGAGTCTTCTGAATAAGGGCTTCATCTTCAGCTGCCCTTTCTGATAATGGGGACGAAGGGTCCCTAGTCTGTAGAGGCAGAAATCCAGTCTCTATAGCCACTGTGGCAGGGACTGTTGACTCGGGCGCAATTGACATTACGGCGGCCGGTATAAAGGCGGAGCTTCTGGCTGGGTCTGCTTCGACTCTAAACTCTGAGGCCCTCACAGGGATGGAAATCTCTTCTGATGATCCCAAGTCCAGTTGAAGATTGTATTCTTACTGGCACGGGGCGAATAACCTCAGAAATTCCCATGCAAGTTGAAGGTAAAGCGGGGATGATGACCAAATCTGCAGATGAGACGTCCATAGAAACTGCGGCCGCGTCTGAGCTGGTAATGGCAGGGTCCTGAGGACAAAGCAGGATGATCCTCAGCAATGAATGAAAGAAAATAAATAGAACAACAGATAAAAAGGGAAGAAGCTTACCTTTAAAGTGGGAGCTATATCCTCAAAATGAGACAAAAGAGGAGAAAGCTCCGTAGTCGAAGCAACAAACGGAGGGGTTATGTCGACCTTGGTGTCGAGCCCGGCAAACTCTTCTTGCAATTCCTCCTCAGAAGATAGCATCAGCAGCTTAGGGGGCTGAAAAGACGGAAGGCCTTTTGCAAATATGGGCAAGGCTTCTGATTTTAGGATTTCCTCCTCACTGTCGCTGAAAGTCACTTCCTCCTCATTATCAGGGACGGTCTTAGAGCTGCTCGAGGATACCTCCACGCTGGCTATATGCTGCGGGGTCACCTCTAGAGCATGCCGGGATGCGGACCGGGTGATTATACGTCTGGCCGGGACAGGGCTCCGTCTTGCTTGAATCCTGTGACCCTCCTATGGCTGAGGCAACTCTCCCGCTGCTATCAGGGCCTCAGTCTGCTCCCTGACTGTCACCTCAACAAAAGGGGAACTCTGAGGGATATAATGGAAAAGAATAACAACAATAGTATAAAGAGAAAAGATGAGAAAGCACACTTACCCTCCGCCTCACTAGCCGGCGTGGGAGAAGGCAATCTGGTCTCCACCACAGAAGGTGTTACAACTGGCTCTTGGGCTGTGCGAAAAAGGGGGGTCAGATTCAAGGATTTCTTTGAAATTCAGCAAAAAGACGATGAAAGATACAACTGCAGGCTATTGATGTTACCCTTGACTGACGTCTGGGCGCCCTCCCTTTGAGATTCAAACTCATCAAATGAGGGGATATCAGGACGAGGGGTCCCAGGGTCCGTCACTGCCAAAGTCGACTGCCGAGCATGGGCCTTCTTAGCCTTCCTGGCCTTCCCAACTGCAGTCTTCACTGCAGAAATCTTTCTCTTCTTGCCCGAAGGCAGGGGAGTGGTCGTCGGTGCTGCTGCATGGACTTCGAAATGAGCAGGCTTCTCAGCTTGCGCAATGATTTTTCTGTAAAGCCCCTGTCGCTTTATATCTGGCCTGTCTGTTGAAGACATCAAAGAAGCAATGAGATCAGTGGATGCAGAGTTTAAATACTAAACAGAAAGCACTACAGTCAGTAAGAAAAGATTATACCTGCTGGGCCGTCATAGAAGGTGGAAAGCGGCCAATACAGATAAGCCACCTCCTTCGAGCGGGAAGCAGCCTCCTTCACGAGCCAGCATACGTCACCAATGGTCTGGCACTTCTCCGTCAAGGCAGCCAAATCTTTATGTCCGTGGAAGTCGAAGCAATGAAACTGGCCGAGATAATCCATGCACCAACCGTCGACATAATGAAAAGAAATGAAAAGCGGCTTACTCAGAATGCCAGCTATCGGGTTCTCTACTGACAGCCCGTGAACATTCAGCAGTACAAAAAGCCAAGAAGTATGCTGATAATATGTCTTGGTGCGGTCTTCCCTCCGCACAAACATCTGATAAGGGTGAAATCTGTCTACCGGGCCCCTCCAGGGGGCTGCTGTCGGGAGAGGCTCCTCCGGGGGAAATGGATACTGCACCTCCACATGAATACTCCCTATGTGACCCAACTGCCTTAGGTCCTTTGTAAAAACATCTTCATTGATCTCAGAAAAGACAGGAATGGGTATTTCAGAGCCTTCCTCTTTTAAGGACCGACGCCTGGCAATATATGTGTCCGCCTCCTTCGGATGCTGTGAATAGAGCCTTTTCAGATGAGCCTCATCAATTTCAAACACAGGCCCTGATTGCCGCTTTAAGAAAGAGCGCTCGACCACATCCCAGAAGGCGCCTCTGCCATCCTTATAAAAATTGGTGCGGGTATTCCACCACTTGATGTATTCTGATGTGACACGGGGAATACGATTAGAAACGGTCGGGACCCTGAAAGTTACGCCCTCTTGGCGATGAAAGAAATCCCACCATATCCGACCGTCACTGGCAATGGAGGATCCATGCTTGGCACGGCTGTCCAAAGGAAACTGAGCAACGGATGGAGGAATATGCTGATCGTAGCCAAAGTTTCTGCTAAAACGGAATGGGTAATAGGGCTCCAAAATGAGCAAGCCTCCCTTCCTGAAGACCAATACACTGGGTCAGATAGCCATAGCCCACCTTACCAGTTCTGGTTCTAATATGGGCCGGGTGGCATTGGCCCCTGAAACAGGATGGACATAAACTTCTACCTCTTCCATTTTGCATTCCCTCTGAGGATCTACTAAAGGAGCCGAACCTGCTACCAAGCTCCAAAAGTGAATGCTGCCAGGAGCATCTACAGGCACCTTTGTCAACCTGCCCCTTATCTTAAACAGCTGCTCTGAGAAAAGACTGGGTTCGGCGCTAGCAAACTCAATCATCCGAGGGAGTAATGTGTCTGACTGCAAAGTTCTCGGGGCCAGCTCGGGGAAAATGCTGCAAACCCAAGCATTGAAGAAATGAAATGGACCTACAGTCCGTAAGGAACGGGGAACCCGATGTCTGTGCAAATCTCCCAACGATTTGTAAACTAAACACAAAGCCACCGGGCACAGAGACAGTCTCATCCCCCAGGCCATCTGACAGGCTGGATATATAGCCTCCGGTCTGATAGTCGTCTCGTCCCCATGGGGGAGAGCGAAAGTGCACAGCCAGAAGGTCAGATAAGCTGCACAATGAGTAATGGGGTCAACCCCTGCTGGGTTCGGGCCGTCTACACCTGCTCGGCGCAGTGAAGCCGGCAATGCCGATTTGTAACGAGGGGCCCTGATCTGCTTACCGGGAGTCGGTCCCATGGAAGGGAAGTCTGTATACTTCAAGGGACCCCCGAAGAAGTACTGTATCCACTGTCCTACACGGACTCTCAATCTGCTGCTCTTTTCCCAGGGTTGATATCCTTTAGAAGATCCCCTGCTGTAGGCTAGATAGATGGTGCGATAAGCCTTCATCAAGTACCGGTATGCGTAGCCAAAAGAATATCTGCCCTCTCCATCAGAGGCGTCCTTTACAGAGTCGTCTAGACAGACCTCCTCATATGGCTCCCCATCTATAGGCAGGCCTGAAAGCTGCGCAAGACTCCAAAGATCGAGAGAAGTCTCGCCTTCTGCTGTATAGAACGTATTAAACTGTGGGCAGAACACTTCAAGCATGCCGCAACATAATCCCCGAGAGATGGGATAGCGGAACCTGGAGGCAAATACACTATGATATACCCCAGCTCTAATCAGTAAAGGGGCGTATTCCTTCAAGACAAATTCTGTAAACTCCACTGCTCCTACCCTGAAGAGATGGGCGTCTGTCACTTTAGCATCTCCAAACCAGCCGGCAGCTAGCTGATATTTAAATTGAACGGCCAGACAGTTCAGAATAAATGGCTCGTCCCTGTAACCCCACTTCACAGGAGCTAGAAAAAGTCCAAAGTTGGGCTTCTCCCGATGGACGCGACCGGCTGCATGGTCCCACCTTGCCGGGGTAAACTCTGGAGCCCGGGTCAGCATCTTCTTCTCCGGCTCTAATTCAGAAATGCCCAGCACGGCATTCCAGTCCCTCTGCTCACCCGGGAGATATAAAGCTCGGGCTCGATAAATAGAACCCTTCATGCTGTCTCTGTCAGCCAGTATTGCCGCTTCCACAGACCGAGCAAGCAGGAAATCCCTCATTCCGCCTATGGTGAAGGTCCGGATAAATGGCAGCAGATGATGATCCTTCGGCAGGTCTGGACGGTAGTCGGCAGCCCTTCTGAAATCAATCCCTTCTGTGGAAAAATAGAATCCGGAAGACGGCACTGTGTCAGTCTCGGAATCAGAGGACTCGTCAACAGTGGCGATCTGGTTATAGCCGAAGCTCAGACTATTCACATTCAGCCAGTTGACCGAAGCCCGAGATATGTCCGGCTGAGCCGATGAACTCGCTCCCACAGTCATGGAAGCCGCAGCAGAAGAGTCGGAAGCCATGTCAGTAACTGCAATCAAGAAAAGATGAAAATAAGCATCGGAAAGATGAATGAGCATGTGATGATTAAATAAATAATTCCAATTAAATTTCGGCAGCATCTCCTCTTGTCCGGGGTCTGCCCAAGAAAAATAGGGAGTCACCCACCAAGAGGGAGTGATCCCGAGCATAAAATGGGACTCAATCCCGCATAATGAACCTACCCGAGAATGAATGGGTCAAAAGGGGGGAAGGCGACAAGGCTCTCGGAGGGGGGGAAGCTCACCGCCGCCGCCGAGATGAAGAGAGAGAAGGGAGTGGTAAGAAGTGAGGTAAAAAACCCTCTCAGGGGGGGTTAAAAAGAAGAAGCAGGAGAGGCTTCTCGGCGTGAAGAAAAGCGCGCCGAGAAACCCCCCATGTCGGCCTGAAGAAAGGGGCGCACCGAGACCTCCGCGCCGAGAACCCCGCCGAGACGGCCCGCACCGAGAAGGCCGCGTCGAGAAGCCCGCACCGACAACAAGCCGCGTCGAGAAGCACCCGCGCCGAAAAGGGTCCTACCTCGCGCCGAGAAGCCCGAGGCAAGGCCAAGAAGGCTTCAAAGTGCTGACAATAAAATCAGAAGATATGGAAATGAAAAACATGAAAATGAAAGATACATGTGCATAATATTGTTGCAGCAACATGATTAAGCCAAAGAACAATGTCAAAGAGAAATGGAGGAAGATACCCTCGAATGATGAAAGGCACCTGCAGACCCCGTGCCGCTTATTCTGCACTTACGCCGCCCGCAGGTGGGGGGCATTTGTTGACACCTTGAAAATGAGCAAGGGCAGAGACAGAATTGAAAGGAAGATCAGACCAATAGTGAAAGATCAATGACGAAGTTCGTCAACCATTTACCCGGCTGAAGCCTTTTCCCGGCCAAGCTGATGTCCGATGCCATTGTCAGTCAGACGACGGCACTGATGAAATAGCAGTCACCTAGCTGAAGTCTTTCCAGGCTAAAGCTGATGTCCGGTCTTGTCACCGTTCCGGTGACGATACCAATGAAATGATGTCCGATTTTGTCATCATTCAGATGGCAACGCCGATGAAACCCAGTCTACCGACTGATGAAAAACCTATGAATGATCTCAATAGAAACTATGTCACCAATAGAGGGCCCTTTTGGGTGCTGATGTACTTGAAGGACCAATAAGAGGCCTAGTCTAAAAGACCTAAGTGGGCCTATAAAAGTGGCGTCGGGATCTTCTTGTCGAAGCCCAAGAGCTGCGCCGAGAAGCTGAAGTCCTACGCGCCGGGAAGTCCCTCAGTTGAGGCGTGCCGTGACAGGCCTGCCGAGAAGATACAAAAATACGGTTATAAAACCCCCTTCCCCTCGAGGAAAAAAGGGGGCGGACGATAGAAAAAGAGGGAACGATAGAGAAAAGGGAGAGGAGACCAACAGAGCAAGAGAAAAAAAAAGAAGAAGAGGAAGAAGGAGAAGAAGCTCCAGGTGGGCAGATGGGGAGAGAGAGGAGTCAATGCTCCACCCTCCCCCCATGTTTTCTTTTCTTCTCCATGTAATCTTACTAGTCTTACCTCGATTTATCGAATGTAACCGGGATATCCCGGCCTTCGTTCTATTTCCCTTTCCCTCATTTCCCCCTTGTGATTGGTGTAAGTTTGGGATGATGCAATGGAATGAAATGCTTTGATGGCCTGCGTGAGCGTTTCCCCATTTTCTTTCTTCTTCCTTATATGTATCCATGTTTCTGGTTCGATTGAACGTGAACTGATGAAGCCTTCCCTTCTCTGGTTTCTCTCGAATGAGTGCTGCTCAATGTCTTGAATGATCGTTCTGAAGCTTCAGGTCTCTATGCTCCGACTGTTCTTCCTGGGGAATGTCGAAGGAAGAGTCCCAATCTTCACATCCATGGGTTATTGGACTCTATCCTCTCACCCCTTCAGTGATGCCTACGTTGGGTAGTCTCCCCATCTTTCATTTCATTTTTCCTTTTTCTTAAGCCATCAAGGTCGCCCCAGGAATCAGGGGCAGTTATCCCTTGGTTTCCCTGGACGGTCGGCGACAGAAAAACATATCTCCAGAGGGTTTTAAATGGGTGATGATCTCGAGCCCTCCATAAACTTCGCCTTCCAGTGATCCCCTGGCACTGCCCCAGTAAAGCCCTTGGCTTCCCCCCTCATTTGCATCCTAAATTCCCAGCCGTTGCCTGAATCCCAGAAAGAAACCCCAAAAGTAGAGTGCCGTAGAACCCTGAAACACATCTCGGCGCCCTCATCTATCTCGGCTCCAAGAATAGTAGAACAGGTGAATAGCCCTCGGCGTGAGCCTTCTTGCGCCGAGAACCCCCACTATGCCCAAGCCGAAAAGGTCCTCCACCATTTCTTCTCCGTGCCGAAAAACCTATGCCGGGAGCCTCCTTTTCTCATGATTGGTCGCGCCGAAAGCCCCCTTTAACACTTCCTCCTCGCGCCCGGAAGCCTGCGCCAAGAACCCCCTGGCCTCCTCATCATCGTGCCGGGAACCCCGGGCCTCTCACCTTGGCGCCGGGAACCCCCGACCTTCTTGCCATTGGCGCCGGGAACCCCCTGGCCTCCTCTTCATCGCGCCGGAGCCCCGGCCCTCTCACCTTGGCGCCGGGAACCCCCGGCCTTCTTGCCATTGGCGCCGGGAGCCCTGGCCTTCCCATTTTGGGTCATGCCGAGAGTCCGTGCCCATTCAGAGTGCGCCGAGAGCCTAATCTGCCACCCAATGAACCCCAACACCCAGAGCAAACCCACACAGGGATATCTGTGGATCACCAGATATGTCCCGGGGATAAAATTAAAGGGAGTCAGACTCCCTTATGTTCATCAGTTCGTGTCGGGATTACGACAACCCACCCCCCTTTTAGCTCCGGTGAGCTCTGCCAATGCATGAGTGCCACCAGCTCTTATAAGGGAAGAGTCAAACATTCCCCCAGGGCATACATGTGTAATGTGGGAGGTTCGGTCTCTCTATCTCTCAGCTTTCATCCCGGCACTCCGTGGGTGATAGCCTATTCTCCCCTAGGCATGATCCGGATCAAGGGGAAATGATGTCCAAATGTTGATCGATGCTTTAAAACCCCATCATGGTTACAGCTCAGTCTGCCTGTGATTGAAATCCGCCTTCTCCCCTTTCCCCTACACCCAGTTTCTTTTTGAACCGCTGATTCAACGATATCGTCTGTTTCTGTGGTTGATGTTATTATCTTACCTGCCTTCCTGGCCCTGGTATGAAGTTTAAAATTGTGCACATGAATATCTGTTTGCCTTATGAGGCCTCCTATTTCGGCATTTAATCAAGGGTTGTCCTTCTTAGGAAGGGCGTAATTAACGTCATAGCCTTTATGGTATGACGGACTTCCGGTCCCGACTCGGACTTCACAATCGACTGACCAAGTCAGATCGAGCGCATAATAAAAAATTGTCACCATGGTGACTGGCACGCCAATAAATCAATAAATAAACAAATAAAATTAAATAAGATAACGGAAGAAAAATCCCGCGTCCACAAGTGCTTGCGAGGGTTGCCATGCAATGTCATAAATGATGATCCTCTAGGGATGTAGGGAGGGCCTGGACAACCAAATTTAGCCCTATCAAGTGTTACATTGGTTTTGATGGACTTAGGGGGACCGGGGCAACCATAAATTGACCTATCATGCTTAGATGTGATGAAGACTTTCATGGACTCAGGGGGGCCGGGGCAACCATAGGTGGATCTATCGTGCATGGTGGCGATAATTACCGGGGGACCCGGACATCCATGTATGCTCCATTCATGCGTAAGAGCTATGACGAATGTGGGAGGACCAGCACATTCAAATGTGAGCCAATCATGCATTGGGCCTAAAGTGTGTGTGACATGTATGAGATGACTGGGCTTGTGACCCTTGTCGAATGATGTGATATGCCAAGATAGGTGCACTCTTATCCTAGAGGTGACGGGCATGTGTGTGGGTATGGGGTGGTCCTTGAGCTCCCACTTATAAGGGTCGAAGGGGTCAAAGAAGGTATGTATCATAGAGTGGGGCACTTCATTGTCTCCTAGGTGTATTTCACCCATGGTCATGGTTCCCTTGGTGTGGACCGGGACTTGGGAGAGGTGGGCTTGATCCAACATGGTTGGTTGGGGTAGGAAAAGGTTGGTGGTGAGTAAGGTGGGTGGGTATAGGAAGGGATCGAAGGGGTCATGGTAAGGGTCACCTAGGGAGAGGAACTCTAGGTCCTCATGGTCCTCACATAGTGGTGAGTCATCCTCCTCTAATGAAGTAATTGAACCGAAGTCTTTGGCGGGATGGTTGGCCATGAATGGAGGGCTTGGCATTCTACTCGAAATAAGCAACTCTAATTCGTGGATAGCATCGGACTCATCGGGTGTAGGGAGGAATAAAAGAAGGTCGCTAGTGTAGCAACCCACAGTGTAAATCGAGGAGATGGACCCGACACATAGGTGTAGGAGGTCAAGGCTCCTAGGTCGGTCGGCCACTGTGGTCAATATGCCAGTTAACTCCATTTGCCAAGCTAGACCCTTAAGAAGATCCCCTAATGTTTCCACTTGATAGGATGATTGGATTGTGGTGTGATAGGTGGATAAGGGTACTATGGGGAGGTGTTGTTCCACGGAAGGGTAGGCATGGGACAGGATAGGGTGAGCCCGGTTTTCCACTAGCCATCTAACCACGGGCCCACTTATGATAAGTTCACTCCCAATTGGAGGGGGTGGCATGAAAGGTGAAATTTCTTCCTCGTTTTGGGCATGATTTTCCTCCAAGATGGGGAGTGGTTCTGGGGTGTTCCCTACTAGGTGGTCGGGTGTGGGAATCATGGTTTCCTCTACCAAGGAGGTGAGTAGGTCCTTTGTAGGTGGGGTGATGCTGGCTGGCATATGGCGCTCTTGGCGTGGTGGGTAATGGGGGACTTGGGATAGGATGGGGAGGGGTAGTAGTGGAGGTTTAGGTTGGGCATCTTGTAACTCACGGGGGAGGGTGCACCCATTTAGGCTCAATGGGTTTTCTTTGGGTAGGGATGAGTTCTCTTGACCCAACTCTTGGTATTGGGCTTCATATTCCTCCTCCCAATCTAGGGGAGCTTCATGGACTTCGGTCACCTCCTCAAGTTCTCTTTGGATAGGGGTAACTATTTCTTCAATTAGTGTGTTGGACATCTCTCATGAAGGGCATTGATGGATGAAGCGTCCAAAGCCTCTACACTTAGACCATTGTTGTCTATTTCCCTGAGTGGTCTCACCCACACTTGGCCCATTGGAACTCCCTTCTTGCCGGGGTATGGGTTGACTAGGGATGACCCTTGTTGGATGAGGGGTGGGAGGAGGATTTGTTGGCCGAAATGGGGTACTTCTGTTTGGACATGGCATGGGTGTCTTCAGGAGAGGGTCTAGGTTGGGACGGGGTCCCATGTTATTGGCATCATCCGGTCGTGGAGTGATCCTAGGAGACCTAGAGAATCGCATCATTCTTGAGGATTGGTTGTCCAGGTTATCCCGGGGACGTCTCTCCTCACGCCCGTAGTGTTGGGACCTCTCATAATAAGGATCATAGTCTAACCCTTTCCTATCAAACTCATTTCGTGGAGGCAAGACTCTAAGGCCATAGCTCCTAAGTGGGGGTTCATTGGCTTCCCATCCAAATTCATCCCGTGGTGACCAAGCTCTAGGGCCGTGGTTCCTTTTTGATTCAATCCGATCAAGCCGGGTGGTGAGGGTATCTAGATAGTTATGAAATTTGTTGATGACAACGTCAAATCGGTCCATGGGTACTTGGGACGTTTCCCTAGGGTGGTCATGCAAGGGGCGTTGGAAAACGAGATGCAAGGGAGACCCAAATGCCAATGCCCTAGGACTAGACTCGTAGAGACAAGTCTACAACTTGCTGTGATACCATTTGATGTGACACTGACTTAGAGAATGCAGCAACTAGACCGAGGGTCCTTGGACTTACCAAGCGAGCACAACGCACAAGAGTAGAGAATTACGCAAGTTGCCAAACCACCGTTGCGCACACGATTCCCGGGTGACTCGGCGATGCCGAGTGGAGGTAGTGGAACAAAGCCCTTACTTGTAGAGGACCAGAAAAGCTATGGTCGCCCTCCCGAGGGTACGGTGCCCACAATCAAAGGGCTGGCTAGGTGCTGAAAGGGCACCGGATCGCTCTCTCACAATCCCACGATGACCACTCGTAAACTGAGAGCTTCGGGGTCGGGCGCTCTCTCACCGTCAACAGAGCAATTCCACGGATATTATATGAACAAACTACTGATATGAGAGCAAGGCATAGAGCTTACTCGGTTGGTTTGAAAAAACCAACCCCGTTCGGAGACGAGGGCGAGCGGGGAAGTGTGGGTTCCCCGCACACTGTGTCAATGAAGCTTGATCCCTGCTAATTATTTACATGCACTACGCCTCACGCAGAAGGGTAGATCTCGGGGTGGGGAAAAGTGGATTACACACAAACACTACCTCCACATAGGGAGGGGCAGTAAGTTGGCCAGGCAGGGAGGGGCGCGAAGCTAAGAACGGAGCCGGATTGCCCTCCCGGGGTTCTGTCCGCCGGTTCTGCCCTCTGATAGGGACTCGCTGTCGACTCCGCTGTAATCGCTCCCGGACTCGAAAGTGAACGAGACCAGCGCCAAAATGTTGGTGACTGACCCGGTATGAAGCCTGAATTTTGTTGGTGCCAGAAGTTATCCATGCTGGCCGGGACAGACGCTGGACCGGCGCTGCTCTGCTCTACCTTGGACTGAGTTCAGGTTGTTGCAGCAGGTTGGCGACTTCACCACGATCGCTCCTGTGATCCAATTGAGACGGGATCAGGACGGTTGCAAGCGTGGTTGAATCCTCTTCGATCAGCAACCAAGATGGACACCAGATGAGGTCGGAGCAGGGAGGTGGAACCCGAAGAGTGAGAAGGGGTCTGATCAGTCCCTGACAGGACTGACCTGCGCACCTGGGGAAAATAATTCGGAACGGGGAGCTCCGAACTCCAAACGAGGTCCCGCTTGCTGTGTTGGACCGAGGACTGGTGGATCTTTGCCCCGGTCCAGTGGTGTACCAAGTGGAGCACCGGTGTGGTCGCAGTAGCTTCTGAATGGCAGCTCTGGTTTCTGACCGGACTGGTTTTGCGCAGTCGGTGAAGAATGGCTCTCCCGGGCAGCTCCGACCTCGGATTGAGGCGGGACCACCTCGCCTGCGAAGACAACCGGAAGAGCTTTCCGTCAATGTATGCCACACCTCCAGGGGCTCCGGGATGTGGTCGAGGGCGGTGCTGTAACAAGATGTTGATCTGTAGGTCTTCGGCTGCACACAGATTAGAAGAAAGAATGGTTGAGGGGGTGGTTTCTTTGGTGGAGGGGAAGGGGATATGGATGTTTTGGTGGTGGGGAAGGGTTGGGAGGTGGGAAGGGAAGGTGGGGGAGGATGGCAGGGGCAGAGCTAGCAGGGAGAGAGTGTGGGTGTGCTGGTGGCCTTGGAGGAGGTGGTGGGCGCAAATGGCTTGGGGGAGTGGGAGGATTCCCTTTGATTTGAGTGGTGGGTTAATGGGGTTTAATGGGGGGCCTAGGGGATGGGAAGGGTTGCCTTGGGGAGAGGAAGGGGTGCTTGGGAGAAGGGATTCTCCCTTGGGAGATGGAAGGAGTGGCTTGGGAATGGGGAGAGTTGCCTTGGAAGGTGAAAGGTTACTTGGGTTGTGGTGAGAGTAATGGAGGTATTGAAGGGGCCTAGGGAAGGTGAAAGGGTTGGGCTGATGTGGAGGATGAGGTGGCAAGGGGGAGAGGAGAGAGGGGGGCTGCGAATTAAGGAGAGAGAGGGGAGGAGAGGGAGAGGGGGTCGCCCCCTTTAGAGAGAGAGAAGAGAGAGAGAAAGAGAGGGGAATCCACCCCTTAGAGAGAGAGAGAGAGAGTAAGAGACACAATTCTTGTGGCAATTTTCACTTAATACTTCATTAGCCTTCTCCAAGTGAGGTTGGGGTCCTATTTATAGGGATCCCAACATTTACAAAAAGTCCCTGAGATAAGTGCAAATAGCAAATAACCAAAAGAGATGGGGAAGGGGGATGGCGCCCTTGGGCCAGGCCCACCTAATTGGGCCCATAAGACACCCTAACCCATCATGATGAACACAAACTTCGGTAAATAACACAATAACCTAGGGACTTGACTCAAAACAAAGGAAAAATTACATGGTTAAGACTCAAAGAAAGATAAGAAAATTACATAGCTAGACTCAGAAAATCAAGATGAACACAATGGCGAGCATCGGGACCCTTGGAGAAATGGGAAGTGGTAAGCGATGTCCCCATCATATCCCTTCCCTCGATCGCGAAAGAAGATCCCGTGTCTGACATTCACACACTTCATGGTGTCTCTGGTCGAGTGTCCTAAGCTTTGTGTAACACCGTTTCTCCTTGGCCATACCCGAGGGAAGTAAAGACCCTTGTCCGTTTCTCCCTTCGGCTGAACCTGGGGACAAGTGGTGAGTAAGGGCGCGATGACTAATCTAGATGCCTTGATGGAAGAAGTTTCAAATAGGGGCAGTCCATTATGACCTCACTCCACAAATGAAAAGAGAAAAGAAAAAAAGAAAAGAAAGAGAGAAAGTGAGCCGTAATCAAGGCAAGAACCAGAAGGTTCATTTAGAAGCTCAAAGCTCGAAAATCCTAATGCTCCAGCTAAATGAAACTAGGCATGACAAGAGTGGCAGTACAGTTTCCCCGCGGGACGTTATGAGCCCGGTCGTATGCGTGCCTAGCATGGATGAAGGTTCAATGATGAACATAAAGCCCCAGCGCAATAGACTGAATCCTTGAAAAAGCCATCATGAGAAGAATTCAAGCCCTAAAAACTTCTATACCTGGCTTTAGGCTTACCTCCTTAATTCTCTTTTATTTTTCAGAGACTAAGACTGTACCCTGGGTATTTTTTTTTTTTTGGGAAAACCCTACCTAGCTGCACTGTACCTTGGGTATGGCTTTGATAGAAGCACCGTTACAAGAAATGGTCCTCGGCTGGGGATTGTCACCTTTAAAGCACGCCAGGCGCAAGAGATTGCTAGTGAGACGGGTAGAGTTCTCGTTGCCGAGACTGAAATGGCTTTCAAATGTCCAAAAAAATCAGATATTTCAAAAATTCAAAAAAAATTCCACAAAAAATCAGATATTTCAAAAATTCACAAAAAATCAGATATTTCAAAAATTCACAAAAAATCAAATATTTCAAAAATCCACAAAAAATTAGATATTTTAAAAATCTACAAAAAATCAGATATTTCAAAACCCAAAAAATCATATACATTTCAAAAATCTAAAAAAATCATATATTTTAAAACTCCCAAAAAATCATATATATTTCAAAAACTTAAAAAAATCATATATTTTAAAATCCAAAAAAATTCATTTGTTAATCACATATTGCATTGCATGGCATACATTTGCATTTCCCGTATTCTTTTCCGTTAGCCTTTTTAATGAGGCTTAACCCCTTGGCCAAAATTCAAGAATTGGTCTCACATCAGGCTTGCCCTAGGCAAGGGGTTAAGCCTAGAACAGATCTAACATGTTTCTTTGTTCAATGTGCGCAGGGACAGGTTCGCGAGACACAGGCTACAAAGTCTACCCAAGTTCTATCATGTGGCGGTCTTCGGAGGACCATTTTCAGTCTCTTAACGATCGTCATATGACCGTTTTAATCCTTTCAACGGTCCTTGTTTAGGCCATTTTTTTACCAAAGTTCAAACATAAGGGTTTCTCTTGATGTCGGTTCATGGCGGTCTATGGAGGACCATTTTCACTTACTCACGGTCCCTCAATAGACCATTTCTTTCAACTGGGAACTATTAACCACCGGCCCATAGCTCACCCTGGCATCCATCTCTAAGCGGTCTACCTAAGACCAGCTATTCTCACTACACGATCAGACAATGACCATTTCTGATTATGGAGATCCAACGATAGACCGTTTCTTTCGTTCAAGAGCTGTTGCTTTGTAGGTCTATCATCTGTTCGCTTGCGGCCTACTAGCAGCCATTTATCTTGTTGAAGCGGTCTTGTGTCAACCGTTTTTAGTTTGGGGCGGTCCTGTGTCAGATCGTTTCCTCTCGCGAGATTCCTGCTTTCCACACATGTTTGCACAAAGAAGGGGCAAGTTCACTAATCATTCAATCACAAGCTTTTTATTCATGAACTCATCATCTAATACATCACTCTCAAGCCATGAATCTCTCTGATACATCATGAATCACTCGATCCTCAGTCGGGCATCCCCGCGAGGATGAATCTCTCTATGCTCTCCCACATAGGCTCGGTACTCCTCGCGCACCTCCCCAGGTAGGACGCGTGTCCTGCTAACCTCCCACATGATCAGCGCGCTCCTGACCACTTGCTCATCCTCCTTTGTCCCGAGCCTCCTCGCCTGTAGTGCGGGAAGGTGGGGTAGCACTGGAACTGTCTCACGGGGGAGTCCAACCTGTAGAAAACACCTATGAGGGCTGTACATCACCAAGGTGGTTTCTCCCACGAGCCTCAAGTCAAACCCAAGCCTCTTAGGAAGCCTGAGGGTGGTGCGGTGGAGGAAAGATGGGCGCATCTCGAACCGGTCCAGGGGCAGAGTGTTGATGTAGAGGCGCCATTCATCCCTATTTTTCTTGTCTGCAGTCCTGCACTCCACCTGCTGAGAGAACTCGAAGGCACCGCCGATGAAAAAAAGTGGATGGCTCACAAAGATGCGGCTGACAGAAGTGATGTCCTCCCTAGGTATGAACTTCAGCCTGACCCCCATTCAGCACTCGAGAAGGATCATAGAGCCGAAGAGTGGGCCTCCTAAGGCTGCTGAGCTAAGACCCTCGTACAAGTAAGAAAGAACGGCTTGAGAGATGGAAAGACCACGCCACAGGTCACTAATGGTGCTAAGGTTGCATATGTCCAAGACATGGTCGGTAGAGGGGAAGAGCATGGCACCGCATAGGCAGATGGAAGCAGCCATGGCTATGGCTTCATCCCACCCACACTTGTTCCTACAATGAGCTATGACCCATTGGCTCAATGGTAGTAAATGGATGTGATCTGGGCCAATCATGGTACGGATATCCTTAGTGCTGGGTAGAAATTCCCTTAGAATGAGGGTAGGATCTACAGGGGCAACAGTGTGGCAAAATAAGTCTTCCTCACCAACTTTAGACCTAGGAAAGGATAGATAAGCCTCTACTTCCTCTAATAGGATGGTGGTCTCAAAGAATGGGAAGATGAAGGTGTGCGTCTGGGGATGCCATAGTTCTATCAAGGTTGTGATACTATGCCAATCTAATGAAAGCTTGGGGTAGTTTTTGGCTAAGACTAGGAGAGGGTGCAAGTGCCATGCCCTAAGGATGGATATCACTGATGTGGGGAGCTCACGGATCATGGGAGCCATCCACTTCAAGGATGAATAGTGCCTAGGACCGGGGAGAAGCTGAGGTGATGGAGAAGAAAAAAGGAAAACAAAGAGAGGAAGAATATAATCTTTTGAAGAAAATTGGATGAAATAATGAAATTGCATTGACTTACCTCTCTCAAAGGGCTGGAGCTCCGGTGCCCGGGGATGGCGGTTAACCTTTGCAGCACCCCATACTCCTTCCTAGCCGGCTTTGGCCCATCATAAGCACCCCCGCTCATAGAGCTACTTTCAAGGGACCTCTTCATGGTATTTTGGGGAGGTTTAGTAAGGTTTTCAAGGCTTAAGAGAGAGGTGTTGTGTGAAGAATGAGTTTGAAGTACCCTCCTACTTATAGGGCCTAAATTTTGGCCTAATACCACAAGGATTGAGGTAGGATAGCTCCAACTCGGGTTAGGATAGGCTTTGGCATGGGTTAGGACTCTTTACCCTCGGGTTGGGACTCTCCAAGAGAGTCCCGATCGGAGCTTCCAGAGTTTCCACGTAAGCAGTCTATCGAGCGACCGTTGGTACATGGAAGCGGTCTACCATGGACCATTTTCTCGCCTTCTCCACACCTTACCTCTCCGACAGACGGAACGGTCCTGGGAAGGCCGTTTTTTAAATCCAATGGTCAATGCAAAACCGTGTTTTTTTTCTATGCAGTCTAACGGAGACCGTCTACCATCTTCTTTGGAGCTTTGGCCAAACAAGCGTCTGCGGTCCACCGTGGGGCCATCTGAGACCTAGGGCAGTTGTTTGGATGACCATTTATCTACCTGTGGCCTTGATTTTTGTCTCTCTTGCACGAATTCCACTCAAGGCATTTCGTCTCTCCCTCTCGCTCCCCCGTGTCTGTCTAGGATTCGTTGTTAGTCAGTTAGCGTCAAGCATTCACACATTCATTTGCAAAACCAAAACCTATCACATCATAAGCATTCATAACCTCCATATGTACATAAGTTGCATCTAAGTACATCAAGCTTGACCCTCCCCTGGGCCGCCGCTCTCGCCTGAACCCTCATGGCGCTTTGACGGTGGCGCCATGGAGGTGCTCCCCTCCTCGCGCCGGCGTCCCCGACGCTCCTCCTCCTCATTCCTCCGACGGCCGAAGGAGCTAGTGAAGAAGCTGTGTGAGACACTCGGGGCCCCGCTACGCTTCGGCCTCCAGCTCATCCTCTCGTACGCCCATACCTCTCCTCTCAGCTCGGCTGCCTCTATCTGAGCCGGCTCCTCCTCTGCACGAGAGCGCTCCGCCTCAGCTCGATAGCGGTCTACTGACGTCGCCTTGGCCCTGCTGTGCTCCAACTCCACCCAGAGAAGCACCATCTCTGTCGGGATTGATGTGCTGCTGTGCTCCATCTCCTCCCTCAGTCGGGTAATCTCACCGCCGTCAGCTCAGTCATCTGCATATGCATGCATCATAGTCAGTTAGTTGCATTTTATAATCATAATCAACTAGGAAGGTGCAAGTGTCTACTTACCCTCTCGGTGAGTGCCGCCTCAGCCTCCTCAGCCCGTTTCACCATCCTGGCGAACTCCGCATCCTGCTCAGCACGGTCCACGGATGGCTGGGAGGAGGAAGATGGTGTGTCAGCTCCCTGACGCTAGGTCCCCTCGGCTCGCAGCATTTAGAAGTCCAAGTTAGCCAATTTCATAAGCATATGCACAATTAAGGCTAAGGTTCAGTGAAACTCACCAAGAGGTCCAGCGCCTGTCGGAGATCGTCCCGCTGCTGGATGGTGAAGTGGAAGAGGCCCTAGAGCTCGGCTATCCGCCCCTAGAGATCGAGGTGCATATAGAAGTCAAGCGTCAGTGCATCATAATCATAAAGCATAATAGAAAGCATGGGGTTAGGGTCGTACTGGTCGTCGAGTGCCATGGAAGACCTGGTCTCTGTAGCACCTGGCGTAGGCCGTCAGGTAGGCCTCCTCGCTCTCGGCTCGAGTGTGTAGCACTCACCCAAGCCCCGTCCAGTTGTGGATCTGCTCTACTGCTCTAGTGGTCTAGTCAGTCTTTGTCGCCAGGCCTCGCGCGTGCCACCCAACGCGCTCCTCCAGCTTCTCGGGTGCCAGGAAGTCAACCTCCGTCTGGTGGACCCCGATGGTCCTCATCAACAGCCGGTAGCAGAGGGGATCCACCACATTCATGCAGTGGAGCCAGATGTCCCTCCCCGCGTAGTTCAGAGCCGCTACCTCGCACGGCTAGCCCTCGTGCCCCTCTCTCTAGTACCGCGTCCACCGAACCTGTCAAGTAGAGTAATTGCATCAGCATATAAGCATATAGTTGCATTCACAAAGCTCAAGTCTTAGATCTTACTGAATCGTAGGGTAGGGTGTCGAGGTCATCCTGGATCGCCCGGACCTGGCGACGCAGGGAGTCCACCTCCCGTGGTGCCGTCCACCGTCTCGCAATGGGCAGCCGGTCGGGGTAAGTCTCCTCTCCTCTCCCCGGCCCGGGGAGGGGCACATACGCCCACACCTGCATCGCATTACATCAAAGAGTCAACATATAACATTTAATAGGATTTATAGCAATTCCATAACCATTTTAGGGATCTGAGTCGTACCTGGAGCAGTGGGGAGAACCCGCCGAGCATCGTTCATCGGCTCGGGGAACTGAGGGTGTCGAAGAGGAACGCAAGGACCGCCGCTCCCCACACATACTCTCCGACCCAGTCAACCTCCTCGAGCAGTGGTAGTTGGCGGCACCTGACCACATCTGCCCGAGTAGCAAAGAGGAGCCTCCCGAAAAATAGCATCAAGAACCGCCTCAGGACCACGTCTGCCTCTGGTCCCGGCGGGACCGCTACCTTCCTCCGCGCTCGCTCTGTCAGTCTCTCGAGGTGCTGCTCCGGTAGCTCCCCTGTCGTGATCCTGGCTCCCCACAAGCCAAGGCTCCCCTGCAACTTCACCCTCTGCAGCGTCGTCGACTGACGCTCCGGTCGCAGCAACTCCAAGCCCAGCAACCTCTGGGCTAGCTCTCGGTAGTCGGGGAAAGTCCTCCCGTTGACCGGCAACCCATGCCCGCGCAGGCCAGTGATGCGCGCGACGTCCTCCAATGTTGGGACCATGTGGCCCCATGGGAAGAGAAACGTCTGGCTCACCGGATCCGACCGGTCGTGCAGGGCGTAGAGGAGTGCGGTGTAGAGCCTCGTCACCTCCATGCTCAGAAACTCCCCGAACCCCATCGCAGTGAGCCTCTCCCACTGGAAGTCCGGCAGTGTGAGGTACACTGCCCGGACCTGGAGCCAGGATATCTGGGTCCTATGCTTTCCCTACATGCATTTAAACAATTTGCATTAGCCATACATTTCATAATAATCATCAGAATAAATAATAAAGGAAAAAATGTAGTCTGTCAGGTTAACGGTCCCCTCTGGGCTGTTTATATTCCTCTAACGGTTGGTTTCCAACCGTTTTATGGTTCCAATAAGCCCATTCCAGGATCTAAAGCTATACAGTCATACATTGACCTTTTTCATTGGTAGACGGCCTGTTGAAGACCGTTCAATTTCATAGACGGCCCAGTCTGGACTGTTTACCCCTCATGTGTCTATCCAAATAACGGCCGCCCTCTAACCGTTTAGGCACACAACGGTCCCCATCAGACCGTTTGAACCTTCCCTTAATCCCTCGTTGATCTGAGACTACACGGTCATCCCTTTGACCGTTTGGATAATAGACGGTCTGTTGGAGACCATTTAGTTTTCCACGGTTCAGCCCCTGAACGGACCCAGATGGACCGTCCAGCAATCTCCAGGGTCTTCCTTAGACTGTTTACACTCCCCAATTCCCCATCGGTTCAACTCCCTTTGAACGGTCACCCATGGACTGTTCTTTACTTCTGGGCGGTTCAGTTCTAGCCGTTTGGCCTCTAAACGGTTCTAGGCAAACCGTTTGTTTGTTAAGCGATCCATGTGGGACTGTCTTTCACTCGCCATCCCTGGCGATGTTCAACCCCCATCCCCTCGGTTGGTGATGGCCCTAGGGCCTTACAATGGCTTCTAAGGGGCCGTATGCCCCTTCCCATCCACCTAAGACTACATGCATGCCTTAAAAATTGAAATAGGGATTCGGGGGCCTACCTCAATTGGGGGTGGTCCTTTGGCCGGTTTCTCGGCCGTAGTCACCGGAGCTTCCTCCTCCGGTGGTACTCCGGTCTCCTCTGACACCATGGCAAGTGTGGTGGGAACTTCCTCGATCGTGGGCGGTGGGGGTGCACCTCCTTCGGCCATGGACGGCGCCACCAGAACCTCTTCCGGCGAGGTCAATGGCGGCGGTGCGGTTCCCTTACGAGCCATCCTACGCTCCAAGGCCTGATTCTTGAACTGCATAGAAGGTGGGGTGAAGGCTAGGGTGTAGAGGATGCAGAATGAGAGGGGGTGGGGGATTGAGAGCTCCGTTCGGTGGGTTTTCTTCTCCCTTCCTCCGTCGGTTATGGAGGAGGGAGACGATGGGGCTCAGTTTTATTTTTTTGAAACAGATAGGATAGAAGCGGTCTATCGATAGACCGTTTAATAGTTAGATGGTCACATATCAGACCGTTTATATTTGGCGATTCAACTCCCCTTAAGCGGTCCGTCTATGACCATTCATCTCACCGGGCGGTCTCGCACCAGGCCGTGTTAATGCCACGATCAGATTCACTCTAGCATTGCCCTCACGGCCCTATCTGGACCGTTTATAACGTTTAGCGGTCTGGGGCAGACCGTATATGCTTAAATGATGAATAGTGATTTTAAGCCATATTTTTGCTACATTGTGTGCTTAATTAATGAACTTTTTTTGGCTCAATTGACTTATTTTATGATATATCAATTGCAAAACCTTGTTCATGATTCTTTTGCAGCATTACTCCACTTCCATTATCGACAGGTAAGTAAGGTAAGTATCTCGATCCCTGTATCCCTTAATGCATTACTATATGGTAGCTATGCTATATTATCTTGATAACCGGCTGGTCATTCACGTCTTCCAGGATCTGACGTTCCCTTATAACAAAAATGATGATGATCTAGGTCCACGTGTTTAATCAACGGATAGGCTGTTAGGTTGGGAGGATCGGGGGACGACGGTTCTGTCTCGCACGCCGTGGTTACGGATAGTATCTTGACCCTGATTTCTCAGGTCTAGCAATACTATTCTCGAGTACTTTCTATTTTATCCTTTCTTTGCATTCACTTTAATGATCTCTTTTCTTTTATCCAAGCACGCATCATACGCATCTTTTGAGCATACACGGCCCATGGTCTGTCTAAAAGTGTCTCTTTAGTGATGGATGATTGTGCGTTCATGGTTTTGGGTAAGAGGAACTATTCCACTCAGAGTTGGAAGGTTCTCTCTGGTCTGGTCACCTGGTTTGGTTGACTAAAAGTCCTTATCTGGAGTTTTAGTCTGTCTCTTTACTTTTTTGTTGCTTGTTCTGATTCCCTCATTTGCTGTGGATTGTGTCCCCTAATGAGGTTGCCCATTTTCTCCTTCTGCTTATTTTAGTTAGTTTTCTCCAGGTTGGGGTCATTTTTTTCCGATCAATCCCTGTGTTTGGTTCGGAGTTTGTCGGAAGATTCCTATCGCTCGTTAGCGAGAAAACGAATGTCTTTTACCTTAACGCCCGCTTTTCAGTCCGCTCTGCTTCATCTTTATGTTTCATTTCGCTTTCTCTTCACCTCCGCTCGCTCCCCTGCAAAGAGGATGTTAAGGAGGGGCATCTGTTGACACCCGTTTTTTGCCTATGAGTTGAGTCATTCTTCATACCACTATTTTTGATGCCTCAAGTTGTCCATTACTCATTGGGCCATTTTTCAGGCATGTCTTTGGGCTTATTTTATGGATATTTCCCCTCTGGGTAGGTTTGCTCTCAAGTTTGGGCTTAATGGGCCTTGATTTCATTTGGTCTTTGGGGTAAATGGGCTTATTTATCCCATTTTATTAATTTTCACCGCCCAGCCTAACCACGGTCTAGCGATGGGCCGTGTACGAAGTTAGGCGATCGTTTTACAGACCGTCTGATTTGTCCCTGGATTAATTGGTCATTTTTGAATTTCCACCGACAACCTGGTACACGGTCTGGAAATGGGCCGTGTAGCTCTTTGGGCAGTCTATCGGTGGACCGTTTTCTCTTGAGTGTCTTGCGCCGGATCATCCAGTCTATTCTTTGAGGATAAAGGGTTTGTTTATCTTATTTTTTTTATTATCACCGACACCCTCTACATGGTCTAGCATTAGACCATGTGCAATGGTGGGCGGCCTATCGTTCGACCGTGTTCAAGGCCAACATCCTTGGGCTGGTTGGTTTTTCTCTCTCCACCCGTGGTTAATTCAGGAGGTTGTTCCATCTTTTTCTCCACGGATTCTTAGTCAGATGCAATGCCGTTTGATCCCGATGAAAGTTGGGAGTATTATCTTCAATTTATCTTAAAGAATCTAGGCCTAATTTCCGTGGAAAAACCCTTAATTCGGGGCTGACATTCAAGGGTCTATAAATAGCACCCTTGGCCCAAGCTCGCGAAGGGGGGAAGATCCGGCGTTTACGTCGAAGTGCTGTCGAGTTCTTGGGCGGATATCAGCCAAGGAGGAAGGCACTCTACATCCATTTGAGCTTTCGGTTCAGGGAGTAGCAGTTTTATTAGTGTTTTGATTTAAGTATTTGATCATTTGTTCATCATCGCATGCTCATTCTGCTGTCATTTGCACATGCGTTTTCCACTGTCATTCTCTCATCCTTTCACATTCCTACTATTTTTGTGCCCTATACGGGTTAAAAACCCAGCCCCCCCAGGTATCCCCCATTCCATTATGTGCTTAGTTTTCCATTTATTTTCATAGATACTACACTCCATAAAGCTATTTTGGGTTGTGTTTTCTGGTTATTTGCTGTGTCTTGCAGGTCAACAGGAGTCTTAACACGAGGCCCATCCCCTCTGACCTTGGAAGGGGTGGAGGATCAAGCTCCACAACTTGGAGCCTGGCAGCATTGCACGGTTCATTTCTGACCGTATACAGGAGTAAGCGGTCTTCTTCAGACCATTAATTTCCTTCCAGCGGCCTATCACGAACCGTTTGAGTCCCAGCCAGGTCTTCAATCTGCGTTCCTCCTCAGCGATGTACGCGGCCTGTCAGGTGACTGTTTACGTTATTCAGCGGTCTTCAGTAGGTCATCTTCATCCCATATCAGCACTGCATCATTGGCGAGTGCTTCATCCGTCTCCCTTTTCCAAGGTATGAGGTGCCCTCTCCTTGCACTTAGTGTCTTGGTGGCGATCACGATTTGTTCACACCCCTCTTCCCCTTCATCGTTATTTTTATTCCATATCTTGGTGTGCAAAGAAGGAAAAGGAGTGAAACAAAAGAAAAGGAAGAAAATATCTACAGTGGGAGAGGGGAAAATATCAGAGTAAAAGACCCACCAACTCTTTACAAATATTTCGTCACACTCCCCTTTCCCTTCTCCCTCAACTCTCTACCTCTCTTATCTCCCACTCCGAACAGCACCTTCGGACGCACAAGGTTGGAGGAGCTTGAGGCATCGGAAGAAGAATAATCGGCCAACTAGCCTTATTGACTTCGCCAGGCCCCTTTTTATAGTGGTGCAAGGGTTTCGTTCGAAGGCCACCTCCAGATCTTTCTTCTGCTGCTATCGCCGTTGCTAGATGCTATCGCCACTGCTACCCGTTGTAGATTTGCGGCTGAGCAGACGCGGAGCTCCGTGAGGTGACGAGAAGAGACCTTACAAGATGTGATTCCTCCTTTGTCCTTGTGGCGGCTGTAGCTCTCACCGTCGTGCCCAAAGGGCGGAGGAAATCCATCGTGAGTCCTCCTTCCATCTGTCAGTTACCCTGGGGAGCTGGGCAGGGTGCTACAGTAATCTCGACGAGGTGCTTCTGTGACCGTCGGTCAAAGCTGCACAAGGGGGGAAGAGGAAGGACACGGGATGTGTGAGACAGACACATGAATAGTGTCACCTAATTTCTTTCTATTTCCATTTTTTTTAAAAAAAGTCCCTTATTTTCTTTCCTCCCCCTTTTCTTTTTCATATTGCGTATTTGCCCTTCCGTATTTGGCCCATCCCCTTTTGTTTCAATTGGGCCTTCTTCATGTTCGGGCCTTCTTTCCCTCCATATTCTTTTCTTTTTTTAGTGTCCTCAATAAGACTATAACACCCCTGATTTTTTTTGATCAGGATCCATGGTTTCGGAGCACCTTTGTGAACCTCGGGTCGTGTTTTGTGATTTACTCAGGTTTTTGGATGTCGACCCATAGGAACCTTGTGCAGGGTGAACCGTCGTGATTTCGGCCTCCGGGACGTTACAGGCACTTTGTGTGTTTTTCGAGGATCATGGGAATGATTTTTTCCTAATTTTATATTTTTTGGATTTATAAAATTCCGAATTGGTTTTCTATTTAAACCACCCTCACCCCCCTCTCTGTCTCCCCACTCTCATTTCTCTCCCTCTCCCTCTCACGTTCTCTCTTTCTCTCCCTCTCTTCTCCGGCGGCCGATGGAGGAAGGCGGGGGTGAGGCGGTGATGCTCTTGGGCGAGGAGCGACGAGGATGGAGCGTGGATCGTGGTGGAGGCGTGGCGTAGCTCATTCGCATGTCCGGGACGTCGGTGGGGTTTCGAGATGTGATTTCATGAGGAACCCGCGTCCTCGGCACGGGAAGTCTTCTGTGGAGGTAGGGGGATGGATCCTTGTCCCCTGTACTTTACTTTCCTATGATTTGGTAGGCTGAGGCGAGCCGAGCATGGGTTTTTGTTCATGCCAGGGTGGTTTTGGATGTTTTAGGGTGAGTGACATTTTTCGCCAGATCAAGCAGAGTTTCACCATTTTCTTTTATGCATTTTTGTGGCTTGGGACCCGGGGAATGGTCCCCGTTGTTTTCCCCCTCGATCAGGATCGAGTGGGCATGGAACTGGACCTTCGAGGATGAGGTCGGATGGTTCTTTGCCATTTTCGATCGACTGACTAGTTGAGGCCGGTCGACCAAATGGCTCGCCACGAAGTGTTGAACCAAGGTGGGTTCGGTCGACCAACCTAGTGGGCCGGTCGATCGACCCCCTGTGGGCGTGTCGACGCACCCTTCTGGGTAGGTCGACGCAGCCTGGGCGGTCGACCGACCCCCAGCAGTTGGTCGACCGACCCAGGGAAGTTTGGTCGATGGAAATTCAGTCTTTTGGCCCGTTGTGCCCCCAGTCGACCCAGTTGTGACCCATTGGTCGACCTATGGCCCCGTGGATGTCCCGGACACCCCGGGGGTACCGTGACCGTGTTTTTGGGTGTCCAGAGGTATCGTGTTACCTACATTAGCCTGCCCATGGGTTTTAAGGGTCTGGGTGGCCCTATGTATTCCGGGCATCTATGTATTCACTAGATCGAGTCACTATGTATCGATATGAGTGCGGAGGGCTATTCCCGCACGTCGTTAGCTTTCTTGGAAAGTGGATTTCGTGTGGGCTATGTGTATGGCCTATGAACTATGAGTCTTATGACCCAGCCTGGGCTCGGAGGTTTCTCGGTTTCCCTTTGGAAAGGTATTATGCTCGGCAATTATGTCCCACCTTAAAAGTTATATCGGACTGTGGTTTTGACCCTAGGTTTAGGGGAAATTGATAGTATGAAGCTGTCCTATACAACGGTCTTGACCCGAGTCTTGTGACTCAAGGACCGTTGGGTTAATAGGTCTAGTAGACTGTCCAGAGTCTAGTGGCATAGTGCGACCCGTGTTGCATGTTACGTATGGCGGGCTCGTGGGTAGCCTGTTAGTATTCCGTAGGTTCCTTCCAAGAGTCTTTCTCTTGAGTGATCGTTCCCACTAGTCGTAGCTTGCCTGGGCACCCCTATGCCTACCCACCCGGGGTAGTGGAGAGCTTGACTTAAGATTGGTGATTTTTAGGCTGGTTTGCCGTAGGGCCACCCACTGTAGCGGCTCGAGTCCGCACCGGGAGGAAAACCATCTAGAGGGGATGACGCAGTGCAGTCAGTCAGTGTGTGCACACATGGCCAGGGACTTCGGACGCGTGCTAACGAGCACGACCCCGACTAGACCCATGTCGGTGGTTACTAGTACGGTATCTCAGTTCCGCCTGGGGCAAGGGAGACAACTGGGGCATAGACTAAGTCATCAGTGGACGCATCCAGCCTTGCTTCTAGTGGGCAGTACTGCTGTCACATGAGACAGGTTTCTTCATGGCTTTTCGGGTAGTTTCCTCATGCTTCCCGATATCGAGATGTAGGGTTTTCGATAGGGTTATCGAGGTTTTCTCCCTGGACGGTATAGGGTTCACAACTGTGAGGTCGTGACTGTTTCCCCCGGACCGTTAGGTCTTGGGTTGGTTGTCGCCTGTGAGGGCGGGCCTTCATGACAAAGCTGTCATGGCATTTCTTCTGGCGGCTTAACCAGGGCTTTCCCGTTAATTCGGCAGTCCCCCGACTGTGAGATCGGAGTTTGCATTCCGTGCCATAGGAGTAGGTTATAGAGCCGTGGTTTCATCGGCTACCATGTTATGGTTGTTCCTTCTACCGTTACCGTTGCTACTCTCGTTGATGTTGTTGCTCTTGTTAGCGCTACTTTTCTTTACCGCCATCATTTTATGGTAGGGTTCCATAGGACCCCGATTGAGCCAATGAGATGAGGCTCACCCCCTGCTTTTTAGGTGTGGTGGTTCCTCCTCGAGGTTCAGAGGTGCAGCACAGACGTTCATAGTTGCCGCTTGTCGGGCCGAGTGTTCACTCAGCGTTGGGTATGTTTCCTTTCTCTATATACTGTACTTTATTTGGACTGGACTCTGTAGTTAGATTGTTTAATTGAAAATATAATTTATTTCCATTATTCAAATTGTTAATTATAGATGTTCTTGCTTTATTTCATATTTTGATGTACCTCCACACTCCTTTCTAACCCTTCCGAGCCCTCCGGCTCGTGGGTGGCGGGCCAGGATTCGAATGATATCGGGTTATTCCTAGTATCCGAATCTTAGGTCATTACAAATGGTATCAGAGCAAGTGTTTGTGGAGCGTACATGAGAATTTGAGATAATTGCAGTGATGTGAGATGAGGTCGAGGAAGCACTTTAAACTGTCAGCCGGAGAGCAGGAAGGCGAGGTGACTAGAGAAGAATGGAGGAGCTCGGCAGGGGCCTCACACCCATCCCCACCTCAGGGACGGCGCAGTCGCGCTCTTCAATTCTTCTCTGCGATGATGGTGGTTACAGGCATTGCTGTTGGCACGGCAGTGGTAGTGGTGGTGATGGACGACGGCGGTGGTTGAACGGTGAAGGAAGAAGATCGTTGAGCTTCGATGGGGCTTCACATCCATCTTCTTCTCAAAGACGATGCACCGGAGCTTCACAGATGACCTCCATGGCGGGGTAAAGTGGGGTTGGACCTGTCACCCGGGATTCCAAAAATCTGGAAGAACACTCATAGCCATAGCTAAAGTGGTTTTTTCTTCATTCTATTGCTTCAAATAAAGACTACAAGACTCTTTTTATAGACTTCACACAGAAGATCAAAGGACAAACTCTAAGACTCTTTAATGCCTAGAAATATGAAAAGACACCTATGACTCATTATAACTATCTTAAAAACTTTAAGACTCTTTAATGCCTAGAAATATGAAAAGACACCTATGACTCATTATAACTCCCTTAAAAATTCTAAGACTCTTTGATGCCTAGAAATATGAAAAGACACCTATGACTCATTAAAACTCCCTTAAAGACACTTAGGGATATCAAAAGATAAACTTCAAAGACCCTTATGTAAAATAAAAAAAAATTACAAATATTTAAAGACGGAAGATCAAGTCCGATGTCGATGACGATCCCGTCAAACCCTTCCACTTGGAGAAGGTTCGACCTCGAACCTCGAATCTCGAATCTCGAATCGTAGGATCCCAGCTTGTTGGGACAAACTGGATGACTTGCTCTGATACCATTTGATGTGACACAAGGTCGAGGAAGGACTTTAAACTGTCAGTCGGAGAGCAGGAAGGCGAGGTGACTAGAGAAGAATGGAGGAGCTCGGCTGGGGCCTCACACCCATCCCCATCTCAGGGACGATGCAATCGCACTCTTCAATTCCTCTCTGCGGTGATGGCGGTTGTAGGTGTTGCAGTTGGCACGGTGGTGGTGGCGGTGGTGATGGACGACGACGGCGGTTGAACGGTGAAGGAGGAAGGAGGAAGATCGTGGACCTTCGATGGGGCTTCACACCCATCCACTTCTCGAAGACGATGCACCGGAGCTTCACGGACGACCTCCATGGCGGAGTGAAGTGGGGTTGGGCCTCTCACCCGAGGTTCCAAAATTCTGGAAGAACACTCATAGCCATAGCTAAACTAGTTTTTTCTTCGATCTATTGCTTCAAATAAGGACTACAAGACTCTTTTTATAGACTTCACAAAGAAGATCAAAGGATAAAATCTAAGACTCTTTAATGCCTAGAAATATTAAAGGACACCTATGACTCATTATAACTCCCTTAAAAACTCTAAGACTCTTTGATGCCTAGAAATATGAAAAGACACCTATGACTCATTATAACTCCGTTAAAGACACTTAGGGATATCAAAAGACAAACTTCAAAGACCCTTATGTAAAATAAAAAAATTACAAATGTTTTAAGACAGAAGATCAAGCCCGATGTCGATGACGATCCCGTCAAACATTTGATAGCTAAATTACAAACTTCAAAGACCCTTAGGGAACCGAGCTATTCCATTAGACCGGGATCCTGAGCTACGAGGTTCGAGGTCGAACCTCCTCCAAGCAGAGGGGTTTGATGGGATCTTCAAGTGGCATCGACAAAACTATCAAATATAAATCTATCTAAGTTATCTTTTGATTATTGGGCCATATATAGAGTGTGCCTCATATGTAGTGTTTTCTTTTGTCATTAGTAATATATATATATACATATATATATATATATATTTATATCTAATCTTAGGAACCCACGTAGGAACCCATCCCCCTTGGGTTTCCTAGGTAGTATTTAGTTCTTTTATCTTAGATATACATATATATGGTTGCACTTATGTGCATTTATTAGGTACTCCTCGTAGGAACCATGGCTCTTGGTATTCCAAGGTGCCCATTCCCCTCCCCATGTCTTCTATTTAAACAAATGTAAACCCACGATGGAGAATATAGAATGCAATGAAATAGTTTGGATTTTATCCATGGCTTGTGTCTTCTTCAGATTTTTGGAACCCCGGGTGAGAGGCCCAACCCCACTTCGCCCTGCCATGGAGGTCGTCCGTGAAGCTCCGGTGCATCGTCTTCGAGAAGAGGACCGGTGTGAAGCCCCATCGAAGCTCCACGATCTTCCTCCTTCACCGTTGAATCGCTATCGTCGTCCATCACCATCGCCACCACCACCATGCCACCTGCAATGCCTGCAACTGCCATCACTGCAGAGAAGAATTGAAGAGCGCGATTGCGTCATCCCTAAGATGGGGATGGGTGTGAGGCCCCAGCCGAGCTCCTCCGTTCTTCACTAGTCAACTCGCCTTCCTGCTCTCCGACTGATAGTTTGAAGTCCTTCCTCGACCTTGTCTCACATCATGTAGTGATCAAAGTCCATAAGATCCTGTACAGTCGGTAGTTGGCATAGGGTTTTATGTTTATTTACCGCTTGGTTTCTCGCTTGAGAGCTAGAGTGCACGGTGTTGGCGCTATGAAGGCAATTTCTATTTTTGTTGGAGTGCCGCCGTGGGGCCTGGGGATTAAGGTAGAGAGCTTTCTTCCCCATTAGTGGTGGCCCTGGTTGTGCTGCATTGGGCATAGTTTGCCGACAGGTGCGAGTCTGCGGTGCTACTTTTGAGGAATCTATGGTGAGGTCAGGTGGCTGGCGAGAATTGTTTATGGCTAGGTGGTCATGAGTGTGCTCCTAAGGTGTTAATGCCATCTTGGCCACCCCAGTTTGAGGTTTAGCCAGCCCCTGAGGCATTGAGGTCATGGTCTAAGGTGGCATAGTAGACGCTCTAATCGAGAAATGTGCTCGGACGAGTGGAGGTTCTTCCTGATGAGCTATTGATAGTCGAGCCCGATTTTCTTGTCATGCTATGTGGCATTAGAGATGACGTGCCAGTCCCAATTTTTTATGGATTTCGAGGCAGGATTGGGCAGAGATGTCCCAGTAAGCTCTAAGTCCTGCACTTCTGCGTGTGAATGGGTTGTGTTAGTCCTAGATTTGGACCGAGATTGTGTGGCAGTGGCTTGCTTTGTGATCCAGATTGTGGAATTTAGGGCCATTATGCACTGCCTTGGATGCGTCGTGTGAGGCGGCAAGTGAGATGTGAAGGTTCTGTAGCAGATTCAAGATCTGAGGATGAGCGTTGGCAGGTGCCGATCGTGGTTCGTGTTGTGGCTCTTAGCGTGGTGGTCTGCGTGGTGGTAGCTCAGGAGATGGATATTTTGGAGACCCGAGAATTGAGAATGGATCGGTGTTAGCAAGGACAAATTCGAGAGAATGATGTCCGATGGCTAGAGATGTAGCAGCCTTCAAGCCTGGCATCGCTTATGGTTTCTTTGCTCCTCGGTAAGCGTTTTGGCGTATTAATGGTTCCGAGGTTAGAGGCTGGCATAGGTAGGGAGTGCGTGGAAACGGCTTGCTCAACCGCTGTGGCAGAGTGTGGCTGGTGATCAGCAGAGTCGGTCCTCGAGGGGTGGTAAGTTGTAGTTCAGGGAATTGCAATGGTGGTGTGTCGAGAGGTGCTACTGCGAGTGTGGTTCGACGTGACACTTGAGGACTGATGTCGAAGGAAGCTAACCTGAGAGAAGTGATGGTTTTCTGGTCCTGCAAGGTGCGGTTCCTAGCATGTGTAAGGTTCAGGGTTAGGTCAAGCGTGGAGACCTTCCACATTGTCGGAGGCATGTCGGTTTCTTCTTGATCGGAGAGGATCGCGTTTTGCTAAGTTCTGACGTCTTGCATTGCGTGTTCGGATTGGTTGGCTTCCTCTCTTGTGAGCCATGAGGTCCCTGCAAGACGTGCTCTATATTTTGGCAGTATAGCTATCTGTGAGAAGCGTTGCCCATTCCCTTGATGTGTAACGGTGCGTTGGCATCATTCCGGAAGGATGAGTGCCAGTTGGATGGTGCTTGCGAAGACTCATGGCTGGTGTTATGATTCCCGATGTGTTGGGGATCGAAGCCTATGGAGTTGGAGAGGATTGCCATATTTAAAGAGGGATTCTGTGCTCTGGGTTCGAGGTATTTGAGTTTTCCTCACCATATTTTCTTGGAGTTAGGTAGCCGAGTTGAGGTGGTCGGGATGGCGAATCCTGAGCCATCGGTAATGTTTGTGCGCGTGGATCAGAGTGCACAGCGAAAACCTAGTGGGCCCATAACCCACAGGTCTAGAATCGTAGTAATGGTTACTACAGGTGGATTTTAGAGGATGAGTGGAGCAACAGAGGATTGGTTCCTCAATGTGAGATTGTTTCTAGCTGTGTGAGCCATGTCGATTGTCATGCCATTTATGGAGGCATTGTGGCTTGTGGCACTAGCAGGATAGAGAGTTGGGGAAATATGACGGCAAGTGTGCCGCATGAGTACCATGTTCCCATGTTGGAGGTTGTTTCCTCGGGATGGAATTGTGGTTTCCGAGATGTGATATCCTAGAGATGTTTATGGGTCCCAGTTGGTAGCTGTGAGCGGCTAGTGAGGCTAGCCCAGTGGTCAGCTGTGGTAATGTCTGAGGAAGGACCCATTTGTGGTAAGGATCTGCGATGGTTGAAGATCCGTGTGCATTGGTCACGGCGTCATCCACCAGGTTGCTGTGGTAGTAAGTGGCACTTGTCTGTTCTGGAGATATGTGCCATGATTTGTTCAGGTTGTGCCCCATGGTTCTGTGGTGAGAGCGAAGCCGGGATTTGGTAGGTGTCCATTTGGAATAATTGTGATGAAGCTGGGATGAGACTGTGTAATGGACGATGCCTGTGTATGGAGTCCATGGAGGGATGTTGTTACATGGAGAGCCTTGGTCTTGTGACTAGCATGGGAGAATTTCCCTGTAAGCCTGAGTCTAGTGCTATTGTGGATCGAGGATCGCAGAATCCTACTCTTTGGTTTCTCCGTGCTCCCCTGAGAAGGTAGAGCTGGCGTGAGGATCAGGATCGGATGCGATGCCTGAGTGAGGATCGGCTCGAGTGGTAGTAATTGTCTGTGCGTGAGTCAACTGATGGCTTATCGAGATTTGTAATGTGCTGATCGGGCCTGAGGAAGGAGAGCCAGTAAGGGTTTCCCATTGACGAGTAATTAGTAACTAGCGAATGGGTCTTTCACAGATAGAAGATGCCGGTTGTAGCGAGTCGAGAATGGCGAGAGCCGTGTGCAAGTGAGGCCTTTGGTGGCCGATTATGAGGTGTACCCTCTTCCTGGATTGGATCTGGGATCTGTTGAAGGTTTGTATTCGGACTAGAGCTGGTCCCGTGCTATTGTTGGTGTTTGGGTTGCAAGGTGTAAGATGGGTCATGGCGTAGAGCCGATGGATTTGTGGCAGTCAGTTGAGATGACTGTGCGAGCTGGTGGAAGCTCAGTGTTGGTTGTCCCTTGTGCAAGGCGTGAGATCATTTAGCCGATAGAGAAGCTGATGTTTGATTGGTCCGCCAAGCATGGGATTTGATCGGTGGTAGGTTTCTCGTGACTAGGATTGCGTCTCCTCGGTGAGCGAGATGGTGGTAGCCATGCCATATTTAGAGTTCTATGGTGGCTGAAGTGATGCTAGACTTGTACCCTTTTATGTGCTTTGCTCGCTCTGGGAATCAGTGTGTATTGGGTTGTGAGCGAGATGCTTCTGCTCATGATAATAGTTTGGCCTTGTCCCTCAAGATCAGTGCTTTTGTGAGAGTCGAGGTTTTTGGGCTGGAGCTCTGGGAGCGTTGCCAACTGGGTGTGTTGTTCTTCCCCTGTGCCTTGGGGATTGCCTCAAATTTCGAGGATGAAATTTTTGTAAGGGGGGGGAGGACTATAACACCCCGAATTTTTTTTTCGACCAGGATCTGTGGTTTCGGAGCGCCTTTGTGAGCGGTGGGTCATGTTTTGTGATTTACTTAGGTTTTTGGCTGTCGAGCCTTCGAAACCCTATGCAACATGAACTGTCATGATTTTGGGCTCCCGGACATTGCAGACGCGTTGTGCATTTTCCAAGGATCGTGGGAATGATTTTTCCCTAATTTTATATTTTATGGATTTATAAAATCAAGAATTGGTTTTCTATTTAAACCACTCTCACCCCCCCTCTCTCTTTACCCACTCTCATTTCTCTCCCTCTCCCTCTCACGCTCTCTATGTCTCACCCTCTCTTCTTCGGCGACCGACGAAGGAAGGTGGGGGCGAAGCAACAAGGCTCGTGGGGCGAGGAGCGGCGAGGATGGAGCATGGATCGAGGTGGAGGCACGACGTAGATCGTTTGCGAGTTTGGGACGTCGACAGGGTTTCGAGAAGTGATTTCATGAGGAAACGACATCCTCGGTGTGGGAAATCTTTGGTGGAGGTAAGGGGATGGATCCTTGGCCCATGTACTTTACTTTCTCACGATTTGGTAGGTAGAGGCGAGCCGAGCGTGGGTTTTTCTTCATGCTAGGGCGGTTTTGCATGTTTTAGGGCGAGTGACATTTTTTGACGGATCATAAGGCGTTTCACCATTTTCTTTGATGCATTTATTTGGTTTGGGACCCAGGGAATGGTCCCCATTGTTTTCCCCCACGATCGGGATCGAGTGGGCGTGGAACCGGACCTCCGAGGATGAGGTCGGACGGTTTTCTACCGTTTTCGATCGACTGACCGGTTGAGGCCGGTCGACCAAAAGGCTCACCACGGTTGGTGAACCCAGGTGGGTTTGGTCGACTGACCCAGTGGGCCAGTTGACCGACCGCCTGTGGGCGCATCGACGCACCCTACTGGGCAGGTCGACGCAACCTAGGCGGTCACCGACCCCTAACAGTTGGTCGACCGACCCAGGGGAGTTTGGTCGGTCAAAATTCAATCCTTTGGCCCGTTTTGGCCCCCGATCGACCCGGTTGTGACCCATTGGTCGACCTATGGCCCCGTGGATGTCCCAAACACCTAGGGGATACTGTGACCGTGTTTTTAGGTGTCTGGAGGTAGCATGTTACCTCGATTAGCATTCCCATGGGTTTTAAGGGTTCGGGTGGCCCTGGGCATTCCGGGCTTCTATGTATTCGCTAGATCGAGTCACCGTGTATCGGTATTAGTGTGAAGGGCTATTCATGTACGTCGTTAGCTTTCTTGGAAAGCGATTTCAGTGTGGGCCATGCGTATGGCCTATGAACTATGAGTCTTATGACCTAGCCTGGGGCTAGAGGTTTCTTAGTTTCCCTTTGGAAAGGGATTAAGCTCAGCAGTTATGTCCCGCCTTAAAAGCTATATCGTACCATGGTTTTGACCCTAGGTTTAGGGCAGATTGACGGCATGGAGCTGTCCCATACAACGGTCTTGACCTAAGTCTTGTGAGTCAAGGAGCGTTGGGTTTATAGGTCTATTGGATTGTCCAGAGTCTGGTGGCATCGTGCCACTTGTGTTCCGAGTTACGTATGGCGGGTTCGTGGGTAGCCTGTCAGTATTCTGTAGGTTCCTTCTGAGAGTCTTTCTCTCGAGTGACTGTTCCCACTAGTCGTAGCTTGCTTGGGCATGCCTGTGCCTACCCACCCGGGGGTGGTGGAGAGCTAGACCGTAGAGAGATGATTTTTAGGTTAATTTGCCATAGGGCCTCCGACTGTAGTGGCTCGTGTCCGGGCCGGGAGGAAAACCAGCTAGAGGGCCTGACGTAGTGCAGTCAGTCAAGGTATGCACACATGCGCGGGGACTTCGGACGCTTGCTGACGTGCACGACCCCGACTAGACCTTTGTCATGTGGTTACTAGTACGGTGTCTCAGTTTCGCCTGGGGCAAGGGAGACACCCGGGGTGCTGACTAAGTGGTCAGTGGACGTATCCGACCTTGCTTCCAGTGAGCAGTACTCTTGTCACCCGAGATAGGTTTCTTCCTGGCGTTTCAGGTAGTTTCCTCATGCTTCCCCGATATCAAGGTCAAGGGTTTCCGATAGGGTTTCCGATAGGGTTACCGAGGTTTTCTCACTAGACGGTATAAGGTTCACGACTGCGAGGTCATGACTGTTTCCCCCGCACCGTGTGGTCTAGGGTTGGTCGTCGCCTATGAGGGCGGGCCTTGATGACAGAGCTGTCGCGGCATTTCTTCTGGCGGCTTAGCCAAGGTTTTCCTATTAATTCGGTGGTCCCCCAGTTGTGAGATCGGGGTTTGCTTTCCATGCCATAGGAGTAGGTTATAGAGCCGTGGTTTCATTGGATACCGTGTTACGGATGTTCCTTCCGTTGTTACTGTTGCTACTCTTGCTGATGTTGTTGCTCTTGTTAACGCTACTTTTCTTTACCGCCATCATTTTGTGGTAGGGTTCCGCAAGACCCCTACTGAGCCAATGAGATGAGGCTCACCCCCTGCTTTTCAAGTGTAGCAGTTCCTCCTCGAGATTCAGAGGTGTAGCACAGAGGTTCGTAGTTGCCAGCTCACAGGGCCGAGTGTTCACTCGGTGTTGGGTATGTTTCCTTTCCATATAGACTGTACTTTATTTGGACTGGACTCTGTAGTTAGATTATTTAATTGACAATGTAATTTATTTTTGTTATTCAAATTGTTAATTATAGATGTTCCTACTTTATTTCATATTTCAATGTACCTCCACACTCCTTTCTAACCCTTCCGAGCCCTCCGGCTCGTGAGTGGCGAGCCAAGATTGGAATGGTATCGGGTTATTCCCGGTATCCGGATCTTGGGTCATTACAAAATTCATGTCTTCTCATGCACTAGTTGCATGCTATCCTGCTTTATCCTTCAAGTTTTACATAGTTGCATCGTTATCTGCCATAGAATAGGCTCTGCACGACGGGATTTTGCTTCTGTCTGATGATAGACAAATAGCGGTCCTACAGAGACCGCTACCTTCAAATAGCGATTTTCGACAAATCGAGATCTGGTTACAAGAACCAGGTCAAACCGATGTTTATTTCCTATAATATGTATGCTATTATCCCTACCTTATCTCATTAATTGTGTTTTCTAAGCATCTCATGACTTCATAGCTAGTGTTAGTGTGTGTTTTTAAACCTTAGTGATGTGACACCACCTTGGGGGTGATAGTCACAAGACCGAAAACCCCTCCGACCTAGCAAGCAAGCAACGGACCGACAAGTTCACTCGGGCGGACTTAACCGCATAGCGCGCACCCGGGTCCGTAGGTGGACCGGCGATGGGGATGAGGGTCCGAGGTTGGACCTTGATGCTCTCGGGGATTTGGCTAGCTTTAGGCTGAACCCCTGAGGTCTAGGATGCCCAATTTCACGGTTGGCCAGCACGCTAAGGGCGTGGTTTGTAGGGTCTCTCTCACAACTCGCTTTGCGGTGGTTGCTCAATTTGATGATAATTTGGGACCGGGCACTCTCTCACCACCGACGGAGCAACCAATAACAATACTAAACTAAGCAATTAAGGGCCAGTAATGAGAAGTGTTCCGAAGCTCACCTGATCGGCGTGAATACACCAATCCCGGTTGGAGACGAGGGCGAGCGGGGAAGCATGGGCTTGCCCGCACGCCGCGCCGATGAAGCTTCAACCTGAAATATAGTGGGTTACAACACTACACCTCTCGCAGGAGGGGGATCTCGGGGTGGGGGTGAAGAGATTTACAACCAAATACTACCTCCATGCAGGGAGGGGCTGTAAGGTGGCTAGGCGGAGTGGGGAAACTACGATAGAAAAAACCGAGTTGCTGAGCTTCGTCGGTTCTGCCGGCTTCAGGAATAGCTTGATAGGTAGTTGATGTCGGCGCCATCAAGGGCTCAACTGAGCTTAGAATTAGTCGAAACAAGTGCCAAAACTTTCCAGACTGACCCAAGATGTCGCGTGAATTTTCTTGGAATTTCGTGACAATGTCGCTGGCCGGGGCAAAGCCTGGAACAGGGCTGGTCTTCATTGGTTCTGGTTGCTCTCAGGGTGATGCTGCTGGAAGACGGGGGTGCCACGAACTGTCCCGTACTCTATTGGAGGCAAGACAGGTACCGTTACGGTCATGGTCAAGTCTTTATTCCGTCGGGACCAATGGCGCCATCGGAAGATGTCGGAGCTGATCGTGAGGGCCCAAACAACAGGGATGTGTCGGTTCTAGCTTTGGAAAACTGACCTGATGAACTTGGAATGGAAAATTTGTAACTTTTGATGCCGAGGTCCAAACTTAGCTCTGCTTCTTGGAGATGGAAGAGGACTTGAAGGAGAATCCCTCAGCCAAGTTTCGCACCCAGATCTACAAGGGAGTGGCTGTGGTCGAACTTGATCTTGAGCTATGGTTCTCCACCTGAGTTGTTCTGCGCAGTCGATGAAGAATTGCTCTCACGGGCAACTTGGTGCTTGGACGAAGAAGAAACCGCCTTGTCTATGAATCTGACTGGATGACAATTCCAACGGTATATGGTAAGTCTCCTGAAGCCTCTTGGTGATGATGTGGCAGCCTCAGAAAGTCGCTGGTACTCTGCTGCCTGCGAGCAGGGAATAGGCTAATGGTGTAGGGTTGTGTGTATGCGGGTGGGATGGCCAAGGGAAGCAATGGGAAATGGGGAGGGCGACCAAGGTAGGAAGGGAGTGTTGGGGAGGGGTGAGGGGCAGCCAGCAAGGGAGGGAGATTCAAATTTGGCCTAGGGTTTGAGCCCCTTCAGCCTTGGGGAGATGGAAGGGTGCTTGGGAAAGGGTAGTGGGTTGTTGGGGGTTGGAGGGTGGCTTGGAGAGTGGTGGGTTCTACCTTGGGGGTTGGGGGGACTTTAATGAGTGTATGAGGAAGGGGGAGATATTAATGAAGAGTGAATGGGAAAGAGAGAGAAGAAAATTTGAAATTTGGGGTGGGACGAGAGAGAGAGGGGGGGACCCCTTAGAGAGAGAGTGTGTGAGAGAGAGAGGGGAATCCACCCCTTAGAGAGAGAGGGAGAGAGAGATGGAGAATCCACTCCAAATGCACTAGTACAATCAATTTTTGATTTACCAAAAGATTACATATGAGGGAGTGGGGTGGCCTATTTATAGGCACTCATACATTCCTAGGACTAAAATGACCCTGACTAAACAACTAATGACCAAAGTAGTCCAAGGGAGGGCGCCCCTGGGCCAAGCCCACTAGTTGGGCTCAATAGACAACTTAATTAACCACATGACTCAAGACTTAATTAAATGACCCTTATACCTAGGTACCGGACTCAAATAAAGGAAAAATTACATAGTTTATGACTCAAATAAAATATAAAAATTACATGGATAGACTCAGAAAAGTGTGAAGAACACAATGGCGCAAACCGTCGAACCATCAAAGCTTCGTAAAATGTGGAGGGGTAAGTGATGCCCCCATCATACCCCCAGGATGGGGATAACTAGACCCCGTCGAGTATGGGTCCCCGGGAAAGTGGTACACCAAATGCAGCTCCGGGTGAGCCACGATCTCCAAACTCAACCCCACGTCCATGGCCGGGGGATGGCGCTTCAACATCACAAAGTAGCACTGACACACCCTCATGTTGGCAATGATACCTTGCTTGCCTAGTATTGCCTCCGTGTGCACACGTCGGGCTCTCAAGTTGATTTGTGGTAGCTCTCCAGGGGTGTCTGATGGGGACATCCCCAGCCAGTCCATCTTTTTTTTCCGGACTACAGTTGCTCGCCATCGGCGCATCATCAATTCCGCCACTTAATTTTGAGTCGTAGCATGTAATTTTCATTTTATTTGAGTCTCTTTATATGTAATTTTTCATTTTTGAGTCACTTAGTAAGTTAATGGATCATTAGAGTGGTTAGTGGAGACAATTGGGCCCAATTAGTGGGCTAGGCCCATGGGCGTCCCCTTCAGGACTTGTCTAGTCATTTGTCTAAAAGTCAGTGTTAGTTTGATCATAAGGAATTATGTAAGCCTATAAATAGGCCCCCACTCCCCTCATGTGTAACAAGTTTGAATATTTGAATAGAAAGAAAACCCCTTTGAGAAATTCTCCCCCCCCTTTTGGAGTGAGACTCTCCACCTATATCTCCTCTCTCTCTCATATCTCTCTCTCTCTAAGGGGGCTGCCCCCCTCTCTCTCTCTTCCCCCTCCCCCAAATTCGAATTTCCCCTCTCTCCTCACTCCCTTCCCTCCTCATTAAAGCCATATCCCTTCCCCATACCCTCATTCAATTATTCCCTCAACCCTTAGGTGGAATCCCCTCCCCCTAGACACCCTTTCATCTTCCCAACACATCTCTTCACTTTCCAAGCCCCCTTTCACCCCTCCCAAGCCTAAAATTCAAACTCCCCCCTCTTTCTCTCTCCCCAGCCCCTCCTTGGTCGACCTCCCTTGACCCTTCAGCTCCTAGGGTCGCCACCCCCATCTCCCCCATTCCTCCTTGGCCATCTCTCTTCCCTCTTCCATTCCACCCCTTCTCTTGTGCTCACCCAGCCACCACACTGCCATCTCCAGCCAGCTTTGCCCACACCATTGATCCCTCAGCTCCCCATCAGTCCTCCAGACACTCCCCTCCCCTCCCCACATCCATTAGCCAACCCCAACTCCCTCCTAACCCTCACCACCCCATCAATCATATTCCTTTCAGCTTCAGACCCAGTCCAGGGTCGTAGGCAGCAGAGCAGGAGCAGTTTGCAGAGGCAGCCATGACCTTCCCTCAAGGCTTCAGGTGGAGTATCTTATACCGGTGGAAACCTCATCAAGACAGCGTCACAACTTAGGTGATCCCACCGGCATCCGAGCTCGGAGCTGTTCGGGGGCGTAGATATAACTGGACTGCGCTTCTATCCCTTGACTGGTGACCTGAAGCTGAGTACAGAGGCTCCCATGCCCAGCTCGGTTGAGCTCCTGGCATGATCTTCGGAGGGCAAGCACTACGTCCAGTCCTCTTTCAGTACCAGAAAGAAGGAGGTGATTCGCCCACTCGAGCACCCGGTACCGGCCATTCTCTTCAAAGGTCACAGACTACTCCTGTCTATCTAGGTTGGACCGACCCCCACTTTACAGCTCAGAGCTTTCTTCTCTGACCTCTGATTTTGGTCCCGTTAGTTGTCATTCGAATCTACTTCATCCACGATCCCATCGCCGCCAATTTTGCCTCCATCGGAGTTCGGTACTGCCTGGGGAAGCTTCAGCATCAGTACCCTTTGGTTCTGCATCAGTCAGAACTCTATCAGGCCAGTTGAGTACTCCAAACTACAGCGACCGCCAGCATTCACCAAACGGTGCCAAACTTGTACGGTCCGTTCCCTAGTTAGTCCCAGTCGTCTCAGCACTGATCTCGCCTTCGGCAACCTTCGAACGAGCTCGTGGCTATCCCGACACTGACACCCTATCCTGCAGTCCCAGACCGGGCAGAACAGAGCAACTTGTGAAGACGATGGTGCAGCACCTCGGTTTGACCTCCGGACGACTACCAACTCCTACGGTCGGCTTCTGCCTTGTCCCTACTCGACTCAACATCAGTCCCGCCTTCCTGCAGCACCGGGAGACAACCGCAGCAGCTCAACATCCACTCTCTACCCCCGCTGGTCACATCGGGTAGATTCAGGTGTTTCGGCTTTTCCCCTCCCCTAGCTTGGCCGGATGAAGGCCCGTCCCTGTGTGGAGGTAGTTTTGGATGTAATTTCAATTAATCCCTACCCCGAGATCCCCCTCCTATGAGAGGTGTAGTGTTGTACTTCTCTGATTTTCAGGTTAGAGCTACACCGACGCAGCGTGCGGGCGCGTACCCACGCTTCCCCGCTCGCCTCGTCTCCAGACGGGATCGGTGTATTCACACCGATCAGGTGAGCTCCGGGCCACATCCCTCTCAGGTTTACTATGGCTTATTTAGTATTGCCTTCTAGCTCCGTCGGACGGTGAGTGAGCACCCGATCTAAAATTTCCACCAATTGAGTGGCCACCGCGGAGTGAGGTGAAGGCAACCACTTAACCCACGCCCTTGGCATATTGGCCGCCCGTGATTTGGGCATCCCTGGCCCTTAGGGGTCCATCCCAAGCTAGCCAACCCCCATGAAACCTTAAGGTCCAACCTCAGACCCTCATCCCCATCGCCGGTCCACCTACGGACCCGGGTTTACGCGTCACGGGTGAGTCCGCTTGAGTGAGTTCACCGTTCGGTTCGTGCTTGCTTGCTAGGTCCATGGGGTTGTTTGGTCTAGTTGCTGCATTTCCTTAGGGCGTGTCAGATCAGATTGGTATCAGAGCAAGTTCTAGACTTGTCTCTACTAAGTCTTGTCCTAGGGCCATTGCATTTATCACCCGTTCATCATGGCCACTTCCTACTTAGCCAACTCGTCTTGCTTGGACCCAATAGGCGTCTTTGTGTTTGATGGATCCCACCCTAGTTTATATCAAGAATGGGAAAGCTCCATAGATCACCACTTTTGGAGGTTCACCCTGTCAGGGTCTATGCAAGTCAACTATGCCAAAAGCTTGCTTTGGCACCAAGCTAGGAATGAATGGCAAAACATTGTAGGCTTAAGGGAAGTTGGAAGGCAAGAGCCCATCAACTCTTGGGTTGAGATGAGAAATGAACTTAGGAAAATTTATGCCCATATGGACCCTCTTATCACCACAGAAGAAAGCCCAAGCTTCCACCAATAAGGAAGAAGAGCCTCAATCTTCCCCCACCCCTCATGGTCCGGATCCTCAAAAGCCATGCACCATCACACATGGCACCCTCACCATAGATGAGTCCATACTCCAATGGCTCAAGCAAAGTCCCACCCTTCCTAGCTCACCACCATTGGGATATAAATCCCAAATTGTTCCCACCCGACCTCCCCATGTCACTTTCCAAACCTTCTACTTCGCGGGAGACTTGGGAGACATAGTGGATTGCCTGTATTGGCAAGTCCACTTGACTGGCTTGCTTGCCATGGGACCATCGGAGCCTAGCACCATTAACTTTACCCACCCCACCATCGGCTCCATCACCTCCATTTGCACGAGTGGGCATTGCACTATTGAGATCCTCCTATTTCTCCCCTTGGAGAAAAAACCCACTCCGGTCTACTCCCCACCCATGGAGATCCCAAATGCCCTAAACGGTCAACTCACTAGATATCTTGGACCAATTACATTGGAGGAGGATGACTCACCACCTTGTGAGGACCTTGGGGACATGGATTTCCTCTCTCTAGGTAGCCCTTAACATGATCCCTTTGATCCCTTCCAATAGGAGCCCAGTTACCCATATGACCCACCCACCTTACCCGGCCACAACCCATCTTTCCCTACCCCAACCAACCATGTTAGACCAAGTTCACCTCTTCCAAGACTCGGGCCACACAAAGGGAACCATCGCCATAGGCAACCTATGTCTATGAAGCAAGGAAGAGCCCCTCTCCATAATGCCCACCTTCCTAGATCCCTTCGAGCCTTTCACATGGAAGTTCAAAGGCCGTCCCACACCCATAGACATGGAAGTCATCTTTGGGATAGGAGTGCATCAGTCTTGGCACAACACACCACTTGACATGATTAGAAAGTCGGGTCCATTCATTCACATCACCCACATGTCAAGTAGGAAGCATGAGTGGTCCCTATTTGGGTGTAACAGTCCTCCCCGATTCAGCATTGGTCTTATATATGCTAGGAGCCTTCATGGATGTCCGGGTCCTCCGGCATTCATCACACCCACGCAATAGCAGGACACCTATGGATGCCCCGGTCCTCCCAAATCATTCAAAGTCTTCATAATATCAATGCACGATAGGTCTATATGTGGTTGTCCTCGACCACCTTTGCATACCACACATTTCCCACTCACACTGCATCATAGTGCACGGCATATGCATCCAAGCAAGCATCAAGCAACGAGCGGTGAGATTTACAAGAAGCAGACAAAAGCTCGTAAGCGCCGCTTGGAATTCAAAGTAGGCAACCTAGTGATGGTGACTTTGGAGTGGCCCTACCCTAGGGTCACCTCCACATCGAGGGCACGAGGACTTGGACCTTCCCAAGTTTTGAGTGGCTTTGGCAACCCAGCTTTCAGGTTGGACTTACCGATGGGTTTTGGGATTCACCCCACTTCCCACGTGGCGGACCCGGCACCCTCTAAGGGCACCGCAGTGGATCCCATTGAGAGCTTCGAGCCTACCCCTACCTTTGTGAGTGACACCTCGGAGAGTCTCCACAAATCAGCATGTGAGTCCGACGTGTGCACATGGAGGCAATACTAGGCAAGCAGGGAACTATCACTAGCAAGAGAGTGTGCCCGAGCCACCTTGAGAGGATGAAGGACCATCCCCTGGTTGCAGACGTAGGGTTGAGTTGAGAGATCGTACTTTGCCCGAAGCTGTTTTGGTGTGCCGTCACCCCGGTGGACCCATACTTGACGGAGTCGACTTCTCCGCACCCCGGGGGTATGATGGGGACATCCCCAGTCACTCCATCTTTTTTTTCGGGACTACAGTTGCTCACCATCGGCGCATCATCAATTCCGCCATGTATTTTTGAGTCGTCGCATGTAATTTTCATTTTATGTGAGTCTCTTTATATGTAATTTTTCATTTTTGAGTCACTTAGTAAGTTAATGGATCATTAGAGTGGTTAGTGGAGACAATTGGGCCCAATTAGTGGGCTAGGCCCATGGGCGTCCCCTTCAGGACTTGTCTAGTCATTTGTCTAAAAGTCAGTGTTAGTTTGATCATAAGGAATTATGTAAGCCTATAAATAGGCCCCCACTCCCCTCATGTGTAACAAGTTTGAATATTTGAATAGAAAGAAAACCCCTTTGAGAAATTCTCCCCCCCCTTTTGGAGTGAGACTCTCCACCTATATCTCCTCTCTCTCTCATATCTCTCTCTCTCTAAGGGGGCTGCCCCCTCTCTCTCTCTTCCCCCTCCCCCAAATTCGAATTTCCCCTCTCTCCTCACTCCCTTCCCTCCTCATTAAAGCCATATCCCTTCCCCAAACCCTCATTCAATTATTCCCTCAACCCCTAGGTGGAATCCCCTCCCCCTAGATACCCTTTCATCTTCCCAACACATCTCTTCACTTCCCCAAGCCCCCTTTCACCCCTCCCAAGCCTAAAATTCAAACTCCCCCCACTTTCTCTCTCCCCAGCCCCCCCTTGGTCAACCTCCCTTGACCATTTAGCTCCTAGGGTCCCCCCATCTCCCCCATTCCTCCTTGGCCATCTCTCTTCCCTCTCCCATTCCACCCCCTCTCTTGTGCTCACCCAGCCACCACACTGCCATATCCAGCCAGCTTTGCCCACACCATTGATCCCTCAACTCCCCATCAGTCCTCCAGCCACTCCCCTACCCTCCCCACAGCCATTAGACAACCCCATCTCCCTCCTAACCCTCACCACCCCATCAATCATATTCCATTCAGCTTCAGACCCAGTCCAGGGTCGCAGGCAGCTGAGCAGCAGCAGTTTGCAGAGGCAGCCATGACCTTCCCTCAAGGCTTCAGGTGGAGTATCTTATACTGGTGTAAACCTCGTCAAGACCGATTCGCAATGAAGGTGATCTCGCCGGCATCCGAGCTCGGAGCTGTTCGAAGGAGCAGATATCACCGGACTACGCTTCTATCCCCTGACTGGTGACTTGAAGCTGAGTGCAGAGGCTCCCACGACCAGCTCGGCTGAGCTCCTGGCACGATCTTCGGAGGGCAAGTACTACGTCCAGTCCTCTTTCATTACCGGAAAGAAGGAGGTGATTCGCCCACCCGAGCACCCGGTACTGGCCATTCTTCGCGAAGGTCGCAGACTGCTCCTATCTGTCCAGGTTGGACCGACCCCCACTTTTCAGCTCAGAGCTTTCTTCTCCGACTTCTGATTGCGGTCCCGTCAGTTGTCATTCGAAGCTATTTTGTCCACGGTCCCGTCGGCACCAATTTCGCCTCCATCGGAGTTCGGTAGCGCCTGGGGAAGCTTCGGCTTCAGTACCCTTCGGTTCTGCATCAGTCAGAACTCAGTCAGACCATCTGAGTACTTCGAACTACAGCGACCTCCAGCATCCACCAAACAGCGCCAAACTCGTACGGTTCGTTCCCTGGTCAGTCTCGGTCGTCTCAGCGCTGATCCCACCTCCGGCAACCTTCGAACGAGCTCGTGGCTGTCCCGACACCCTGTCCTGCAGTCCCAGACCGGGCAGAACAGAGCAACTTGTGAAGACGATGGTGCAGCACCTCCGCTCGACCTCCGGACGACTACCAGCTCCTACGGCTGGCTTCTACCTCATCCCTAGTCAACTCAACATCAGTCCCGCCTTCTTGCAGCACCGGGAGACGGCCGCAGTAGCTCAACATCCACTCTCTACCATCACTGGTCACATTGGGTAGATTCGGGTGTTTCGGTTTTTCGCTCCCCTCGCTTGGCCGGCTGAAGGCCCCTCCCTGTGTGGAGGTAGTTTTGGATGTAATTTCAATTAATCCCTGCCTCGAGATCCCCCTCCTGTGAGAGGTGTAGTGTTGTACTTCTCTGATTTTCAGGTTAGAGCTACACCGGTACAGCGTGCGGGCACGTACCCACGCTTCCCCGCTCGCCTCGTCTCCGACCGGGATCAGTGTATTCACACCGACCAGGTGAGCTTCGGCCCACATCCCTCGCTGGTTTACTATTGCTTATTTAGTATTGCCTTCTAGCTCCGTCGGACGGTGAGTGAGCGCCTGATCTAAAATTTACACCAATTTAGTGGCCACCGCGGAGTGAGGTGAGAGCAACCACTTAACCCACGCCCTTGGCGTGTTGGCCGCCCGTGATTTGGGCATCCCTGGCCCTTAGGGGTCCATCCCAAGCTATCCAACCCACTGGAACCTTAAGGTCCAACCTCGGACCCTCATCCCCATCGCCGGTCCACCTACGGACCCAGGTGTGCACGTCACGGGTGAGTCCGCTTGAGTGAGTTCGCCGTTCGGTTCGTGCTTGCTTGCTAGGTCCAAGAAGTTGTTTGGTCTAGTTGCTGCAATTCCTTAGGGCGTGTCACATCAGTGTCCCTCTTAAAGGAAGGTATAGGCTCAAAGCACTCACTAGGATCTACCGCGGTGCCCATAAAGGGTGCCGGATCCGTCACATGGGAAATGGGGTGAATCCCAAAACCCATCGGTAAGTCCAACCTGTAATCCGGGTTGCCAAAGCCACTCGGAACTTGGCAAGGTCCAAGTCCTCGTGCCCTCAAATTGGAGGTGACCCTAGGGTAGAGCCACTCCAAAGTCATCATCGCCAAGTTGCCAACTTAGAATTCCAAGTGGTGCTCGCGACCTTTTGCCCGCTTCTTGTGATTCTCACCGCTCGTTGCTTGATGCTTGCTTAAATACACATGCCAAGTACTACAATGCGGTGTGAGTGGGAAATGCATGCTATGCAAAGGGGGGCCAGGACAACCATATTTAGATCAATCATGCAGAGATGCCTTGGAGACTTTGAAGGGTGCGGGAGGGCCGGGGCATCCATAGGTGTCCCTCTCATGCGTGGGTGTGATGAGTGCCAGAGGACCCGGACATCCATGAATGCTCCTAACATGCTTAAGACTCATGATGAATGAAGGTGGACCATTACATCCGAATATGGACCACTCATGTTTCCTACTTGACATGTGGGTGATATGAATGAATGTACCCGACTTATGAATCATATCAAGTGATTTGAGGTGCCAAGACATATGTTTTCTTAACCCGAAAATGACTTTGATGTGTTGGGGTATGGTTTGGTATTGGAGTTTCTATTCAAAAGGGTCGAAGGGGTCAAGGAAGGTGGACATCATGGGGAGGGGCACCTCCTCGTTCCTTAGGTGTAGATCTTCCTTGGTCATAGCTACCCTTATGTTGCCCGGGACTTGGGAGAGGTGGGCTTGGTCCAACATGGTGGGTGAGGGTACGAAGGAGTGGGTGATAAGTGATGTGGGTGGACCACATGGGTTCCCGGGTTCCCTTTGGCAGGGGTCAAAAGGATCAACATAAGTGTACCCGGGGGAAAGGAGCTCTAAGTTCATCCCAACATCCTCAAGGTCCTCACAATATGGTGGTGGATCATCCTCCTCTAATGAAATGATTGGGCCAAAATTTTTAGCGGGTGGGTTGGCCATGAGGGAATAGCTTGGCTTTCTACCTGATATGAGGGATGCCAATTTGATGATATGGTCCGGCTCATCGGGTGTGGGGAGGAATAATAGGAGGTCGCTAGTGTAGCAACCCATAGTGCAAACCGAGGTGATAGACCCGACACATAGGTGTAGGAGGTCAAGGCTCCTAGGTTGGTTGGCCACTATGGTCAACATGCCGGTCAACTTCATTTGCCAAGTTAAGCCCTTAATGAGATCCCCTAAGTCTCCACTTGGTAGGATGATTGGATTGTGGTGTGATAGGAGGAGAGGGGTACTATGGGGAGGTCTAGCTCCATGGGAGGGTAGGCATGGGATGTGATGGGAGGGATCAGTCTCTCCTTTAGACATCTAGCTAGGGGCCCATCTATGATTATGGTGCCATTTGTGAAGGTTTGTGGCTCTTGAGGATCCAGACTATTTGGAGTGGCGAAGGCTTGAGGCTCTTCCTCATCATTGGTGTGAACTTGGGTTTTCTCATGGGTGGGGAGAGGGTCCAGGCTAGCATCTACTCCTATGTGAGTGGGTGTGGCCTCCTTTCCCACGGGAATGGGAGGGTCTTTTGGGGATGGGGTGATGATGGTTGGTGCATGGTGCACCCGGGGTGGTGGGGAAAGGGAGACTTGGGTTAGGATAGGGAGGGGAAGTAGTGGAGGCCTAGGACATGGTAGAGTTGGGGTCGGGAGTGGGAGATGGGTTGGGTGAGGAGGCTTGGGTTGGTTCGACTTGGGAGGTGTGTCCTTTATGGGGGAAGATGGAGGGATGGAGGTGGGGGCCAAAGTGGTTTGAGTAGTGTAGGTTGGTGGAGGGGTTTTAGGTTGGGGTGTGTTAGGGTGCTAGGCCCGGATACAGAGGGGGGGTGAATGTATCCCTCTATGAATAATGGCCAAATAAAAACTAGGATGCTAGAGATAAACACAGAGTAGAACCAATTCGATTCACCTCAAATACAAACACTTGGAGCGCGCCTATTCAAGCATCTAGCGGAAGCAAAGCAAACAATCAGACCACTGCACAAGATATTTTTAGGTGGTTCGGTCCACAGACCTATATCCACCCCTCACTCCCAACCGGAGTGAGGCTTCCACTAGCACAAGCTAGAAACCTGCAGACTCAGTCTGCAAACAAGGTGCTGCCACACAGCTTGACCAGGGGAACAGCCTCCCCTCTTCCTCCCAACCGGAGGGACACCCCAAGTGACTCCCAGCCACTTGGAAACTAGAGGTCGAAGACCTCTCTTCCTCCAGACCAGGAGGGACCCCTGGACTTGCAACCCACAAGCCCAGAACCGGAGACAAGTCTCCCTTCTCCTGAATCCACAGGAGGAACCCGACCTCAGTCCAGAGGATCGGAAGTACAAAGGTAATCAGAAAAACAAAGGAAAATAATAAACGAAAATAACACAGCAATCAGAAAGCTGTAAAAGATGAAAACACAGATGTGGCTCTCAACGGAGCTGACTGGCCTGGATCTGATCCACGGTCCAGTAGGAACTAGTCTTCAGATGAAGCTTCTTCTTTCTCTTCCTTTTTCTTCTCTGCTTCCTTCTCTCACTCGCGAGCTCTCTCTCTTTCTCTTTTTACTTCGGCTGCTTCTCTCACTCTGCCACTCTTCTTTTTCTTCTTCTTCTCTTCTCACTAGATCGAATACTCTCTGCTGCTCTCAGACTCGATGTATAGACTTTGCTCCTTTTCTATCGATCAGCCTTCTTTAGTGGAAGAAGGCTCATATATATAGCAGCAGCAGCAGCAGCTCCTGGGCGCGTGGCTTCCACATTTTCCCGCCCAAGGAATTCGCTAGAACCGAGGCAGCTTCATCCACGTGTCAGCATCTGCATACCTCGTCCTCCTGGGATCACGAGCCAGGTCATCAATCTCGGTAAGAATCCCTGTCAGACATAGCATCGGATAAGTCATCAGTTTAAGTCTGAACACCCTGTACAGACTCTGTGAATGCAAAGCATTGTATAGACTTCAGAGATCAATATAGCAAGTGTGTACAGAGTGAGGGAGTGTATAGACTTAGAAGTCTTCATGCGTGCTCAGTGTATATACTTGCTGAAGAGTGCATTATCATAACAGAAGAGTGTGTAGCCTAAGGCCTTCTGTTTAAGACAAAAGCCAATGTACAGACTTCATGCTGTACAGACTTGATGTTGATCAAGACACCTTTGGACATCAGCCCAAGGCGTCAACGCTTCCATCGTGCAGCGTCGACGCAGTGAACAAGACAGGTGATGAACAATGCATGCACTAGCTTTTCCAATGTGTAGACTTCATGAGATGCAATGCAAACTCTGTACAGACTTGGTCGTGTAAGGCGACGCAAGCAATGGCTGTATATACTTTACTCAATGAATGGACTTGACATAAGAAGCCAGCGGCTGTACAGACTTAGGCAACCTTCAACTCACTGCGATGTACAGACTCTGAAGACAGCCGCCAATGTATGGACTTGCTCAGCCATAGACTTCAGCTCAAGGCCAGTGTATGGACTTGATGAGACACTCACGAGTGTATAGAGTTAGTTGAGTGAGCATGCAGTGTATAGACTTGACATATGAAGACACCCGCTGTTCAGACTTGAAGAACATTCAGCAATGTGCAGACTTCAATGAATGAGGGAGCAATGGCAGACTTCAAGATGTATAGGCTTGTGAATGCAAATGCAATGTACAAACTCTCCAATGTATGGACTTCAAATATGTGAAGCTATGCGATGTGCATACTTTGAAGAACAGCAAGTGAGTAAGTGTGTACACTGAGAGAGTGTATAGACTTGCAGTTAAATGCATTAGATAACCAAGTGTGTAGAGTGTATACACTTGAGAACCTTCAAGCGTCCTCGGTGTAAAGACTTGTAACAAGCCTATCGGATGTGTAGACTTCGATGAGAGCAATGCATGAGCACCCAAAGTACAGACATCCTGTCCTTGCAGCTGAACGACCCCAGTGTATAGACTTGACTGCTGCGAGCGCAGGCTGTACATACTTGGTGTGAAGAACACAAGCCAAGTGCAGTGTATGGACTTTATGCAAGAAAGCAAGTGTGCATAGTATAGACTTGAGTGATGAGTGGACTTTCAATGAAGAGGCTGTACAGACATGATGAAATCACGATGTGTAGACTTGCCAATTATAGCATGTCGATGTACAGACTAGAACAAGGCTAAGTCTGTACTGACTTGAACAAACACAGTGTATAGACTTTGGCAAGGTAACGTTGGTAAAACTACCAATGTGCAGAATTTCAAAGCTGATCGTAGGTAAAGAACCCAATGTGCAGACTTGGAAGTGCAACGTAGGAACAGATGCCAATGTACAAACTTTGGCAAATAACGATGTACAGACTTGCACAGTTCCAGCTGAAGAATGTATAGACTTTACCTATTAAATGTGGCTGTACAGACTTGGAGAGTTGAAGCCAATGTACAGACTTGTTGATATCAAACCGATGTACAGACTTGCAGATGCGAAGCCAATGTACAGACTTGCAGCTGAAACAGTCTGATGTACAGACTTGTAATAAAGCTTACAGAAGGCGATGTATATACTTGGATGCCCAACGCCAATGTACTGACTTTGAAGAGAAGACAAATGTATGGACTTTGACGGAGTGAGACAATGTTCAGACTTTGAAGTTCCACTGTGGATGTACATACTTGGAAGATCATGGAGTGTATAGACTTGAAAGTCTGAAGGCGATGTATAGACTTGCCTAAGACGCAGCATGAGACACTGGCTGAGACAGATGCTGTACAGACTTCGAATGCACTAAGACGCTGAACAAGACGAACCGATGTACAGACTTCTAAGTGCTGATGAACTATGTATGGACATGGCTTGAGATGCTGCATAAGACGGTGCAAGATGTATAGACTTTTCAGTTAAAGCACATGCCACTGTATATACTTGCATGAGACAGCCAGTGAGACGCTCAGCAATGTATAGACTTGAAAGAACTCCAATCGATGTATAGACTCTGAAATGCTTGAAGAGGATGTACATACATCAAGAGATGCTGCATGCCAATGTATAGACTTCATGAAGAAACACACGATGCAATGTATGGACTTGGTGATACATGCAGACAGATGAGTGTTCAGTCTATGCCAGCAAGCTACACGGTGTGTAGACTTAGAAGTGCCTGCAACTGTGCAAAGTGCAACCAGTGTATGGACTTGTCGTGCCTACACAGGGCGTTGTACACACTTGCTGCCTGATGCAAATGTGCAGACTCTATAAATGCATATGAATGCTTTATGCAGCAGATAACCAGTCTGAACATATGAAAGACTGAATGAACATTTGAATGACAGACTGAATATAAGAATGACTGAGTTATGATATGATAAAATGACTGAATATAGAATGACTGAATAAAACCATGGTGATTCACAGTGATTAACTCACATTGAAACCAATCATCACAAACCCCTAAAACCAATCATCAAAACCACAAGCCACAGGGGCCAGGGGCATAACAATCTCCCCCTTTTTGATGATGGCAACAATACACAGTGAGTCATTCTGATGATGTAAGACATTCTTATGAAAGTCATTCTGATGACTCAAACTATTCTCCCCCTTTGACTTCATGAAAAAGAAAATAGTTTGAGAAGTGAAAGCAAACCAGCATGCAATGTTTGAATAAAATTCTCCCCCTTTGGCAAAAATCCCCCTTTTTGATATAATCAATATGAATGCAGATGCAGAAGGGGATACCAAAATGCAAGAGCTCCCCCTAAAAATATGAATGCAAGAACATAATTCTCCCCCTTTAAGAGTTTCTATGCAGCATGATGCATATGACATGGAAGCTCCCCCTCAATAAGTGGAATCTTACAAGATGGATAACAAGGAGATGTTCAGGTCAACGAATCAATGATATTGAGCAGACAAATTTCAAGTAGCAGATTTTTCAAAGAAGCTCCAATCACAAGAAATTCAGTCAGATTTTCAGAGAGATAGCAATCTCATAAATCCAAAACATAAGTTTTCAAAATCCTTCATTATAAGGGCTTATGAATGAGCTTTATTGTTCAGCATGGTTTAACCATAATGTATGCAGAGTTTATCAGTAAAATTCTGTATTGATATCTAAAACCATGGTTTAATAAAAATGAACCAAGCCCTCATATTTATCTTGATTAATCTCCCTTTCTCTTACACAATCAAATCTATTGACTTCTTTCAGAATTACATGCACTAGTATTGAAATCAAGCAATTATGAAGTCATATGATTTTGTCTAGGGTTGTAGCAATTTGATTTTAGCATCAATATACAGATATTTCAATTTGTTCAACAATTTTCTTGCTACAAATTTTACGAGCACTCTAGTTCAGTGCACACATTGCAACTAGAGGATATACCTTGATTAGAGGCCAATATCCCTAAGCCCTTAGTGTGACTAACTGTCATGCTTTATGTGAACAGAGTTAGCATTTACACATCATGACACACTACAAATCATTTTTTAATGAGTGAGTTGTATTTCTCAGTGTGCATGCCATAGCTCTGCCTAATTTTCAATGAATTTTATGCAGAGTTAACTAAGGCACCTCATGACACAGTCCTTTGGACTTGTGTTTCTCAGTGACCAAAGTCATTGCTCTGACAGATATAACCCTTTAGACATTTCAGAGACATTCATTTGCTTCAGATCAATAATAGTTTCATGTACTTAACCAATTAAAGTCATGTATTCAAAAGTGCAGATTTCAGAAATTTTTCACAAAACACAGCATGAAACAAATGGTTAAGGTTTATTAAACATACTTCAGATATTTTTTAAGAGATTTTAAAGTCAAACTCCATGAACATTAAACTTAAACCACATGAGTTATTTCAGACATTCATAAAACTGTGTAATAGAAGATTTCTAGTTCAAGAGTTTTCAGATTTATGATCGAGATAGCCCATTGAAATCCTCATGAAAGACTGATAGAATTCTGAAATGAAATGATACCAATTGATGGGAGAAATACCAATTGTTAAGAGAGAGATTGAAGCTCAAAGTTTTCAGAATATGATTAAGGTTTGTCAACAAAGTCAATAAGAAAGGATATGCAATGAGTTCTGACATATGTATGCATTTGACAACCTATATGCAATGCATTGACTCCCCCTCACAATATGCATTCAATCACTCTTTTTGGCATTTTCAATATAAGGAGATGCAATGCACTATATGTATGCAGGGACATGCAAAGACTCAACATTGAATGCTATGCAAGGATATGCAACTAACTCCCCCTGAAAACATGCAATGTTTGCACTGAAAACTGAACATATGATACCAAATGATTCATGCACATTCAGACTGCCCTATCAAGCAAAATGACCCATGGTACTAGGCGGAGCACTTGGTCTAAAAGACCAGCTCTCACATAGTAAGGACCTCCGGACAGATTTCCCTGCCTTTTGGTAGCTTACCATTTGATATACCATAGAGGTCATGAATAACAAGGTAAAATCAACAGTCCTATATGCAATTCAGGTTTTCAATGAATTATGCAACAGACAGTTTTCAAACAGCATTCAAATGCAGTTCAGGTTTTTCAATGTACTATACATGCAAATCACATATATGCACTTCAGATGAGTAGAGTTCAGAGGCATCAATTCAGACAATGCAGATGAAGAATGATTATGCAAAAACAGATTTACCTTGCTATGCATTAAAACTAAAAATAAGAAGAGCATGAAGTTTACCTGAAAAGTTCAGTATGGGGTTTTCTTCTTGAGTGCCTTGGATCATTACCCCTTTATTCCATCCAAGGCACACCTGCTAGGCACCTTCATATTTTCCACTAGCAGGAACCCAAGTGGTCTTGGGTCTTGCATAGTAATTAGTCCCTTTTGGGACTGACTGCATCTTTTTCTGTGTCAAATAGTCATCAGAGTTCATGATAAAGCAGTTATGCATTGAATGCCCAGACAGTCCACAATAGCGGCATGAATTATCAGGTTTCATGTTCCTCTTATGTATACTACTGTTGTCATGATGTTCATTGGTAGAGAGAGAGTTCTGTTTACTACAATGATAGTAGGATGCACCAGATTTCGGATTTAATCCATGCACATTCTTGTTAGCATGAAATCCATGTGTATATGCATGAGATTTTCTGTTAACAGAATAAGAATTTTGTTTACCAAAACCAGTTTGGTTTTGATATCCTGCCAGCCAACAGGTTGCAGCCCTGTGGCCTGGCTTCCCACAGTGATAGCATGCAGGAGACTTTCCAATGGCAGGTTTAGAATTTACTTTTCTACCATGAGCATGCCAACAGTGGGCTGCTATGTAGCCCATCTTGCCACAGTGAAAGCATGAATTAGAACTTTTCTTACCAGCATTCAGCCAGCATTCAAATCTCTTATGACCCAATTTTCCACAATTAAAGCATGTCATATGCTAGTTTATTGGAACAGACTTGTTCTTGTTAAGAGCATGATCGTTTGCATGAAATTTATTCTTATCACTAGCAAACCAGCATTGTGAAATTTTGTGTCCTAGTTTACCACAATGAAAACACTCAACTTTCCTTTTCTGAGATGAAAGATTTTTATCATGATATCTCCTAGCATTCTTATTATCCTTCTTCATCAACTTACACTCATGCATCAGATGTCCAGCTTTATGACAGTAATGACATATAATCTTCTTTCTAGATGCATGTGAGTGTGTGTGAGGACTGTGATCAGCAAACACTGATGAACCCTTTTCATTTATTTTCTGATTTACAGTCCTTTTCTGATTTTTATCCTCTTTTCCTGTTTTCTTAGCCTTGTACTGACTTGGAGATGAAGTAGAAAGCTTTTCCTGTTCAGAGGTTTTAATGAAAACAGTTTTCAGCTTGGATCCATCAACCTTTTTCAACTTTTCAGTTTGTTTCTGATTCTTCTGAACATTTGGTTGTTTATTTTCTGAGGTGGTGGCTACATCAGATGCTTTGATAAAGGATGTCGTCAGCTTGTTTTCAAAAGCCTTTTTATTGACATTGTTGTAGCCTAACCCTTCCCTTTGAGTATTGACCTTAACTCCTAACAACCTGTCCAGATTTTCTTGTCCACTTACAAACTTTGACAGAGAGTTCTTTAAGTCTTGGATTTCATTTTCTAAAGAGGTGATTTGTAACTCATAACTGGCAATCTCTTGCTCACTGCAATTCATAGCTTCATTCAAAACTTTGTTAGCAGTTTTATATTTCTCAATTTCATTTTCAGATTGCTCAGTTTATCAGAATCTTCATCACAAATACTTTTTCCTCTTTCCAAAGCTAGAAGTCTCTCTGACATAGTGGAGTTCAACATTTTCAATTTCTCATTTTCTTGCTTAAGTTTGTCATTCTGAATTAACTCATTTATCAAAGTCTGATCTTCTGAGTTAGTTTCAAGTTTTCTTCCAGCCTTGAATTCCTTCAAATCTTTTTCCTTCTTTTCAATATTTTTCTGTAATTCCACATTCACAGATTTGATGGCTTCAAGTTTTTCAGCAAGCAAGTTTTTCTCCTGCTCAAGTTTCTCAAATTTTTTATCATTTTTATTAGCAGATGTTCTCAGAGAATCATTTTCAGATTTCAGCTTGTTTAAATCTGAGTTTACACTTTCAAAGTTTTTCAACAATTTTTCATACTGGTCATGATAGTTAACAAGAGTCTGATTATCATTATCTGAGTTGAAGTTTTTTTTGAGTTCAGATATCACATTTATATGATCTTGATTTTCAGTTTTCAATAATGAAACTTGTTTCTTCAATATTTGAAAATCAGACATACAAGCATCATGAATATTTTTCAATTCAACACAATTTCTACAAGGAGAGCTTGAACTATCTAAAGCAGTACACTTCTTCAATTTTTTATACTGTTTTCTTAACAGTTCATGAGATTCAAATAATTCAGCATATGCATTCTCCCAATCTTCTAGAGAAAAATTCTCGAAGACATTTACCTCATCATCATCATCTTCTTCAGTTTGATTGCTGCCTTGATCATTTCTGTCAGCCATCATGCAGCTGTCCACATCTCTCTTCTGAGTTCGCTTCAGCATATCTAGAATATCTTTAGCAGAACTGCAATCAAAGAAGCATGAGTGAAAGGCTCTATCAGTAGCTGCCTTCATTAGATTTATAGCTATCTGATTCTCTTCATGCATAGACTTGTGACTGTCAGTCCATTTGGACTTTTTCTTTGGCAGTTCATGAGGACCATGTGAAATTACTTTCCACAGGTCTGGATTCACCGATTTGACATAATTCTTCAGACTAGTGAACCATGCATTAAAATGTGTACCACTGAAAATTGGTGGATGAGCCATGAGAACACAACAGATTAATGCAATAGGAATATTGATGCACTAAAAACAAATTAGCACTTTAGACTGCAAGATCGGATCTGCAGGTCGCTGGACCTTCTAAGCAGACACCGCTCTGATACCAACTGTTAGGGTGCTAGGCCCGGATATAGAGGGGGGGTGAATGTATCCCTCTATGAATAATGGCCAAATAAAAACTAGGATGCTAGAGATAAACACAGAGTAGAACCAATTCGATTCACCTCAAATACAAACACTTGGAGCGCGCCTATTCAAGCATCTAGCGGAAGCAAAGCAAACAATCAGACCACTGCACAAGATATTTTTAGGTGGTTCGGTCTACAGACCTACATCCACCCCTCACTCCCAACCGGAGTGAGGCTTCCACTAGCACAAGCTAGAAACCTGCAGACTCAGTCTGCAAACAAGGTGCTGCCACACAGCTTGACCAGGGGAACAACCTCCCCTCTTCCTCCCAACCGGAGGGACACCCCAAGTGACTCCCAGCCACTTGGAAACTAGAGGTCGAAGACCTCTCTTCCTCCAGACCAGGAGGGACCCCTGGACTTGCAACCCACAAGCCCAGAACCGGAGACAAGTCTCCCTTCTCCTGAATCCACAGGAGGAATCCGACCTCAGTCCAGAGGATCGGAAGTACAAAGGTAATCAGAAAAATAAAAGAAAACAATAAACGAAAATAACACAGCAATCAGAAAGCTGTAAAAGATGAAAACATAGATGTGGCTCTCAACGGAGCTGACTGGCCTGGATCTGATCCACGGTCCAGTAGGAACTACTCTTCAGATGAAGCTTCTTCTTTCTCTTCCTTTTTCTTCTCTGCTTCCTTCTTCTTCTCTGCTTCCTTCTCTCACTCGCGAGCTCTCTCTCTTTCTCTTTTTACTTCGGCTGCTTCTCTCACTCTGCCACTCTTCTTTTTCTTCTTCTTCTATTCTCACTGGATCGAATACTCTCTGCTGCTCTCAGACTCGATGTATAGACTTTGCTCCTTTTCTATCGATCAGCCTTCTTTAGTGGAAGAAGGCTCATATATATAGCAGCAGCAGCAGCAGCTCCTGGGCGCGTGGCTTCCACGTTTTCCCGCCCAAGGAATTCACTAGAACCGAGGCAGCTTCATCCACGTGTCATCATATGCATACCTCGTCCTCCTGGGATCACGAGCCAGGTCATCAATCTCGGTAAGAATCCCTGTCAGACATAGCATCGGATAAGTCATCAGTTTAAGTCTGAACACCCTGTACAGACTCTGTGAATGCAAAGCATTGTATAGACTTCAGAGATCAATATAGCAAGTGTGTACAGAGTGAGGGAGTGTATAGACTTAGAAGTCTTCATGCGTGCTCAATGTATATACTTGCTGAAGAGTGCATTATCATAACAGAAGAGTGTGTAGCCTAAGGCCTTCTGTTTAAGACAAAAGCCAATGTACAGACTTCATGCTGTACAGACTTGATGTTGATCAAGACACCTTTGGACATCAGCCCAAGGCGTCAACGCTTCCATCGTGCAGCGTCGACGCAGTGAACAAGACAGGTGATGAACAATGCATGCACTAGCTTTTCCAATGTGTAGACTTCATGAGATGCAATGCAAACTCTGTACAGACTTGGTCGTGTAAGGCGACGCAAGCAATGGCTGTATATACTTTACTCAATGAATGGACTTGACATAAGAAGCCAGCGGCTGTACAGACTTAGGCAACCTTCAACTCACTGCGATGTACAGACTCTGAAGGACAGCCGCCAATGTATGGACTTGCTCAGCCATAGACTTCAGCTCAAGGCCAGTGTATGGACTTGATGAGACACTCACGAGTGTATAGAGTTAGTTAAGTGAGCATGCAGTGTATAGACTTGACATATGAAGACACCCGCTGTTCAGACTTGAAGAACATTCAGCAATGTGCAGACTTCAATGAATGAGGGAGCAATGGCAGACTTCAAGATGTATAGGCTTGTGAATGCAAATGCAATGTACAAACTCTCCAATGTATGGACTTCAAATATGTGAAGCTATGCGATGTGCATACTTTGAAGAACAGCAAGTGAGTAAGTGTGTACACTGAGAGAGTGTATAGACTTACAGTTAAATGCATTAGATAACCAAGTGTGTAGAGTGTATACACTTGAGAACCATCAAGCGTCCTCGGTGTACAGACTTGTAACAAGCCTATCGGATGTGTAGACTTCGATGAGAGCAATGCATGAGCACCCAAAGTACAGACATCCTGTCCTTGCAGCTGAACGACCCCAGTGTATAGACTTGACTGCTGCGAGCACAGGCTGTACATACTTGGTGTGAAGAACACAAGCCAAGTGCAGTGTATGGACTTTATGCAAGAAAGCAAGTGTGCATAGTATAGACTTGAGTGATGAGTGGACTTTCAATGAAGAGGCTGTACAGACATGATGAAATCACGATGTGTAGACTTGCCAATTATAGCTGGTCGATGTACAGACTAGAACAAGGCTAAGTCTGTACTGACTTGAACAAACACCGTGTATAGACTTTGGCAAGGCAACGTTGGTAAAACTACCAATGTGCAGACTTTCAAAGCTGATCGTAGGTAAAGAACCCAATGTGCAGACTTGGAAGTGCAACGTAGGAACAGATGCCAACGATGTACAGACTTGCACAGTTCCAGCTGAAGAATGTATAGACTTTACCTATTAAATGTGGCTGTACAGACTTGGAGAGTTGAAGCCAATGTACAGACTTGTTGATATCAAACCGATGTACAGACTTGTAGATGCGAAGCCAATGTACAGACTTTATGATATGAAGCCAATGTACAGACTTGCAGATGAAACAGTCTGATGTACAGACTTGTAATAAAGCTTGCAGAAGGCGATGTATATACTTGGATGCCCAACGCCAATGTACTGACTTTGAAGAGAAGACAAATGTATGGACTTTGACGGAGTGAGACAATGTTCAGACTTTGAAGTTACACTGTGGATGTACATACTTGGAAGATCATGGAGTGTATAGACTTGAAAGTCTGAAGGTGATGTATAGACTTGCCTAAGACGCAGCATGAGACGCTGGCTGAGACAGACGCTGTATAGACTTCGAATGCACTAAGACGCTGAACAAGACGGACCGATGTACAGACTTCTAAGTGTTGATGAACTATGTATGGACTTGGCTTGAGATGCTGCATGAGACGGTGCAGGATGTATAGACTTTTCAGTTAAAGCACATGCCACTGTATATACTTGCAAGAGACAGTCAGTGAGACGCTCAGCAATGTATTGACTTGAAAGAACTCCAATCGATGTATAGACTCTGAAATGCTTGAAGAGGATGTACATACATCAAGAGATGCTGCATGCCAATGTATAGACTTCATGAAGAAACACACGATGCAATGTGTGGACTTGGTGATACATGCAGACAGATGAGTGTTCAGTCTATGCCAGCAAGCTACACGGTGTGTAGACTTAGAAGTGCCTGCAACTGTGCAAAGTGCAACCAGTGTATGGACTTGTCGTGCCTACACAGGGTGTTGTACACACTTGCTGCCTGATGCAAATGTGCAGACTCTATAAATGCATATGAATGCTTTATGCAGCAGATAACTAGTCTGAACATATGAAAGACTGAATGACCATTTGAATGACAGACTGAATATAAGAATGACTGAGTTATGATCTGATAAAATGACTGAATATAGAATGACTGAATAAAACCATGGTGATTCACAGTGATTAACTCACATTGAAACCAATCATCACAAACCCCTAAAACCAATCATCAAAACCACAAGCCATAAGGGCCAGGGGCATAACAGGGTGTAGGGGCCCTTATAGGGGTAGAAGGAGAGGCGAAGGTCGGTGTTGACACCCATTTTTAGCCCACAAGTTGCGTCATTTCTCTTATTCATAATTTTTGATGTCCCGAATTACCCATTATTTGGGAGCCTTCCTTGGATGGATTTTGAGCCAATTTTCATTGTTCCATTCCCTTTGAGCCCTATATATCATGATTTCCTAGAGCCCTGGAGCTTATTTTATCAACTTCTGGCTTCTAAGTCGACTTTCGGCCCATTTAGGCCGGCTTCCCTCAAGTAATCGGCTCTCTCCCGCTACACAGTCCTGAAAGTGGTCATTTTTCATCTCCTTTTGTCCATCTATTAAAAAAGTTGTCTTCACTAAAGTTGTTCCTCTTTCAACGATCTACAATTTCATCTTCTATGCCGTTAGCCAGTTCTTCCCCGTTTGAGAGCTATTCACATTTTTCCGGCTTGTTGTGCTGTTCAGAATTCTTTCTCTCTCTTCTAGCACCATTTTCTCCATCTTATGATCATTTTCTCATCTTACTTTTTTCATAAAAGTTGTTCCTCACTCCGTTATCTACAATTTCTTCTTCTACCACTTTCACTAGTTCTCCCCCATTTAAGAGATACGCTTCAATTTCCAAAGTCGCGCACAGTCTGCCCAGAATTTTCCTTCATCGATGTGAAGGTCTGGTGTAGGTGCGTCACAGAGATTTGAAGGTCTAGTATAGGTGTGTCACAACCCATTTAACGGTCTACCGTAAGACCGTTAGAGCATATGTGACGGTCTTATAGTAGACCGTCACACCCAAACTCGCCCGAAATCACCCCGTTCGACCCCTAGAGCGTGGCGGTCCTACCCTAGACCGTCAGAGCAATGTGGCGGTCCTACGATAGACCGTTACACATAGCAGAGAGTCCAATTTAAGCTGGATTCTACCCCAAAAATGGCGCAGTGAGCCTATCTTGCAGAGCCCATAACTTCTTCAATTCTTATCCAAATTTATCCCCATTTTTTCCTACTTCTAGCCCTTTGTATTATCTTGAATTTGGTTCATAGAAATCAAATTTTCATTAGCTATATCTCTCCAGATCTGGGTTGCAAGATCGAGATTTTAACATCCTGGTACAACTAAAATTCTATTTTCTAGTGCGACAGGGCTACCTTCCAAGAGCCATATTTTCTAGAATCCTATTCCAAATTGATCCCCGTTTGTTCCTATCTCTTGTCCTTAGTATTATCTCGAGTTTGATCCAGAGAACTTGATTTATCTTGGACTATATCTCCGAGAATCGTGATAAGAAGATGGGGCTTTTATGCAAAACTCTATAAAAACTGCCTAGTTCACAATCGCGACGGGGGGGCTCTTTCTTGGTTCAGGGCTAAGCCATGCTGCAATTCCAACTCACAACTTCAACCTTGGCTTGAAGAGAGAAGTATTAGCTTTCCATTGCATCCTTCTGGGCTTGATTTCATGATCTATATTCTTAGTTCTCTTCCTCTCAAAATCACAAATCATCACAATTTTCTACACTTTTCTGCTACATATGCGTTTCCCCCCGTTTTGTATCGATGATTTCTCTCTATTCTCTGAATCAAATCTCATGATTTCAAATCTCATGCATGCACAATACACACACCTATTATTTTCACCCTTCCACAGGGGTTAAACACCTCCCCCCGGTGAGTTTGCCCTCAATTTCTACTCCTATTTTATCACTGCGGGATTGATGCTACACATGCATGTTCTAATGGGTTTTTTATCCTTGTTTTGACTTTATTTTACAGGAGAGCATGAATACAACGTGGGGCCCTTTTCCTCTAGCCGACTGGAAGGAGAGGAGGTTTGAGTCCACAAAGTTCCCCGCACCTCGTTTGTCAAGCGCGATCAAGTTTTCTTGCCAAGGTACACGGCACCGTTCTTTACACTTCTTCATCCTTTGGCGTTGTTAATCCTTGGTGGCGATCACGGTCAGTTCTTCTATTCATTATCCCTTTGTTCATACTTCTATGATTGCTTCATATACATGCATGGTTAGTTAAGGGGCGCGGTGTAGATTAATCCATCTACATCCTTATTTTTTGGCGATCACGGTGGGACAACCAATGCCCATCACGCTTGTTTTCATGCTCTTTTGTAGGTTGGGTGGGTGTATGTTCATGTTTAGGTAGTATTTCCTCCATTCTACCACTATTTTTGGTGTTTTAGGGGTTCAGGTTGTGTGACGGTCTTATGGTAGACCGTCATTGTCATGTAACGGTCATTTGGTACACCGTTATAGATTCTGGCAGTCCTGCATGAATGCTCACATGGCCGTGTTCGTCGGGACATAACTTTTGATCCTGATGTCTGATTGCACTGATTTTTCTTCCGTTGGATAGCCCTTTGTATTGTCTTTCCATACATATATCATTTGCATCATTTGGTTAACAGTTGCATATTCTAATATTATCCAACGTTTTGAGTTTTCTGCATAAGTTCTGTAGGCAGGCTCAGGGACAGGTTCACAGGTACATCTTTACTCAGTGATTTGACTGCCTTTCCAGTGTCTGATTGCACTAATTTTTGTTCCATTGGATAGTCCTTTGTATTGTCTTTCCATCCATAGCTTATTTGCATCATTTGGGTCTCATTTGCTTAGTTAAAATTTCTCACATTTTACCATTTTGTGCATAAAATCTGCATGTGGTCTGCGCACAGGTTCACGGGGACAACTTTGCTCAGTGATTTGATTGACCTCCCGAGGTCAGATTGATCGGTTCTTGGGCCCGTTGTGCAGATCTTTGTATTGTCTTCCCATCCATACACTATTTATCTTATTTGGATCATGTTTGCATAATTTAATCTAGTCTTGATTTTCTAATTTTAAGTTAGAATTTGCATGCACTCCGGTGCACATAGGGCCATACATTGCATATCATAGTTGCATTTCCTACCTTGGTAAGTGATCCTCTGGCCTCCATATTCTTTGGGGTCTGCTGTGTCCCCTGTGGTTCTGGAGTTTTGATGATGACAAATATTATGTCTCATTATGTTTACATGTTCATCCTTGATGATATAATCCTGATGTATTATGAGAAACTGTCAGAACAGGTTTAAGAATGACTCAAAGGTCATGAAGTCAATTCAAGTCAAAAGTCAACCAGTGACAGGTAAGATCACTGCACAGTCCGATCAGATAATGCTCTGTCTACTCTCAGATCTGTGCATATGCTATTTCCTGTACAGAAATGTTGGTGCATGTGATAAGCCAATGCATTTCATGTCTCTCGTGCATTCTCAAGTCTATACACTTGTTATCTGCATTCACTGCATCGGTGCATTCATTGAGCATGTGTGCATGTCTGCACATTCCTTAGTGGCTTCCTTAGTGGCTAGTCTGTACAACCTCAGGTTGATTCATTCGATCAAGTCTATACAGCCACAACCAGTACTCTTCATGCATATATAATGTCTACACATTATTAAGTCTGTACAGAGTCATGCTGCATAAACATAAAGTCTGTACAGAGTCTTGCTGCGTCTTGTGCATGGATCATTAAAGTCTATACGTTGTTCATTCAGCATCTCCAAGTCTATACATTCCTTTTATTTACCTACGTTCAGAACACCAAGTCTATACATCGCTTATGCAAAGTCTGTACAGCCAGTGCATTCCTTGAGATCAAGTCTATACATTGCATCGGTCAAGTCTGTACATTGCTGCATGCGTCAGATAAGCAAGTCTATACAGACTTAGTCTATGCGTAAGCCTGGCAAAGTCTGTACATCGTTGGATAATGCATGCATCATCTTTCAAAGTCCATACATTGTCCTGTAGCTTGCACGAAGTAAAGTCTGTACATTGTCCAGCGTCTCACTCAGTGTCTAAGTGAGTGTGAACATTGCATCGCTAAGTCTATACAATGCATCGTCTCATGCATCGTCTCATGCATCGTCTTTCAAGTCTATGCATTGTAAGACCAAGTCTATACATTGCATCGTCTCGTGCATCGTCTCAAGCAGCGTCTCTATGTGCAAGTCTATACATTGTCTGGGTGCATAACACAAGACTATACATCGCCACTTGGCTCGTGGCTTAGTCAGGGCATCCATGCATACATAAGTCTGTACAGCGCCATGTTCACATGCTTCAAAGTCTATACATCGTGTGCTTCGAGCATTCAAGTCTGTACACTAGTGTCGTCTGCTGCAGGCACAGCAAGTCTGTACAGCGGTTACCTTCATGCCTAGCAAGTCTGTACAGCGGTTGCATTCATGCCTAGAAAGTCTGTACAATGTCTCACATATGCAAAGTTTGTACATCGTTCCGCATGCTTTAGCTTCACATTCACTTCAAGTCTATACACTCTGTGTGTCTGCATCGCATTCATCAAGTCTATACACTCTTTAGCTCAGTTCGCAGCTGAGCGTGAAGTCTGTACAGTCTGTTCTTCATACATGTCTATGCATACATCAAAGTCTATACATCTGTCTCACTTAGCATCTTCTAGCATTCACGCCAAGTCCATACACTGCATTTGGGCATTGTTTTCACAGCAAGTCTGTACACTACTTTCTTATGCACGCAATCAAAGTGTGTACAGCCTGTGTTCGCATCGGTTAAGTCTATACATTTGCTATGGCTTGTTCATGCATCGTTCTCATCAAAGTCTGTACATTGCTTGACAGCACGCCTGAACCAACTCTGTACATCCCTCTAATATCTTCTTATGACTGCTTGACATGTACATCCTTCGAGAAGAAAATGTTTGGGCACGTGATCCGAGGTTGGCACCAGGCACGTGATCCGAGGTGTACTCTGGACAAAGAGGGCACAAGCCCTACACATGCCCTAGCTGCTGCTATATATATGTAGCTTCTTCCTCAGGAGAAAACTGATCGAGACTGTGATAGAAGAAGAGAGCAGCAGAGAGGCAGAGAGCAGAAAAAGAAGAAGAAGAAAGAAGTTACAGAAGAAGAAAAGAAAAGAAGATGATGAGGGCATCTCACAACACTCCCTCTAGCTCGGGTTGACTACACACTTTTGTTATGGGATGGCTGTGATCTCTACATGTTATCTTCCTTTTCTTGATCCATCTTATGTATTTTCATTTTATTGAGTCTTATCTTATGTACTTTCTTTTATTGAGTCATGGTGTCTAGTCTATTTCTCTTATTTTGTGTAATTGGGCCTTAGTATCTTAGCATGGGCCTAATGGGTTGAGTCTAGGACTTGTTGGGTCTTTTGTTTAAATGTCAAGGTCATCTTGGTCATGTAAAGTATGGTTGCCTATAAATAGGCCCCATCTCTCTCCATGTAATCACCTTTTGATGAATATTGAAGAAATCCCTTTCAAATCTCTAAAGTTCTCCCCTCCTCTCTCTCTCTCTAGCTCTCCTTCTCTCTCCCACAAGGAAAGGGGCGAACCTCTCCCACTCTCCTCCCCCCTCCCCACTACTTCCAACCCCCACCTACCTCCATTAATACCACACAACTTCCCACAACCCCCCTTTACTCCCCATCTAGTCCCAATAACCCTCCACCAATCTAAGCCCTACTTCCCAACCACCACCTACCCCATTCACTTCCCTAAGCACCTCTCCATCTTCCCAAGGCTGAAGGGGTCCCTCCCAAGGCCAATTTTGAATCTCCCTCCCATCTCTCCACCCCCATACCAGCTCCAGGTCGACCTCCCCTTCCCTCCCATAGTCAAGTTCGCCCCCATCCTCCTCTCACACTTACCCTCTCTCTAGTGCACACCCACCCCTCATCTCCACCTCCAGCTGCTCCAGCCCCCCTCTCCATCTATCCCTGCCACTCCAGACCCCCTGAAGCCCTAGCCACGTCCTTCCCATCTTCTCCAGCCATCAGCCAACCTCCCTCTTGCTGAGTTGCCCCACTCCTACATCATTTGCCACCATCAAGTTGCAGCTCCATCAACAATTCGCAGGCAGCAAGATCGGGTCCTGGAAGCAGCTTCATCTCCGACACTTCCTCTCATCTTCTGGTGGCATGGCATACACCATTGGAAAGGTCGTCCAAGGAGCTTTCTAGGCGAGGTGGTTTCATTATCGTCCAAGCACCGAGCTGCCGGTAGGAGCGATTCTTCCTCGACTGCGCAAGATTTCTCAGGCAGGGAACCAGATCGAGAGTGGAAGTTCGACCACGAAGCATATTTTGGGATTCAGATCAAGTGTTTTTCACCAAAAATCTTCCCTCTCAAGTCCTCTTTCATCCTCAAGAAGCAGAGCTGCATTTGGACATCGGCATCAAAAGTTACGAATTTTCTACTCCAAGTGTGTCAGGTCCGTTTACAGGAGCCAGAACCGACACCCCTCTACTCATCTGATCGTCCCGGTCTTCTCCGACATCTTACGACCACGCCGTTGGCGCCGACAGAAAGAAGACTCGACCACGGTTCCAACGGATTAGGTCGCTTCTCAATCAGAGCTTGGTAGATATCGTGGCACCCTCTGCAACCAGCCACATTGTCTTGCACCAGACAGAGGCAGAACCAATCAGTCCGGTTCCAGACTCTGCCCCAGCCAGAAACGACTTTACCAAGCTCAGCAAAAATTCAGAGATCATCCTTGGTCCGTTGGCAAGCTTTTGGCGCAAGTCTCATCAAGTTCTGAGCTCTGTGGAATTTTTGGCTGCATCATCACCGCCCCACTGTCTGGCAACTCTGAGATTGGCAGAACCGACAACGCTCCGAACGTCGGGTTTTCTTCATAACTCCCCCACCCCGCTTGACCGGTGTGGATGGGCATAAATCCCACAAAATCACAAGAGAATAAAGATGTGAAAACAGGGAGAATAATGATGATTAATGCATAAATAAGGGAAAGAAAAGCTTGCACGTGGTGCAAATATGGAGATGTGATCGCCAGAGGGGTTACCTCAATAATAATAAAAAAAGGGGAGATCGCGAATACCTGGTGAAGATTGGAACGCGGGATGATGTGAAATTCCTTCCTCCTTCTTCAATCGGCCGGCCGATGAGAAGGGTTCTTTTTTTGATTACCTTGCAAAAAAGACAATGAAACAAAGCAACAGATGGGATCAGCCAACGTGCAGTAGTATCAATCCAAATAAAACATATGATGATGAAAAGAAATCAACATGCGCACCTTTTATTTTTATTTTTTTTAAACCCCTAGAGAGACTAGGAGAGGAGATATGATGAAAAGATGCAACTGATGCAAACGGGATGGAAAATAATAGCGGACGGGACGGAGATGCGATGAAAAGATAATGCAAAGCGATAGAAACAAGATAAAAACAACACTAAAGCCCCGCTGTCCCTTGATGACAGTAAAAGGGGAACCGAGATAGGAAGAAGAGGAAGCAACAGGATGCAATAGGAAGTTTTAACTTGATAATCTCGGCCTCGGTACCTTCGTAACCCTTCAAAGGGTCGATCAGGACTCCCTTAAATAAGGTTCAGATCAAAGATAAACATGGACAGAAAGATAGCAATGGCAATGTTTATCAAAAGCAAGAGCCCAATCGAGCAAGAACGTCAAACAAGGTAGGACTCTGTGAGGGAAAGATGGAAGATGGTAGGACACTAGAGGTGAAACACGTCCTTCAACAGGGCGTCAATTCTTGATTTGACGACCTACCCATACGGCGTTTCATAAAACACGACCCAAGCCAGGGCGTTTCTTCCTGGATTCAATTTTGGCAATAAAACCTTCCTTTATTTGAAAAAGATTAAAAGACGCCTGAAAAAGAGGCGTTTCTTCAAAACACACCCTGAGGAAGGACGTTATTCATAAAATACATTTTATTTCATTTTATTTTTGAAAAAGGATAATACCAGGAATTGACGCCCTGACTATTGGTCGTCCTTTCTTTAAAAACGCCCTAGGTAAGGTCATTATTTAAAACGCGCCCTACTTCAGGTCGTGAATCACAAAAATGCAACAAAATGCAACGGAAAACCCACAAAAATAGAAAAACTTTATATTATGGGAATATTGAAGTTCTCTTTGGGGCGTCAACATAGTGACATGAGATTTAATCCACAAAGTGTCAATTTTGGCGTGTCTACAGCTGCCCCGCCTTGGCGTCTGCTTTGCAAGGGAGTGAGTCAGAAATGAAGCGAGATGGAGATGAAGTGGAACGAACTGATAAGTAGATGCCAAGGTGTGATGTGACACGCCTCAGACACTAAGCACTAGAAATCTTTCCAAGATTCTGAATGAAACAACTCTGAATAATTCCAAAGAAACATCGATTTGCTGGATAAAGGAGACTAAACTAAGCAAGTAAAAATGTAAGGTAAAAGGGTGTGCGCGCGGGCATGATATGGAAAGACCATTGGAGAGCGGTTACCAGCCAACGTGGACGTGCTACAACCAAGGTAGATTTGCAGAAAAATAAAGAGAATTGAATGGAGATCCAACAAAGGGACATTTTCAAGGAACCAGCCTGAGCGGCTTCAGATAGAATGAAGTACTTGATTTGGAATGTAATGTCTCATGTCAACTCAATAAAGAGCGAGTGACCTTCATTATTGCCATAATATGAAGATTTTCAACATGAAAACTCAAAGTCCTACGTGATGCATGCTGGGCTAAATAAAAAGAATAAAACAAACTAAGAATATAGAAGATAATCAAGGATAATATTGCTAAGCCATCTAGATTTAGTCAAGAATCCAGATCTCTAAGCCGACACTAGGCCGAAGCCCGTTTGTCCACGCATCAACTCAGAAAAATGGAACCATCGTCCCAGACCTTGAACGACTTAACGGCCTATCCGTGTGATCAAGACTCTCTTGGAACTATCACTGTTTTTGATGAAGGGGAACTCAAATTCCAGGTTCATCAGAACCACAAGGTCCTTGATATGCTATAATAGCGTAGAATATCATATAGTAAAATGCTTACATCAAACAAATACAAGATAATGAACGCGATGTTACTTCCATGAGCAACCCAAGCGTCTCGAAACCTGCACTTTCCTGCACTTGAAACTTATCAGTCTTCACAATTTCAACATCAATAATCTTCAATTCAAAGTATGACATGATCATAAGTGCTAAATAAAATAGAATTCCAATGACATAATAGCACTTAAGTTCATCAAAGCACACGGGGAAGCAAACTCATAAACTCATAAAACACGCCTTAAGTCATGGCGTCAAAATCGTGAAAAGCGCCTTATCATGAGGGCGTCAAAACATGGAACACGCCCTTCACTAAGGCGTGAAATCCATCGAGAGGCCAAAGAGAAAACGACCCACTAAAGGGCGTTACACAAAACACGACCTCAGCAAGGTCGTCAATTCAAGAATTGACGCCCTAACAAAAGGCGTTAATCAATCCAACGCTTCCGTTTCCAAATCGAAAGCAAAACCAAATCCTAATAGCCATCAATCTTCTAACTCCGAACAACCTTTGGGACCCTTCAAATCTTTATAAAAGGCAGGTACTTCCTTAGTTGAATCAAAACAATCTTCTGATTTCTATTCTTCTGTTCCTTCCCTTCTACTATTCTGTTCTTCTTCTGCAGCAACCGTCCAAGCTCCTCCCCGCAAGCTGAAGATGGACAGAGCAATGAAAAGGGCCAGGACTTCAACTCCCAGAATCACTGATATCACCGGGCACATTAGTAACAGAATCTGCATGAATCATGTATTGTTCTATCCTCCTATTCTTTCTCTGCTCATATCTTCCTTCTTTTCTTTCTTCACCAAAATCTTCTCCTTTCAAACTACTTCTCATGTATACCTCTGTTCGGTCTATCTGTTCTTCCCCTCTCACAGGAATACCCGAACCTTCCAGGAGCTAGAAGATTTACAAAAAACAAGTGGTTGCCTCTCATCCTTTCCAAATTTTCTTCTGACATGAGGGCCTACCTAGCAAGATGTCATCTTCTTGGCCTCGTAACCCATGCCAAACACTATGACCAAATTCACTTAGATTGGGCTGCCATAGGAGCATTGATTGAACTTTGGCACCCTTCCACTCATACCTTTCTCTTCTCAACATTTGAAGCCACCATCCTATTGGAAGAATTAGAGTTGATATTAGGCTTGAAAAGGATGAAACAAGGAGAAGAAGACAAGATGGCTATCATGCCAAGGCCAATCTCCTCTCATGAGCTATTAACGAGCTTGATACCTAGCCCAAACCTAGTGAATCAAATCAAGGTTACTAAAGGAATCAACCTCTTGAAGCTCGCCTCATGGGTGTACAAAAGAGCGGATCAAGCCAAAGAGGAGGAGATAGAAAAGATAGCAAAGGCCTTCGTGGTGTGCTTAGCAGGAGCACTCTTGTTTCCATCCACGGAGGACTTTCTAGAGGAGGCCCAATTAAGCGCCGTAGTGAGCTTATGGGAAGAGGAAAAAGTCGGACCGGCGATCCTAGCCTATCTCTATAGCTGACTTACTTCAGCGGCCATGGGAAGGCCCATATATGGATGCATGTTAGCATTCTCTAGTTGGGTTGATCTTCATTTCAAGTTCGATCCATGTGAGGAGGCCCAACAACTCTCAAGAATCTTCTCAAAAAGCCCACTCTCTTATATAACCGGTTCGTTAGGAATAAGCAATAGGGTGATGAACCGCATCCCTCAAATCAAGAAGAGAGGGGATTGGAGAGAGCACCTCAAAGTAATGCCAAAGAATCTCTTCACTTGCACGCCGGGAATACTCAAGACTCAAGATATCCATGCAAGATTCTCTCCCGGGACAGACCTTCGTCTCATAGGCGCTTCAAAATTCGTGCTGTATAATTCACACCGGTGCCTCCCTCAACTCGGGCTTCCACGACAAATCCTCTAAGATCCATCTCATCTTCCTCCAATCAAGACACGGGATCTAGGCGGCAACGAGGATGGCGAAGAATGCACAACAGTTCAAGCTTTGTGGAAGATATGCAAAACTTATCAACCTGTAGAGAATTTAGAAGAGGACAAAGAACAGTGGAAGGCATATGTAACAGCCTTGAGAAATTGAGGCCCAAGATAGCTCATTAAACATTGTAATCTTTTCCTTTCAATAACTCAATGATATTTTCTTTATTGAGCCATCTTATTGTTTCTGATCAACTCTTCCAACGTTCTGATTCTGTTGCAAATAACGCCTTAAGCAACGCCGTGAATTCATAAAAGGACGCCTTCACAACAGGTCGTCTTCAACATTCCAGTTCACAAATTTGACGCCTTCACCAATGGGCGTTAACTGAAAAACGTCCTAGGGCAAGGCGTTAATACGATTCATATTCCAAAACATATTCGTTGAAATCCCAATAGTAACGCCTTCAGCAAAGCCACGTTTCATATAAACAACGCCTCCATCGTAGTCGTTACTCAAAAATAGTAATGATTATCCCCATCAAATCAATCAATTGCCATTAAATGCGTCTGACGACGGTTATCATTCCCCATGCAAACAAAAATAATGCCTTAATAAATGTCGTCAATTATTAAGAAACGCCTTTATGTCAGTCGTTGATTCCACAAGACGCGGCCTTCCTTAAGTCGTTAATTCTTTTTGACCGTTCGACTTAACTTTCCCTCCTTTCTTCTTCTTCCTCCGTCCATTTCCCTCTTTCTCTCTTTCTTCTGCAACCCTAACCGAGAACCCCCTCCCTCTCTCTCTCAATCTCTCTCTCTATCTCTCTCCCTTCTACACCCTTCTACACCCTAAGCTATGACCGGCGGAGGCTTGAAACGGCAGAGGGTGGCCGCCCTCGAGGTGGTGGACTTGGGCGATGATGCCCACAGCGATGAAGACGACGCCGTGGCGGCGGTTGAAGACGCACCGGCGGTGGTGGCCGGCGACGAGGCTGAAGGAGGCCAAGAGGACAACGACGGAGGTGAAGAAGATGCCGGAGAAGAGGGAGAAAATGAAGAGGGAGAAGAAGGCGAGGACGGTGAAGAAGGAGAAGAAGAAGAAGATGGCGATGAGCCACCGCCCACGGCGGCGGCTCCTCCCCGTGCCGGCCAGATCCGACGACCACGCCAACCACGGCCTCAACCACAGGAACCCAAGCACAAGAAGGTAGGCCCCTGACCCTAATTCCATTTTTTTTAATTTTAATTTCATTTTTTATGCCATTTCCATAGCCCTCGGGTACAAACCCTGCAACCCAGAAAGAAGACGCCCTCAGGGGCGTCACGTTTCAAACATGACACGCCCGACCCAAGGGCGTTAATTAAATTATTTTCATGAAAAATAATTAACCCCATGAGAACACGCCCTAAAGCATGTCGCCCATTTAAATTCATATCATGCTTGTTAATTTATATCAATTCCATGCTTTAATTATTTCAAATATTCTTCCATGAATTTGTTTCGCATGCCATTATTTTTATTTTATTTTCTGAAAACTTGAAAACAACGCCTCCCATCGGGACGTTAATTTAACAAAAGATGACCAAACCAGAGGTCGTCCATTCATTAATTCCTGATTAATTAACGGACCCATATTGGAAAACACCCCACCCAAGGGCGTGACTTGAAATATTTTTTAGGAATTCAGAAATTAAACATACAACCACGCCCAGCACAGAGGCGTTTCTTAGATAAACATCGACCTAGGACAGGTCTCAAATTCAAAGCACACTCAGAACCACGCCCTCCTCAGGGGCGCTAATTCAACAAACCACGACCTGAGGATGGTCGTTAATTAAAATCAAGCACCAATATAATCCAAGGCAATCAAAATGAGATTCAGCATGAATAATCAACATAATTAAGTGAAAATTCTTTTCTTTATATGCAGAGATTGATGAGGACACGGATCTCCTGGGTTATGGTCCGAGCAGCATACTACGGCCTCCCCGAGTTTCAGATAGTGAGGGTAGATGCTATGGGGTTTGGGGCCTTTCTTAGCATAGAGCCAGTTAGGCCAGACCTACCACTTATCCAGGTTCTACGGGAGAGGTGGGACAGGACTAGCCGGGCATTCTTGATGCCATGGGGGCACATGATTCCTACCCTGGAGGATGTGGCTAGGATCACCGGGTTAAGGGTAGACGGTGAGGCTGTGAGTGGGATCACCTACCCAGACTACACCGAGTTTGCCGAGAGGTTGCTAGGATTGGAGATGGTTTATGAGACGCCTAGCGAGTGTAGGATGATCTTCCGCACCGACCTACAGTGATGGGCTTAGGGAATGCTAGGCACATGTCAGGGGAGACCCTAGAGCAGTTCTCGCAGAGGTTGATAGACGGGGCTAGGGCAGTCTACTGCCAGGACCCGGCCGACAGAGAGAGAGCAGACCGAGACCTGAGGAGGTTCTTGCTACTGCTACTCGAGAGGCTATTGCTCGGGACAAAGGGCGACGTCATCAACTGTCGATTTCTGGGAATACTCGAGGACCTGGAGGCAGTTGGCAGCTACGCCTGGGGAGCGGCGCTGCTGGCGCACATGATGGCCGACTTGTCCATGGGGACAGGTCGAGAGACGACCGTCAGTGGCTTCTCACCTTTTCTTCAGGTATGCATTTTTCTTCTTTTCTTTTCTTTTTTTTTTCTTTTTGTTATGCATGTGAATGCCTTCCTAATGCAATGCATGGATGCAGGTTTGGAGCCATCTCTACATGCCGATGGGGCGCGTTGACCCATGGCCTGGAGGTGAGGGAGCTTTCCCTCTAGCACGGCACTGGGTGCCGATCGTCTTCGGCGCCCCACTCGGCTACGAGTTGTGGGTTTTACGGAGAGAGTTCCGCGACTTCCCTCCCTCGTTGGTATGTATGAAGGTTATGCATCTTTCTTTTTGAATTTATTATGATGATGATGAAATGATGACATGTATGTTTATGAATGCAGGTGCAGTGGAGACCCTATGAGGGGATGACGGACGAGGGCCAGCCGTGGGTCGTAGCGGGCCGTCCTCGCTTTGAGCGTGAGCTTTGGGTTCATTGCTTGAGTGAGATCGAGCCGTTACGGCTTAGGTTGGTGATGAGGATGCTGGGCCTCCACCAGGAGTGGGTGGAGGTAGGCGAGCCGCGGGGCATTGGGAAGAAGACGCACGGTCGTACGAAGGTGACCGACTGGAGAGTGCGGTTCGAGGAGCAGTACGTCGACTGGCAGCGAGGCGGGACCAGAGTCACCTCCCGGGCGACTGACAGCTCCGAGTACCTCCGGCGCTACTGGGAGGTATACGCCGGCCGACCCCAGATGAGGGTCTTAGGGGTATTTATGAATGCAATTATTTCTAAATTGAATGCAAATGCTTATGTGACTATCATGTGACTAATATGTAATGGATGCAGGATGCGCGGGACATAGCGGCGATGGATGCCCAGGCCCACCTACACAGCCTGGAGGACCAGCTGGCCGCCACACGGGCTGACCTAGAGACCCTGGTGAGTGTTTAAATTATTTCTATATGCAAATGTATAATTTTGTTGTTGAGTTATTGATGATTAGCCACTGACGATCTCAATGAATGCAGCGTGCCCAGCAGGGAGCAGTGAGGAGAGACCCAGGGGAGGCCTCCAGCTCGAGAGGACCTAGTGCAGAGGTGACTGCACTGGCAGAGCAGCTAGCGGGAGCAGTCGCACGAGCCGAGGCAGCAGAGCGCGACCTCGCTTCACGGGTAAATTCCAAAACACAAGTCCATTCAAACATGATTATATGTAATTATGCACTGATAAAAATTCATTTTTACAGACTGAGGAGCTTCGAGCCGCTCTTACCTGCGTAGATGAGGGCTTCCGCACGACGAGCGCACAGGTGAGTAGTTCAATCATGTATTGCTTGAATTGCTAGATTACTGAATTATTGCATTAATTATGGAATTGATGATTTATTTACCTACTTGCAGCCGACTCAGCTTCAGGCGGTACGTACCGAGTTGGCGATCCATGATCAATGGATCTCAGAGCTTGAGAGGTCCCTGAGGCGATGAGAGGAGCTTCCTCAGGACGTGGCCGAGCTGCGGGTGGCTCTTGAGCTGGAGCGACGGGAGCGTGCCCGGGAGCGTGAGGAGCGTGCTCGTGAGCGGGAGGAGTACCAGGCGGAGCGTGCTCGGTACCAGGAGCAGGTAGCAGCACGCGAGCGAGAGCTGGCAGACTCGAGGACCCAGTTGATCCTTTCCCAGGAGCGGCTACGAGTGTCCGAGGAGCGTCTTCAGCGGGGACGTGAGCGAGCACGGGCTGCGGGGTACTCCTTCACCAGCTCCACCTTCGTGGCGGGCTCTTCCCTCCGAGAGAGGAGCGAGGCAGGGGGACACGCTCGGGTTCCTGCTTCTTCACTGGGGCCCATGCCTCCTCCATCAGCGCCAGCTCGGGACGGCGAGGAGGAGGTTGAGAGTTGGAGAGAGGAGGGTGGAGGCGAGAGCTGAGAGACTTACTTGTACTCCTCCACCCTCACACCTGTACTTAGACATTCATGATGTATATATATATATGATATTGAGATTCCTTTGTTACCTGAGCACTTTGTGTGGTTGTGGCCTTGTGTTTGTGTACTTTCTGCTCTTCGTGTTCTTCATGTTTGCTTTACTGTGCCATGTTTCTGCAACTGCTATTCACACTTGAATAAACAGGTTAATTCATCTGTTTGACTTGGCCCCTTGCCCGATAAGCAAGGGGTAGCAACATTTTGACCTTAATGATGGGTCAAGGGGCCAAGGGGCCAAGCCTTTAATCAAATAAGGCAAATAAAACAGCTGATAGCGGGGAGATGTATCATATGCAAACCATAAATAAAAGATGCCCATGCAAGCATACATCATGAAGAAAGGCATTTTTTTCTTTTTTCCCCTTATATATATATATATTTTTGTGATTTTTCTTGAAAAACGTGCCTTAGAGTGGGTCGTGATTCTTATAAAGACGCCCTACAAGACGGCGTGAATTCGAAAAAGAATTTGATTTTTGAAAAAGAAACGGCCTGCTCAAAGACGTTATTCTGAAGAAGACGACCTAATCTAGGACGTTAATTCCATAAAAAAGCGCCTTAGCCGAAGGCGTTAATTGAATTATTCTACAAAAAGGGCTTCAAGGCTATCAAGACCATGAGTCTTACATAGTCACCATCTAAAATTCATTAACCTTTCTTGAGTAGTTAAAAGGGGGTTGACGTGACCATAATTGACTTGTATTCGAGATTTCACACAATGCAATTTCTTAAGTCCGTCTTGACCATCCTGCCAGTTCGTGACTTTACCGCATAGAAAGGATGGAAGAAAATATAAGGGAAGCCCATAAGGGATTCTGAGATGCTCAAGGCAAAGTTACCTCCCCTACCCTATGCCTGTTGGGGTTCGGTCTTTGGCGTAGGGAAATTTATTACCTTTTTGCCCAATGCACGCATACGCCCAAGGTTTTCCTTGCGGGGACTTTGCCCTCTTGACATGCTTTTCTTTTCATAACTTGACTTTCACTTTGGAATTGATTTGCATTGATAAATAAAAACCTAATTGTACTTGGGCTTTTGTGACATTTGCTCCCTTTTGGGCCTTGACTTCCACCTACTAGGGCGGCGGATAGGCTTGGCGTGTCTACCTCGAGGTCTCCCTTCCTCCCTTATGGGCCGAAGAAGAAAAGAACGGGTATTGTCTTTCACTTTTAGTCAGGTTTTTGACTTTCCATCGGATTTTGCACTGCTTGAGCTCAAAAATAAAGCGTGTAGTGTGTGCGTGAATCAACCCCCTTTTAAATTAACAAGACTGATGAATGAATTCTGAATTTTGACCTTTCGGACCTTGATCCTTCGTGTGCCATGGCACCAATTTTGGAGAATCTCTTTTTTTTGATTTTGAAGAATTTCTATTTTTGGAGGTTTTGAATCAAATTTTTTTTTTGAATATTGAAGATATATATATATTTTTGATTTTTTTGTTGAATCAAGGGTAGTATTTCTTAAGATATAAACCATTCCAAGGGTGAGTTAACTCTTCCCCTTCAGCATTACTCAGTTTATAAGCATTACCAGGATAAACTTCTTTTATGATAAATGGTCCTTCCCAATTGGGTTGGAGTTTTGAGCGGGGGCCACCCGGCTTTACAAAAATTCTCTTGATTACCATCTCATCGGTTTTAAATTTCCTCTCAATTAGTTTCTTTTGATAAAAATGTGAGAGCCTGTTTTGATAAACGCGCGCATGCTCAGTGGCGACCAGACGCTTCTCGTCTAGGAGCTCCAATTGGGCGAGGAGTGAATCACGACGTTCATCCATAGAAAGTTCCTTATCCAATTGTACTCGCAGAGAGGGAATAAGAATCTCATAAGGGACTACCGCCTCCATTCCATAAGTAAGGGCGAAAGGGGTTTGCCCAGTGGGTGTGCGAATGGAAGTGCGATAGGCCCAGAGAGCTTCAACTAGTTTGTCTGGCCAATCCAAAAATTTATTAGCCTCACACATCTTTTTGACAATTTTTATCAAAGTTTTATTAGTTGCCTCTGCTTGGCCATTGCCCTGCGGATAATAGGGAGAAGAATGATGCAATGCAATGTTATACCTGTTGCAGAGATCCTTGATTTCTTGAGAGATAAATTGAGGTCCATTGTCGGTGACGATGGTGCTTGGGATGCCGAACCTCGTGATGATGTTCTTCATTATAAACTTGCAGACGGTTGACGCTTTGATCTCCACGTAAGCTTCTGCTTCCGCCCACTTGGTGAAGTACTCCGTTGCCGTGAGGATGAATGATTTTTGCTTGGTCAGGAGGTTCGAATCATCAAGAGGTCCAATGATATCAAAAGCCCACATGGAAAAAGGCCATGGGGAGGACGTAGGATGGAGTGAAGAAGCAGGAGAATGAATCTTGTCGGCGTGCAGTTGGCACTTAACACACCTTCGAACATAGATGGAACAATCCTCTTCTAGAGTTGGCCAATAAAAACCTAGCATAAGGATCTTCTTAGCTAGCATCTGGCTATTCACATGACCACCACATACTCTAGAATGCGCCTCTTCCACAACTTTCCATGATTCATCATCGTCGAGGCATCTTAATAAAACACCGGTGAGCCCTCTTCTATAGAGCACACCTCTAATCAAAACATATCGCTGAGCCACTCTTCTAATTGCTTTCTTTTCTTCAGCAGTGGCTTCCTCGGGATAAGACTGATCATTGCAATATCTGGCAATCTCATAATACCAAGGCTTCTCTTCGTCAGCCAATTCTTCTTCCCAGTCTAAAAGCATGACATCTTTGCCTTTAAGAGATTCCTTCTGCTTGTCCTTCTCGAGCACCTGATCCCTAATATCAAGGAAAGCACGATCCTTAATAGCTGGAGTGTCACGCTGATGAATCAGAGGGACATGAAAATCACGCTCAGGAGGGAAAACTAAAGCGGAAGCTAAAGAAGCAAGAGCGTCAGCCAAGATGTTCTGGCTACGCGGGACATGAACAAAGATTAATTTAGTGAAGAGTTTGGCATAAGCTGAAGCGAGTTCCTGGTAGGGCTTGAGCTTAGGATTGATGGTGCGGCACTTGACAAGCACCTGGCGTAGAATAAGCTGACTGTCACCGACTGTTCGCAAATGAGTGACACCATATTGATGAGCGGTTTGAAGACCGGCCAAAAGAGCTTCATACTCAGCTATATTATTGGTGGCGGGAAAAGTGAGCCGAGCAGCAAATGGGATGGTGACCCCTTCTGGTGTTAAAAGAACCATGCCAATCCCTCTTCCCTGGGAATTTAAAGCTCCATCAAAATGTAATGTCCACATAGGATCATGGGGTTGATTGATGGACATTAATTCTTCATCTGGAAACTCCGAATTGACAGGATCAAAACGGGGGAGAGGGTGATGAGCAAGGTGTTCGGCAATGGCGTAGCCTTTGATGGCTTTCTGTTGAATGTAAGTGATATCAAACTGAGAGAGGAAGCTTTGCCAGCGTGCTAATCGATCAGTGAGGATAGATTTTTCAAGGAGGAATTTAATCGGATTCATGCGAGCAATGAGGTGAACCTCGTGAGCTAGGAAATAATGTTTTAATTTCTGAACTACCCAGACTAAAGCAGCACAAGTCTTCTCCATGGCTGAGTACCTCTTCTCACATAGGTTAAGAAGTTTAGACAAATAGTATGCTGCCCTCTCCTTACCTTCTTCGTCCACTTGAGCTAGGACAGCACCCACAGAGTCATCCAGGACAGAAACATAGAGAATAAGTGGTTTGCCTAGAATTGGCGGCCTCAGGACAGGAGGATTGGCCAAATAATCCTTCAATCCATCAAAGGCTGCCTGACACTTATCATCCCAATTAAACTTGACTCCCGGCTTAGTAAGCTCGTAGAACGGCCTACACCTCTGTGAGTGCTGAGAGACGAAGCGGCGAATGAATTGCAACCTCCTGATTAATCCTCGAACTTCCTTCAAATTCTTGGGAGGAGGCATATCTCTGATGGCCTTTGCCTTGTTGGGATCAACTTCAATTCCCCTCTTGCTGACAATAAATCCAAGTAATTTCCCTGAAGAGACGCCAAATACGCACTTCTTGGGGTTCATTTTTAATTGATATTCTCGTGATCTCTGCAAGACCTTAGCCAGAACGCTAGGATGTTCAATCCTTGTCCTTGATTTTACAACTAGATCATCCACATACACCTCAATATAAATATGGATCATGTCATGAAAAATTACCATCATAGCCCTCTGGTAGGTGGCTCCAGCATTCTTAATTCCAAAGGGCATGACCACATAACAATATGTACCCCATGGCGTAGTGAACGAGGTCTTCTCTTGATCTTCCTCAGCCAGACGAATTTGATTGTAACCTGAGAAGCCATCCATAAAAGAGAGAGTATCAAATCCTGCCGTGTTATCAATTAGAACATCAATGTGAGGGAGGGGGAAGTCATCTTTAGGACACGCTCGGTTGAGGTCCCGGAAGTCTATACAAATCCGAACTTTTCCATCTTTCTTCATAACCGGGACGATGTTAGCCACCCAATTGGGGTAGAGGACAACTCTAACAAATCTAGCCTCATGGAGCTTGTCAACCTCATCTTTCATCTTTAAAGCCATATTAGGGTGGAAACGCCTCAACCGTTGTTTGACCGGGACAGACCCTGGCTTAAGTGTAAGGCGGTGTTCAACGAGCGCAGGGTCTAATCCAGGCATATCTTCATAACTCCATGCAAATGTGTCCTTGTATTCTTGAAGAACCAAAATGAGCGCCTCTTCTTCAGAGGGCGGTAAATTCTTGCTTATGAGGACAATCCCAGGGTCTTCCTCGGTACCCAAATTAATTTCTTTGGTAGGCTCTTCTACAGAGGCTGATGGTTCGTTAAACCGTCTTATGCCGCTAGTAAAGGCATCAGCCTCGTCCTCATATTCTTCATAACTTTCTTCCCCCTCTTCAATAGGGTCTTCA